>OX336389.2:109005068-109744234 GCA_946902985.2 Meconema thalassinum | reverse complement strand
CATGTATCGATCACATACATGTTAAGTCCCACAGAAACAGCAACTTTGACCCTTTTGTTCTGCATACCAGTATCACAGATCACAGTCCTACATTTCTCATACAAAATAAATCTCAAAAATACACTCCACAAACAGGAGAAAATACTTTGAACAATGTAAGAATAAATTATGAAACTCTAAAAAATCCTTAACTAAGGAAACTTGGGAATCTATCATAACTGAACATGATGCTAACAAAGCAGCTGATAGTTTCATTAAGTTACTGACTCAATACATCTCTGAACACTCTACTACCATAAATAACGTAAGATCGAAATTTAAAAAAAATACTCCATGGATCACAACCGGAATTTTAACTTCTATTAGAATAAGAGATAAATTACATCAGAAAATTGCTAAACAAAGGGAGAGGTCTACAAACAGTGATGAGGTCCCAGAAACTGTTAAGAAACATAAATTGCACAGAAACTGGATAAACAGGCTTGTTAAAATAGCAAAAGAAAGGTACTATTTCAAACAAATTATGTCAGACTCCAATAAATCTAAAGCCCTTTGGAAAAATATTAATGATTTAACATGTAGGAAGGGAAATAAATCTTCAGCTGTTGACAGCATATTTATCAGAGACTCACAAGAAACATCCCAACCAGCTGCCATTGCAAACAAATTTGTCGACTATTTTAGTAACATAGGTTTAGAACTTTCTGAAAAAATAAGTAATACAAGAAAGGAACCTGACAACACAAATGCACGTGATAGCACTGCAAAATCTCAACCTCAGTCTATCTTTTTTATACCCATAACAAAATCAGAAATAACAAACCACATAGCTGCTCTAGAAGATAACTCAGCAAATGGCTATGATAATATCTCTAGTAAAACAATTAAGATAATTAGTTCAGAAATTCTGCACCATATTTTTAATTTATCACTAACGAATGGATAATTTCCAGACTCATTCAAAATTGCCATCATAATCCCAGTCCATAAATCAGATGATAAAAGAGAGTTAAATAACTATAGACCAATTTCCCTCACAACCCACCTCTCTAAGCTACTAGAGAAATGCATCAAAACCAGATTACTTAACTATATGAATAAGTTCAACATACTGTCACCAAATCAGTTTGGTTTTAGGCCAAACACTAGTACTCAAGATGCAATATTCACCCTTACTGATTATTTGTAAAAAGCCATTGATAGTTCTAAAAGAACAATTTCTGTGTTCCTGGATTTAAGAAAGGCTTTTGACACCGTAGACCACAATATACTCATTAGAAAACTTGAAAAGGAAGGTATTCGTGGTACTCCTCAAGAACTAATAAAAAGCTTTCTTTTTAACAGAATACAAAAGGTACGAATCAAAGGTACTCTAAGTAGAAGTGCTGAAGTAAAAATTGGAATTCCCCAAGGAACAGTTTTAGGTCCTATTCTTTTTCTGTTATATATTAACGATTTGTGTAAGCTGAAATGCAATGCGATGATTACCTCATATGCTGATGACACTGTCGTCACAGTCACAGGAACAACTTGGGAGGACACTTTTAATAGAACTCAAGAAACCCTTGCTACAGTCCAAAAATGGCTAAGAAACCACCTCCTTACCTTAAATGAAACCAAAACACAATACCTATGCTTCTCACACAACAAAACATTACAACCCACAGACAATTTAACACTGAAGATCCACACACCAATTTGTAACAATGGCGAAAGATGCGACTGCTATACCCTACAGAAGTCAATGAATGCTACATATTTAGGGGTTATTATAGATATTCATTTAAAATGGAATATGCATGCATCAAAGTTGGCCAATAAACTTCAAAAGTTAATTTATATATTTTACAGAATCAGAAATATCCTTTCAGCAAAAGTCTTGAGAACTGTATATTTTGCCCTAGTCCAGTCACAACTACAATATGGAATAAATGGTTGGGGTGGAATACTTGATTCACATTTGGCTCAGGTAAATACCTGCCAGAATTTCATTCTAAGAGTTATGTACAAAAGGCCACCAACGTTTCCAACATGTGAACTGTATCAACAAAGCATGTTGCTTAACATACGACAGTTATTTGTTCAGTCATCAATCATATTTATACATAAAAATATGAAGCTCTTCTCTAATGGACAAAAACTTGAAATGTGCACTAGACTTCAAGACAGAACTGGAATAAATATCCCTCGTCGAAACACACTACTTGGCCAAAGGAATTTAAGTTGTCTTAGCACTAGGATATACAATATATTGCCAGTAAATGTGACAAATAATACCCTGAATATATTGAAGAAAAGGCTTTTTATATGGCTCCTTAGTAACTTTGATAGAGTAAATGAACTTATAAATTTTCACCAACATATTTAAACCAACTCAGTCAGAAACAAGTAATGTATCATCTTCTTTTATTTTCAGTATCCTTATAATGAATGCTTTTACTATTAACTTTTCTTATTATTATCATCAGTCAAATACCATGTTGCAAATAAATTAAGAAATTGTGTTCATGAAGCCCACGCACAAGTTTATCTTATGTGGGATTCACCATGTATTTTTGATACTACATCTGTGTATGTACATGTGAATAAAAATGATTGCTCGTAAAAAAAAACTTTTAACGAGGTATATTATTGAAAATATAGGATTTATGATTTACATACCTCTCTCGGAGTTGTTGGGAGTCGTTTCACAATCTCAACTACAACTCCCGCACCTCAATAATGTTTTTTTTACGAAAATAAAGAATTTTGATCGTGTTCATTTCACTACGGACGCCATCTTGGACACGTCATGTGACACCCGACAGACGGACATGTGACTACGTAACCAACATGTCGCACACAAAATTCACCATTCACCATTTCACACGTACTGCCTGGCCGAAAATTACTGCTAGTACCACAAGCAAGGGGGTCTGGGGCGTAAGCCCCAGGTTAGGTTTGTTTTTGTATGTAAAACATTAATAAGATAGAATTTATGTCCGCTACTAGGTTAGGTACTGCCTGGCCGAAAATTACTGCTAGTACCGCAAGCAAGGGGGTCTGGGGCGTAAGCCCCAGGTTAGTTTTTTTTGTATGTAAAACATTAAGTAATTTCACATGTCACACAATCCATGGTTCAAGTACGACTAACGAGTTGGATTTGGCGCAATTGTATATTACATTATCGACGCTCTTTTGTTTACTTTGTATACCCGGTGCGAGATAGTACCAAATGCGTGGGGTTGCCATTCCTGACTTAGTGAGAAAGATGGCTCCCAGAGACTTCATTTCAACTATATAAGTAGTGTTGCTATTTGGGATGGCTGGGTGGGTCTATGACAGCGGACGAGTCAACATCTATTAATTTATCATCCCCAGATACCATTACTACAGCTACTTTGCCTAATTTCATTACTTATTTTTTTATACATATGTTATCACGGTCTGCAGCGCCACCAAAGATTCATCACTCCATGGAAGTGTTCCATATGCCTCACCGCTGCCTAGCATACACATTGCTGCAAGTGCTTTTCAACCCAGAGGAAGAAGTGATAGCCAGCTAAGGATACAAGTGAAATAATGTCCTCATTGGACTAAACAGAAGGAAAGCAAAGACAGTATGCCTACAGATAGGGGTTTACTAGCATTAGTTAAAATAACGCAGGCTAATTCCTTAGGAAGCAAATAGGACAGGTAAATGGTTTAGGACTACAGGTCTTCATTCTGAACCTTTGCCACACACAAATACCAGTCATGTAGTACTGCTCAAATAAGCACTATACAAACTTACATGATAGAATGAGAACTGCTGAATTATATTATTGGTATAACACACTCCAGAAAATTGGATCAAGAGCATTCCACAACTACTACTGGAGGCGTTCCAGATATGAGGGTTTAGGTTATGTTATTCTTCCTCCTGACTGACACGCCACAGTTCATCACTAAACAACATGTACATTTCATTACAAATGACATAATTGCTCATATTTTACTCCATCTTTCCTTTTGCTCACGAATCAACATTATTAAAACATCCACACCATTTACAAATATCTTTAATTAAAACAAATATCTGCCGTAGTCTGACATCTTGTAAAAAAAAACGAAATGATGATCGGCAGCAAGGGTTGCCATCATAGTATTAATATCAACAGGTGCAATTCTTTAAATATAACTGAATCTTTGCAATTATATCAGACACTGTAATGATGTTTATGATTATATGCGATCAACTTCTGAAATTCATAACAATAGATTTCGTTTTCAAGAAGTTTAATCTAAGTCTAAAACATAATACGGTTGTAATCCTGTTAGTATCAGTGTAAGCCAATCACATTTAAGACAAAAAACAGGGCGCTAGGTCTACCAACACACATCGTCCGTTCATGTTATTACGTTTCCAAAGTTGCATAACCAGAGCGTAGTAAAAAAAAGGCCCAAAATAAGGTTTAGCCAATCCCATCTAACTTCCGACAGTCTGGGGCGGTGTGACGACAACAATGCCTCGACCTTGACGATTTGTCTGGATTCCTTTAAACCCTTTAACGGCCATGACATCATCGCCTGCTTGTAGCAAGGAAAGTGGACAGAAGGAATACCGTGGGGGGAGGGGGGGGGGAGGGGTGTTCTATTACACTTGATGCCGTGTGCCCAACAAACCAACATGGCCGCCGCGCGAAGTTGAAACATTTAAATAGACTTTTCTCTCGAACCCATGGCCGGAGTTACACGAATCAGGTGTCCTAGGACTTAAGGTGACGCCCACATTGCTATGGACCACTCGTTATATATATATATTTTATTTTTAAAACTTTTGTTTTCGAAAGTAGGTGATAGTTTGAAAACCGAACATGATAGAATGTTGTGCAATGGCTTAAGCGAACGGTCTATATGATCTTTATATTTATAATGAAACTTTTTTATTTTTTATGTTTTTTGAAAACAGTCCAATTTTGAGATTCCTATATTTCGGAAACTAGGAATTCTACAAAAATGTTTATTTGACATAAATGAATTGCCCTGACCCCCTCTACCGCCAAAATAAATTTCAAGTCTCTAGGAAAAAAACTGTGCAGTAGGGGGTAGTGAGAGTTTAAACTCACAGCCTACTTTCCTGCGAACATTGCCGATATCTCTCGAATCCATGGTCGGATGTTGACAAATGAGGTGTCATTGGACTAAAGCTGACGTGCCCTTTCCTATGGACCACTCTTTATAATTTGTAAAAAAATTGGAAACTAGATTTTGGGGGTAAACAACTGATTTTGTGATTTCTGCTGATATTTGGTGAAACAATAGGGCTAGAGACTTGTACGAGGTGTCATTGTTTTCGTCGCGTTGCCCTCTTCCCGAGAATGCCTGTGTTGAGCAGGATCAAAACCCATTTTGGGGTAAAAATGTGATTTTAGACGTTTTGTTATATCTCGCGAACCAACGCTGCTAGGGACTTGTACGAGGACTCATAGGACTCGGGGTGACGTCCCCTTTCGAATGTGGTAGTTATTGTTTTGCAAAAATATAATTCGCAAAGGGCCTAACGCCATTAATGTTGAAAAAAATGCTTACTTTTTTAAATTTTAAATGAAGCGTGGTTTTCAAGACAGACGGTACCACTGGCATGTGTGTTAACGAGCCTGCTGCCAGCAATGGTGGCGGTATCCCAATAGAACAATGGATAGTTTGGCAGGACGGTGGGACGGTTTACGACGGTTCGTTTTCCGATATATGTTATGGCGAATGGATGAACACTAATATTCCAAAAACAAGTGTGAAGCGTGTTAGGATTGTTTACCCTGAAGGGGATCTTAAACCTGTTAGTAAACGGTTATCAGTGACACGGCCCTGTGGCATTCATGCATGTTCATAGGCTAACAGACATTTGTAGGATATCGACCAAGCAATTTGTATGAAGGCAAGACATTAGGTTAATCCCGTCTTTACGTATAAAATGATGATGATGATGATAATTGTTGTTTAAAGGGGCCTAACATCGAGGTTATCGGCCCCTGAACGTATAAAATGATTTGCCGTGCAATTTATATATTGGAATCATCCGCGAGGCCGCGGTGTGAAACTAGACTCTGGTGGGAGAAACTGGAAAGCCATATAGTGAACGCGCTGGTTGAAGAGGGAACTTTTTCATTGAGACTTTACGCTTGGTGCAGTAAGCACATACTTTGTTCGCAAGTGCCAAGTGGGACAATTTATTCACGCTAACTTCGCTGATCACATCAGATCATGGGTTCCACGCGTCTTGCAGTGCTAATGCAGACGACGTGTTGTGGTTCATGGATTATACTCCACCACAAGCAGTAACAATAACGTTTAATCTACGAGGAAGAACCTGACGCCGTCAACTCCAATGAAGAACATCAGACGCAACGAGACTTCAAGCACGTGGAAGACAATGTTTCCGTTGGTAAGCTCATGTAATCTACGACACACACTCTCTGTTTTTCGATAGGGCCAATATAAATTCTTTAAGCATAAATTTGGAAATAAGTTAAATTCACGTTATTCTCCCGACCGGCGTATTAAGTAATTTTGTTCGTGGCAATGGTTAAAGTAGTATGCTCCGTTAATAGTGTTAATATTATACAAGATGCTATCATGTTTTCTAAGTATATTAAATTCAATTTTTACAAAGTAGATTCTTTGATTCCAGTAGGTAGCAATAGTTGTAACACCACATCCTTCTCCACAATCAAATGTTGTCTGGGTTGATGATCCAATCATCCCACGGCCTAGTCATTAAGAGTTTCTCATATGTTCTACTCACGCTAGGGGTCGATATTAAGTATATAAATTTAGCTTGGAACACAGTGTATCCGGCTTGGCGCCCAACATAGATCAAACTTAGCAGTAGTATTTTCTGGTGAACAGTCCGCCCAAATAAAAAACATTACATTTGTCGCTACCAACTTGGGGCGAAAAACATTACATTTGTCGCCGACAACGTTGGGCCGAAAACCCAGGAACATTTGAGGAAGGAGAAGGAGACATATTTCTGTGCCGGTATTTTGGGGGTTATTTGTCTTTATCAGTGTATATCATTATGGGGGATGAGAAAGAAAGACAGATGAGGTTACGTAGTGGTCATCAACTGGAGAGTGATGATACGAGCAGTATGTCGAGTGATGGTAGTACCGGGGTAGCGGAGGTAAATCGCGATACTGAAACAGGGAGTGTAGGCGGCCAACCAGAATTAAAAACTTTACTTCTCGAGTTCATGTTTCAGAACAAAGTTAGTAGTGATGCCTTTAATGCAAAATTAGAACAAAACAGTAGGGAAAATAAAGAAAGTACAGATGCCTAAAACGCCAAATTAGAACAAAACAGTAGGGAAAATAAAGAAAGTACAGAAGCTTTAAATAAAATATTAGAACAGAATAATGCAAAATTAGAACAAAACAGAAGGGAAAATAAAGAAAGTACAGAAGCTTTAAATAAAAAATTAGAACAGAATAATGCAAAATTAGATAAGAACAACAAGGAAATTAGTGTGAAAATGGAGCAGATTTGAGGAGAAATCAGAGTTGTAATGGAAGAGAAGGTTAAAAAGATCATTGCAGATGTAGACAAGAAATTAGGAAAAGTACAGGAGGAGTTGGAAAGTAGAATCAGCACACAGGCTGAAAATTTAAAGGAATTAGTTAAATTAGAAACACTGCAGGTTAAAAAGAAATGGGGGGGGGGGGAATTGACAAGATTCAGGTATCAACTAAAGAGGTTAAGGAACAGCTGGGGGGTAGAATTGAGAAAGTCCACTCGCAAATAGTTGCAGAAGTAAATGATTTAAGACAGAGTAATAGAGAGAGCATTAGCCAGATTGAGGAGAAACAAGCAAAGCTATATGATAAAGTAGAAGAATCAGAAGGAAACATTAAATTAACAGTAAACAGTATTGAGAGGAAAGCTGAGGAGAAAATCGCAGAATTAGAATTAAAATTAAAAGCTAGGTTCAGGCAAGAAAATAGTCAGAATAGGCCAGTTTTTGTGAATAGCACACACAGGGAGGTAGAACTGGGGAAGTTCAGCAATCGACAAGGGTGCCCAATGGAGTTCATGAATACTATAGAAAATAAATTCGGGGAGAGGTTGGAAGATGGTAGTATTGAGTGGTGCCAGGTAGTTGAAATTTTAGAGCAAGCGTTTGTAGGGGAGACAAGGAATTGGTTTGCTGTCTATAGAGACAAGTTTACTGATATTAATGATTTTAAAATGAAATTCTGTGAAAAGTTCTGGAATGAGGTTATTCAGTCGCAGCATCGTGAGGGAGTAGTGTGTGGTAAATATAACCCTAAAGGAAGCTCCACCATGACCGAATACTTTTTAGGGCAGGTATTGGTGTGTAAATATCTGGATGGGTTGAAGGAGGAAAGTGATGTGGTGAGGTTGCTACTTAGGCACTTTCCCTATAGGATCAAGGAGGCTGCTTGTATCCAGAATGTAAAGACAATATCAAAAGTAGAATATTTGTTAAGCACGTTTGATGCACTAGGGAGAGGGTGTTATGAGGACTATTTCAATAGGAACCAGGGTAATAATAATAATAGGCCTAATGAAGCCAGGCATCAGGGAGTTCAAGGGAACGCTGGCGAAGGGCCAACGCTCAAAATAGAAATAATAATAATCAGCAAAATCAGAACAGAGGAAATGGCTATGGTAATCAGTACCAAGGTAGGAACTATGTTTTCAGGGGAAATCAAGGGAGGAACAATGATTTCAGGGGAAATCACGGGAGAAATAATTATTTCAGGAGAAATCAAGGGAGAAATTATAATGACAATAATTACAACCAGAATAGGGGTCAAGGAAGAGGACAGCCTAGTGGTAGTAATATACAGCCAAACAATGACAACACAGCCCAGAACAACCAGACCAGTGCAGTAGTTAGTAGTACTACAGCCAGCCGTAGCGGTTCTTTAAACGTGAACCAGGCTGCGAAGTAAGGTCAGAATCTCAGTTTGTAGCATGCCCTGTCCATACAATTATACAGGAACACTATGACCTAAATGTAAGAAATGAATTGTTGCATGAATTAAATGATGAACGTATTATTCAGGAGGTGGTTAGTATAAGCCCCATTATTAAACTTAACGTGTCCGAGGCACACACCGATGTTTTAATTGATAGTGGTTGTATGAAGAGCTGCAAAAGTAGTATATATTACGATAAAATGAAGGGAACTGGTGTAAATTTTGAGGAGATGCCAATTAAAAGCACTTTTGTTATCACAGCTGTAGGGAAGAGGTCTAAATTTATTTCTAAGCAAGTTTTAGTGGACATTGAAATTAATAATCATATCGAAAAGCAGATTTGTCTTGTAATTCCAAACGTAGTTTTCAGTGTTATTTCGGGTTCAGATTGGCTAAGTAGAGTGTCTGGTAACTTATGTTATGAAGTAGGTAGTTTGAAATTTAAATGGAATAATTCTCAAGTAGAGGTAGCGTTCAACGACAATATTCAGGGGAGAGGTGTTGTAGGTGTGATTTGTTCTTTAAGTGAGATATCACCAGCCGAAGAGCGGGATACTCAAATTTTTGTGGGCAGTTTGATTACGAACGGTAGTCTAGAGGACTCGTTACGTGATGCTGCATTTCAGGGGCACATAGAGGGAGACCAGTGTGTTCTGCTCTATGATGTGTTATTGTATAATAGGAGAGTTTTTGAGGATCGCATTGGCATGGCCAATTGCTATACACATTCATTGAACGTTATTGATAGATCAGTATTTACAGGACATATATATATCCTATACCTTTCGCTTATCAGGGTGCAGCGGAGGCACAAATTAACCAGATGCTTGAAGATGGCATTATAGAGTACTCAAACAGTCGATATGTTAATCCTTTAATTACAGTACCGAAGGCTGATGGTACAGTCCGAATTTGTTTAGACGCTCGTTTAGTTAACAGTAGAATCAGTTCAGATCAGCTGAAGTCCATGTCCATTGAAGAGTTGATGCAGACATTTGAGGGTAAAAAGTATTTCACATGTGTAAATTTAAGTTCCAGTTTCTGGCAAGTGCCACTTATGTATGAAGATCGGCTATTTACAGCTTTTAGTCATAAATATAACCTATATCAGTTTTGCAGGGTACCTTATGGGTTAAAAAGTAGCTCAGCAGCTTTAATTAGGGCTTTAAACATCGCATTAGGAGATGACACGGGAGAGTTTGTAACTATTTACATCGATGATATGGTAATCAGTTCACGCAGTTTATAGGAGCTTCTACGTCATTTAGACAGTGTATTTCAAAAGTTAGATCAGGCAGGGTTCACTCTGAAACTGTCCAAGTCGTCATTCTGTCAGACAGAAGTGACATTTTTAGGTCATAAAGTGTCAAGTAGGGGTGTGACACCAGAGGAAAGTAGGGTTTATAAGATACTTAATGCAGAAGTACCACAGAATGTAAAACAGTTGAAAACATACCTTGGTATTTGTAATTTTTTCTGCAGGTTCGTTCTTAAATACTCAGGGTTAGTAGAACCATTTAGAGAATTGCTTAAAAGTGGTAATCGCTGGAGATGGGAGTCCAAGCATGATCTGGCATTTCAAGCGCTGAAGGCAGGCTTTGAGAAAGCTGTGGTGCTGAAGTATCCTTTGAAAGATAAGGAATATGTGGTTATGACAGATGCTTCACATATAGGCATTGCTGGAGTATTGTGTCAGAGAGATGAAGAGGGAAATTTGTGCATCGTGTCTTTAGCATCACGAGGACTTACAGCAGCAGAGAAAAGATATACTATGACTGAGTTAGAGCTTTTAGGAATTGTTTTCAGTTTAGGAAAATTGAGGATGTATTTAGTTGGGGGTAAATTTGAGATTCATACAGATCACCATGCTTTATTATATATGAGGCCATGTAAACTCAGTTCTAACAGAGTTAGTAGGTGGATTCTTGCACTTCAGGAATACGAATTCACAGTAAAATACATTAAAGGGAAAGATAATATTCTTGCAGATATGCTTTCAAGGGACACACATTTATGTAGGGATAATCCTGTTGTTAAGGCAGAGGATGGTATTTTGTTATGTGCATGTGTGGACAGCAGCAACAGGGCATCGTTACAGACGCTGAGAAATATGTTAGTGGAGCAACGCGATGACGTAATTTTAAGGGAGCCTCTGGCCATATTAGAAGCAAGCGACGAGGAGTGTGTGAAAGTAGGGCGGTTCACGTACAAGATGCAGGATGGGCTTCTTGCACGAAAATGTAGGAAGAATCGGTGGGCAATATGTGTTTCTGCCAGTTTACGGGAGGAACTTATTTGGTTCATTCATAAGGAACTGGGACACTTTGGTGCTACCAAAGTCTTCTGTGAAATTGCACATAACTTTATCTGGAGTAAAATGGGAAGGGATGTTAGAAGGATCTTAGCTAGGTGTGACACCTGTCAGAAAAGCAAGTATCCAGTTAAATATTTAGTCGGGGAAAGATCGGCTGTTCTCACAAGTAGTCCCGGGGAACTACTGTGTGTGGATTTATTTGGCCCGATCGTTAAAGGACAGTACGGCTACGAATACATTTTTATAGTTATTGACGCTTTTAGTAAGTATGTCAAGCTATATCCTCTAAGGAAAGCCACCGGTCTAGCGTGTAGCCGACTGATCATTAATAGGTATATACCCGAGTTTGGCGTTCCTCTCAGGATATTATCTGACAGTGGACCACAGTTTGTTGGAAAGAAATGGAGAACCAGTATGCAAGAAGCTGGGGTTACACACGTTCATTCCTCTGTAAGGTACCCTCAGGGTAATTCTGCAGAGCGTCCATTAAGGGAAGTGGGTCGTCTTTTTCGGACTCTAATGCATGATAAGCATTCGGCCTGGGTTGAACATCTTCCCAAAGTCGAGACTTGGCTGAATTCTGTCCAGCATGAGAGCACGAAACTGACGCCACACGAAGTACACTTCGGAAAAAGACCACAAAATGAACTTGCTAGAGTCTTGGGGTTAAATGAGGGAAAGCAACCGGGGATGGATGTCATTGTCCAGTTGGCGAAACAGAATTTATCTAAGTCAGATCAAAAGAGAATTCGCCAACAAAAAGAAACTAAATTTGACCTATTCGAGCCGGGAGACAAAGTCTTACTTAGAGTGCCGAAACAGTCAAATAAGCTAGAGAAATTTATGTCCAAGTTTTTCTACCTCTATGAGGGCCCATTTGTAGTGTCTAAACGTATTGGAAAAACAGCATATGTGCTGGAGGACGGTCAGGGAAAAAGGTTATACGGAACGTATAATATTCATAGTCTTCTATTGCAGTGAGTGGGATTTTATATCGGCGGGACGTAGATTGCAGGTATGTGGATGCAGTAAATGGTGTACTGGACTGGATTTGTGGTGAAGAGGAAGTTCTATATATTAACTCTGGACAGTGGATAGAAGACTATGATTTGGGGTGGGATGGTCTCCACTTAAATAGGCGAGGTTCGGCCAAACTGGGACAACTCTATGGAAGGGTCATTAAAAGTTTGTCAAAAAAACCACCAAGTGTTTAAGAGATGATTCATCCCAAACCAGTAAAGGGGATAGTAAACGGAGCAAGATAGTTGCTAGTCTTGGGTACAAAGGGCATTATCAGGGCTTCAAGTGTCTTCTGGTAAACTGTCGTAGTGTAGTTAGAAAGGGCATAACATTTGGAACCATGGTAGAACTATATGATCCAGATGTTATTATCGGGACTGAGTCATGGCTAGTTGAAAATGTTGTGGAAGGGGAGGTATTTCCTATGGGTTATAGGGTATACAGGAGGGACAGGGGAAGCACGGGAGGTGGGGTATTTATACTAGTTAAGGATATATTTAGGAGTCATCTAGTGTTTACAGATGAAGTAAATGAGATTCTGGGGGTTAGGGTTGGTTCTAAAGATATGGTAGACATTTTGGGTGTATATAGAACAGGGAGGGGTGAACGGGATGTAAATCTAGGAACAACGTTAGTAAATTATGCTATGGAGGCTGACCGGGCAGGAAGAAATTTAATTGTAGGGGGTGATTTTAATATGCCAAGAGTGGACTGGAAAGGTAGGGCAGATTCTCAGGAACATTATCAATTGCTGGCTAACAAAATAATATGGGAGGGGGGCTTTGTTCAAGTTATCGAGGGAAGCACTAGGGGGAACAGCTTATTAGACGTGTTTTTGATCAAGCCTGAGGATATTTGGGTCAAATCAGAGATCATTGAAGGGATATGTGACCACAAGGCTGTTGTAGTAGAGGTTAAGTTGGGTATTGAGAGGCAGGTTAAGAGGGAGACAAGATTGGTAAAGCAGTATTACAAAGCTTATAAAGAAAACATTGGGAGTTACCTAGCTGAAAATTTCAATCAGTGGATAGAGAGGGGACAAAATGTAGATAAACTGTGGGCTGGTTTGAAAACCATAATTCTAGATTGTGAAATATTACATGTGCCATTTAAAAATGTAGGGGCGACTACTGATCCACCTTATTACAATAATGAGGTAAGAAGATTAAAGAAGAAATGTAGATTAGTAAGCAATAGGCTCAGGAAGGGGATAGGCCACCGAATAGAATTAAATAGGTTAAGGAGGGAACTGGACAGGGCTAAGATAGTAGCTAAGAAACATTTTATGGGTAGGCTGGTTGGCGGTGGAATGCCTTTCAAGGAACGGTGGAGAAATATGTATGTCTATTTAAGGGGAGTGAGAGGAGTTCAAGGCCGAATACCTGATATCGAGGGGGAAGATGGAACGTTGCTGGTGGAAGATGGGGAGAAGGCTGAAGCATTTAATAAGGTGTATGGTAAGGTGGTGGGGATTGTTGGGGAGGGAAATGTAGATCAGAAAGTAGAGCAGGGTATTGAGGACGGGAAGAAATTTAGATATGTAAATAAGGATATCTATAATGCAATACGGGGACTGGGATCAAGAAAAGCAGCTGGGGTAGATGAGATAAATGGGGAATTGTTAAAGATTATGGGATGGAACATTGTACCTTATTTAAGGTTTCTGTTTGATTTTTGTATAAATAATGGGGTAGTGCCTGATGACTGGAAACAAGCTCTGGTAGTTCCGGTATATAAAGGGAGAGGGGAAAGGGGGGATAGTGATAGCTACAGACCTGTCAGCCTAACATGTATTATATGCAAAATTTTTGAAGGAATTATAAATGTTTACATAAGGGAATGCTTAGGGAATAGTAGGTGGTTGGCAAATGAACAGCATGGTTTCAGAGAGGGATTTTCTTGTGAATCACAACTATCAGGCTTTCAGCAAGATATCAGTGAGGCCTTGGATAATAGAGGTCAAGTTGACTGTATTGCAATTGATCTTTCAAAGGCTTTCGATAGGGTCAATCATGATATCCTATTAAGGAAAATGGAGGTTGTGGGATTGGACAGGAGAGTAGTACGATGGGTGAGATCCTTTTTAAAGGGGAGAAGTCAAAGGGTAAGGGTTGGAGGGTCAGTGTCAGAACAGTTAAGGGTGGGAAGGGGGGTACCTCAGGGAAGTAAATTTGGACCTTTGCTATTTCTCATGTATGTAAATGACATAGGAGTTGAAATATCATCCCAGATAAGATTATTTGCTGATGATATAGTAGTATACAGGAGGATAAATCATCTGGATGACTGCGGAATTTTGCAGAGGGACCTGACTGTCATACAAAGCTGGGCAGATGAAAGTGATATGTTGATAAATTCAAAGAAATGTCAGGCAGTGCGATTTGTTAATAAAAGGAATCATATTGTTTTTGAATATTCAGTAGGGGAAAGTAAAGTTGTATTTGGGGACGAATGTAGGTATTTAGGTGTAACTCTGGGGAGTGGGAATTTTCACTGGGGTAAGCACATAGGGGAAATAGTGAAGAAAGCATACAAGTCACTACATATGGTTATGCGTGTGTTTAAAGGGGCTGGCAGAGAGATTAGGGAAAGGGCATACATGTCCCTAGTCCGTCCTCTGCTGGAATATGCTGGGGGAGTGTGGGATCCATACCAAATGTATTTAATAAAGGAATTGGAAGGAGTACAAAGGAAGGCCGCCAGGTATGTAATGGAGGACCACAGATCGACGAGTAGTGTAAGTAGGATGATTCAGAATTTGGGATGGGAAAGTCTGGCTAGTAGACGTTCAAGAGCAAGACTAGGGGGTATTTTCTTAGCTTACAAGGGGGAAATTGCTTGGGAAGACATTAATGAGGGATTGGGAAAGGGAGGTACTTATATGGGCAGATACAGTCATTCGTGTAAATTAAAATTAAGTCAGTGGAATAGTAACTGGGGCAAATATTCTTTCATTGGGAGGGGGGAAGTAGAATGGAACAGTTTGCCAGAGGACATTTTCAGCCCTTTGCCTTCTAATGTTGGAAAATTTAAGGAGTTGGTGAGAAAGCATCAGATCAGGAGCCAGTGACATGACATGAATGAAGAACAGTGTAAATTATCCTTATTCGTAATTTATATTTGTTTCTATTATTATTATTTTCTTATACCAATTATTCCTTGTATCTAAAATGGAATCTTTTAGTTGTATGAATAATTTATTTTGCTTAGTGTTTTTGTTGTTGTAATTTGCCACCATGGACAGCGTCCACATCTGCAAATAAATATATGTATGTATGTATGATGCATAACACACATCGCGTTTCCGTTGTGCGAGATGAAAAACAATAAAAAAAAATGTATGTGTCATAAAATAAGTGCGTTTAGCTGGCGAGCCAGCATATCAAATGAGTAAGCGTGGTATTTGGTGCGTGGAAGATCTGGTCTTCTAGGCAGGCGTATCAGAAGTCACACAGGGGGGTAGTATGTAAGTAAATGAGAGTTTTTAAGGCACAGGGAAAGATGAAGGGAGTGGAGGATGCTGTTGAGCACTAAATTGTCTCGATGCACCAAGGCCATTTTGGCAGCGCTGATGGATTCCCATTTATCTCCAAGAGATGAAGGAGCGCTTGTATAGGGCTTGTTAGCTTAAGGCGTCCACGAGATAAAAGATGGGCCATCAGAAGGCGAGACAGTCCTCCATGAAGCTCATACACATCAGCACACGTGATTCCTGCTTACGACCTAGCTATGTGAGATCAGGGTTGGATATAATTAAGGTAGTTTGTGTACGAGGTACAAGACCTCATGAGATGTTGTACATAAGTAACAGATAAAAAGTTGTGACAACTAGGTCAGGTTCGATAGGTGGACTGGTCTGGGTTGTGAACTACTGGCTGAGCGACGAATATGAGAAATTGTGATCTAGAGTAAGGTGGGTTTTAGTTTACATGTACTTAGTAAGATAGGGCACATACGGCACAGGAATATCTCGTGTTATAAGTAATGGGTACTTACTGGTTTTTTACAGTCATGACTTTCCTTTTAATTAAAAATTTCACAGAGAAGGTGGGAAGTAGATCACTTTGCTCTACCACGAGTGTGTGATCGTCTGTGATCCTGTGTACCATGATATTGGTATACGGTAGGTGTGGAGCACCTAATATTTCTAGAAGAGTTCCGCAGTGGTTTTCTACTGAACACCATAAATGCGTGTGTAGTGAATTGTGGATACAGAGGGAATACACTAATATATGTAATTTTTCCCACATAGAATGATGAGAGGGGGAGTGGGAGAATGAACATTCGTGAGAATGACAAACATTTTGAAGTGACAAAATAAGAACACGTCATAACGAGACGAACATTAGCGCAAAGCGTTTATATGTGTTCATATGTGTAAAGGGTCATTTCATTTGTGTAAGTTGTATTTTGGAGGTTTTTTTCTAACGTGTCTGGAATCATCATGTGCTGTGCCATATGCATGGTAAAACACATGATCATTCGAGGCGAATGTAACATGTTTTTCTAGGGGGTTTTATGCCACTAACACAAGTTAGTTGGACTATATCATATTTGTTAAACGCGGCAATAATCCGGCCAAGTTAAATTATTTCAGTTTATTCAATTTTATATTTCACATTATTATTATTTTTATTAATATTTATTACGTCATTTTTGGAGCTTTTAAATTTGGAAGATTACTGATAGGATTTCTACTAGTAGAAATCCGTATCTATATTGGATGATTCCAATATATAAATTGCACGGCAAATGATTTCACACGTAAAGACGGGATTTTATTCATTAGGGCTAAGAGAGAGTGGTGTGTGACTCACTGGGTATTTCAATAAAAGAATAGACTGGAGTACAATAGAATTACGAAATCCGAGGGAACACTTCAAACCAAGAAAACGAGGTATGATTTACGTCTTGCCCGTTAAAACGGAAATGTACAGGGACGCTTCTTGTCCAGGGGAAGGAACCTCATGGCGCGAAGAGCCACGTGAGGTGACCAGCCAATCAAGGAAGAAGAAGCAACGTAGGTCGGGCATGGCGAGAAAAGTGACGCACGCGGATTGGTCGAAGCAGCGAGGCCGCGGTGTGAAACTAGACTGGTGGGAGAAGCTGGAAGGCCATATAGTGAACGCGCTGGTTGAAGAGGGGACTTTTTCATTGAGACTTTACGCTTGGTGCAGTAAGCACATACTTTGTTCGCAAGTGCCAAGTGGGACAATTTATTCACGCTAACTCCGCTGATCACATCAGATCATGGGTTCCACGCGTCTTGCAGTGCTAATGCAGACGACGTGTTGTGGTTCATGGATTATACTCCACCACAAGCAGTAACAATAACTTTTAATCTACGAGGAAGAACCTGACGCCGTCAACTCCAATGAAGAACATCAGACGCAACGAGACTTCAAGCACGTGGGAGACAATGTTTCCGTTGGTAAGCTCATGTAATCTACGACACACACTCTCTGTTTTTCGATAGGGCCAATATAAATTCTTTAAGCATAAATTTGGAAATAAGTTAAATTCACGTTATTCTCCCGACCGGCGTATTAAGTAATTTTGTTCGTGGCAATGGTTAAAGTAGTATGCTCCGTTAATAGTGTTAATTTTATACAAGATGCTATCATGTTTTCTAAGTATATTAAATTCAATTTTTACAAAGTAGATTCTTTGATTCCAGTAGGTAGCAATAGTTGTAATACCACATCCTTCTCCACAATCAAATGTTGTCTGGGTTTATGATCCAATCATCCCACGGCCTAGTCATTAAGAGTTTCTCATATGTTCTACTCACGCTAGGGGTCGATATTAAGTATATAAATTTAGCTTGGAACACAGTGTATCCGGCTTGGCGCCCAACATAGATCAAACTTAGCAGTAGTATTTTCTGGTGAACAGTCCGCCCAAATAAAAAACATTACATTTGTCGCTATCAACTTGGGGCGAAAAACATTACAAACTTTCACACTGGGATGAAGGGGATGATCCCTTTAGAGACCATTTGCGATAGTCTCCTTGTTGTCCTTACATGCTCGGAAAACAAGAGGGTAACATACCAGTGTATCCATTTTACCGAACCGCAAGGCCATTCTCTACTATTTACGTTGCTGAATCACAAATAAATAATAATAATGATGTATTACCAGCCAACGGTAGTGTCGATATATGTGGTCCATATGCCATAGACAGTGTTGAATTGGCATGTGCTTTGGAAAAATTGGGAGTTTGCAAGACTAAGGTACTAGCACACCCAGAGTACAGCTCTGTTGAAAAACGTTTAGAATCTTACTAAAATGTTTGGCCATTAATATTAAAACACCTTACAAGACAGCTAAGTGAAGCTGGATTTGTCGTACTGGTGAAGGGGATAAGACAATATGTTTTCATTGTTAATTTGCTTTAGAGGATTGGCAAATGACTGATGACCCTTTTGTGGAACTCGCTCGTTGGTTACCTAACTGTAGATACATGGTGTTGCTTAAAGGTCATGAATTTGTGAACAATATCCGTAAAGAAAACGTAATTGCTGCACAAGACATAAAAGTGCTTTTAGAGCTAGAACACGTGGAGCAAATACATGAGGCTGAAAAAATAAATTGTCTCACGAACATATATAAAAGTCTGACCGACAATTATGTAAAATTTGTTATCAAGATGAACTAGGTGTTATATTTTTGCCTTGTGGAAACATGATAGCATGTGTCAAGTGTGCATTAGCACTTAACACTTGTGCTATATGCAGAAAAGTAGTATCTGCTACAGTTAGGGCAGTTCTTGCATAAATAGTATAATTTATTAGCAATGCATAGTGCAAAATACCTATATGCACAATAATATTACAAGCTGTTTTAGAGTGTAATAGACATGCTTTTGCTTTGTTTATAGACCACTACAATGAATGTTTTGAATGCTGTGGGACAAGCATGTGGCTTAGAAACAAAGAAGTTCAGCGAATTGCCAACGCATATTCCATTCCGCATTATCAAGATTCGGAAATTGAAAACAGCATATGGTGATCGTGTACTTTGTACCATCATTTACATTTATTTACAAACTTTATATACAATTTTTTTGTTTCATGATAATATTTTTAAGACAATACTGAAAACTAAAACATTATTATTCTATACACATATTTTTCTTTCAGTCTATTGTAAACACTTATATTTTCCATTATTATTTCACATTTGTTTTTTTATTTAATTAAAACGAACCATGAACCTATTGTTTTTAAAACCTTCATAAATTAAGTGTACAGGTTGTACAGCATTATTCACTTCATCAAAAACACTCTCCGACTTATCATTAAACCGTGTAGGCAGAAATATCTCATAGTTTTCACTTACACAAAGCACACGATCACCATATGCTGTTTTCAATTTCCGAATCTTGATAATGCGGAATGGAATATGCGTTGGCAATTCGCTGAACTTCTTTGTTTCTAAGCCACATGCTTGTCCCACAGCATTCAAAACATTCATTGTAGTAGTCTATAACCAAAACAAAAGCATGTCCATTACACTCTAAAACAGCTTGTAATATTATTGTGCATATAGGTATTTTGCACTATACATTGCTAATAAATTATACTATTTATGCAAGAAATGCCCTAACTGTAACAGATACTACTTTTATGCATATAGCACAAGTGTTAAGTGCTAATGCACACTTGACACATGCTATCATGTTTCCACAAGGCAAAAATATAACACCTAGTTCATCTTGATAACAAATTTAACATAATTGTTGGTCACACTTTTGTATCTGTTCGTGAGACAATTCTTTTTTTCAGCCTCATGTATTTGCTCCTCGTGTTCTAGCTCTAAAAGCACTTTTATGTCTTGTGCTGCAATTACGTTTTCTTTACGAATAGTGTTCACAAATTCCTGACGTTTAAGCAACACCATGTATCTACAGTTAGGTAACCATCGAGCGTGTTCTACAAAAGGGTCATCAGTCATTTGCCAATCCTTTAAAGCAAATTCACAATGAAAACATATTGTTTTATACCCTTCACCAGTACAAAAAATCCAGCTTCTCGTAGCTGTTTTGTAAGGTGCTTTAATATTAATGGCCAAACATTTTAATAAGATTCTAAACGTTTTTCAACAGAGCTGTACTCTGGGTGTGCTAGTGCAGTAGTCTTGCAAACTCCCAATATTTCCAAAGCACATGCCAATTCAACACTGTCTATGGCATATGGACCACATACATCGACACTACCGTTGGCTGGTAATACATCATTTTTATTATTTATTTGTGATACAGCAACGTAAATAGTAGTGAATGGCCTTGCGGTTCGGTAAAATGGATACACTCGTATGTTACCCTCTTGTTTTCCGAGCATGTAAGGACAACAAGGAGACCATCGCAAATGGTCTCTAAAGGGATCATCCCCTTCTTCCCAGTGTGAAAGTTCAATACGACAAAACACACAGCGCACAACATCTTCTCGGTTCAAGTAATAGAATCCAGCTCCAGCAAGTTTATGTGCCGACAAAAAGCCTGCAGGCCAGGATTCAAATGTTAACCAACGATCATTTTCTGATTTTAAATCTAACCCACGTGGTAAATCAACTTGCTCACTTGTTGTATTTGGTACTAACGCCTTGTGTTATAGGCTAATAAAACTTTTTTTAGTGCAAGTTATTAACGTTGCACAAGAGCACAGAGTATTTTAAAGCACAACGTATGCTTGTTCACTGTATGTTCACGGCGCATGACCACACCTAAGAACAAACAAAATAACCCATCACTCAATCAATCAATACTTGTAAATAAAACTTTACCGTTAATAGACATAAAATGAAAAAAAAACACCATCAAAAAATATTTAATAATAAACTCTATGTCGGCACTAACAGTAACCCATGTACTTATTTTCTTTTTTATAAAGCTGCAGTCATTTACACCCCCCCCCCCTTTAACCAATATATAAACAAAAATGAATGTCATGTAAGTTTGTTCTGATTATCATGTTCAAACCTGTCGATATTCGTTGAGTCCATAGGAATCCACCCATAAATTAAATTTAAATTTTTGTTTTTAGAAAATCCAACATGGCCTTGTTCTTTTCCCTGTCAACAACCAATATGGTCTTGTACCGTTTGCCAATACATAGCCATTAATAAAGAAAGCAATCATCGTCCCAGTCATGTACAGGTAATGAATTTTATTTTTCTAGGATTTTTCAGTAGTGGAAAAATGGGATCGCATTTTAAGTTAGGCTTACCTGAGTTTTGAATAGTTCACTTTTTGGCAATGGTTTCACTGTAGTGCGCCTCGGGCTTTCAGCGACTGCTACATCAGTAAAGCTTTTCTTTGCAACTTTCTAAAAATAAATAAAATAAACCGACATAAGTACCTAAATTCAGGTTAATACATTCATTTCATAAAAATAAAATATCGAACAAAAATGAAACAAGTTAATTAAAAAAAACTCACCTTGACTTGTACTGGCTTCTTGCTGTTTCCATCTAGTGGGCTCAAAAGTGCAATGGTTTCTTCTCTCTCAGACATGTAAGGTATACCGGTTATCTGCAAACAAATACATTTTAAATAAAATCATTAATTACCTTATCAATAACTACAAATTTATGGTTCATTAGCATTACATCATTAAAATAATCATTCGTAGGTACTTACCAAAAAATAAAAGGATATTTCTTCCACAGCTCTACTGTATACGTCCGTTTGCTGGTCCTGTGAGTGTATTACTAACACAAACCTTACCAGTGTGCTTAGCAACAGAGAGAGTTGCATTTTCTCAGCGTTTTGACCTTGAACTCATTTCTGTCTCTCACATTTTCCCACGCCTCCCCAGATTCCTCAATCTCGTTAAGATTCGCGTACCTTTTACTAGTTTCATGTTTTTAATAAAGAACCAAAATGGCTGCCTCTTATAAATCGGTAGTCCTACTGCCTCAGAACCAAGATGGCGGTCTCTGCTTAAACGTCGCACCTGCTAGCCACCACGAGGCAAGTAACTCGACACTGCACTTCCTGCCTGCATGCGCATTCCTGCCTTATCAGCAGCAGCAGACTGACAAGGCCTCTGGCTAGATACAGTATTCAGTCTCCAGCGAGCAGGACTGTGTGTGTGTTAGCATTAAAACATGTGTGTCTTATTATTGTTATTCTTAAACATTTTACTGTAATAATAATTATTAGCAAGTGGTCATCCTCAATACATGATCATGTTAACCACATACTTTCACCACGTCCAAGGCTCACTTGGTCATATCCTACAACCGTCTGCTGTGTCAGAATGTGGTCTCGCTCATCACCGTTGACTAAAACGTTAAAGATCCCCTTCAGGGTAACAAAATCCTAGCACACTTAACACATTTTCAGCCTTCAAGTGACAAAACACATGGGGGCTTGCTAGCAGGCTACCAGCTACAAGTGTTAAATCATACATTTCATTTAATCATTCAAAGTTTGTGTTTTCATTCTAAATCCATCACATTACAGAATTATCATTTGCATTAACGCTAGTATCTTGCCTTCATACAAATTGCTTGGTCGATCGAACGTTATAGCTTCATATCATACAACTGTCCGTTATCCTATGAACTTGCATGAATGCCACAGAGCCGTGTCACTGATAACCGTTTACTAGCAGGTTAAAGATCCCCTTTAGGGTAAACAATCCTAACACGCCTCACACGTTTTTTTTGGAATGTTAGCGTTCATCCATTCGCCATAACATATATCGGAAAATGAACCGTCGTAAACCGTCCCACCGTCCTGCCAAAATATCCATTATTCTATTGGGATACCGCCACCATAGCTGGCGACAGGCTCGTTAACACACATGCTAGTGGTACCGTCTGTCTTGACAACCACGCTTCAGTTAAAATTTTTAAAAAGGTAAACATTGTTTTTCAACATATATGGCGTTAGGCCCTTTGCGAATTATATTTTTGCAAAACAATAACTACCACATTCGAAAGGGGACGTCACCCCGAGTCCTATGAGTCCTCGTACAAGTCCCTAGCAGCGTTGTTTCGCGAGATATAACAAAAGTCTAAAATCACCTTTTTACCCAAAAATGGGTTTTTGATCCTACTCAACACCGGGATTCTCGGCAAGAGGGCAACGCGGCGAAAACAATGACACCTCGTACAAGTCTCTAGCCCTATTGGTTCATCAAATATCAGCAAAAGTCACAAAAAAAACACCTGTTTACCCCAAAATCTAGTTTCCAATTTTTTTTTACAAATTATAAAGAGTGGTCCATAGGAAAGGGCATGTCAGCTTTAGTCCAATGACACCTCATTTGTCAACATCCGACCATGGATTCGAGAGACATCGGCAATGTTCGCAGGAAAGTAGGCTGTGAGCTTTAACTCTCACTACCCCCTACTGCACAGTTTTTTTTTCCTAGAGACTTGAAATTTATTTTGGCGGTAGAGGGGGTCAGGGCAATTCATTTATGTCAAATAAACATTTTTGTAAAATTCCTAGTTTCCGAAATATAGGAATTTCAAAATTGGACTGTTTTCAAAAAACATAAAAAATAAAAAAGTTTCATTATAAAAAATTAAGATCATATAGACCGTTCGCTTAAGCCATTGCACAACATTCAATCATGTTTGGTTTTCAAACTATCACCTACTTTCGAAAACAAAAATTTTCAAAATTAAATAAATATAACGAGTGGTTCATAGCAAATTGGGCGTCACCTTAAGTCCTACGACACCTCATTCGTGAAACTCCGACCATGGGTTCGAGAGGAAAGTCTATTTAAATGTTTCAACTTCGCGCGGCGGCCATGTTGGTTTGTTGGGCACAGTGGCGTCAAGTGTAATAGAACCCCCCTTACCCCCCTATGCGGAACGCTATCATTTGTAATTTATGTGTCACTGGATCTTGCCACCATAGCACTTTGATTTAAAGCTTATCATACCACTCGGGGTTATCCCAATCAGAAATTTTACAGTGTAACAACCCTTGTAAAGCGAATTAAAAATATCCGGTGATCTGTTCTGCTTGGCTGTTCGACTTTCACTTCTGCGCATTCAATTATTACTCTGCAGTTGGGATATCTATTTCGAAATGCAAGTGGTACTGTTTCTTTAACACTTTCTTTACTAGGCCAGAATACAAAGTTCGCTGTAGCCGCTGCAAGTATCAAGAGTGTCGTCGAAAATATCATCGATATTGTTGTGCGATGTAAACCAAACAATACTCTCATTGCTGAGTAAGATAAACCAGTTTCCATTTTCATAAGAAAAAGAAGTAAACAATTTTCTCTTCTGATTTTAATTTCCTTCTGTTCCGGCAACATATTTGAAAGTAAATTAAACTCGTCTGAATAACACCTGTGAAGTCTCTCAGTTCTGAATCATTTTTTATTGAAGAGTAACCGTGAAAGCCTCGAGATTCTACTTGATAATTTTCATCTGTATTGCAACATTTATTTTCTTAAGGGGAGTATGATTGGTCTATCCCGCTAATGTTAAATTTGCTAATTTCATACCCATTTTCTCAAGAACTACTTCATGCAAAGTAGTGAAACTTTTGCAGATTACTAATACATGCTTTATATACTTACTCCTCTAGTTTTATTGACATACATATTCTAAGAATTTGGATATCATTTTTTTTCTCCGTTTCATTTTTTACACTTTTTTTGGGTCAAATTATTGTGTATTTTTTCCTCAAATATACAAGCTATCTCTACCAGTCTAGAGGCATGGTATTACAAGGGTATACTACATGAACACTGAAAAAATCAAGAGTATATCTACTATAGAACTGGAGATAACGGGTCATTTGTCTGAAACAGTTAATTTTTCAGAAATTGCAATTAAAAATTAATTTAGATTGTACCTCACTTTTCAATGGAAACAACAGCTAAAATGTGCCGGCAGTGTAGTCTTCATCATCTCCTACATTGTCCGAGTGCATACTCTTCCTCCTCCTGAAAGATCTTGCATCCTAGGACACTTTTTGGGCCAGTAGCTCTGCCTCGTCGACTCACTCCTTGTCCAGTTCCTTCAGTATGGCTGGTGTTTTCCGACCAGTCTTCACTCCCAGCTCCTCCAAGAGTTTTAGTCTACCAGTATTGCCATCATTAAAAGTGATGGCAGCAGCATACACACCAAGTTTCATTGTATGGTACCCCACAAATACATTTTTAGGTACTCTTGACAACACTACATTATTGAATGACTCATTCACGTTTTGTGTTTTCCCTGTCAGACATTTCATCAGTAGGTCTGCATTTGCCAAATCTCTATAAACTCGCTTTATGGCCAACATAACTAGGTAAACTTATCTAAAATACCAGCTGCAGCAGCTTTTTTGTATTTACATCACTGGCCGGAACAATGTTTCTTTTTCGAGGAGGAACTTGAAGGTGTAGAAATGTGTAGAGCTGACGTACTAGCTGATCATTCATTCCTAACCTCATTCACAGCCTCGTTTACACCTGTATAAGTTCTGTAGTACCGATTTCCTTTGTTATTTACTTTCTTGAACACTCCTTTTGCTCCTGTCATGATTAGATGTACTCAAGATCAATAACACAAAAAAGAAACAATATGCACGTTATACCAAGAATATCGCACGCACAACATGAACAATAAACAGAACTGTTATGCCAGTCCCACTAACTTATGTAGCACACCTTCCTCTAGAATTTAAATCAAACCACAGGCTTCTAGACTTTATGGTTCTTGAGATATGAAGTGTTTTCTGAAAAATGGTGCATGCAATCCTGAAAATACCCTGAGCAACTAATTTTATTAAATTAAATTTAAAATATTTCTAATCAAGCTAATTTAATAAATCATACATCAAATTAATCAGCAAATTCCAAATAATGTTTTGGCATCAAAATCAGAAATTTCAACTTTTTCAACAAAATGACCATTTATACTCCCCCTAATAACACGCCTACCAACACTTATTTCGTAGTTTATGGGAATGCATGCCTGTGTACAAATGTCATTGCCTTGACTCGTTCAGTTAAAAATAAATTCATGCGAGATAATAATATTATTTGTACTATTGATTACGTCAGTTTCCGTAAACGTATCCACCGGACTAATTGCACAATCGAAATTTAAGCACTCGATATTTTCACGTGTTTTTCTTTCACCTCTTGTCGATGCGCTTTTGAAACGGTCAATAGCCGAATCATCTGAAATCTTCCTCTTCCTGTATTCTTTAGGAAAGATTGTAGGGACATATGCTAGGTTCTTAGGATGACCAGATCGCTGGTTACTAATAAAGTGTGCACTGCAAATTCTTGAGTATGGTGTTGGTTCCCAAGATAATCCATCTGGACTGAAATAAAAAGATAAAAGTTTTTGTAAATGCCCTTTACGTCTAAATTATTTATCTTGTCATGAGGCGAATGTGAGAAATGTAAAATGAAACTTACTTTATACGGTTAACTGCCTGAATCCACTTACGTCGTATTTCTGCTTCCGTTTGTCTGATCGGAAATGAATAAAAAAACTATACCAGTCGTATTGTTGTACCTATTTAAGCACCCAACACCACAACACAGCGTACGACTTCTGTTTTTCTCAGCGTTATCCATAATTTCTACAATTCTTTACCTGCGACTTCGTATAAACATGCTGATCTGAAGCCCACTGATAGTACACCTGGCGGCCGCTAGAGGTGCGCGCAGAGTACGTATAGACAAGATGAAAGGGGGAAGGGCACCTGGTGTGGACGAAGTGAGTGTTCAAATGGTGAAGGCAGCAGGGGAGGTTAGGAAACAGTGGCTGTACCATCTGATGAGGGCGGTATGGAAGGAGAAAAATACCCCAGAAGATTGGAAGAAAGGATTAATTGACCCAATATTTAAGAAAGAAGTGCAGAAATTACAGGGGTATCACACTCATACCACACTGTGCCAAGATATATGAAATGATATTAGAAATTAGAATACGACCCAAAGTGGAGAGAGAATTGAGAGAGGAGCAGTATGGATTCAGACCTGAGAGATCAACAGTGGATCTCATATTTTCAGTGAGACAGCTCCAGGAACACCACTACGAATTTGGAGAGGATCTGTTGATGGCCTTCCTGGACATCGAAAAGGCCTATGATAGTGTGTGTAGGGAGAAGGTTTGGGAAGCAATGGAAAACATGGGAGTGGAAAAAGGGACTGTAGGCAGAGTGAAGGAGATGTATTCTGGAAGTGTGAGTTGTGTGAAAGTTGGAGGGGAAAGAACAGACTGGTTCAGACAAATGAGTGGCCTGAAACAGGGTACTGCGCTGTCACCCCTTCTCTTTATTGTGGTTATGGACGAGGTAATGACACTGGTGGCAGGAAAGATAGGAGAAGATAAGATGAAAGCAATGGTGTTTGCAGATGATCTCATGGTCTGTGGAAACAAGGAGGAGGAAATTCAGGAGCAACTGAAGGCTTAAGAAGAACAGTGGGAGAGTACGGATGGAAGTTCAACATCAGTAAATGTGAGATCCTGTTAACGACCAGGAAAAAGGACAGACAAATGAGTGGGATAACATTTTGAGGTGGACAGCTGAAGAAGGTGGGAAGTTTCAAGTACTTGGGAAGTATAGAGGAGGAAAATGGGAGAAATGACAAAGAGATTACGGAACGTGGCAGACAGGCAGAAGCATTTCTGAGGAGCATTAGGAGCTTAGTGTGGAAAAAGATGTCCACAAAAAAGCAAAGAAGTGTTATACAGAAGCTACTACATCCGTATACTGACCTATGCATCAGAAACGTGGATAATGAAGAAAAGAGACATAAGCAGAATACAGGCAAGTGAAATGAAGTTCCTGCGAAGCAGGATCGGAGTAACAAGAAGAGACAGGGTGAGGAATGAAAAGGTCAGGGAAATAGTGAAAGAGGAGCCCTTGCTAGGTAGGATTGAGACATCAAGACTGAGGTGGTATGCACACTTAAAGAGAATGGAAGAGGAGAAAATTCCCGAGAGGATACATGAGATGAAGGTGCAGAAGAAACGACCAAGGGGAAGACCAAGAGATAGATGGCTGAAAGGAGTGGAGGTATGTGTCAAGAAGAGAGGCGAGGACTGGACCAGAGTGACAGCGAAGAGGTGATGGGAAGAAAGGACTAAGTAGCGAGGCTTATGTTCTAAACAGACCCAGCCTGGGGCTGGAAACTGTACAAGATGATGATGATGATTTCATCATTTGGCGGGGGAGACACATTATCAATTGTATTTACTAACCTTGATCACTTATGCACCGGATCTTCTTCTTCTTCATCATCATTTCTCGTTTCCAGTTCCCTGGATCGGGTTGCGAATCAAGGACCTCCACAGTTGTCTATCCCTCCACCATTCATTTCCTTCTTTCAATACTTCTTTTTCTTTTACTCCTCTTTTATCTATGCTTTCCTTCACCGTATCTATCCACCTCTTTCTGGGCCTTCCTCGTGGTCTTCTCCCTGGTATTTTCTCCATAAATATTCTTTATTGTACTCTATATGCTTCCATTCACATCATGAGCTTACTGGTTTCTATCTTGTCTTGCAGTTTTGGGAACCCAGTTCTCTCCCTAATGTCCACATTTCTGATTTTATCCCTCCGTGCCTTCCCAATTATTCCTCTAAGGAACTTCATCTCGGCTGCTTGGATTCGGCTTTCATCGTGTTTTGTTGTGGTCCAAGTACCTGCTGCATATGTCAAAATTGGTGTGTAATACATTGAGAATAGAACTTTCTTGCATTTCTCTGGGACTTCCTGGTTCCATACTAAACTTCTCCCACACTGGTAAAACCCATTAGCTTGTTGGATTCTCTTTCCAATTTCTTCATTTATTGTACCATCTTCTGTGAGTATGCTCCCCAAATACTTAGAGCTTTTTACCATTTCCAATGGATTTCCATTGACTTCAATATTCTGTCTTCCTTCTCTCTTGTTTCTTGTCATCACTACAATCTTACTCTTCGCCACACTAATTTTCATTCCATATTTCTCTATCTCTTGATTCCATACAGTAACTTGTTCTTGCACTTCTATTTCATTTTCTTCCCATATTACTATGTCGTCTGCAAAGTGGAAGGCTTTAGTCTCCTTGCTTCCCATTCTTCGTTTCACACTCTTTTGGATTACATCCATGACTCTTATAAAAAGTATAGGGGATAACACACTTCCTTGTCGAAGTCCTGTTTCAACAATGAGCCAGTTTGTTTGTCCTAGCTTGGTCTTAACACTACTTACACACTTTTCATACATGGCTTTGATCATTTGTATTTCTGCTCTGCCTACCCTGGTTTTTATCAATGCGTCCCAGATCAATCTTCGTGGTACACTGTCGTATGCCTTCTCAATATCTAGAAATGTCATCACCAAATCCTTTTTGAACTCCCATCTTTTCTCTATCATGTTTCTTAGAGCAAAGATTAGATCGAAGGATGATCTATCCCTTCGGAATCCATGTTGTTCTTCCCCCATCTCTGCCTCAACTTTCATTCTCACTCTTTTCTCTAATATCCTCTCAATGATCTTTGCAACATGGGAAATAAGTGTGATTCCCCGATAATTGTTACATTCTTTCTTATCACCCTTCTTAAATACTGGAATTATCAGACCCTTCCTCCAATCTTCCGGTACTTGTTTCTCCTTCCATATCACACGAAATAGTCTATACATCAAATGTATCCCTACTGGTCCAGCTGCCTTTATCATCTCTGTAGTCACTTCATCCACTCCTGGTGCTTTACCATTCTTCATCTTCCTTAGGGCTTTTTCTATTTCCAACATTGCTATGTCTTCATTTTGGTTTTCTTCCACCTCTTCTTCTTCATGTTCTTCTTCTTCAGCGAGTTCCTTAAATTTGACGTTAAGGAATTTAGCGGAATACTCTTCCCATCGCTGAAGTATATCCTCTCTTTGTGTCAAAATGTGTCCATTGTCCGTCTTCACAAATTTTGTTTCATCTTTATTTCTTAATTTGTTTCTAACTAATCCATACAGAAGTTTCTTACTTCCTTTAACATCCTCCTGTAGGGTTTCTGTGAAGCTTTCCCAGCACTTCTGTTTTGCTTCCTCTATGATTTCCTGGCATGTTTTCTTTGCTTCGTGATATTTTTCCTTACTCTCTGAGTTTCTGCCTCTGATCCAGCTCCTCCAAGCCTTTTGTTTTCCTTCACTGCATCCTTTACTGTGTCATTCCACCAGGGTGTTTCCTTTTCCTTCTTTTTCCCTAAAACTCTACCACATGCATCCTCTGCACATTTTACCATTCCTTGTTTGAACTTGTCCATTCTTCTTCTAAACTGCCAACCTCTCCTTTGGGAATTCGTTTTTTCACCTCTTCTTGGAACTTTTCCTGCACCTCCTTTTCCATTAATTTCCATACCTTCACTTTGATAATATATCATTTTCATACCTTATTTCATCTTTTGGCGGGGGGACATTATCAATTGTAACTACTAACCATGATCACTTCTGCACCAGATATATGTGCTAAATCACGAACATATGTGTTTTTATTTATTGTATATTTAACACCGCAGCCATGTTCGACAGCGTATTTAGTATGTGAAACTGCCGCAGTGAGCGATCACAATGACGCGCACACATTGAAGTCATTGGTTACCAACATGTCCAATACAAAATACATTAGACGACACGTGTAATGTTGTAATTATGTGAAAAAACAAATAATCATGCTCTTCTTGGTTAGACGACTGTCTGGACGAAACCATTGGTCGCTACTTGGTTAGACGACTTTCTGGACGAAAATTACTGATTGCACTACAAGCAAGGAGGTCTGGGCGTAAGCCCCAGATTAGGTTTGTTTTGTATGTAGAACAGTGTTCACCACTGTAATGAACGCTGGTCGCAAGGACTCCGTGTTTCGAACTAAGCGGCAAAACCAGCGCCGCACTACCTAAAATTATTGGTCTAGGCACAAACCATTGGTTTGGATGAAAATTATTGGTGCATGTCTACCCCCACTGTGCGTGAAAAATACAGGGGTGTTTGTATGGCATAACGACCTAACAATTATTGGTCTAGACAAAAACAGCTTGCACAATCCATTGCAAACTGGTTCAAAATCGGCGCTATTTTGTTTCATGGTACCGCGCGTATACAAAGTAGTACCGTAAGTGCGGGATTGGCAATACTGTACTTGTGCTTAACTAACAGTGAAAATGGCGGACTCAGCTGGAATGTCATCTATATAAGTCGTGATCCTATTTGGGACGGCGGGTGGGTTAAAGACAGTGGAGGAGTAAACATCTATTACTACATCATCTCCAGATTTTTTCCTGACCAGTACTACAGTTATTTTGGTTAATTTTTGTACCCTACAAAAGTTACGTGTGAGTGATGCTTCATACAGCGTTACAAATTTCAGTTATGTCGGCTACAGTGGACGTGATTTATAGGATAAATAAAATGTTGCCAGCCCCATGCATATGGTACCGTGTGGTGTTTGTTTTATGTTGCTCTCTATTCGTTCGCTACGTTGTGTTTCTAAGGTTTAAACCAGGCCACGCTAAGTCAGGTGCTTCGTGAGCATCTGCCGGCACCGGTGCTCTGCTGTAGGAGAGGAACGTGTAGTCGCAGCGCTTAGCAGGCGAGAGTTGTGTTGTTGTTGTTGTTGTTGTTTGGTGAATGGGGCTGGGCAAATCAGCGCACGTCAGGTGGCGTACCAGTATGAAAACGAATAATAATAATGCCAATTTTGTGTACAGACAGAAGTAATAGTTTTATTGCACTCCTGATTTTGCACTAATTTTCAACATTCTTTCTTTATGTTTGGCTTTGCTTTGAAACCTCTAATTTGCCGATATTTGGTGCGATCGTTTTGGCAGTTGCAATCCGAAGTGTAGCTTCCAAGGAAGCATCAGACAAACTTAACCTTGTTTTTGTTTTGTTAATATTCACCAACTCTTCACTAACGATCATTTAGTTAATTCCCATTTAACTTAAATACGAGATTTAATGCATGGTTATCTTCGATGCGTTTCACGAGGCCATTCGGGTTAGCAATTACTTAAATAAGATTTACGGCTCTCGCGCATGCGTAGACTCGGTTTTATCTTGGAGAGCATGGCGGACAGAATAAGAAGCGTCTTTAGGGCATCCAACGTTTAGAATGAAGCACTGGTTAGATAGGGATATTCTTCTCACTTTCTGTTGCACGCGAGACATGTATGGCGCTGTCATTTTCTAGCACTCCACTGTTGCCATATCAGTCGAAAACTTTTCATTGTCGAAAAAACAGCATATTCGGGTAGAACTATGTTTTGCCGATCTTTTTTGTCCTATATTAGAACTACGTAAACTTGATAGAAATGTTAGAAATATTAGAAATCCATATTTAAAAAAACTATAAACTGAGTCCCCTTTTTAGTAAAATCGATCTTATATCTTGTTGCATTGACTTTGTGATGCCTATTTTTCACACACGTGTAGCTAAATGTGCCGTCTTGATGATGGATTTTTGAAATATTTTATACTGGCAATATTACAATTTTCATGTAGGTAAAACTTCTGAATATTCTCTCATAACCGCATAGCAGCATTGAAAAAGTTCGTATGCTGCCAACTTTTCTATTTTTAAAGATAACCATGTCATGCCAGTTTGAGAGTTGTAGAGGAATGTTGGAGGAAGTTTTCTACCTGCCTACCCAGAGTGTAGGTTTAATTGTTTGCACAGGCCGGGCTGTTCATTGACCGCCGATTATAAAAATGAAGTTTCGAAGGACAGCGGGGTGCTGCTTGCTACTCACAGCTTTATTACTGTGCCATTCGAGCTTGTATTTCAGTAGTTCGGCTGTCTATCTTGAGTGTGTGTGCAGCAGTTCTGTTAGATTTAACGTGTTGTATTTTAGGTATTTCACGTACAACAATGGATAGTTTTGTGAAAAGAAAGCGTGGTCAAGTGCTCAGAAGGAGGGAGAAACAGGTCGTAATTATTGTGTTCAGTTATTTTAAGAACCTTAAACCCAACGAAAGTATAAATCATGAAAGGTAAGTCAATGAGTATTTTCTTTAATAACGTACTTCAACTTGAACTGCAGTCGAAACTTCACACATTTCCTTGGGCTTGTACTTTATTTACATTTATTTTGGTTGTTTTCTTTATGTCGCATTCAGCATACGTTATAGTTAATTTAATTTCGTTGTATGTGTTATGTTAGCCTACTATTAGTATTATTATACAGCACTTAATTCAAGTCTTCGTCACGGCACAATCGCTGAATGTGCGGAAAGTGTACGCGAAGCGCTTTGTACTGCCTCCTCCCATGGAGTGGCAACCCTGTCGTAACGCGCCATAAGACCAATGCTTCATTCTAAACGTTGGATGCCTTATAGAACTGGTCGTTGTTTGCGATGCTTCCTTGAGAATTTCTGGAACATAATTATAAAGGAAGAGAAATACAAAAGATCTTATTCGTGGCAAAAGCTTAAAATGATATGAACAAAGTACTTAGGAGAACTGGCAGTTGTGTGAATAGATAGCTTAAAAGGACACGCTTACCCACTTGTCTTCGTAGCGTAACCGGTTAAGGTGCAGACTCTCAATTTATTATGCAGCGCTGGAAGGAGTTCGAATACCCCTTTGGATATATATATTTTTTAAATTTCAGTATTCGTCTTTCTTGGTATTAAAACTTAGTAATGTGTGTGATGTCGCCTTCGTAGCGTAGCGGTCAGCATTGTTAGCTGCCACCCCGGAGGTCCTGGGTTCAATTCCCGGCTCTGCCACGAAATTTGAAAAGTGGTATGAGGACTGGAGCGGGGTCTACTCAGCCTCGGGTGGTCCAAATGAGTAGAGGGGGTTCGATTCCCACCTCAGCCATCCTCGAAGTGGTTTTCCGTGGTTTCCCACTTCGTCTTCGGGCAAATGCCGGGATGGTTCCTACTTTAAGGCCAGGGCCGCCTCCTTCCCTCTTCCTTGCCTATCCTTCCCAATCTTCTCCTCGCTTCCCATCCCTCATGAGGCCTCTGTTCGCTTTGCAGATGAGGCCGCCTGGGCGAAGTGCTGATCACATCTCCCCAGTTGTATCCAACCCAACCAGATGTTCCAAGATCCAGGACACTGCCCATAGAGGCGGTAGTGATGAGTTCCCTCGCTGAGTCCGTGGGAACCACCAACCTAGAGGGTAAATCGACTAAATAAAATAATAAAAAATGTGTGTGATCTTTTATAATGTCATTGTGATAAACATATTTTATATTCATATGGATGAAAGTACGTGTGAAACTCGGAAACAAACTGCCATTGTGGAATGCGCAAGGCCCAGTTCTGCCACTTTAAAGATGCTTTAGAGAGTTGAGTAGTCAGATTTGTAAACATGAAAGAATGCAGACTAAAAGCTTCTCAAGAAAATATCCTGCAAATTTCGGCAATTAGGTCGTGGATTTTACAAAGTGAACAAATCATAGACTACCGATGGAGGGTATAAAATTAAAATGTCAGATTGATGCACGATACAAACTTGCAACCTCCAGCTTAGGCTTCCGTTACTGTACCTCTGAGCTAATATGGAGGCACTTTTAATTCTCTCGTCAAGGGTAGGTCTACATCTGTGTCATTGGTCTATGCATTAGCATGTCCAACATATTAACTCAGTGGCAGGGCAACAGCAGTCAGAGTTGGATGTCAAAACTTTGTGTCCCACATCCTTTGTACATTTCTATTTTTATCTTCCATCTATGTGGCTTGTAGGCTCACTCTTTGTACAACTCACAACCTAATAGTTGAAATTTCCTCACTTGCCAATGGGGTCGACTTTCACAAAATACTAGATATGATAGTGTTTGGGCCTTTATCATATAAAATCAGAGCACAATACTAACAACAGAAATTTCTGATGCACAACACAAGACTTCATCCCACAGTGTGCAACAGTTTAAAAAGCAGTGGCGTGCGGTGGTAACTACAGTTGCCCCAGCTGTAAGAGAAGCTTTCGAACCCACAAAAATATAATTGCTTATTATCTGTACCGGCCTAACTCATGTTACTCATGACACTGCCATTACTGATCATAATTGAAAGTCAACTTATTAAAAATTGCAAATTTGTATTAGAAATTATTAATGATTCACGAGAAAAGAATATTGTTCCCAGCAAACTCGCCTGTAATCGGCAAGGCTTGCAATTTGCAGACCGCAGTGCCCTTTAATGCTAGATCTCTGTAGAGTGTAACCAACATTAACTAGTTATTTACTGAAAACATAGACTCACTGTCTGTGTTATGTGCATGTAGTAATTCTTTAAATATTGAACCAAATATTTAAATATTGTATTGAATTAGTTATTATAATGTGTGCAATTGATTAAATTGACTACCACATTACGATGAAAAAAGTTCGATAATGTTGGAAACTTTGTAGCATACTTGACATTTTCTGGCTAGGTTCTTTACGGTGGCACCAAGTGTTTGCAGTGTTAGCTGGTAGAACTTGAACATTTGTGTCGTCACCGATTCAGAAACATTATCACACTGACAGTCCCCGTAATGCTCTAAAGGAATGCAATGCACATGTGGTTATTCCACGGTTTGAAATGCAGCATAGTGGAAGAGCCATGCTACACAGTCTAGCTAACAGATAGTGGCGATAAATTAAGATCTTCCGTGCACCCTATTTTGATTGTGTTTAGGTAGTTACCACAAAATATAATTTGATAAAAAATACTTTACCCTACACTGCTGGGGTAGATGGGATTAAATGCTCACCACTGATTAAGAGCAATAAATAGCTGCATGTACTACACGGGACACATTACATAAAATGGTAGCCTTCTGGTATTGTACAGAATGTACATAGTAGTCTATATTTAAAGGAAAGTGATTTGTTCTTGTGCATAGATGTACATGAGTCAACATTGTTTGGCATCCTTGAAACCTTCTGTTACCTCAAGAATAGCCTACAAATTGATACTCCTCTACTAAAGGTACTGGGTTTGATCGCAATAGAATTTCCTTCTAGTCTGATTGGAACATGCAAAACTGAGAAGAGTTTGGCTGAGTTCCCACAACAGCGATCCACTCAAATGATGGTTCCTAAATTAAGGCCATGGTTGCCTCCTTCCCAATCCTAGTCTCCCCTACAAATGCTTATATATAACTACAGACAACCTATACATACACAAGTTGATATGGCTAATGGCAACAACAACAGTTTGCAGTAATACATGAGGCCACACAATGAGCCATTCATATTTCAAGATGTAGCATTGACTGTGTTAGTATGAACTTTGAGTGAACTCATACGATGAAACCACTGTACCTGTCAGAATTAACACGTCGAGTGCGTATCGCACTCGGCGCGTGACGATAGTTGACAAGTAGCGCGTCATCGGATCGGTGTTAGAAAATGTGAACCACAGTCTTCCCGCGTGCTAAGAAAGGCTCCCCTCATCATCCCGCACATCGTGTAAGTACAATCTACCAGCAGGTTCATCTGTAGCCAGATTTGCGCATGCGTATTCGGTTTCCCGCATATTTACTCGCCTCGGGTTTCGTCATACGTTATCATTTTCTTTTGGGATCTCTGAGCAGCAAGACAACTTCTATGAGAGGCAAAATGCAGCATTTTCTGTTTCTTATTATTTCAGGAGAATTACGAGAGACTCCAGTTTTGTAATAAAGAAATTCTGGTTAATAATTTCATAAAAGGATTAAACTTATAATTGAAACCATATTCATGAGCAGGCTTCAGATAATTATGCTCCTAAAATTGTCAAAATGTGCAGTAAAAAGTGTCTAAATAAGCACTAAAATATGCATTAAAATAAATATATATCTGATATCAATTAGTGGTTTATATTACAAGAAATAATGATTTATTACATATCGCCAAAATAAAGAAAATTACTTAGAGTACTACAATAGATTGTTCCAGTTTGTCAATAAAATTTACAAATCTTGATTACACTTAATCACTGCATGATGTAATAGGTTTTCAAACACAAACTTGCGCCTATTTTCACTTAAAATGACTTTGTACTCAGAAAACACTCTCTCCACATGACATACCACAATTGGAGCATACTCCAAACTTAACGAAATCAGAGACCTCTAGTATCGATGCACTGTCAATTTTGTCTTTGCCTTGGATAACACCACAAATGCTTTTAAGTTTGAGGAGACCGGAATTTTTCTGCACTACATTCTGCAATTTTTTCGAGAAAATTTGATTAGTTAGGTTTTTTAGGGATCGATCGACTTCTTCAACAATTCCAATGCTAAAGTTAACAGGCAGTCCTTTTTCTTGCAATTTCTTGATGGCTGAAGGTATGCAACGCAAATTGGAATGAATGAATATTAGTTGCTCACGAACACCATCTTTAATTGAAGCAACTTCTTCAGAATCGAGGTCTTCAACTACCTTTTTACTACGTCGAAATAATTGGGTTAATAAACAGCAGCTTCGAGCCACGTTCCCCATCTTGTATGAACTAGTGAAGGCGGGAGCGGCACATCATGAACTGCTTCGAAAAAAAATTCTTTGCGACTTGGAGCCTTCAGGAACTCTCTTTTCACTGTGGAGATCAACGTGTTTACTTCAGGAAAGGAAGCCCGGACTGCTTCAGTGACTCGATGAAGTCCATGTGCTACACATGTGACGTGTATCATCTTGGGATATAATATCCCAAGACCTCCCATGGCTTTACACATGTAAGGTGCGGCATCCGTGCAGGCCACGATAACATGATCGTAAATAATGCCTGATGGCCACAAACAAGAAAGTTCATCATTGAAAAATGCAGCAACTGTTGAGTGATTCACCTTAGGCAACACAGCCATAGTTAGTAGATATGATTTGTCTCTCTCTTCTTCTTCTTCTCCTAAAATTACAAACACGAAGTTAGCTACATATTTTTTATCTACGTCCGCTGTTTAGTCCAGTGAGACAAAAATATATTTTCCATGAGCTTTTCCCCTTAGTTTACCTATCGTTACATTGTAAAGCTCAGGAACGTAATTCTCCCTAATTGTTGATTCATCTGGGACTGGTTGTTTCGTTTACTCCTGCAGAAAATGCACTAAGTTCTTATTGTTTAAATGCTCCTAGAATTGTCCCACTCAATCTGTACCAGACAGATGACCCAGGCTCGCGGACACATTTTTCAAACAACTCCTGAATGGTATTCCGTGAATATCATAAGTGCCTGTCCACTGCATTTCGTAGCATGGTTGTTAAGTACAACATCGTCTCTACAGACTAAGTCCTAACGTAGTTCGAAGTAAATACTGACAGCATAACAGACTGGCAGAGTAAATATACGGAGACCGTCAGTACAACTTTAACTCGGCGGTGGCTGAAATAAGAATGACTGATTTTGTGCTCAGAATTGCCTCTTTATACATTGTTCAGGACCGATGTTACGGTTCGCTGGCTTTGCAATCAAGCGTGCCTGCCTCGCTCTTCCTTCGGTTGGGCTGCTTACAAAGTGTGGTTTTATAAAAATGCTCATATCTTCCGTGTTTCTTGTCCGATTTGCTTGAAACTCCTTTTGACGACAATAAAAATCCGTAGCCAGTAATCCTTAATCGGTTTCAGTCCTCAAATGTACAAACTAATATTGCCAATATTCAAGAAAGGAACCAGGAAGGTGTGTGGTAACTACCGAGGAATCACCATAATCTCGCATGTTGCCAAAGTAATGGAAAGAATCCTAGAAAAAAAGAATTAGATTAAAGGTAGAAAGCCAAATAGAGGAGGAGCAGTTTTGATTTAGAGGGGGCAGGTCAACAGTGGAATCCATTTTCCTTCTGAGACAGAACATTGAAAAGATTGATAGATAGATAGATTTTTATTAATTCCATTTGATCAAATACATGCATTCAATACATTATTGATATAGGACACGTCAGAATTTACATGCATAAAAAAAAGAACTAACAGGTATATATTACTAAGATTATAACTATTTATAACTTATTATAATAGCAAATCTTAATAGATACAATCTTATTGCACAACTATTTACACCTCACTCTATTATCATAATATGAAAACTTAATTCGATAAATACAACAACATACAGCTAGGTATTAAAATTTTAAAAAAAAGTAAAATATAGTTATAGATTCCATCACTCCTATACGCTAAAATATTCAACTACTGAGTAAAAACAATGGCACTGCAGATAAGCTTTCAACATTCTATCAAAGGTTTTTATTTTTGGGGCCAGTTTTATATACTGGGGTAGTTTATTGTATATTTTAACTCCAATGTGAAAAGTTCCGTTTTGATATATGCTTGTGTGTGTGTGTGAAATATGAATGTTTTGATTTTGTCTTGTGTTATGCCTATGGACATCATTGTTTGTTTTAAGAAAAACATCTTTATTCATTAAATTCTTTTTAAAAAACATAATACTTTCAAAGATATATATGCAGGGCAGTGGGAGAATGTTTAAATCTTTAAACAGAGGTCTACATGATTCTCTAGAGTTTACATTTGCCATAATTCTAATCGCCCTCTTTTGTATCCTAAACGTGCTTAGTACATCTGGCGACATACCCCAAAATATGATCCCATATTTTAAGTATGAATGGAAATAAGCAAAATAAAAATTCTATAAAACTTATCAGTCTCCTATACACGATTTTTTCCACAATTTTTGCGATACCAGTTGGTAAGGTAATAGGACGATAGTTATCTAATTCATCTTTTGAACCGTTTTTGTGCACTGGAATTACTTTTGATAACTTCAAAATATCCGGGTAAGTTCCTGAGAGAATTGAACTGTTGAATAAGTGTGTAAGTAGATTTATTATATATTCTGGACATTTCTTTAAAATTGCATCAGGGATGCCATCAATGCCAGCACAGAATTTATTTTTTAACTCTTTTATAACTATTCTTACCTCTTCACTTGTGACATGATTTATAAATAAAGAATCACTACATATATTTATTTTATTATTAGAATTTAGTGTATTTACCTGTGATTTATTTAATAATTTTTGTGGAATTTCCAGAAAATAGTCATTAAAAGTGTTTGCTGTTTCCTCTGGATTATTAATCACTTTATTATTTCTGGTCAGTGTAATGTCCCTTTGTAATTTAGCAGATTTTCCAGTTTCTTTCCTTATCACGGACCACATAGCCCTGTTTTTATTAGATGATTGGGAAATAAAATTATCATTATGCATTTTCTTTGCTAGTCGTATTACCTTATTTAAAATGCTAGTGTATTTTTGTAGTATAAATTGAATTCAGGTGTTGTGTGGTATTGTTTAAATAATTTGTGTAGAAATTTCTTTCCTTGACCTGAATTTATAATCCCTGTTGTTATCGAATTGCTAGTTTTGTTATTTTGAACAGTTCCTCGTCTAAAGGGGAATGCTGTTTCAAAATAGTGTTTTAGGGCACTGTTAAATGCATTAATTTTATCATTTACATTTTCTAGTTTATAAATCTCTGACCATGTTTCCTTATTTAATAAGTCATTGAAATATGTAACTTTGATTTTACTCCATTATCATTATTATTGATTGTTTCGGGTATTTCAAAACTCAGTATTTGCCCACGGTGGTCACTTAAACCCGGACAATAGGCTTCTATTGAATGGTGATATTTATCTGTATTTAAAAAAATTGATCAGGAGTGGTTTTACTAAATGTTTACTGTAGGTTTCAGTCCATAGGAAATTAGTAACTGTGTTAATAATTCCCAATTTCTATCAAATTTTAAGAAATCCACATTTACATCCCCACAAATTATTATATCGAAATTTACTTTGCTCATGTTATTGAGTTACAATTCCAATTTATCTATAAATAAAGGAAACTGTCCTGACGGAGAACGGTATACGCATACAATTATTAACTTAAACTGCTGTATTTTTAAGGCAGAGAATTCAAAATCCTGTTCCATAATTAGATAATCATAAGCTGTTAACTGTTCATGATCTAAATTATTTCTTAAGAAGATACAAGTACCACCATGGCTAATATTAGATCTAGAGTATTTACTAGCTTGTATAAACCCTGGGAATTGAATTAATTCGAGTTGTTCTTCTTTCAGCCAATGTTCTGAAATACATTGTGCTGAGATGTCTTTAAGTTCATTTTAAGCATTAGATTTATGTAATCAATTTTATTATAGAGAGACTGAACATTCTGGTGGTAAATTTTAAATTTGTTACTTTTGCAAGCTTGTGTTGGTGATTTATTTACATTATTATCGTAATTGTTATTATTATTGTTGCTAGACAAATCCGAAATACCATTGTTGCACTCAGTTAAATTTGACATCGAAAGATCTGAATGCCAAACCTCACGTTTGGCTTCTTTTACAAGTTTCCCTGCTTCCACTCTAAAGATATTACTGTTGAACTATTCCTACCTTTTGAATTTACAATTTTGCAGATTTCATCACTAAGATACTCTTTTCCTAACCTATTTATGTGTAGGCCATGTCGAGTGTGGAACTTCATGTCTAATTTACTTACATCTATAATTTGGACATTTGGAAAACTCTTACAAATTTTACGAATTTTTCCATTTGTAGCCTCTATTTCTACATTTAAACATGATTTAGGAATTAAATCGTATCTCTGCGTAATGTTTACAATAATGACATTTGTGTTATGCATGGATGGCAATGTACCTTTTAAATCTTTGATTACCTTTTTACTCTCGTTGCTATAGACGTCGTTTGCTCCTGCGATGATTACTGCATAGTCCTTTGAAGTGAGGGTCGCACACTCTCCTATCATCCCGTTCGTGACCGCTGCAATTGTAGCTCCTGGCTTTACTGTCGAAGTGACCTCCATTTCTCCGCTCCTCTCCAATACTCTTGCTGCTACATCTCGCCCGTGACTATCCGCAAATATCCGCATCTTCCTGGATTTTTCCTTTATCACTTTCTTCTTTTCTTCTTGAAGAAAATCATCATTTTCTTCGACGAGCGCTCCAAATGAATTTGAGACGGGAATTTCAGTTACATGTACCGCTACTCCATTTATAGGCCTAGGCATATTCAATCTTACCTTACCAGCAACCACTGTCGACCAAGTTTCCTTGCTTTCCTCTCGGTTTCCTTTTAATTTATTCAACTCTTCCATTAACTTAGTAATATCTTCCTTTAGCAGCTTTATAATTTCATCTTTTGAGGACAGTTCGTTTCTCAGGCTATGACATTCGCATGACGGTACCGGTAGGCCTACATTACGACAATCGGTTTCACTTTTCTCCTCACTCAATTTTACCTGAGACCTTGTGATGATTTTATTTGCATTTTTACTTTTATTTTGCATGACGAGCATAAATCCGTAACGGTTACACTACCTAACGAGACACTAACACTGTTTACTGACGACATACTAGAGTTCTAAGTTAGCCTAGATGTTTATACCAAATTACACTAAATTTATTTTAATTATTACTACCTAAATGAATTAATCTAATTACCTACCAATAAAGAAGAATGTGAAATACGTATATCTTCCAATCGGGTAAAATCTCGTAAAAGCACCACTGCTCTACTTGGTTCAAACAGTGACTGAAGAAGTCACCGAATCTTTGGATACACGTTCCCACAACTTAGTTTAGGTTTATTAAATTATCAATAATAATGTCTAAATACTATCAATATTCCATATTTCACATGACCTAAGGAAAGTAACTTTATAGATTTTATACCTCTGTTATAATATTTTACCACTTTTATCAAATATTTACACTAGCTGCTATTTCACTACACTTTCACTGTGATGCCATCTTGCCGCAGGCTTGTATCGCTTGTATTGCGTGTCAACCGTGATTTGTGAAAATTTGTCTACTATAGTTATTTTAAAATGAACAAGAAATTAAGTGGATCAGAATTCAGGAAACGTCCTGCCAAGAAGGAAAGTGACAAACAAGAACTTTTAAAGGAAGTGCCTAAAATTGCATCATTCTTTACACAGAGAGCTACAACTATCACGCCTACTGCCACTTCAAGCGAGGAAACTCTAGGCCCGAACAATCTCTTTCAAGGTACGCTTACTTTGTCTTTTCCCAATAATGAAGCTAATACACACAAAATTATTTCCAGTAATGATGAAAATTCAGATGAACCGATTGTTTCTGAGTCAAAATCTGATGATGTGTTGGCTTTTGCTTGTAACATCAATGACCCTACAACATGGACATCACTTTGCCTTCAACTGTAGAATCTATTGCGAACAATCCCCCAAAACAAAACTTTCAAGTGGATTTTTCTAGATCTGAGCGTATTTACAATGACGGAACTAAGCGTACACTTACTGTAAAACTGTTTAAATGAACACTTTCCAATGGTGAATCTTATATTAGAGATTGGCTGATCTACTCACAATCGTCTGGAAACGACTTTTGTGTTCCTTACTGTTTGTTTCAGGCGTTGGACAAGAAAACTGAATTTTAATCCGGGTTCAATGATTGGAAACATGGAAATGAGTTGATTTAACAACATGAACAATCAGCAGACCATCGTTCAAACATGCTAACTTACATCAATAGACGAAACACAAAGAAGAAATAAATACTCTTCTTTCAACCCAATATGAGCAGGAGGTCACATATTGGCGAAGTGTATTACTCAGAATTGTGTCTGTTGTGAAATTTCTCTCAGTTAGAGGGTTACCTATTTAAGGTGACAATGAACGTTTGGGATCTACCTCTAATGGTCTATCTAGGGTGCCCTGAGTTTAAGCGATTTCGACCCTTTTCTTTCCCAGCACCCTTGCTCAGTATGGGAACAAAGGGCTAGAACGAGTGTCATACCTATCAGCTCAAACGTGTGACGAGTTCATCAATGTTATGGCAGACTTAGTGTTGCAAACAATGACAAAGGATGTCAAACATTCTCGCTACTATGCCCTCATCGTGGATTCTACTCCCGATTGTTCGAGCACCGATCAATTAGCATTGGTTCTACGTTAAGTTTGCTTCAAAGATGCTAACCCAAAGATAAAGGAACGTGTCTTCAAGCTTCTCCCTGGAATAGGCCATACCTCAAGTAGTTTAGAAGAGGCAGTTTTAAGTTCAATCTCGGAATTAGGCCTAGATATTGAGTTAAGCCGGGGACAATGCTATGATAATGTGGCAAATATGTCTGGAGTTTACACAGGCCTACAAGCCATAATTAAACAACACTGCCCTTTTGCTGTGTTTGTCCCTTGTGCAGCGCATTTTCTCAACCTTGTTGGTTCTTCTGCTGCAGAGTACTGCACTGAAGTTATTGTGTTTTTTGGATTCGTCCATAACATTTACACACTCTTTTCCAATTCAACCCATAGATGGGGTATTTTGAAAACATATTTAGAAAACAGTAAAATTCCATTGTTGAAATCCCTATCTCAAACCAGATGGTCAGCGAGAGTCGATGCTGTAAAGGTCCTGGTCAAAGGCTACAAGGAAATACATAAATCACTGAAGGAAATATCTCTAGACCCTACTCAGAACCCTGCAGTCCAAGTTCAAACTTCAGGACTTGAAAACAAGTTTGACAAATTTGAAATAGCATTCCTCACTATTTTGTGGAGTGATATTTTTGAATGATTTGATAAAGTTAGCAAAAATCTACAAAGTGAAACCCTTAATCTCGTAGTAGGTACAAATCAGCTTCAAACTTTGGAGAGCTATTTAAATGAAAAGAGAACTGAGCTTGACAAGTACGAACAAGCAGCCATAAAGTTGTTACAAGTTGAATCACCCAACACAACTACAAAAGAATAAGAATCAGAAAAACTTTTGCGGATGAGAGCCTAGGCGATGAAGCTATTCTTGATGAAAGTTCGCTTTTCATATCGCAAGTTTACAGTAAAATCTTTGACTCTTTGTTAAGTAACCTGTCAAGGCGAAAAACAACTTATGAAAATTTATCTGACAAATTTTAAATACTTTCTATTCTTGTACAAAAGGGATCGCAGAAAGAGGTCATATCACAGGCTGCGAATAATCTCTATGAGTTCTACTCTAATGATATCGGAAGTGAATTTGAAAACGAATGTCAGCACGTCAAAATGTATGTGGAACAGGAAGAATTTACTAGCATTCTTGGCATATATGAATACCGGTACGTCATAAAAATTATTTGAAAACCATTTTCCTTAATCTTGAGGTAGCAACTAGAATATTTCTGACTTTACCAGTCACCAACTGCTCCACAGAAAGAGGATTTTCTGTTTTGACTCGGCTAAAGAATGTGAAAATATCAACTCATTCAGACAGCGAACTAAATTCTCTATTGTTATTGTGTTGTGAAACAGACGTAACCCTTAGCACAGACTTTTCTGACATCATAAATACATTTGCAAAGTTACAAGCCAAAAAAAAACTTGGATTTAAAATGTTTCTGAATATTTTACTTTTAAAATTTAACTTTTGAATTTGTAATCTTGGTTTTAGTGTGATTAATGTATCAATAAATGGCTACAAAATTGTATGTACGACTTACTTTACTCATTATTTCCTGTGATACAATATTAAGAATATACATTTGACAAAAGACAAACGATATTTACATGCGAGCGAGATTAGAAAGTACGAGAAATATTCATTCTCTTCAACACTCTCCCTTAATCGAGCAATGCTGCATTATGCTGCACTTAGGACAACCCAATGCCAGTAACACATTTCACATGACCATGAATTGGCAGACCTTTTGTCAATACATCAGCAACCATTTCAGCTGTAGGCATATAGGACAACTTTACTTTGCATTTCTTTAAGATGTCCCTAATGAAATGATAGCGCACATCTATGTGTTTTATTCTCTGATGAAAACCTTCATTCTCAGCCAACCTCTCAGCACTCTGACTGTCATTACACAACTGAATTGGACCTCCTCTCTTACACAACTCAAAGAAGAAACCTCTCAGGAACAGAGCTTCTTTACATGCTAAAGTCAGACCTATGTATTCTGCTTCAGTGCTAGACAGTGCCACAACTGGCCGTTTCTTACTTTCCCAACTTATTGGGCCTTCTGCATATTTAAATACATAACCACTCACAGATTTCCTGTCAGTTAAATTATTTCCAAAAGAAGCATCAACAAAACCCTTGACATCACATTCTGATTTTTTATACATGATACCAACATCCACCGTACCCTTCAAGTATCTGAACACTCTCTGGACACATGTCCAATGTTCCTTACCATAGCAATTATTGAACTGACTCAAATAATTAGTTACATGTGCAATATCTACCCGGGTACAAATGGAAAGGTATAACAAAGCACCAATAGCCTGTTGATAGGGATAGGATTTGTCACAGGATGTGGAGTTCTCCAACAACAAACCTGTTTCCATTGGAGTTTTCACATGAGTACAATCTGACATGTTAAACCTATCCAACACATCTAACAGACAACACTTCTGATCCAATCTAATATAATCTTTGAACTCTCATCCCCAGACATTCAGAGACCTGTCCCAAATCTTTGATCATAAAATGAGAATGCAACACAGACTTCAGTTTCTCCACTTGGACATGATTATTAAAAAATACAAAAAATCATCAAAATAGAGGCCAATAACAGCAAAAGATGATGAATCTTTACAGTAATATACACATGGTTCATACAGAGACTTCTTATAACCGATTTCAGTAAGAATTTCATGAACCCTCTCATACCAAGTGCGAGATGCTTGCTTCAAGCCATAAACAGCTTTTTGAAGCTTACAAACTTTAGAACTGTAACACTCATAGCCTTCTGGGGGGGGGGGGGCATATAAATATCATTTTTTAAGAACGCCATTCAAAAAAGCTGTTGATACATCAAGGTGATGAACTTCCAGATCCATATTTACAGCAAGAGCAAAAAAATAATCTCAATGTACTATACCGCACTACAGGTGCAAAAGTTTCCAGATAATCAACTGCGTGCCGTTGATAACAACCTTTATCCACTAAGCGTGCTTTAAATGTAGACACATTACCTTCAGTATTACGTTTCACTTTAAACACCCATTTGCATCTTACAATATTTGTTCCATCAGGTTTCTCAACTAATGTCCATACATCATTATCATGAAATGACCTGAGTTCTTCCTCCATCGCTTTTTTCCATTGCATGCCATCCTTACCGTTAAGTGCTTCAGACACAGTGGTTGGTTCCACATAACCACCACTTTCAGCAAAATAGACCTCATAATCAGGAAATTGTTTTGGGCGTCTCTCCCTTAAAGGGTACCTCCTACTTGCATTTTCTGGTACACCTAACTGGTCAATCTCATCATTTTTGTAATCATGAATTACAACACTGTCTTCATTAACCTGAGCAATACCTGGAACATCAATGTTGTCACTAACCTGACCAGCAACTGAAACATCAATGATTGGCAGGTTATTATCCTGTCCAAATCTGTTTTTATCATTATTTACAATGACATGCAACGGACAATACTTTACATCGCTCATTTCAACTTTTTTCTTAGCACACCTGGTGAATTTATATTCTACAAATTTAACATTGTGCTCTACATATATATCTTTAGGTTTACTTGGATCAAACGGTCGGTAACCTTTCTTTTCCCCATCATACCCAACAAACACAAAACATTTGCTTCTGGGTTCCAATTTGCCTGTACGCACCTGTTTTGGAACATGGGCATAAGCATCGCAACAGAATATTTTCATATTCTCATGACTTACAGCTTTACCATTCCACTATTCCTCTGGTATGGCATTATCAACTTTACTATGAAGACTCCTGTTCAAAATATACACTGCCGTATTGGCTGCTTCCGCCCACAGTTTTTCAGAACATCCTGCTGTAAACAGCATGCATCTAACCCTTTCCGTAATAGTACGATTGTGACGTTCAGTTACGCCATTTCGTTCAGCTGTATACCTTATAGTTTCCTGTTGCACAATCCCTTTTTCCTTGAAATATTTGTTCAGGTCAGAATTAACAAATTCCATACCATTATCAGATCTAAAAATCTTTGGTGTCTTACCTTTCTGAGTTTCACAATATGCAACAAAATCCTTGACTTGTTCCTTGGTTTCAGATTTTTGTTTAAAAAAATAAACAAAAATCTTCCTGGAAAAATCGTCAATTATTGTTATCATGTATTTAACACCATTCCATTTCTCAGGAAGCGGCCCACACAGATCAGAGAGCACCAAGTCCAAAAAACTTTCACTCCTCGAGTGACTTACCTGTGGAAATGACTGCCTTTGCTGCTTCCCAAGAACAGATGGTTCACACAATTCCTTTGGTATTTCCATCAATTTAACAACATCAGACATTTGACTCAAGACCTGTAACTTCTGTTGTCCAACGTGGCCCAACCGCTGATGCCACAAATTGTAATCAGAAACATCACCAACAAGGGCAGACATATCTTGGTTAACATTCAGATAATATAGACCATTCAAAACTGAACCAGTAGCTAGCACGCTACCATTCACTGAGCAATTCTCTGAATCCACGATTTCACATCCACTTTTGTTAAACACAAAAACAGCACCCCTTTTAATCATCTGACTTACCGACAGCAAGTTAACACTCAGTCCTGGAACATGCATCACGTCTGACAGATTATTAATACTGTCGCTTACATTCAGTGCAATGTCACCAACTCCAGACAACTTATCATTATTACCAATTACAATGTTTATATCAGGATCATCATTGCATTTATAATTTGACATAAGTTTAACATTAGGAGACATGTGAGCACTACAACCAGAATCAATGACGGAACAATTCCTTGGTACGCGAGCAGTTAAAGCACAAAACAGACTTTTATTGGATTTTGGACACTTCGGTGCACTTTGATCTTTTGTCTTATGTGGACAAGTGTCTCTTCCGTGACCCTTTTCACCACAAATCCAACACTTCCAACGACTTTTGACAACTGCTTTTTCACGAGGTCTTTGGTTTCTTGACATACCTGACTTCCTTCTTGGTGCTGCTGTACAGGGCTGCCCCATCAGCTGACTTCTCACCATGACTTCGGCGAAAGCTTTCGTCCAACAAGATAGACTTGATGCGGTCCAACTGTAGTTCCTCCGATGTTGAGGTTACAATCATAACTAAGTTATCGTATTCATCAGGAAGACCTGGAAATATCATAGCAGCAACAAACTTATGTTCGAGTAAGTAGCCGAGAGTGTCCTGATCATTTAAGTAACTTATTCCATCGCCGTCTGCTATGCTCTAACGCCTCCCCACTTCACTCCAAACAGCGAACATGCAGGAGTACTAAAATTCTCCACCACATATCTCGCAGCGCTAGCAGGCTGATACTCCAGTCGCTCGTATCTTTTGTTGTCATCTAAACTCGATGAATCTTCCGACATGTTGGCTTTGTGTTCAGATATTTAACATATTCAAATCGCTCTGTCATTTCACTCGCGATCTTATCAATAAATGCTGGTATTGCAATTTTACAAATCAACTTACTTAGCACTTCCTTGTGGCCGCTGTCAGACTATGATTCGCACATCATCCAGGGGGTCTTACTCAAAGCAGGCAGAACAATTGCAGTCACGTGTTCACATAATCGGGTGGACATAAACTTTGCAACAGCACACACGAACTGAAAATATGTTGTCATAATCCGCACTAGTTGTTCACTCGGATAATGCAGCTTATCAGAAGTGTCCCTCTTGTAAATTAAATCCGTCAGTGGGGAGCTAAATTTCCTTCTTCCAACCAGCTGATAACACAATTCACACTGAATTTCCTTTTGGACTTGTTGCACTATAAATCATCCGAAGTACGTCATCGATGCTTGTTCCATTGTGACAAATCCAAGACCTGAAAGTTTATGTAATTAATAAATGCGTTCAAATTATGTTTTAATGTAATAAAATATTTATAATAATTACTGTAAAATTTCGACTTACGTGGTGGTTCACTGAGGTTGTTTAATATACTCTTGACTGAATCAGGAATAGAAGTCTGCTCTATCTCAGGTCTATGCAGGTCCTTACTGGATATAACCATGTTCGTTAGGCCTTCTTTGTTTCTTCGTGTATGGGATGAGAGGGAATAAAAGCCGGTTTTTAATATTCTGTTCAAGCTGAATATTACAGCCCTGCAATCTAGCATGTCATTGCTTGCCGTGATATGTCTCAATTTGCTAAAGAAGTTCTCTATGGAGTCACTGTTGAATGCCCTTGTCAGTACGAAATGAAATCCAGAAGACAGAAGATAACGTACACACAGAACGGTCGAAGAAGTAATCAGTAGAATAGCTTCATAAGTTTCTTTACTCAAAAATCCCATGGCCTATTCATGACTCGATTCCTTGATCTTAGCTAGATACGACAGAAGTTCCTCTTCTAACTATAAAAGTCTCTCGTCGCTTATGTCAAAGAAATGCATTTTATCACGATGTTGACTAAGTTTTTTACTACTTACATCGTGAATTACAAACCATTTCTTAGTTACTTTCAAAAAAGTAATAGTTGCACTGCAGTTCTGAAAGGCTTGTGCTTTAAAATGAGAAGAATTGTTTGTTGGTTATGTATTATTGTTTTAAGGGGCGGAACTACGAGGTCATCTGCCCCTAAGAATAATTGTCCTTCAGGCATTCCAAAGCAGTTATGACTTCCGTAGAAAATACTTCTTTTGCCCTTTTTACGTTATTTTTCTCCAAGTTAGTCGGTGCAACATGCTTTCTTGTAAGGAAGGGGACGGGTTTGAATATTTCCTTGGACTGCAGTTTATATAAATTTTCTACATACTCTCCAGTTATTTCTTCATGTCCATCTGCCATGGTTTTTTCTGGGAGACTGTTTCTTACATTCTTTTAAATGTGACACTGATCGAAAGCCAGAAACAAAGGCCTGTTTTGATTTGCAAGATGGCATATCTGTGGCTTTATTTCTTTTCCACTCGACAGTCTTCTCATCATATTTACATTAGTTTTATGATTGTCAGTAACTAATCTTAAAATCACAAAGCCACAAGTTTCCACCTCTTTTATTACTGACAGTGTTAGATTGTAAAGTTCCAATCCCGAAAGTCTTTTAGAGAAGAAATATGCCGCAGGAATTCTGTAAGTGGTAGATAAGCCACATATCAGGAAGCACAGTAGGTTGTTTGCAAGAACCGTCCGATTTTCTTTTGCAACTGGCGGGTAGGAACTGTTTTCACACCTGAGAGCGTCGGCATAAGTAGAGGTGTCCTGGCGACCGAAAAGTGTGTCGAGTTTCTTGTCGTACTGCAATTGCTGCTTGATTGACACCTCATCAATAATTAGAGAGCACATTTTTTCGACTTCGTTCAGCCTTTCAGACTCTAGTAGAAGCCTATTTTTCACTAAATCTGTTACTCCTGTTTCACATGAAGTGTCCCCTATGTAACGGCTAAGTGTGCTCTTCGATGGTAATTTAAATAAATTAATTCTGGCGAAATTGTATCCCTTAGGTGAAATGAATTGCCATATTACACATTGCTTTACTGAATCTTCTGTCAGGGGAAGATGACTTCGTAGTTCCGCTACTTAAAACAACAATAACTAACTAATCTTCTGTCCATCTGGGTGATTTCTTGTTATAGTTTACAATTTGCTCTAAAATGAATGAACATTTGGAATTGGAAGGGTCACGCTCGTTAATATTTAGTATAGATTGTAAAGATGCATGGTATTGATTATCATACTGGTGTAGTAGTCTCTTTTGGGATTCTAGTTCCATTTCCAATTTTTTAATTTTATTATTGGCACACCACAGTTTTGCTCTAAGTGAAGATATATGTCTTCCAGCGTCAGCGAATTTATTACGTGCGTGACTATCTGTCTGAACTTCAACAGACTTGTTACCATGACCTCGCAATCCAGAAACTTGGTCATCGTAAGGGATATCAATTGATACAACTCCCTCAGTTAAATAGGTCACGTTGGCTATGGGCGTGACGTCATTACTATCGTGAAAATTTCCCGCGGTATCGTTATCTCGCTTTCTTTTCTTGCCATGGTTTCCGTCATGTTTCATGAGTTTTCTTCTCTCTAATGTTGGTTTCGGTACTTTATGTGCAGGATAATCTTCGAATACCGTGGGGAAGACACTGTCCTTCAATTTCTTTATTTTCAGCCCTGGGCGATAATCAGACTCAAGAAAATACCGCCCACACACGTGAGAAGTTTTTGACTCAAAATTCGGCACAAAATTGTCTCGAGAAATATTTTAAAGCCATTTCTGTCTTAATTCTGCATCACACGGGAATTCATGAAGCGAAATGACTTTTACTTTCTCGCTCTTACTCTTGCAGTATGGAACACAGCAGTATACCATCGTGGCTAACAATCACCTACGACAATTAAAAGTATTACTTCTTTTCGACATGATTATCAGCTGTCACAATACAGAATACCGATGCATGTTCTAGAGACTATACATAACAATATAATACGTCGGCACAACATAAGATTGGTATTTAAATTAAATAAACATACTTGTCTGTACGGTATATTCCATAGGCATGACAAAATTATGGAGTCGTAGTAAAAATGCTGTAACTACTGTAAGTAACACAAGATATCAACAATTAGTGAACACCACTTCACTTCTCACATTACACAACTCAAGTGACAAATAACAAAGGTGTAAGATATTAAAATTAGAAACGTAAGCGGAATAATACGCGCTTGAACAAGCTCACAATCGGTTCAGTTTAGCAGCGCTCCTGTCGGGAAGATCGTCAAGTAGGCGATGTTCATTGCTTAGCACACAACTCGCGCTGAATGGGAAGGCGTTAGAGCATAGCAGACGGCGATGCTTATTCTTTATAACAAACTATTTATTACCCAAAGTCAATATTTAGTACATTGAAACAGTACCAGTTTCGGTCACATTGTGACCTTCTTCGGCGGTGGGAGGCAGGCAAAAAGGAAAATGTTTTTGTGTAATAAAAAGTCATGTCCAGCCTCTCACCGCCATTCATCTGTGACGTCATAGCCAGTCTCAAAGCAAGTCTATACTTGTAGAACATATCATGTGACAAGGTTAGGTTTAGTTAGCTGAGGTTAACTTAGGTTAGCTAGCTCTATCTCACTCCTAGCCAATCATTAACCTTAAAAGCACTCTAGAGTTCTTGGAATCTGTTCATGTAATTATAATTCTTGACAGTACTTTGGAAATTACACCCTGAAAAATATCAATCCTCTTGATTTTTTTAAACTGTCATTATTATTATTATTAGCCAAGTCGCTTTACTAAAATTTAAATTATGTGTATTAGTTGATATGAAAGTCTCAACAACCAGCCATGCTTGCACCCACTTTTTGCTTTCACTTTTGCTCCCATATTAATGCCAACTCTTATAACTATAAGCAACAGCAAAATGTAAATGGAATAATGTTTCTGATAATGTTCAAAACGAAAGTCCTGAGGTCTTGGGTTTGAATTCTCAACTATGGTTGTCAGCCAATGAGTTACACTACAGGAAACTTTTATTTTTGTGTTGTGTTGCATGATAATTTGCCCATCTCGCGGAGTAGTGGCTAGTATACTTGGGTGTTATCCCAGAGGTTTTGGGTTCCAACTCGACTATGGCCAGAATTTAATTTTTGATCTGAGAGTTGGAAGGTTAGGTTAGGTGAAGTTACGTTAGGTTAGGTTAGGGGAGATTGTTTTAGTAAAACACCACATTTGCCCCCACTTTTTACTCACACATTTTGCTCCCACTTTGTGCACTCACTTTTGATCGCTCTTTTTGCTCTCACTTTTTACTCCCACTTTCTGCTCCCATATTTTCTCATACTTGTTTGCTCCCACTTTTGCTTACACTTTTTGCTCCCACTTTTTGCTCCCATATTTGCTCTCATCTTTGCTCGCACTTTTGCTTACACTTTTTGCTCCCACTTTTTTTCTCTCACTTTTTGCTCCCACTTTTGCTTTCACATTTGCTCCCATACTTGCTCCTACTTTTTTTTGCTCTCATATTTGCTCCCACTTTTGCTTACACTTTATACTCTCACTTTTTTTCTCTCACTTTTTGCTCCCACTTTTGCTTTCACATATGCTCCCAAACTTGCTCCCACTTTTGCTTTCACATTTGCTCTCATACTTGCTCCTACTTTTTTTGATCTCACTTTTTGCTCCCATATTTGCTTGCACCTTTATTTGCTTTCATATTTGCTCCCACTTTTGCTTACAATTTTTGCTCCCACTTTTTTTCTCTCACTTTTTGCATTCACATTTGCTCCCATACTTGCTCCTACTTTTTTGCTCTCATATTTGCTCCCACTTTTACTTACACTTTTTGCTCCCACTTTTTTCTCTCACTTTTTTGCTCCCTCTTTTGCTTTCACATATGCTCCCATACTTGCTCCCACTTTTGCTTTCACATTTGCTCCCATACTTGCTCCTACTTTTTTACTCCCACTTTTTGCTCCCACTATTTTGCTCCCACATTTGCACCCATATATGCTCGCACATTAAACTATTGTTCTTATTAGCAAGTTGTCTTTACTAGAGCTTAGTCTATGCTTGACAGTTGATATGGAAGTATCTGTGACTAGGTATGGTAAGCCTCATGCATTCTATAAAGGATATTCATATATTGTGAAACGAACCAATAAAAATGGAACTTTTATTTGGCGTTGTTCAAAACAACGTTCAAAACAATGTCGCAGTGAGCTAAAAAGTGAAAATAGTGAGGTTTTAAGTGTCAGTGATCATCAATGTAGTGTACTGCATGAAACACTGTTGCTGTCAATAGAAAATCATGAAAATGTTAAAAAGCAATTGCTACAAAACAATACTACTATTGAAAATAATTCAATGTTCAAAAAAACCGTAACATTATCAAAAGCCACGCAGACTCTACATGAGGACACTGTAGAGGAAGAGGAAGGGGAACAGGAACAGGAAGAGGAACAGGAAAGTTTGACCGGTTTAGTAATGTTGAGGATAATGTTGAGGATAATTATAGTTATAATAATAGTGATATAGATCATGCTGCTTATGATTATGATAGTGATAATGATCCAAAACAAAACAATAACGTTTTCATGCCTATTGTTCACCGTGGAAGAAAAAAGATCTACAACAAGCTTTGTTTTTAAAACTATAACACTCTATCGTAAAGGCAAAGACTTGTATTAAGTGTGCTTTTTATTGTCATAATCATGTATACTCTGCAATGTTAAATATTCTGACTTCTATAGGAAATGAAACAACATTGTACCATTATTTTCATTTATTTACAAACTTTATATACATTTTTTTTGGTTTCATGATAATATTTTTAAGACAATACTAAACACTAAAACATTATTATTCTATACATATATTTTTCTTTCAGTCCATTGTCATGACTTATATCTTCCATTATTATTTGACATTTGATTTTTATTTAATTAAAACGAACCATGCACCTATTGTTTTTAAAACCTTCATAAATTAAGTGTACAGGTTGTACAGCATTATTGACTTCATCAAAAACACTCTCCGACATATCATTAAACCGTGTAGGCAGAAATGCCTCAAAGTTTTCACATACACAAAGTACACGATCACCATATGCTGTTTTCAATTTCCGAATCTTGATAATGCGGAATGGAATATGCGTTGGCAATTCGCTGAGCTTCTTTGTCTCTAAGCCACATGCTTGACCCACAGCATTCAAAACATTCATTGTAGTAGTCTATAAACAATAGAAAAGCATATCTATTACACTCTAAAACAGCTTTAATAATATTGTGCAATTAGGGATTTTGCACTATGCACGGCTGATAAATTTTACTATTTATGTAAGAAATGCACTAACTGTAGCAGATACTGCTTTTCTGCATATAGCACAAGTTTTGAGTTCTAATGCACACTTGACACAGGCTATCATGTGTCCACAAGGCAAAAATACAACACCTAGTTCATCTTGATAACAAATTTTACATAATTGTTGGTCGCACTTTCGTATCTCTTCGTGTGACAAGTCTTTTTTTTTCAGCCTCATGTATTTGCTCCACATGTTCAAACTCTAAAGGAACTTTTATGTCTTATGCTGCAATCACGTTTTCTTTACGAATAGTGTTCACAAATTCCTGACCTTTAAGCAACACCATGTATTTACAGTTAGGTAACCAACGAGCGTGTTGCACAAAAGGGTCATCAGTCATTTGCAAATCCTTTAAAGCAAATCCACAATAAAATCATATTGTTTTATCCCCTTCACCAGTATAAAAAAATCCAGCTTCACTTAGCTGTTTGGTAAGGTGTTTTAATATTAATGGCCAAATATTTTTATACGATTCTAAACGTCTTTCAACAAAGCTGTACTCTGGGTGTGCTAGTGCTTTAGTCTTGCAAACTCCCAATTTTTCAAAAGCACTTACCAATTCAACACTGTCTGTGGCATATGGACCACATATATCGACACTACCGTTGTTGACTGGTAATACATCATTATTATTATTTATTTGTGATTCAGCAACGTAAGTAGCGGCCAATGGCCTTGTGGTTCGGTAAAATGAATACACGGGTATGTTACCCACTTGTTTTCCAAGCATGTAAGGACAACAAGGAGACCATCGCAAATGGTCTCTAAAGGGATCATCCCCTTCTTCCCAGTGTGAAAGTTCAATACGACAAAACACACAGCGCACCACATCTTCTCGGTTCAAGTAAAAAAACGGCTTTTGCAAGTTCATGTGTCGACAAAAAGCCTACAGGCCAGGATTCAAATGTTAACCAACGGTCATGTTCTGATTTTAAATTTAACCCACGTGGTAAACCAACTTGTTCACTTGTTGTATTTGGTACTAACGCCATGTGTTATAATAAAACTTTTTCTTATTGTAATTTATTAACGTTGCACAGAGTACTTTAAAGTACAATGTATGCTTGTTCACTGTCTGTTCATTATGTTAATGGCGCATGACGACACCTAAAAGCAAACAAAATAACCAATCACTCAATCAATCAATCAATACTTGTAAATAAAACTTTAACGTTAATTGGCATTAATATATCAAAACACCATAAAAATTATAATAAACTGTATGTCGTCACTAACAGTAACCCATGTACTTATTTTCTTTTTATAAAGCTGCAGTCATTTACATTCCCCTTTAACCAATACATAAACAAAAAATAATAATGTCATGTCATTTTGTTCACATTATCATGTTCAAACCTGTGGATATTCGTTGAGTCCATAGGGAAGCACCCATAAATAAAATTATTATTTTTTGTTTTTAGAAAATCCAACATGGCCTTGTACTTTTCCCAGTCAACAACAACATAGCCATTAATCAAGAAAGCAATCATTGTCCCAGTCATGTACAGGTAATGAATTTTTTTGTCTACGAGTTTTCAGTAGTGGTAAAATGGAATAGCATTTTTAAGTTAGACTTACCTGAGTTTTAAACAGTTCACTCTTTGGCAATGGTTTCGCTTTAGTGCGTTTCGGGGGTTTTTCAGCAACTGCTACGGCGGTAAGGCTTTTCTTTCCAAGTTTCTAAAAATAAATAAAATAAACCGCTATAAATACCTAAATTCAGGTTAATACATACATTTCATAAAATAAAATATAAAACAAAAAAATGATACAAGTTAGTTTAAAAAAATCAACTCACCTTCACTTGCAGTGGCTTGTTGCTGTTTTCTTCTAGTGGGCTCAAAAGTGCAATGGTTTCTTCTCTCTCAGACATACCAGTTATCTGCAAACAAATAAATAAATAAAATCATTATTTACCTAATCAATAAATAATTGCTTGTAAATATATATAAATCAATAAATGTATAAATGAATAAATATATATAAATAAATACCTACCCCACAAACAGGTTAAGTATTTTCCACCAACACCAAAACTGTTAAACAAGACCAGGGGTTTCACGCAACGCAATGTGTTCAAAGGTAGTCACCTAAGTGAGCGTGGAAATGATAACGACATGTCTTTATATATGCTACGTTGCATGTATAATCATTTTTCCCACGCTTTGAACATTCTCTTATCGTGCACGTGGACAGCTAACGTCCCAGGTGAACACCTGTGCCAGGTCAAATTTCACCTGAACTTGCATTTTGTCACGTACGAAGCAAAAACAGGATGTAACTTGTTTAGCGTACATGTGGTTTCACACGTGTGTGCATGCATTTCGCACTCCCCTGCCACCACGTTTGTCAGATTATCTCACTTTCAAGCGTCCTCCGCGTCTTTGTCATTTTCAATTGCACCTGTTGTCAAGTCAGATCAGCGCATTCCAATAAGCTCAAATGACATTCACCTCCTGCTCGTCTGCTCCTCTGCAAGTTTGTTTTCTGTACTCGCTTCGACCAATATAGAACCAAGTTCTCATCACCGTTTACACGTTAAAGGCTCTCTTCGGGGTAAAATATCAGAAAAACGAACCCTCGCTCTGTCATAAACCGACCCGCCGAAATATCGATTGTTCTATTGAGCACAGCCACCGTGGTCAGCGACAGTTTCGTTGAAACACACACACCCAGCAGTATCGTCTCTCCGAACAACCACGCTTCATGAACATTTTAAACAGGTAAAGAAATTTGTTTTTCAACAAAAGTGTCGTTAGACCCTTTGTCAAAATTTGAAACATAGTTTCAAACAGGGGGCGTTAGCCCGAGTCCTAGGACACCACGTACACATCTCTATCGTTATTGGTTTGCAAAATAGAGCAAAAAGCCTAAAATCACAGTTTTACCTCAAAATGGTTTTTCATTCCTGCTCAACACGAACGTCCTCGGCAAGTGGACAACACGACGAAAGAAATAACACCTCGTACACGTCTCTAGGCTTATTGGTTCGTGAGATATCGGCAAAAATCACAAAAAACACGTGTTTACCCCAAAATCGAGTTTCCAATTTTTTTAAATAAAATATAACGAGTGGTCCATAGCAAAGAGGACGCCACCCCGAGTCCTTGGACCCGTCGTACACGCCTCTGGCATGATTGGTTCGCGAGATATAACCAAAAAGTCTAAAATCACGTTTTTACCCCAAAAAAAACATGTTTCCAGATTTTCACCTTTTCGACACCTACATTCCCGTAAAGAGCACAACGAGACAAAAAAAACGAATCCAAGTACGCCCTCCTAGCATGACTCCTTCCATTCACAAGGTCGCAGGGGGTCACAACTTGCTTTTGGAAGCAGAATCCCTGTCATCCCACTACTGTCAGATTTTTATCCTAGAGACTTGAAATTTATTTTCTTGGTAGAGGGCGTAGGGACCTTTCATTTATGTCAAACAATTTTTTTGTAAACTTGCTAGTTTCCAAAATATAGGATTTTCAAAATTCGAGTGTTTTCAAAAAAACATCAAAAATAAAAAAGTTTTATTATAGAAAATAAAGGTCATAAAGACCATTCGTTTGAGCCATGGCACAACATTCTATCGTGTTTGGTTTTCAAATTATCACCTACTTTCGAAAACGAAAATTTTCAAAAAAAACAAAAATATATCGAGTGGTCCATAGCAAAGCCCCCGTCATCCCGAGTCCAACGACACCTCATTCGTGAATCTTCATCCACGGGTTTGGGAGTTATCGGCTCGCATTGGGAGTAGTTGCGGGGGGGGGGGGGCGTTTAGAACTGTCACTACTCCACTACTCACGTAAAAGGGAGGTACCGTGGATCATGATCATGATATTAACGGACACGCAAAACTACAAGCTTCCTTCCTTTCTTTTACATTAATAATTCATAATAACAAAGTGACACACTACGTCGACAGTACTCTCAAATACTGTGAGCACATTCCTCAGTAACTATAACATTCATTATTCTCAAGGCTCTCATACAGTTCGTCGTAAACAATCTAAGCATGGCTTCCTACAATCATGAAATGACCTAGTCTCACATATGATGAAAATACAGCTTTTATTCCACTCATATAACAACATTCTGTTAGGCTATGCATTTAATATTTGACTACTCGCCCACAGCTTGACAATAATGCCGCTTACTTAAATGTCATTTGTCGTCTTTGTCCTACCCCATGTGATATTCAACCTTGAACGTGAAGCTTCATAAACTGCTCAATGACAAATGAAAGTCGGTGAAACATTTGCCACTGTGCTCGTCAAACCAGTGCCTGCAAAATGCACTGCCTACTGTATTGCCATAACAATCTCGCGCTACAGAGCACACACTGCCTTGTTTCCAATACACACATTTTCAATTGTACATCCAGCTGGCAGTGGATCTTCACTTCCGTCCGATCCACTTCCGTTCGATCCACTTCCGCCCGATTCACTTCCGTCCGATCCACTTCCGTTCGATCCACTGCCGCCCGATTCACTTCCGTCCTCAATTTTCAAAATCACTCCCACAAAACTATCCAGCAACCGAGCGGAAAGATGTTACACTTCAAAACTAATACAGGATACTATAAATATTTTTGTACCAAAAGTTCACAGAGTAAAATTTAAAAAAAACAGATATGTTACAATAATTTTGATAATTAAGCATTTTAAAAAAGTCTTGAAAAAACAGCGTAGAATTGAATAGATCTAAAAAGAAGAAATTAAACTGAGAAACAAAAACATGAAAACAGAACACAAAAGATATAAAAGAATTATAACACTTACGTGTTTGTGAAAATATGTATGTTGAATAAGTTAGGTTATAAAAATGATGCTTGATGTCAAATGGTTCCAACCAGCTTCCAACTGTGAGTGTCCAGATGGTGCACTGAAGTTGTTTCCAATTTTCATCCAATTGGCAACTCAAACTAACACATGGGGCGCTGCGGTAGGTCTGGATAAGTAGGGTAAAAATACTCAATAACACACCTTTGATATGGAACACTTTTTATTTATCGGTTATAATCAGCAAATGCAGTCCCTAAAATAATGACAGTGTTATTTTTAATTGTATATATGTATAACTGTGCGATAAACGTGATCTAATTTGTGTGTTCCACTGGATTTTACGTGTCAATTGCATATTATCAAGCATCGGTTGCCTGCTGGTATTTGTTTTTGAGCAGTTCGAGTCATTGCGCTGTTACGTTTAAAAGCTATATTTGAGTTTGCTCACTGTACCATAGGCTCTAGAAATTATTTGCTGCTTGGTAGGGCGAATGGATGAGTTTAACTTGTATTAAAACTCGGGAGAGACAGGAATTGCTTGATTTGGATCGTTAGCAGGCGGGTTTGGTATTGAATATCGGACTGGTACCAGGTTCTCGCAGAGTTGAAATTTACTCTGCGAAGTCAAATTAGGCCCATATGACTCGTAGTGGAATCGCTCGGATATCGCAGAGCGAGGTGATGGCGGTTGGTAAGGTTATTGGAAATGAACTGGGTAGATAGTTTTATTAATTCCATTTGATCAAATACATGTATATAATACATTTTTGATATAGGACACGTCAGAATTTACAGCTATAAAATAAAAGTACTAATAGGTATATACAGTAATACTAATACTATAACTATTTATAACTTATTATAATAACAGATCTTAAGAGATACAATCTTATTGGACAACTATTTACCCCTTATTCTATTATTATAATATGAAAACTTAATTCTATAAATACAACAACTTACAGCTAGGTATTACAATTAAAATAGAAAAGTAAAATATAATTATAGATTTCATCGTTTCTATACACTAAGATATTCAACTACAGAGTAAAAACAATGACAGTGCAGATAAGCATTCAACATTCTATCAAAGGTTTTTATTTTTGGGGCAAGTTTTATATACTGGGGTAGTATATTGTATAATTTAACTCCTGTGTGATAAGTTCCTTTTGATATATGCTTGTGTGTGTGTGTGTGTGTGTGTGTGTGTGTGTGAAATATGAGTGTTTTGATTTTGTCTTGTGTTATGCCTATGAACATCATTGTTTGTTTTAAGAAAAACATCCTTATTCATTAAATTCTTTTTAGAAAACATAATACTTTCAATGATATATACACAGGGTAGAGGGAGAATGCTTAAATCTTTAAACAGAGGTCTACATGATTCTCTAGTGTTTACATTTGCCATAATTTTAATCGCCCTCTTTTGTATCCTAAACGTGCTTAGTACATTTGGCGACATACCCCAAAATATGACCCCATATCTTAAATATGAATGGAAATAAGCAAAATAAGTATTTCTTAATGTGTGCATGCTAGTGCAGGTTTTCAAAATACGTTAGCAAAGCACATCGAGTTCAGTTTAGTATTCAGATATTGTATATGTTTATTCCATTTCAAGTCATGTTGTATCCATAGTCCTAAAAGGTTTGTTTCTGATTTATTTTCTATTTAATGACCATTTAATGTTATATTGGGCTTCGCAGGATTCCTATTCTGTATAGTATGGAAATTTAGACATACTGTTTTCTTATAGTTGATTATTAGGCAATTATCTTGTGACCATTTGGTTAACTCTCCTGAACGCAGTCCGCAGACACTGTATGACCTGTTTAGTTTCACCTTTTATTACGAGTGTTGTATCATCCGCAAACAAAATTTCCTTATGTGAATGAACGTTCTGTATTATATCATTGATATATAGAAGGAAGAGTAGTGGGCCCAAAACCGATCCCTGGGGTACTCCAAATTTAATAATTCCCTCATTGGACAATGTTTCATTAAGTAATTTGGTTCCATCATCCTTGTGTCTCAAGCTTACTATTTGTTTACGCCTTGTTAAGTAAGACTCTATCCACTTATTAGCTAGACCTCTAATACCATATTGATGTAGTTTGGTAAGGAGGATTTTATGGTCAACAACATCAAATGCTTTCGATAAAACCAAGAATAGGCCAGTTACATGTTCCTTATTGTCAATTAATTTCAGTATACTATTAATACATTCATAAATTGCTGTCTGTGTAGATTTTTCCGTTCTGAATCCATGTTGTGAGTTTGATAAAAAAAAATTCTATAAAACTTATCAGTCTCCTATACACGATTTTTTCCACAATTTTTGCGATACCAGTTGGTAAGGTAATAGGACGATAGTTATCTAATTCATCTTTTGAACCGTTTTTGTGCACTGGAATTACTTTTGATAACTTCAAAATATCCGGGTAAGTTCCTGAGAGAATTGAACTGTTGAATAAGTGTGTAAGTGGATTTATTATATTTTCTGCACATTTCTTTAAAATTGCATCTGGGATGCCATCAATGCCAGCACAAAATTTATTTTTAGCCCTTTTATAACTATTCTCACCTCTTCACTTGTGACATGATTTATAAATAAAGAATCACTACATATATTTATTTTATTATTAGAATTTAGTGTGTTTACCTGTGATTTATTTCATAATTTTTGTGGAATTTCCAGAAAATAGTCATTGAAAGTGTTTGCCATTTCCTCTGGATTATTTATCACTTTATTATTTCTGGTCAGTGTAATGTTCCTTTGTATTTTAGCAGATTTTCTAGTGTCTTTCTTTATCACGGACCACATAGCCCTGTTTTATTAGATGATTGGGAAATAAAATTATCATTATGCATTTTCTTTGCTAGTCTTATTACCTTATTTTATATGCTAGTGTATTTTTTGTAGTTTAAGTTGTATTCAGGTATTGTTTATATAATTTGTGTAGAAATTTCTTTCTTTGACATAAATTTATAATCCCTGTCGTTATCCAATTGTTAGTTTTGTTATTTTGAACAGTTCTTTGTCTAAAGGGGAATGCTGTTTCAAAATAGTGTTTTAGGGTACTGTTAAATGCATTAAATTTATCATTTACATTTTCTAGTTTATAAATTTCTGACCATGTTTCCTTATTTAACAAGTCATTGGAATATGTAACATTTGTTTCAGTGAATGACCTGCACTTTGATTTTACTCCATTATCATTATTATTGATTGTTTCGGGTACTTCAAAACTCAGTATTTGTCCATGGTGGTCACTAAAACCCGGACAATAGACATCTATTGAATGGTGATATTCATCTGTATTTTAAAAAAAATGATCAGGAGTGGTTTTACTAAATTTTGTTTTTCTTGTTGGGGTATTTACTGTAGGTTTCAGTCCATAGGAAATTAGTAACTGTGTTAATAATTCACATCCCCACAAATTATCATATCGAAATTTACTTTACTTATGTTATTGAGTAACAATTCTAATTTGTCTATAAATAAACAAAAATTTCCTGATGGAGAACGGTATACGCATAAAATTATTAACTTAGACTGCTGTATTTTTACGGCAGAGAATTGAAAATCCTGTTCCATAATTAGATAATCATAAGTTGTTAACTGTTCATGATCTAAATTATTTCTTAGGTAGATACAAGTACCACCATGGCTAATATTAATTCTAGAGTATTTACTAGCTTGTATAAACCCTGGGAATTGAATTAATTCGAGTTGTTCCTCTTTCAGCCAATGTTCTGAAATACATGGTGCTGAGATGTCTTTAAGTTCATTTTTAAGCATTAGATTTATGTAATCAATTTTATTATAGAGAGACTGAACATTCTGGTGGTAAAGTTTAAATATGTTACTTTTGTAAGCTTGTGTTGGTGATTTATTTACATTATTATTATTATTATTATTATTATTATCATAATTGTTATTATTATTGTTGCTAGACAAAACCGAAATACCATTGTTCCACTCAGTTAAATTTGACATCGAAAGATTTGAATGCCAAACCTCACGTTTGGCTTCTTTCACAAGTTTCCCTGCTTCCACTCTAAATATATTACTGTTGAATTATCCTTACCATTTGAATTTACAATTTTGCAGATTTCGTCACTAAGATACTCTTTTCCTAACCTATTTAAGTGTTGGCCATGTCGAGTGTGGAAGTTCCTGTCTAATTTACTTACATCTATAATTTGGACACTTGGAAAACTCTTACAAAATTTACGATTTTTACCATTTGTAGCCTCTATTTATACATTTACACATGATTTGGAAATTAAATCGTATATCTGCGGAATGTTTACAATAATGACATTTGTGTTGAGCATGGATGGCAATGTACCCTTTGAATCTTTGATTACATTTTACCCTCATTTCTATAGATGTCGTTTGCTCCAGCGATGCTTACTGCATTGTCCTTTGAAGTGAGGGTTGCACACTCTCCCATCATCTCGTTCGTGACCGCTGCAATGGGTGCTCCTGGCTTTACTGTCGAAGTGACCTCCATTTCTCCGCTTCTCTCCAATACGCTTGCTGCTATATCTCACCCGTGACGGTCCGCAAATATCCGCATCTTCCTGGATTTTTCCTTTATCACTTTCTTCTTTTCTTCTTGAAGAAAGCCATCATTTTCTTCGACGGGCGCTCCAAATGAATTTGAGACGGGAATTTCAGTTACATGTACCGGTACTCCATTTATAGGCCTAGGCAGGGGCGCACCCAGAATTTTGGTTTGGAGGGGGCTTTCCTCAATAACATGATTTCAGCTATGGAAAGAGAATGTGTCCATTATTATTCTTGTATGTAAATATTGTTACGGCTGTGAGTTTGTTTCATCGCTCGCCGCATGAGTCACAACTGCCCCAGGGCTGGGCTGCTCTGCCTCAGTGTATTGCGTGTGCCTTATGCAACAGGACTACTAGGACAAAGGGATGGTCCAGAATATTCGTGACTCAGCCAGTGAAGGAAACCTCGAGAAGCCGTGAACCCTGGATGGGTCTAGAAGCATTTATTGAGTCACCGGCCTGCTATATAAGAGCGACCTGTCAAGCAGTTGTGGTTGTGTTTTTCGAGCTAGTGCGAGAGTTTATCCTGATTGACAGAAGTGTGGTGACTTGCGAAACCCCTAGTGAAGCCGATTCTCTTGACAGCGAGGGAGTGAGAAGCATACAGGGGACTGCCTGTGTTTTGAGCGAGTGTGATTTCACTGAGCGATAGACGTATTGTGGCGAAGTGCCGTGCGAGTTACGAAATCCAGTGACATTGTTTCCCAGCTTGTGAACAGCGAAGCAGCGTGTAGCAAGTAACTGTAGTTTGTGTACATGAGGAAGAGGTGCAGGTAGTTTCTGTCAAGGCCACCTGACTCATTAGGACGAATTAACTTCTGTGGTTTGTTGACAAGTGAAAGGGGGCAAGAGCTCTCCATAAGGAAGAGACTTGAGGAAACTGGAGTAAGGCTCTAATTGCTTGTATTTGCTGTTGAGTGGTCTATCTTTCTGGCCAAAATAAATTTAATTATTTCATTTAAAGGAACAATCTGTGTTGTGCTTCAACCCACCGTAGTCCAGTTAACAAAAGTGCCACTGGAGGGGGGGGGGGGTGCACGTAACAACTGGTGTCAGAAGCGGGATTACGAACTCAAACACAAGCACAACACCTGACGGTCCTGGTTTCAAAACCCGAGCAGGTCATTTTTTTATTTTAATTTTCCTGTGAGTGCATGCCCTTTACAAGACAAACATCTAAAATGGAAGCGCAATTTGCAGCATTGCTAGAAAAGTTAAGTGGCATGGAAGCCAAGATGGAAGACGGCCAGTAGAAGATGGAGGACGGCCAGAAGAAGATGGAGGACGGCCAGAAGAAATTTGCCAAGGACCTGAAGGATGACCTGAAAAAGCTAGAAGACGGCCAGAAGAAGATGGAGGACGGCCAGAAGAAGTTAGCCGAGGACCTAACTGCCAAGCTAGAAAACGGCCAGAAGAAGATGGAAGACGGTCAAAATAAGCTAGCGGAGGATCTGAAGAGGATAGAGGACGGCCAGAAAAAGATGGAAGACGGTCAGAATAAGTTGACACAGGACCTGAAGAAATTAGAACTGGGTCTGCGTGAGGAAGTCACGGCAGTAGAAAAGAAGTTCGATGCCTTACAAGTGGAAGTTGCCGAGCTGCGCCAACGCCCGCTGATGGGGGTGGAGGAGAAATTCAACGCCTTACAAAAGGAAGTTGCCGAGCTGCGCCAACGTCCACTGACGGGGGTGGAAGAGAAATTCAACGCTCTACAAGAGGAAGTTGCCAAGCTGCGCCAACGCCCGCCCACCGTTACACCGGGAATATCAGGAACGGGATATAGCAGAGTGACGCCCCCTACCTTCGACGGAAAGGTCCCGTGGAGCACCTACTTACGTCAGTTCGAGGCGGCCTGTTCCATAAATAACTGGAACAACACAGAAAAGGCTACAGCTCTCATTGTAGCGCTGAGAGGTGACGCCCTTAACGTCCTTCAGGCCATCCCGACTGGATCCCAGGACTACGCTTCACTGATCGCCCATATGGAGTCCCGATATGGAGATAGCCATCTTCAGCAGGCCTACCAGATGCAGCTCCGGACCCGGGTACAGAAGAACGCGGAAACCCTGCAGGAGTTCGGGATGGACATCGCACGCCACGTAAGGCTCGCCTATCCAACAGCGCCGGCCGACTTTCTGGAACAGATTGCGATGCAGACCTTCACCGACGGACTACGGGACTCGGACACTCAACAGGCGCTGCGACTCGCGCGCAATAAGTCTGTGTCAGATGCGATGAGCCACGCACTTGAGTTCGAGACGGCAAAACAGGCATCTAGAATGCGCGCGCGGGTGCGTCAGGTGGACATCGACGAACCATCCAAAGCCGACAAGACCAAGCCCCAGGTCGATGAACTGATGGACGCGCTAGGCCGGTTCTTCAAGGGTCGCAGTACCACCAACAAAAACGTAGCCGAAGGACATCCGGAGAGGCGGCCCGGAAGAGGACTACCGACCTGCTGGACCTGCCGTAAGAGAGGCCACCTGAGCAAGGACTGCGGTGATCAGCGCCGCCAAGGGTTTCCGTCGGGACAGTCAGTCGTAGGGAAACCACGCGGCCCAGGAAAGCAAGTATCAGCCAGCCTTGGGGGGCAAAGGTTTGCTTGTGACAGTCGTCAAGCCCCGGCAGTCCAAGTTCGTGTGACTGAGTTAAGGAGGGATAATAGCAGTCTGATGGTCGACGGAGTCGTCAACGGAGAGAGCTGGCCCATGCTAATCGACACGGGAGCATCGAGGACCATCGTCAGTCCCACCGTGATCCCGAAGTGGAGAGTGCAACCCACACAAAGGAACCTCCAACTAATAACCGCGACCGGAGAGACCGCACCGGTACATGGCGAAGCATCACTGGAGTTCGTCATTGGTCGACGGGCGATAAAGCATCCAGTGCTTGTGGCTGACGTATCAAATGAAGTGATCATCGGACTGGACTTCATGGACCAGAACATCATCATCTTGGATCTGAGTATCAACACTCTGCACTTCGGAGGTGAGGAACTTGCTTTGCAACCAGCACACGAGGCCGTCACCCCACGACGAGTAAGGCTGAGAGAGAACGTCATCGTTCCCACCAGGACAGAGATCAGCGCTGCCGTAATTGTCGACGGAACTGCTGAGGGAGTGGCGGCTGTCATCGAGCCAAAATATGAGGACATCCAGACAAAAGGATTGTTAGTTGCCAAGACCCTCATCAACACGACGTCTCGGCCGTACGTCCGCCTGTCCAACCTGAACGACTACGACATTACGGTTCACCGGGACACCAACCTAGGAGTCTGTGAGCCTGTTACCTGGATTGCCCGCATCACAGATACGACGGACGGACACCTGCAGACGGACGGTTTGGAAGGTTTCTTTATGTTTATGTGATGCAATGTTTTTAAAGTGTTCCCAGGTTTTTAGGGGGGGCTTAAGCCCCCAAAGCCCCCCCCTGGGTGCGCCCCTGGGCCTAGGCATATTCAATCTTACCTTACCAGCAACCACTTTGGACCAAGTTTCCTTGCTTTCCTCTCTGTTTCCTATTAATTTATTCAACTCTTCCATTAACTTAGTAATATCTTCCTTAAGCAGCTTTATAATTTCATCTTTTGAGGACAGTTCGTGTCTCAGGTAATGACATTCGCATGACGGTACCGGTAGGCCTACATTACGACAATCGGTTTCACTTTTCTCCTCACTCAATTTTACCTGAGATCTTGTGATGATTTTATTTGCATTTTTTGCTTTTATTTTGCACGACGAGCATAAATCCGTAACGGTTACATTACCTGACGAGACACTAACACTGTTTACTGCCGACATACTAGAGATCTAAGTTAGCCTTGATATTTACACCAAATTACACTAAATGTATGTTAATTATTACTACCTAAATGAATTAATCTAATTACCTACCAATAAAGAAGAATGTGAAATACGTATATCTTCCAATCGGGTGAAAACTCGTAAAAGCACCACTGCTCTACTTGGTTCAAACAGTGATTGAAGAAGTCACCGAATCTTTGGATACACGTTCCCACAACTTAGTTTAAGTTTATTAAATTATCAATAAGAATTTCTAAATACTATCAATATTCCATATTTCACTTGACCTAAGGAAAGTAACTTTATAGATTTTAAACCTGTGTTATAATATTTTACCACTTTTATCAAATATTTACACTAGCTGCTGTTTCACTACACTCTCACTGAGACGCCATCTTGCCGCAGGCAAGGGATCGGGGAAGGATACCTGACTGATGAAGCTTGGCTGTCACGGTACGGCTTGGCTCGGCGAGACTGTGCTTGGCTCTCTAGGTGCGGCTTGGCTCGGCGGAACAGTGAACAACCCGTCCTGTCGTCAGTAAGTGTTGTGGTGAGTGTTCAAACCCGCTGCTGTTGCCCGTATTTATTTGGTATCGTCACCTTTCGGCTATTGCTATTTGCATCTTTTGGAAAGTGATGAAATCGTATATCCGCAGCCCTCTTATACATCGACTTTCAGCCGTAAACTGAGCAATATACTTTGCTTTTACTCATTTTTCACTCTATCAACGAGTAAAAGTTATTACTTATGTATAAAGACACGAAGAATTTACAACGATCTGCTTACCAATACAAGAAACCATATAAGTTACAGTCACCACGTGACAAATGTACCCTAATTGGTAAGTTTCTAATTTTTACCGCTAGATGTTATATCAGATAGCTGGAGTTGCCAATTCTTTGATTACAAAAATAATGGCATTCAGATAAAAGTTCTTGATTTACAAGTATGTCCAAATGAAAGTTCTGAATGTATTTCCTCCTATATTTCAGATACTCTCAAAAAGCATAAAATTACTTCTAGATGCATTGCATTTTCTGGAGACAATGCAAATGTTAATTTTGGAGGCCTTGCACGCAGGGAAGGGAAGAATGTATTCTCTGCTCTCAAAAAAGACTTGAATGAAAACATACCGGTAGTAGGTGTTGGATGTCCTGCTCACATTCTACATAATTGTTTGCAACATGGAGCTGATGCTATTCCTGTTGATATTGAATCTGTGGTGATGAAAATTTTCAACTTCTTTCATAAATATGCAGTGCGCACTCAGGAACTGAAAGACTTATGTGAATTTGTTGATATAAATTTTCTGCAGCTTTTAAATAATTCTAAGACTAGGTGGTTAACATTGTATCCAGCAGTTGAAAGAATCCTGCAATTGTTCCCAGCTCTGAAATCCTACTTTATTTCTCAGGGTAGGAAGTCAGTGCCTTCATCAATTAGAAACTTCCTTGGAATTGACTTTTCAGAGCTCTATCTTTTGCTTCTTTCCTCAACCATGCACATTTTTTACTATAAAAATTTGTCACTTGAGACAGAAAATAATTCAGTTGTAGAAGTGCTTGAACTATTAGAATCTGTCCAATCTTCATTGAAAGGCATACTTGAAGGTCAATTCATTCCCCTTAAAGTCAGACAGATGTTAAATACATTTTTAGAAGATGGTTTGGGTAACGAATGCAAAGTGTTTATGGGGAATGTATCTTGTTTCTATGAAACCTGCACTGGGTACTTGGATAAATGGATGCATCCAATAGAGGAATTCAAGTGTTTCAAATGGTTGAAACTACAAAATATTAAAGACCTTAGCTTTGACGATATTGTAGCCTGTATTCAGTACTTACAGTCAAAAGGCGTAGAAATAGATGATTCAAAATTATTCGACCAGTTCTGCAACGTAAGGGCTTATTCTAAAACTTCAACTTTGGATAAAGATACAACACTAGAGCAACATGTTAGTTAATTAAAAGGCACACGGATTGATACTTGAATACTAGATGTATTTTGGCACATTTCGACATGATTGAGTACACAATTGTTGACCAAAGAATACATACAGGAAGTCACAGCCTTCTCATCATAATGTCACTGTAAATAAAACATAGTGCAAAACAAGCATTACCAACATACTTATGAACTAAAATTAAAAACTAACGTTGTACAGAACAATTGATTATCTTTATGATAATAAGACATTCTAACACCCTCACTTAATCGATTGTTTGTACACACAACACATGAATTAATCTGCCATCCCCAAAGAAGCAATGCAAAAATCATGTTTTGCTCTTGAAAGTGCTTTGGTTAGCACATCAGCAATCATCTGTTCAGTTGACAAGTATTGTACACTGACAGCACCACATTTCACCCAATGCTTTTTTTGATGGAACCTGACATCAATGTGTTTACTTTTGCTGCCAGATGACTGGTTCAGACAAATATTAATAGCTCCTTGGTTATCATTAAATATTTTAATACATTTGATTGGGACTGATAATTCCCCAAGAAGACCTCTTAAATACACACCATCCTTACCACATTCACTAGTAGAAACATACTCTGCAAAAGTTGTGCTATCTGCAATAGTTATAGATCTTTGTTTTCTTGCCTGCCAAATAATGACTCCACCTGCTAGCTTGATCACATAGCCAGTAACAGATTTTCTATCAACAGCACAAGCAGCAAAATCAGCATCTGCATAACCAGTTAAACTACAAACTACAACCTCCTTTACAATATTTTAGCCCTAAGCCCATTGTACCCTTCAGGTATCTAACCACTCTCAGGGCAGCATTGAAATGTTCAACATCATTGCAACTGTTGAACTGGCTTAAATAACTAACAGCAAAACAGATGTTGGGTTTGGTGCCTACCGCCAGATACATAAGGGCACTTATCAATTTTTGATACAGTGGATGATTTGTAGAATTCTTTGGCCTGACAAGTTTTACACCAAATGCTAGGGGCGTGTTCACTGGTTTACACTCCTCTATACAATAGTTTTTGACAATGTCGAGAGCATAGCTCTCTTGATCCAACTTAACTGAATGAGATTTCCGATCTCTCGTCACTCTCATACCTAGACATTCACTTACAGGACCCAAGTCCTTTATTTTAAAACATTTAGACATAGTTTCCTTAAGTTTCTTAGTTTCCTGCTTGAAGTTTGAGAAAATATAGAAGTCATCAACATGCAAGCCAATCGCTACACATGTTTTACCTTCGTTCTTAGTGTAGACACGTGCATCATACTCTGAATTCTGGAACTTATGTTGAATAAGAAAATCATGAATTTTATCATTCTAGGATTTGGCAGCTTGCTTGAGACCATATAAAGCTCTTTGCAATCTGCACACTTTACCTTCATTGCCCTTTTCCAGAAAACCTTCCGGCCGCTCCATGTAATTTTTTTCAGACAAATCACCATTTAAAAAGCAGTTGTTACGTCCACATGGTCTATTTCCCAGTCTGACTCGGCAGCGAGGGCAATTAGGACTCTTAGCGATGAGAGCCTGACAACAGGTGCAAAAGTCTGATCATAGTCTCCACCTGGAACCTGAGTGAATCCTTTCGCCACAAGTCTTGCTTTATAGCGCTTGGACCCATCCAGTCCTTTCTTAAGTTTGTAGACCCACTTACACTGAATAACATTGTGAATTGATGGTCTATCGACCAATCTCCAAGTTTGATTGTTAGTTAACGACAACATTTCCTCTCGCATGGCATTTCTCCACAGCTTATGATCTGACCTCGAACTAATTTTTAGGATCTGGTGGCCCAACAGCAAGAAAAGAGTATTCATAATCCTCATCCCTCTTGGCCGTTCTGGTACGCTTGGGATACCTGCCCCCATTGTATCAGGACGGTCATGCTGTGGACCAGGCTCAAGACTAACAATATCCTCAATTGAGCTATCATCACTACCAATATAGAGGTTAGAAATGTCAAAACTGCTATCACTATCAGATGATTCAGCTGGTGTAGTGTCATTGGACACAGTCACAACCCTTTCAGTTTCATCACTCATAACATCAACATCTACATCAACATTGTGGTGATCAACAAAAGTATTAATTAAAGGCACTGACAATATAGACATGTCATTTACAGCATTAATTACTGAATTTTTTGCATTCACTTGGAATGATGGACCTTCAAGAAAAACAACACTCCTAGCTACAACAATATGCTTTGGGTCACTTTTTCTTACAAGGCGGTATCCTTTTTGTGTTTCACAATAACCTACAAATATCATCTCATCAGATTTCTTGTCACACTTCTGCCTTTTAACATCAGGTACATGAACCTGTGCTTTACTGCCAAAAAATTTAAGGCGTGAAATATCAACTTTTACTCCAGACCATGCCTCCTCTGGTACGAGATCCCTCACTGCAGCTGTGGGTGATCGGTTCTTGAGATAGATGGAAGTGTTCATAGCCTCTGCCCAGAATCTCTTTTCTAGACCTGACTCAAACAGCATGCAGCGAGCTTTCTCTGCCAAGGTCCTGTTAGTCCTTTCAGCAATACCATTTTGCTGAGGACTATATGGAATACTGGTTTGATGACTAATTCCATTCTCCTGTAAATACAACTCAAGTTCCTTACTAGTATATTCTCCACCATTGTCGGTTCTTAGACACTTAATGCGTTTATTGAGCTGGTTCTCTACCATCTCCTTGAAGAGGCGGAATTTAGAAAAAACTTCAGATTTAGAAGCAATCATATATCCAAAGACTTTCCTAGTAAAGTCATCGACAAAAATCAAACCGGATCTGGCTCCGCCCCACGATTGCACCTCCATGGGACCTTGCACATCACTATGAATAACATGTAGAACAGATTTAGCTTTGCTCCCCTTTTTAGGAAATGACTTTACTGTTTGCTTACCTTCCAGGCAGGTAACACAAGCATTTTGATTGATTTGATTAAACTTAATGCCAGTGACCATATGTAGTAGTTCTTTCACACCTTTACGATTTAAATGACCCAGCCTTTTGTGCCACAGTTCCCCATAAGAGATACCTTCAGCGGACAATGCCCTCACTGATTCCTGTGAACACTCAACTATTGAGTAGGCCTATAAACCATCTTTTTTACACACTTAAACTCTAAATTTCCATCAACAGAAAAATTTGAACCATTAAAGATATTACAGGTCTCATTGCCTAATACAAGATTGTACCCTTTTTCTGTCATTTTATGTACTGAAAGAAAGTTTGTAGATAAATTTGAAACATAAAGTACATCAGTCACTGTTTTAATATTATCATTACCAAGATATGCACAACCTTACCGACACCTTCAGACAATATCTCAGAATCGTCTGCAACGCTGATTGACGTACGAACACTTGAGTCAACATCTTGCAGTGATGCCCTTACCTTGGTCATGTGGGTCGTTGCACCTGAGTCGAGGAAGCCACCTTGGTAGTCAACGCCTTGGTGAGGAGAGTCTTCTGCCCGCCTGATGTTCAGTCAGCAGTTGATGCACGGTTCGCTTGAAATTTCTTGTTTGCTTCAACTTCGGACAATTGGGTCGACCATGTTCAGGGCCGCCACACTCGTAACATTTAAATCCTGGATAGCCTGGCTTTCTCTTGTTATAATTTTTCTTCTTTCATTGATTGGAGAACAAAGCAGTGGCAGGTGACGATTCACATTCTCCCTTCACACTTCTCCTCTCCCTTTCACTCAGAAGAGCAACCTTTACATCTTCTGAAGTGAAATCTTCCTTCAGCTGCTGGTTCAGTGCAGCCACGAAATTTTCATATTCGATTGAGACACCATTCCTCATAACGAATGAGGTCCATTTATCTTCAATAGTTTCACCTATATCGGCGAGTTTCTGCACGGTCATCATGATGTTGTTGACGAACTCTTTCATTGTGCTGCTTTCTTGCCTCATGTTGAAACATTTCCTGGTCAGCTCGAACTTGGTGGCCATACTACATCCCTCGAAGGCCTTTTTGAGGTTATTCCAAGCATCCTTCGAGTTGGTAGCGTTATGCACATGAATATAGTAAGAAGGTTTAACAGCCAGGCATATTTTTGCCAGCGCACTCTGCTCACGAATTGTGTCCACATGTGAAGTAACGGGTATTGTTCCATCGACATAACCAAACAATCCCTCTAGCATAAGACGCATTGCGAATTTCCAACTTCCATAATTTTGCTGTCCTTCTAGTTTCTCTATATTATGCACTGATGATGAAACAGTAATCCCAGAGGTAACAGAAGTCGATGCGGAAAACGTGGTTGAGGCATTTGATTGACTCGCTGTTGCCATAATGTGTAAATAGGCTACACCGTTTCTAAGTATTCACTGAGCGACGTTGAATATTAGTTTCAAACACGCACTATTAGTCCGGTCTGGGCTCATAACCTGTTAGTTAATTAAAAGGCACAAGGATTGATACTTGAATACTAGATGTATTTTGGCACATTTCGACATGATTGAGAACACACATGTTGACCAAAGAATACATACAGGAAGTCACAGCCTTCTCATCATAAAGTCACTGTAAATAAAACATAGTGCAAAACAATCATTACCAACATACTTATGAACTAAAATTAAAAACTAAAGTTGTACAGAACATTTGATTATCTTTATGATAATAAGACATTCTAACACAACAATGGTCTGTTTTTTTAATAAGTGCCAGAACATTGAGGTATTTTCCGAACTTTTGAACATTTGCCAGTTTTTCTTTGGCATACCAGGCAGCAATGCCTCCACTGAACGTGTGTTTTCATTCATAAATGCTCAATGGACAAAGGAAAGGAACCGTTTGTTTGTAGAATCAGTGAAAGGAATGTTACTTGTGAAGTTCAATTTCAAAGATGTGTCGTGTGAAGAATTTTATAAATAAGTACCTCAAGAAAATAACTCGCGTCTTCTTTCAGAAGTAGGTTCTGTTGAAAAATACAGCTCCAAGCAAATGAACTGCAGCAAGGACTGATCATTAAGTAAGTTATTTCCTTTTGTGAAAAGTTGTGTGTAATATATGTACATTTTGTTATCGATTGAAATTGTGAGGCATTTTTCTTAAATGTCCTGCTTTTCGCTAATAAATGTCCTGCATTTGGAAATTTTCAGTTGGTAAACCTATGTAGACTGGATGCAAGGTTTCCTGGCAAGGCAACCAGCATTAAGCCTTCGAAGACCTGAAGCTGCTTCTGATGCCGGCGCAATGGGTTTTAATCGGCCAAACGTGCAAAAGTTATTTGATCTCATCTTCGAATTGTTAATATTTGAAAGAAAAATAGCACATTAGCGCCACCTGGTGAAATAGACATGTACAATAAAGAAGAGAACAAAAGACGAGTCAGTGCAAAGTCTGTGCGTGTTCGCGTGACATGTGTCAAGCGTCTCAAAAGATAATTTGTATTTCGTATTGTATTTCTCACTTGATAAATAAAGATTTACATTAAAACTAACAGGTTATGGACCCAGGCCACGTGTAAATGGTATTATCTCGTGAGTGGATCCGAAGCTGAGCGCCTGTGGAACACGTGCTGTATTTTTTTGTGAGTAAGGATAACCTCAAAATGGCAACCGGCAGTGACTACAAAGTTCAAGTGGATAAACTTGAAGGACCTGAAGACTGGGCAAAGTGAATGGCATGTGTTGATGGTTTTGCGGTCGTATGAACTGGAAAATATTGTTTGTTTTTTCGAAAAAGTGTCCTGTGTTGCCGACAGATGCAACGGCGCAACAAAAAGCGGCATATAAGCAGTGGTTGAAAGAAGACGCGATTGCGGCCAGTTTGCTAGCAGGTGCGCTAGGAAAATCTGTTGCCGAGCTCGTGTTGACGTGCTCCAATGCCAGTGAAATTTGGACAAAATTGAGTACACGGTTCGAACGAAGCAGTACGCAGCGACTGAACATGTTGATCGAGTCATTCTTCCGAGTGACACGTGACGACAAGGAGGACATCAGCACCCATGTCGCGAAGTTACAGAAGCTTTATCAGGATCTGAACGACGAACTCCAAAAGCACAACGAAAACACGTTATCTGAAAGGATTTTGAACGGTCGAATTTTATCCATGCTGGGAAAAGAATATGATAATTTCAAGGATGTGTGGGACACGATTCCGACGGAAAATCAGACTGTGAACATGTTGATTGAAAAATTGTGCACGATTGAACTGCGTGACCAAGGAAACGTGGAATCGACCGCGTTTGTGGTTCGTACTGCTCCCAAGAAGCATTCCCAGTATGGCAGTGGCAAAGGCAGCGCTGATGACAAGTCGAAGAAAAATGTTCAACGAGTAAAGCAGAAGTTTCCATGTTTCAAATGTAAGGAATTGGGCCAATGGGCAAGTGAATGTCCAGTGAAGAAGAAAGAGGGTGACACTAGAAAGAAAAATAAGGAGAACAATGCTTCGTTTCTGACACATGCTATGAGTGCGTTAGACGGCGACTTTGCTCAAGCCGACGAGTGGTACTGCGACAGTGGCGTCACAAATCACATCACCGCGAACAAACAGTATTTTACAACATACGTCAAGTTTGCTGCTCCAGAGAAGATTTTGCTAGGAAAGCGAGGTGTGAGCATGCTAGCTCACGGCAAAGGAACTGTAAACATTCAAGTGCGGCTGAATAACGCTTGGTTGAGTGCTGAGATGACTGAAGTTTTGTATGTTCCCGATGCAATGGCTCATCTGTTTTCTATGAAAGCTGCTGCAAGGAAAGGTTTTTGTGCAAGACTTGACGACCTAACTGTTAGAATTGAAGACAAGGTTACTGGAAAGGCGATGATGGCTGGACGTGTGAATCATGGTCTGTATGTACTTGACATGCGCGTCGTGAAACCGGCGCAACCCATTCAAGTGAATTTAGCTACATCGTCGGACAAACTGCAGATCTACCATGAACGATTTGGTCATCAACACAAAGCGCATGTCAAGAATGTACTGAAGCAGATGAACATCAATGTAGACATGTGTAAAGAGGATTTCTGCGACGGATGTGCACTGGGAAAAATGCATCGACTGTCATTCAAGACACGAATGAATCGACCAACAGCCACCGGTGAACAAATCCACGCCGATATGAATGGACCAATGTCTACTGAATCTCTTGGATAGGCACGCTACTACGTATGTTTCAAAGATGATTTCAGCAAGTTTCGATGAGTTTTCTTTTTAAAGCACAAAAGTGAAGTGTACACCGTTCTGGAACAGTTCCTGAATGAAGCCAAAACAAATGGACAAGTCGTGAAGCTGTTCAGGTGTGATGGAGGAAAAGAATTTGATAACAAGAAGGTTTCTGAACTACTCGCAAGCAGAGGTATAGAACACAGCATTACTACGCCGTACACACCACAACAAAACGGAGTTGCGGAACGTGAAAATCGGACGATTGTGGAGTGCGCAAAATCTATGCTGAATCCCAGCAAGTTAAGGAAACAACTTTGGGCTGAAGCCTGCAACACTGCGGTGTACCTCCTGAATCGCACTGGGAAGTCATCCATTGAAAACAAATCTCCCTATGAATTGTGGTATGGACGACCAGTGGGAAGTGTCAGTCATCTGAAGATCTTCGGAACAGAATTCTACGTGCATATCGACAAGAATTTTCGCTCAAAGTTCGACAACAAAGCTGTTTTTGGACATCTGGTTGGGTACGTGAACGACAGGGATGGATTTAGAGTCTGGATTCCAACTCAGGGAAAGGTTGTTCTAAACCATGATGTGAAATTCAAACCTGAAGTTGTCTGCAATCTGCGCGCCAACGCCGGAAAGGTTGAAGTCACGCTTGAAGAACGTGTGGAGAGGAATCAGTCTAATTCATCGTCTGATGTAGGCCTACAGAGGAGGTAAGAGTCAGATGGGAACTTAAGCGAAATTGAAGATTTTGCTTCGGCATCCAGTTCCGGAGGAAGCGAAGATGAGGAAGAAGGAGAGACTGAAGAAAGAAGGAAAAGCAAACGTGAAAGTAAGAAGCCATCGTGGATGATCAGTGGAAATAACATGTACATGGCTGGACCATCTATCGTTGAAAAGAATCCTGACTCATACTCTGAAGCGCTTTAGTCTAGAGATAAAAATCAGTGGCTGAAAGCAATTAATGAAGAATTGGAGTTCTTAAAGGAAAATGATACCTGGAAATTGGTTGAGCGTCCAAATGGTGCACGGGTCCTGAAAAATCGGTGGGTTCTTCGACAGAAGACAACGGACAGTGGAGAAGTTCGCTTCAAGGCACGATTGGTAGCCAAAGGCTATGTGCAACAGCAAGGAATCGATTATGAAGAAACATTCAGCACTGTTGCGCGGTATGATACCATTCGAGCTCTGTTAGCAGTAGCTGTTGAAAAGGAGATGAAACTTGGTCAATTTGATGTCAAGACGGCCTTCTTGAAGGCGAGCTTGAAGAAGATGTGTTAATGGAACAGCCAGAAGGTCATCAGGATGGTACTGGCCGAGTGTGTCATCTAAAAAGAAGCTTATATGGTTTAAAACAGGCTCCACGCTGCTGGAAGAAGCTTTTCAAGAAATTCGTGGAGAAAGCTGGATTCAAAAACAGCAAAGCTGATCTTTGTCTCTTTTACAGCAACAAAAATGGAAAGTGGTTGGCTGTTGTAATCTTTGTGGATGATGGTCTGGTAATTGGCAACAAAGAAGACATCGAGCAGTTCATGGAAAAACTTCAGCAGGAATTTCACACGACCAGAGGATCTCTCAACAATTTCCTGGGCATGAAGATACAACAAAACCATGATGGATCAATTGCAATCAGTCAAGAGGATTATACGAGGAAAATCCTAGAAAAATTTGGGATGGCCGAGTCAAATGGAGTGTCTACCCCAGTTGGACGCGAAGAAAGTGAAGACGGAGAAAAGGTTTCGGCCAGGGTTCCTTATCGTGAGGCGGTGGGATCCTTGATATACCTGACTACAGCTACACGTCCGGATATCGCATTCGCGGTCAACAAAGCTGCTCGAGCCATGGAGAATCCTACAGTTCAAGACTGGAGTCAAGTGAAATGGATATTTCGATATTTAAAGAGCACAGTGAACCATGGAATCGTCTATAGGAAAGAGGACGTTTTGAAGGTCTGCAGTGATGCTGACTACGCCGGTGACAAGAGGACGAGACGTTCAACGACGGGTGTCATTTCGACATGGAGCTGTATCGTGGAGAAGTCAGTTACAGAAGTCTGTGTCAACATCGACAACTGAAGCTGAAATTGTGTCTGCAAGTGAAGGAGCAAAGGAGTTGATTTGGCTGAAAAGACTGTTTTCTGAATTACTGGGAACTGCTGACAAACCTCCTACGCTTTACATCGACAATGCTGGTGCAGTTAAATTGGCTAAAAATCCGGAGCACCATATTGAGGTACGTCATTTCTATGTGAGGGAAAGATTTTTGGACGGAGACCTTGAGCTGGAGCACATCGACGGGACCAATCAATTAGCTGATCTTCTAACTAAACCTCTGGAGAGGGTCAGATTCGAGATGCTGCGTGAGAGGATTGGCGTGCAGAAGATGACATCTTAGAGGCTCAAAAGTGTTCAATAGTTCATCTTGTTTATTTTTTATTTGTATTTGATTTTTCTTTGGAGGAAGTGTTAATATTTGAAAGAAAAATAACACAGTAGCGCCACCTGGTGAAATAGACATGTACAATAAAGAAGAGAACAAAAGACGAGTCAGTGCAAAGTCTGTACGTGTTCGCGTGACATGTGACAAGAGTCTCAAAATATAATTTGTATTTCGTATTGTATTTCTCACTTGATAAATAAAGATTTACATTAAAACTAACACGAATGTTGTAAGAAATACAAACTGACGATCGCATTTTAACTGTGATGAGACAGGAATAACAGTATACCCAAAATGACATTCAAAAATAATTGCTTCAAAAGGAAAAAGGCAATTTGGTGTCATAACATGTTCTGAGGTGGGAGAAACAGTCACAGCAGAGGTATGTTTTTTCTGCGGCTGGTTCTCACGTGCCGCCAATGCTGATATTTCCGAGGAAGAAAAAACAAACTGAGTTTGAACTGGGTCTACCCCCTGGAGGATGGGCAGAATGCCTTGAAACAGGCTGGATCAACACTGAGATCTTCACAAAATGGTTTAATAAATTCGTGGTGTTTTCGAAAGCTAGGAAGGAGAACGTTGTCCTTCTGATTCTGGATGGCCATTCTACTCACACCAAGAATCTGGAGGTTATTGACTACGCAAGAGAAAATGGGGTTGTTCTACTGTGCCTTCCACCTCATGCCTCACATCGTTTACAGCCACTTGATGTCGCTTTCATGAGAGCTCTCAGTCTCCACTATGAGCAGGAGACAAGAAAATGGTTGAGGACGAATGCAGGCAAAGTTATCACCCTCTGGCAAGTAGCGTCATTGTTTGGCTGTGCCTTCGATAGGGCCGCGACAATGGAATCCGCTTTGAATGGATTCAAGTCAACTGGAATATGGCCACCGGACATGAATGCCTTTACCGATGTTGACTTCATGCCATCTTCCCCAACAGATAGGACTAAGCCTAACTCAACTGAAACACAAGCAGCCACATCAGTACAATCTGTTGTGTAAACCCATCTCCAAGACGTCCAGGATCATCTGTTGAGGAAGAGATTCCTTTAGCAGATGACCCATCAGATGATTTGCGTCCTCATTGTTCATGGGACATACCAGTTACCATCCCTCCAGCGATTCCATCTACATCATTCCCTTGCGTAACTCCACCAAGTGTCCTTTCGGTTCCAAAAGTCCAGGTTCAGGAGAAGAAGAGCAAAACCAATTGGAGAAAGGGAAAAGCTGCAATTCTGACTTCTTCTCCATACACGTCGGAGCTAGAAACATCCTAGACAGTTTCTAAAAGATAGTCTGAGAAGCAAGCAGCAAAAGCCAAGAAACAATGGACATGAATCAGATCCCTTCCAAAAGGAAGAATGCTGAGAAGTCCAAAGGCAAGAAGAAAGCTACGAATAGGCCTATACATAATTGAGATGCATCGCCTGACTATGGCGAGAACGACAGTAGTGATGCAGAGTGTCTATACTGTGGTCATCTCTACTCCCAGTTCACTGAGGAGTGGATTGCTTGCGATAGGCTACTTGCCACAACTAGGCTCACAGTTTATGTGCAGGAGTAGATAGTGTTGATGATGAAGACGACGAATGTAAATTTGTTTGTGAATTTTGCCAGTAATTTGCGTAATTTGTAGACCAAATGTATTATTTATCGAAATAAGTTAGGATATCACTAGAATGCCACTTCAGAAAAACATTGTTTAGAGAGACCTATTCAAATTTGAGAAAGGTATGACATTTCTATCCATGGTTCCATTACGAATTTTTGATTTAAGCCATTTCTACTAGTTCATTTCTTATCTTTGCTAATATCCACGAGTAGTCAGTTGTATGACATGTTGTGACATAATAACAACAATTTTAAACATTGCTAATTATATTTCTTAACCAATTACACTGTGTTAAATTCTGAGGTTCCATTCCGCTCCATGTTCCCCTACATATTGAAAATACTATTACCCATACTTATAGATACAGTACCAGCAGTGCATGATTTCTAAGAAAAGAGGTTCCGGTACTGTGGGTTACCGGGTTTTTGTCGGAAGGGGAGGAGAGGGGGGGGGGGGCTTCATGGAATATTGAAAAATAGAGTTCTAAAAACAATGTTTTCGTTTTTCCGAACACCTTTAAAAATAATCAGTGGACAAAATAGCAATCTAATTTTGATTGCAATTTCAAATTAAATTGAGACTGCTGTAGCAACATTTTTCTTACCATAGCCGTTGGCCTATATTAAATTTTAATGTAGGCCAACCAGGCTACCATTCAAATAATGTAAGCCTACATTATTTCAATGCATTTCTTTACGTAATTTAAAAAATTGAATACATTTGGTTTGAAAATACGCACAAGTTCACCAACAATCTTTCATTTCTGATTTTATAATTATTTTTTTCCATTTTATGAAATAATTATTTATTATAAAAGGTAGCCTACTGTACTTATACATGTAAAATTGTCCAAACTTTAGAAAAGATTTCGTTGTATGTGCCTCCTCTCTCTCTCACCTTGGTGTTAGTATCCAGAGCGGAGTGCCGTCCCCGAAGCAGCCAAGATTCCACGTACTTTGAAGTACAGTCCAGTCAAAGACCAAGTTGACCTTGACTTACAATTAACGTTCCACAGTTCTAAAAATTATGATAGATAGATAGATAGATTTTTATTAATTCCATTTGATCAAATACATGCATTCAATACATTTTTATATAGGACACGTAAGAATTTACATCTACAAAATAAAAGTACTAACAGGTATATATTACTAATATTATAACTATTTATAACTTATTATAATAACAAATCTTAATAGATACAATCTTATTGCACAACTATTTACACCTCACTCTATTATCATAATATGAAAACTTAATTCTATAAATACAACATACAGCTAGGTTTTACAATTAAATTAAAAAGTAAAATATAATTATAGATTTCATCGCTCCTATACCCTAAGATATTCAACTACTGAGTAAAAACAATGGCACTGCAGATAAGCTTTCAACATTCTATCAAAGGTTTTTACTTTTGGGGCCAGTTTTATATACTGGGGTAGTTTATTGTATAATTTAACTCTAGTGTGAAAAGTTCCTTTTTGATATATGCTTGTGTGTGTGTGTTAAATATGAATGTTTTGATTTTGTCTTGTGTTATGCCTATGAACATCATTGTTTGTTTTAAGAAAAACATCTTTATTCATTAAATTCTTTTAAAAAAACACAATACTTTCAAAGATATATATGCAGGGCAGTGGGAGAATGTTTAAATTCTCTAGAGTTTACATTTGCCACAATTCTAATCGCTCTCTTTTGTATCCTAAACGTGCTTAGTACATCTGGCGACATACCCCAAAATATGATCCCATATCTTAAGTATGAATGGAAATAAGCAAAATAAGTATTTCTTAATGTGTGCATGCTAGTGCAGGTTTTCAAAATACGTAACGCAAAGCACATCGAGTTCAGTTTAGTTTTCAGATATTGTATATGTTTATTCCATTTCAAGTCTTGTTGTATCCATAATCCTAAAAACTTTGTTTCTGATTTATTTTCTATTTGATGACCATTTAAAGTTATATTGGGCTCCGCAGGATTCCTATTCTGTATAGTGTGGAAATTTAGACATACTGTTTTTTATAGTTTATTATGAGGCGATTATCTTGTGACCATTTGGTTAACTCTCCTGTAACGGAGTCAGCAGACTGCTGTATGACCTGTTTAGTTTCACCTTTTATTACGAGTGTTGTATCATCCGCAAACAAAATTTCTTTATGTGAATGAACGTTCTGTGTTATATCATTGATATATAGAAGAAAGAGTAGTGGGCCCAAAACCGATCCCTGGGGTACTCCAAATTCAATAATTCCCTCATTGGACAATGTTTCATTAAGTAATTTGGTTCCATCATCCTTGTGTCTCAAGCTTACTATTTGTTTACGCCTTGTTAAGTAAGACTCTATCCATTTATTAGCTAGACCTCTAATACCATATTGATTTAGTTTGGTAAGGAGGATTTTATGGTCAACAACATCAAATGCTTTCGATAAATCCAAGAATAGGCCAGTTACATGTTCCTTATTGTCAACTAATTTCAGTATACAATTACTACATTTGTAAATTGCTGTCTGTGTAGATTTTTCCGTTCTGAATCCATGTTGTGAGTTTGATAATATTTTATTTTTTTCTATGAAACTTATCAGTCTCTTATACATAATTTTTTCCACAATTTTTGCAATACCAGTTGGTAAGGTAAAAGGACGATAGTTATCTAATTCATCTTTTGAACCGTGTTTGTGCACTGGAATTACTTTTGATAACTTCAAAATATCCGGGTAAGTTCCTGAGAGAATTGAACTGTTTATTAAGTGCGTAAGTGGATTTATTATATTTTCTGCACATTTCTTTAAAATTGCAGCAGGGATGCCATCAATGCCAGCACATAATTTATTTTTTAGCTCTTTTATAACTATTCTTACCTCTTCACTTGTGACATGATTTATAAATAAGGAATCACTGCATATATTTATTTTATTATTAGAATTTAGTGTATTTACCTGTGATTTATTTAATAATTTCTGTGGAATTTCCAGAAAATAGTCATTAAAAGTGTTTGCTATTTCCTCTGGATTATTAATCACTTTATTATTTCTGGTCAGTGTAATGTTCCTTTGTATTTTAGCAGATTTTCCAGTTTCTTTCTTTATCACAGACCACATAGCCCTGTTTTTATTAGATGATTGGGAAATAAGATTATCATTATGCATTTTCTTTGCTAGTCTTATTACCTTATTTAATATTCTAGTGTATTTTTTGTAGTTTAAATTGAATTCAGGTGTTGTGTGGTATTGTTTATATAATTTGTGTAGAGATTTCTTTCTTTGACATGAATTTATAATCCCTGTTGTTATCCAATTGCTAGTTTTGTTATTTTGAACAGTTCTTCGTTTAAAGGGAAATGCTATTTCAAAATAGTGTTTTAGGGTACTGTTAAATGCATTAAATTTATCATTTACATTTTCTAGTTCATAAATTTCTGACCATGTTTCCTTATTTAATAAGTCATTGAAATATGTAACATTTGATTCAATGAATGACCTGCACTTTGATTTTACTCCATTATCATTATTATTGATTGTTTTGGATACTTCAAAACTCAGTATTTGTCCATGGCGGTCACTAAACCCCGGACAATAGACTTCTATTGAATGGTGATATTTATCTGTATTTATAAAAATTTGATCAGGAGTGGTTTTACTAAATTTTGTTATTCGTGTTGGGGTATTTACTGTAGGTTTCAGTCCATAAATTAGTAACTGTGTTAATAATTCACAATTTCTATCAAATTTTATGAATCCACATTTACATCCCCACAAATTATTATAACGACATTTACTTTGCTCATGTTATTGAGTAACAATTCTAATTTATCTATAAATAAAGGAAACTTTCCTGACGGAGAACGGTATACGCATACATTTATTAACTTAAACTGCTGTATTTTTACGGCAGATAATTCAAAATCCTGTTCCATAATTAGATAATCATAAGCTGTTATCTGTTCATGATCTAAATTATTTCTTAAGAAAATGCAAGTACAGTCACTCGGGGTAACTTTGTACCAATTTTTTCACATTTAGTGTAAGGCTGAAGATGGTATCACCGATAATCAAAATAAATGTGGATATTATGTTAAATCAAAACTTAGTTTTTAGGTTTAATTTACTCAGAAATGTTTATTTACATATTAAAGCAAAGAAAAAATATTTTAATAGTGGTACAAAGTTACCATGTAAGTTAGTGTAACTTTGTACCAACTATGCTTTACAATATAAAATTGAATTATTTCTCTTGTTCATAACGTATAGGGTAACTTTGGACCAGATGACAAGAATCTACTTATTAAATGCTTTTATTAAAACCACGGAACTTGAATTTTACTTTTTAATATGAATACAATTTAACATTAAATCTCGCGTTCACTGAACTAGTAAAACCACACACACACTTATTTTATAATATATTTATTTTAAATCAATATCTGATTACAAAGTAGGCGGCAGCACGCCGGCCTATCACCGCTGGGTCCGTGGTTCAAATCCCGGTCACTCCATGTGAGATCTGTGCTGGACAAAACGGAGGCAGACAGGTTTTTCTCCGGGTACTCCGGTTTTTCCTGTCAACATTTCATTCCAGCAACACTCTCCACTATCATTTCATTTCATCTGTCATTCATTTAATCATTGTCCCAGAGGAGTGCGTCAGGCCTCGGCAGCCGGCACAGTTCATATCCTCGCCGCTAGTTGGGGGCTTCATTCATTCCATTCCTGACCCGGTCGGAGACTGGAAGCAGGCTGTGGATTTTTCATCTGATTACAAAGAGAGAAAGGGGAAACTTCCATTGATCTTATATATTGGCATAGAAAACATAGAGAACACAATTGACCTACAATGTAACCTATTTCGCATCTCTGAACATGATGCAGTACTGTACAGCATGAAGTCATTTTGAGTGTAGGATCACTCATATAGAACAAATCAATCAGAATCAGAGTCTGAACACAAAATACTGTCTTTAAATTGATACATACCCCTCTTATTTACTTGTTTAATGCTACTATCATTAACTTTTTTAATTATTTCATATTTGTCATACCACATTTCATCAATTTTTTCAGGCTATACCCAATGTTGTCCTTTCTTTGTCATACAATTTACTTTATAACTTGTATTTGGGCCATGCATTTCAATTGCAGTCACTATTCCTGGAAACAGAGAACCTTCATATGAGACAATAACAAAGTCATCAATAGAATAATCAAGAGCAATATTGTTGCTAGATTGTGGATCAGCAACACTGCATGATTCAGTGGCCACGTCTTCATTTACACAAGCAGATGTGTCCCATGAAATACCAGTTGTAGTTTCCAATTCACTATTTGCGTTTATACTCTTTACCAGTTGTCCCATTGTTCTATTTGTTGCATTATTTCTTCTTATTCCACCTCGAGTTCTGGGCCCTCTACCTATCGGCCTGCTGATCTGTTTTGAAGTCGATTGAATCTGAGTAATGTCGGTTCCCAAATCTTTATCTTCTACACTCTCTAATGTTGTCCCAGTTTCATCACTTTTCCTTTTTTTCTTAGCCTGAGACTCTCTGTTTTTCGAAAACTGAGAAACTTCTTCTGCAGAAACACTTTTGCCAGGTTCAACTGGCAACCTAAGTCGTTTTACTGTCTTGGTTGTGAGATCTACATTTCTAATACTCTGTAAGTAATTTTTAAATTCTTCACTCACACTTTGAGTTACTGAAGATTCATTTCTTGCTTACTCTGGAAGAGAATTTGCAACTCTCAGGCGGTCCACTGGAAACAGCCCACATTTTTCAAAACCTTTTTTCAAATTTGCCTCTGATGTTGCCTGTCCCAATTCGAGTTTCCTTGCCAAAAGGCCCCTAACTCTGTTTTAGGTAGACAAGCTCTTTTCTTCCCCTGTGGTGTTTTTCTCCAGTCGGAGAGCACATGTCGCCAGTTACTTTTCAGTGCCGAAAAGTAAGCAATGTCTAGTGGTGAAGGATGTGTGTAGCGTTTGGAGGCAAACATATAAACCTTATGTTATTTTCTTCGCAGAGTTTTAAAGTCTTTATGGAAATATGTGCTGAAAGATTGTCTCCTATTAAAACTTTATTTCCTTCTAGATGATTTACTGCTGGAAGGAAGTGGAATTCAAACCAGTCATCAAATATGCTTTGTTCCATCCACCCACTCTGAGATACGTTCATTTTTGTACCAGGGGGTGCATCTAACAGCCAGGTATTCCACTTCTGTGTCCCTTTGAAAACAATGTAAGGAGGTAGTAAATTACCACTTGCACTCCCACAAAACATGACTGTATAGCACACTTTAGAACAATTCATTATTTTCTCTGGATGTCTACACGAGCGACGAAATAGGAGTTTCCCACTAGATGGAGTATCATGAATCCCTGTCTCGTCATAATTAAATATGTTCTCTTGCAGAACACCTTCTACTTATTTCTCATAATGTTCAAAAAATGTGTTTACGATACCTTCATTCACTGATGCTCGCTTTCTACTAATGTTTCTAGCAAATTTCTCCTGAATACATGCACCATGTCTTTCCAAAAATGATTTTCCCCATTCCCAGCCAGGCATGTTACCTTTGAAACACTTCACAACTCTCTTGTTGGAATCAAGGTATGATTTTACAATGCACCTCAAATCAAACATAGATATAGGGATGCCCATTTCACTCACGCACACGCAATGTTGGACAAAAGCATTTTCATCTTCCGCTGAAAAATTATTGGGTCTTCCTACTCTACCAGAATGTTTGTTTTTCATTTTATTAACAAGTGTTTGCCTAGGGATAGAATACAGTCGAGAAGCTTCTCGCTGACCGATTTTTCCAAGACGAATATCATCCAGCACTTCCTTTAATTTTTCACTTGTATATCGGGTCTTTGTTCCATACTGCCTGGTCCCTGCTTTCACAGATAGTTTTCTTGGCTTCTAGAATAATATAAAACAGAAATTAAATGAAATTATTATTAACATGAACATTTTTTTCTTTCTAATATACTTTAGGCCCATATGAGTGTAGAACATCGTGGTCCATTGATGGCCGAAACGACTCAAAAAACAACTTGAGGCCCAATACAGTTTTGAATTACCACTACTTGATGATATTGTTATATGCAGATCAGTTTTCTCTTTACGTTAGAATTTATTTTATCCACAATGGTGGTTCATATTTAAACACAATATTTACCGTAATAAAAACGTAAAATATTATTAATCCCTTTCAAATTAATATAAAAATATATTTGTCTCGTCTTAGCATTAATTTTCGACCACTATCATGGTTACTTTGTACCGGTACAAAGTTAACCTGAAAATGCTACAGAAATGCATCATTGTGCTATTTTGTTTATAGAAAGAAAAAGAGCACACTTATCTTAATTATTTTTTGTTAGTTAAGGTAACCAGAATCTATAGTTCTATTTTAAAATAACTATTAAGGAAAGATTATAAAAATATACTCACAATGTTAATTTGAAAATGGCACACCACTCAGCTCCAATAACGGCGATGATTTTAAACACGTGTCTTTAACAAAGAGCTCTTCTATAATGGTTGGTCAAGACAGCAAGTAATGAATTGAGAACGTAGTTTGTCGAGAGGTTGTGAAATCCAAAGAGATCATAGTAAATGGATTTCAAATTATTCAATATAATGAACTGAGGGAATGGTACAAAGTTATACTGACCGGTACAAAGTTACCCCGAGTGACTGTACCACCATGGCTAATATTAGATCTAGAGTATTTACTAGCTTGTATAAACCCTGGGAATTGAATTAATTCGAGTTGTTCCTCTTTCAGCCAATGTTCTGAAATACATAGTGCTGAGACGTCTTTAAGTTCATTTTTAAGCATTAGATTTATGTAATCAATTTTATTATAAAGAGACTGGAAATTCTGGTGGTATTTTTTAAAATTTGTTACATTTGCAAGCTTGTGTTTGTGATTTATTTACATTATTATTATCATAATTGTTATTATTATTGTTGCTATACAAATCCGAAATACCATTGTTGCACTCCGTTAAATTTGACTGTATACTGTATATTCGACTTTTCCCCCGATCAGAGGTTCCGGTACAGCGTACCGGTGCGTACCGTCACAAATCTAGCCCTGAGTACCAGTATAGATTTAATAGCCTTATAAATGTAATAGATAGATTTTTATTAATTCCATTTGATCAAATACATGCATTCAATACATTTTTGATAAAGGACACGTCAGAATTTACATGCATAAAATAAAAGAACTAACAGGTATATATTACTAAGATTATAACTATTTATAACTTATTATAATAGCAAATCTTAATAGATACAATCTTATTGCACAACTATTTACACCTCACTCTATTATCATAATATGAAAACTTAATTCTATAAATACAACAACATACAGCTAGGTATTAAAATTAAATTAAAAAGTAAAATATAGTTATAGATTCCATCACTCCTATACGCTAAAATATTCAACTACTGAGTAAAAACAATGGCACTGCAGATAAGCTTTCAACATTCTATCAAAGGTTTTTATTTTTGGGGCCAGTTTTATATACTGGGGTAGTTTATTGTATAATTTAACTCCAGTGTGAAAAGTTCCTTTTTGATATATGCTTGTGTGTGTGTGAAATATGAATGTTTTGATTTTGTCTCGTGTTATGCCTATGAACATCATTGTTTGTTTTAAGAAAAACATCTTTATTCATTAAATTCTTTAAAAAAAACATAATACTTTCAAAGATATATATGCAGGGCAGTGGGAGAATGTTTAAATTCTCTAGAGTTTACATTTGCCATAATTCTAATCGCCCTCTTTTGTATCCTAAACGTGCTTAGTACATCTGGCGACATACCCCAAAATATGATCCCATATCTTAAGTATGAATGGAAATAAGCAAAATAAGTATTTCTTAATGTGTGCATGCTAGTGCAGGTTTTCAAAATACGTAACGCAAAGCACATCGAGTTCAGTTTAGTATTCAGATATTGTATATGTTTATTCCATTTCAAGTCTTGTTGTATCCATAGTCCTAAAAACTTTGTTTCTGATTTATTTTCTATTTGATGACCATTTAATGTTATATTGGGCATCGCAGGATTCCTATTCTGTATAGTGTGGAAATTTAGACATACTGTCTTTTTATAGTTTATTATGAGGCGATTATCATGTGACCGTTTGGTTAACTCTTCTGTAACGGAGTCAGCAGACTGCTGTATGACCTGTTTAGTTTCACCTTTTATTACGAGTGTTGTATCGTCCGCAAAAAAAATTTCCTTATGTGAATGAACGCTCTGTGTTATATCATTGATATATAGAAGAAAGAGTAGTGGGCCCAAAACCGATCCCTGGGGTACTCCAAATTCAATAATTCCCTCATTGGACAATGTTTCATTAAGTAATTTGGTTCCATCATCCTTGTGTCTCAAGCTTACTATTTGTTTACGCCTTGTTAAGTAAGATTCTATCCATTTATTAGCTAGACCTCTAACACCATATTGATTTAGTTTGGTGAGAAGGATTTTATGGTCAACAACATCAAATGCTTTCGATAAATCCAAGAATAGGCCAGTTACATGTTCCTTATTGTCAATTAATTTCAGTATACTATTACTACATTCGTAAATTGCTGTCTGTGTAGATTTTTCCGTTCTGAATCCATGTTGTGAGTTTGATAATATTTTATTTTTTTCTATGAAACTTATCAGTCTCTTATACATAATTTTTTCCACAATTTTTGCAATACCAGTTGGTAAGGTAATAGGACGATAGTTATCTAATTCATCTTTTGAACCGTTTTTGTGCACTGGAATTACTTTTGATAACTTCAAAATATCCGGGTAAGTTCCTGAGAGAATTGAACTGTTTATTAAGTGCGTAAGTGGATTTATTATATTTTCTGCACATTTCTTTAAGATTGCATCAGGGATGCCATCAATGCCAGCACAGAATTTATTTTTAACTCTTTTATAACTATTCTTACCTCTTCACTTGTGACATGATTTATAAATAAAGAATCTCTGCATATATTTATTTTTTATTAGAATTTAGTGTATTTACCTGTGATTTATTTATTAATTTTTGTGGAATTTCCAGAAAATAGTCATTAAAAGTGTTTGCTATTTCCTCTGGATTATTCATCACTTTATTATTTCTGGTCAGTGTAATGTTCCTTTGTATTTTAGCAGATTTTCCAGTTTCTTTCTTTATCACGGACCACATAGCCCTTTTTTTTATTAGATGATTGGGAAATAAAATTATCATTATGCATTTTCTTTGCTAGTCTTATTACCTTATTTAATATATCTGATGATTATCGCTTGACGATCGAAACTGGTCAGCGAAGTGTATTTATTAATCTCATGTATTTTTTTAAGGATTAGGGAACCACCCATTACAATTAGGTGCAATCATATTGACCGACTGAAAAACATTAAATTTCGATATCAGCTCAACATTAATTATGGCGCTCGGATCCGCAGTCAGAGCGCCGTATTATAAATGGCGGGACAGATGGCGGCTCTCTCATTCTAAGTGGACATGTATAAAGCTAAAAAGCTGTGCATTGGCTGAGCCTGAGCGAGCATGGGGTGTAGTGTGCAGTTGTGAAGACAGCAGTGGCTGAATTTAAATGTCTTTATTCGCTTTCGTTATATTCTTGAATACACGCACTTGAGTAAAATGGGCGCATATCTGTCGGAACCTGTTACGGAGAAAGTTTCAAGTGATGGCTGCGGCAAATACCTGGCTTATGCTGCTAGTTCAATGCAAGGATGGAGAGTAACACAGGAGGTAATCCGAGATTTCATTTGAAATGTTTATTTTATGCTTTAAATGTGAGGGCGTTATTGTTAACGTCCCCCGGTGGATTAATATTTGTTTGTGTTCTACTGTTCTTGAGCTGTTTTCATGAAATGCTGGGAAAGTTTCTTCGCGGAAATCTCCTCTGGCAAATTATAAATATATTTATAGAAAAAGAAGAAATTATGCGGGGTAATTGTTTATGCTGGTATAGCTTTCAAACGCCTGTAATGTGGAGCCTGTGTAATGTGATTTAATTTTTATTCATAACTTATTACATAGGTGTTTCATACAGTGTTATGTTTTACGAGGTTAACCTCGATAAGCATGTTTTTCTACAGCTATCCACGGATCCCCGAAACTATCAGCTCGATAATTGAAACTCTTGTCGTGATACTTGCATGATGCCTGATAATTGCACATAGGCTACATGGGGATATTAGGCCTATAGGTGTGCTTACCCTCAAATGCAGCCACCTAGTCTTATCAACTGAAAATTCTCAAATGCAAATTAAAATAAATATTATATATATACACGCTGCCGGCCAAAAGTTTCCGGACACTCTGCAAATTCTGTATTTTATGCTTATATCCTATTGTGAAACTTTCCCTGCTTCACCAAAGTGATTTACTAGAGTTAAAGAACACACGGGAACTTGTTCTAATCAGAAACAGCCCTAAAATCTCATTGTTGGCGCCAATACTGTCCCATAAGGTGATTAGGGATCAGTTGCTGGGTAACAATCGTGTCTGTTGGCTGTGTTACATGTAACAAATAAACCCACATTTGAAGGTTTGAAGTCAATTGTTGTTAAAATCTTCGTGGGAACTAGTAAGAAGGTAATTATTCAATGTACTTTATAATGTTATATAGGTGTATCAGCAATAAATGATACACTACAAATTATTAAGCATAAATTTCCATAAAATCCCATCAATAATTTATTATTATTCAGTTTTACCCATTGTTATTGCAGAAATGAGACGAGGACGTACTCTAAATGTAGAAGAACGTTCCACAGTGAATACTCTTCATAATAAGGGCTATTCGATCCGCGATATAGCCAAAAAATTGAAGTTTTTGCGATCCACTGTTCATGACACAATATCAAGATGGATGAAAACTGGATCAAATCAGGACAAGAAACGAAGTGGAATACCCAGGGTCACTACCAAGGCCGAGGACCAATCTGTAATATTTTCCAGCAAGAGAAACAGAAGGCTCAGAGCAGGTGAACTTCAAGCAGAATTCAATAGGAGCCATGGCAATGAAATTTCTGTCACCACTGTGAAGCGTCGTCTTGGGAAGGCCAATTTAATGGGCAGGATAGAGGTGAGGAAACAGTTACTGAGGAAAGTCAACAGACAAAAAAGACAAATGGGCTATTGCACACAAAGAATGGACTCTTGAAGACTGGAAACATGTGTTGTGGACGGATGAGTCCAAGTTTGAGGTATTCGGGCAAAGACTTCGTCTGAATGTCCGCAGGAACACAGCAGAAAAGATGCATCCCGACTGTATTGCTCCTTCAGTCAAGCATGGAGGGGGCTCTGTGATGGTTTGGGGGTGCTTTTCTTGTGATGGTACTGGGGATATGTGCAGAAGAAAGGGAATTCTAAGGAAAGAAGGCTATCACAACATTCTTTCCAGGAGTGCAGTGCCATGTGGCAAGCAACTGATAGGACATGGGTTCACCTTGCAGCAAGATAATGACCTCAAACACACGTCAATACTCTGCAAATATTATCTCAGGGTGAAACAGGAAGCAGGAGAACTCATAAACATGGAATGGCCACCTCAGTCCCCCGACCTAAACCCAATAGAGCTTCGGTGGGAAGAACTGGATCGCAGGGTGCGAAGAGTATGTCCTACATCAGAGGAAGATCTTTGGAAGACTCTTCAGACTGCCTGGAATGATATTCCTTCATCACTTCTGCCAAAACTTGTTGAATGGATGCAAAAGATAGTTAAGAGTGTCCTCCGAGCAAAGGGTGGATTTTTTGACTAAATGAAATTGTGATGTGTATTTGTTTTTTTGTGCTTAAGAATATAATGTAAGTTCCTAAAAACATAGTTCTGTATGTTAAGAATACATATATTTTAAAATTATCTGGAAATTGGACTTCATTCCACCCCCATTCTTTAAAAAACTGGAAATTTTATGGTGTCCGGAAACTTTTAGCCGGCAGTGTATATAGATCATGACTGCTGAATGGATACCTGAATCGGGCATTATAACATGATGATGATGATAATTGTTGTTTTAAGGGGCCTAACATCTAGGCTATCGGCCCCAAACTTGGTAAGTTAGTTAATTTATATATGTATATATATATATTTTTTGGCGCTTTGTCAGCAGTTACCTACTTATGAAAGAAATTAATTGACACACTGAGTGATCTATTGCAGACGTGGATGTAGTATAGATTGCGATACCTTACTCTACAAAATTCCCCTGGACTCAAAATTGTGGCATCCATTTCATCATTGGCGACACCAAGCTTTAAACGATGTAAAATTCTATAATGTATGCACATAGAATGTGTGTTATTAAGGCTTTGCATGCTTATATTAGTAAGGTTGTCGTTACAGTAACGTGCATGAGACATGAACCCAGTGGGAAAGAAAATTAACTTCTGAAACTTGCAGTATATACCTTTTCTAATGATTCAAAATTGATCTGGGAATGATGTAGTTCACTCCTTGGCTGTCTATAACCCACCCACCATCCCAAATTATAACATGACTTATATGTGACGTTCTCCAGGAAATTGTTCCTTAAGTCAGAAATCTCGGTAAGCATGGTGAGTAAAAATGCATGATACTGATTTTAAGCACCGTATTCTGCCGTACATACGCGCGACAGCCGGCAACTGAGGCGTCACTGGCGGAGCGCGTTAGCGAGAATGTCCAGCCAAGCAAATATAAAGACCCTGTATTTTGATAGGTAAATTTGTGATCATTTTCGTGAAAACTAGAAGTATTTATCTTAAAAACTGATTTTTTAAAATGAAATATTGAAGTTATAGGACAGAATTAATTGAATGCCAAGAAAATCGATTTGAAACTTTAGTATAGTGCTCGGACAATATATTAAATATTTAAGAAAATCTGACTGTTTCTCCGGATGAAGGAAGATCAGCATTGTGTATTAAAATAATATTTCATTAATATATCAGAGTTTTATTCTCTAGAACAGGGCCATCCACTCCAGCCCCGCTCTTAAGCCAGTGCTCCGAGCGCTTTACTGGAAGGTAGTTTCGGAAGTGGTGGGAGGAGCTTGGCTGGCTGAGTGCGCTGAAGTGAGCAGCAGATCCATCAGTCTCTAGTCTAGTCCAATGCGCTTTGTTGACAGCGTGTAAGTAAATCAGTATCACAGTGGTCATGACTGAACATCACTGGTTATTTTGCTTCCTAAGTAACAGAAGTCGCTTACTTCCTTCAGCTTTCCACCTGCCAATTCGACATCCGTGGGGGTTTCTAATTTCTTTCGACTGCATTCCAATATTTCTGTTTTATATTTATTAATTTTCATCATCAATTCTTCCCTCAAGACAGAATCTTACGGACAGTCTAAAAAGTAAGCCACAAGTGCAAGATGTCATGTCCTTTGCTTTCCCCACCTGCCGCTAGCTACGTGTGCAAGCTAGCTGTGTTTAGTATGGTGTAGTACCTGGCTCGCAGGGTACAGTCAATACCATTTTAGTACCCCAAACCGAAATTAAATTTCTTGACAGGGTAGGGAATCAAACCCCGACAACCAGGAATGTTAGCTGCTACTCCACAGGGTGGTCTCTTTCATTGTCAGCGCAAGCGATTGCAATATACCATGTAATTTCTACACTGCACGAACTATAATAGTACACATTTCTTCGTATTTTTTGGCATTACGTAGCCCCTGGTATGTTAGGGAGACGGTTCGCATACCATAACCCTAGAGCCGAATAATTCCAAAAACTAACAAACAAAACAGTTTTAGGTACTCTAACGAAATAAATTCCGACAAGCTGGCAGAAAGACAGACAACTTATTTTGGGTTCATTGTTAGATTGCGATGCGGCCGCGTCTAGGGAATTTTTAGGGACATCAGTGACGTCACCGTGATGTCGCGGCTGATGTATTGACGCTTTGCCTGCCGGGAGTCGCTTGGCATGCTTGTCAGCAGATTTATACATCAGTTTCGCGTGCGATTTTGTTGGAGCAAGTCGTCCATTTTTTTTCACCTGTTAGTGTTGGGTAAACGTAATTTTAACAATTATTAGCCTACTTTTCACATTTTGCAAAAATGAGGAAAAAGTAGACTTATGAGATCGGGCAAATGTGTGTGTGTGTCTGTGTGTGTGTGTCCCCCCCCCCCCCCCATCAACTCCTAAACGGCTGCAGCAATCGAAACAAAATTTGGTAGGAGTAAAGATCTATACCTGAATATCTCACGGCCATATTTGAAAATGATGTCAGTGCTACCAACTGCTGAAAAATCGCAATTGAAATTTGAGATCAATGTTGGATATCATGGAAGGTATGAATGGGAGCTATTTCAAAATTGGCACACGATTAGATAGTAATATTGCAGTTTAATTTCAAGGAGGCAATACGTGGCAGTGTTGCCAAAATGATTATAAGCCTGCTGATAGGTCCAAAATTTAAATTCATATAACTTCTACACTATCAATTGGATTTCAACCAAATTTCGTATGTGCTATGTGAACATAAGTGGATATGACTGAGCGTATTCTTAAGAGCCACCAGGGCTGCCAACTGTTAATGAATGCTCTCATTTTAAAAAATCCAAATACCCATATATCAGAAAGTATGCAAGCCGACAGCTTTAAGCTATGCACACGTATAGTACCTGACATTCTATATTAATATGGAGTAACTTATATGCGTCAGTGCTGCCAACATGATTCTAAGCCTGCTGAGAGGTTCAACTTTAAATACATGTAACTTCTATACTATCATTTGGATTTCAACCAAATTTTGTGTGTGCTATGTGTACCATAACAGATATGACTATACCGATTCTTAAGAGTAACCAGGGCTGCCAATTGTTAATAAATACTGTCTCTATTTTTGTTATCCTAATATCAATATATCGGAAAGTATGCAAGCCAATAGCTCTAAACTTTGCACACGTATAGTACCTGGCATTCTAGATTAATTTGGTGTAACTGATATGTCAGTGCTGCCAACATGATTCTAAGCCTGCTGATAGGTACAGTTTTAAAATGCATGTAACTTCTATACTAACTAATGGATTTCATTCAAAATTGACAAAACAATAGATCAGATTATTTCTGATCAATACATGTATGTCATTGTTGCCAACATGATTTTACGCGCGCTGTTAAATCCAATGTTTAACTGCATGTAACGTCCATGCTATCCATTGGACTTCAACTAAATTTTGTATTCTATACCTTAAGAGATGGAATTAAGAATATATTCAGTCACCAGGGCTGCCAACTGTAGTTCTCTATTATTACCAACGTAAAATCGTCATTATTCTAGATAGATCCATATAGATTAATCATTGGCATGAATCTTAAATTTTAAGAAAGTAGGCTCTTTAGTTCGTCACAGAACTTCTTGTTATTCTTGTGAATAACCTATAGAACAAGATTGTGATATTGGCAGTGTCATGTGCACGATTGTGTTGGAGATTTGTAATAAAATAGTTGAATTCCTGAAGTCGTCGTATTCAAATAAAATGGGAGATTTGTAATAAAATTGTTGAATTCCTGAAGTCGTCGTATTCAAATGAAATGTCGTTACGTGTTACGTGCAGGAACGTGTGGTCGAAAAATACTGGTTTTTCTTTTACATGTGGAATAATACGAACTGTGGGACGTATCGGTGAATTTGTTTTTTACGTTCATATATTTATTTTGGTTTTAGCAATTAATTGAAAAGTTGTACTATATTCTTCTAAAGCCATAGATAATGCCATTTGTCTAAACGATAATATTACGTCAGGCAAGGTGGGAGGGAGGGAATATTCCTGGGTAAAATAGAGAAAAATTGGCATTTACAAGAACACTTGCAAAGGCATATAAGTCTTTTGTACCAGACATATATTGGTCGGTTTTTACGTTTTATACAGAATGTTTGTGGGCATTATTAGACAGTCTGTAATGGATGGTGATTTCTAATTAAGTATTTTCAGTCAATATTGGAAAACATAAAAATACCAACTGTTGTTTGGGGGGTATGGGGGGGTGCAGCTCCCCCCAAAAAACATTATTGACCACACTGTTTTATACGGAAATTAGAATGCTTTAGTTTTTGGTTGTTTTTGCGTAAGTTATCGTATTTGTGTTTGCGCATTTGTAGCCAACATTGGAAAAAAGAAATCAAATTATACATAACCATATCTTGCTATACACAATTGGTTTTGTAGTTTTTATAATGCTTATTTCTGTTATTGAGTTGTCTCCACCCAAAATAGTATATAACCAATGTTTTTCCCGTAAGCTTGCAGGAGAAGCATTTTGTAAAGTCGTTTATAATATCACAGAAGCCGACAATTTTATAATTATCAATTTCAAATAATTACGATATGTATCGTAATATGTAATTGAGCTATATAGGCCAATTTTAGATTTCGATGCGGAAAATTAAAATTCTCAATTTAAATAGCGAAATTTTTCTACGCATCGGAATCTTTAATTGAGCTATGTAGGTCAATTGCAGATTTCGATGCACGGTTTTTAAATTATGAAATTACAAGAATTACAATGTGTATCGGAATCTGTAATTGATCTACGTAGGCCAATTATAGATTTCAATGCGGAAAATTATAAATATAGATTGAAATCGTGAAATTTTTCTACGCATCGGAATCTTTAATTGAGCTATGTAGGTCGATTACAGATTTCGATGCGCACCTCTTTTCGAAGGATTTTGTGTTTCCCCACCCAAAAATCCCTATTACCCAGGCTTTTCCTGTAAGCTTGCCAGAGGAGTGACGTCGTCGATGATGTCATGGTAGACACCATTTTGTTTTTAGGGGAATTTTATACGCGGCCGCATCGCAATGCAAAATTATCCCTTATTTTGTAATTTTCAGAGCAAAATTGGTTTACAATGAATAGCACTCTTGGTCTACATAATGTTGAAATAATGAAAATTGTCCTAAAACTTCAAAAGTTAGGATTGCATGCCAACTGCTTATTATCTTATGTGTAGGTAAATTCCGCGAGGTATTGTTTCAGGCAATGCTGAAAATAAGAATAAAAATCATAAATTACCTTAGATTGTGAAGGACTATTTTTCATTTTAAAATCCTGATAAATTTACTAATGCATGCTTTTCTCACATATCCCTGGGGGGGCGTAGTGATGCAGCGGTTAAGCTGATGGCTCACACTACGGCGGACAGGATTCGATTCCCGGTCAATGCATGTGAGATTTTCAATTTGAAATGTCATGTCCGGTGGTTTGGATTCCACGTAAAAAGGAAGTCCCGTGGCTCATAATCGCGAGATTTACGGTCACGTAAAACTGCAAATTTCCTTTCCTTTTATCTCACATATCCGTGAACAGCATCAATCTAGGCAGTTGGTGAATTCAGAATCTTGTTATTGAAATACAGCTTTATAGCCCTAATGTAGTTTTTTGGGTTCTACCCATAATTATTCCGCTTGCTATGACATAATGTTACTGGTTTTACGTCCTTTTTAACTACTGTGGCTTTTAGAGATGCCGGGGTGCCGGAATTTTGCCCCAACGGGGATCCTTAATGTGCCAGCAAATCGACTGACATGACTCCCTCACATTTGCGCACCCTAAAATGCCAGCTGTCTCTGCCAGCCTTGGGATCAGCAAGCCAGAACGATACCGCTGAGCCACGTAGCCAGTCCCGGTTGCTATGAGGTAAGGGATGTTGTGTTAGTCTCCTTGTGGGAATGTTATTACGGATAGATATCCATCATGACGCCAATCTCATGAGAGGACCTAATGACAAATGAAATTAATGAGGCAAGGTATGAAGTGGCTGTATCTTTTGAGTTCGGAGTAGTCTGAACAGGTATGCTAACGAGTGTAAGCTACCTCGGCTGGTTTGTGACATACGTCAACAAATTAAAAAATGTAGTTTAACTCTCCTGACTCCATACCGGCCCCTGTAGCTATAAAATGCATGATTACTACTGTCGGGGAAATAAGTATAGATACTCTAGTTTAGAGGTCAATAAAACCTTTACCCTTAGTCTTACATAAGAACAACCTACACCAAAATTTTCCTTGTTTTATTTGTCGTTTAACGATATAGAGTAAATATTTGCATTGTATCTCGTTAAAATTTTATAGCAGATTGAACAAAAAAGTACCGTTTTTTCTTACCAAGTTCACGGAGCGCTCACTTAGAAGGATCATTACGTTAAAAGTATTGATCGGATCGTAACGAAACTCTAATAAGTCTTAAAGGAACTTATTGTTAACGCGTATATGAAGTTTTAATCTGATCTGACGTTTCTTTAAGTAGTTGTTGTGAATTTTGTAAAACATCTTTTTCTCGGGCCTGGGTGGTCATAGCAGTATGAAATATGGCTTGTTATGAGGCTCATAGAATTGCAAGGCTTAACATAAAACTACATTTTATCTGCTTTTGATAATAGTTTTTATATCGATTGATATTTAATCGGGTGGTTATGTGAGAAGAATGTATCGTAGCAAGCGACGGGAACAATGCGCTCGGTCGAGGAAACTCGTGCGACGTTGCCCTCTGAAACATACTACGCGCGCGTTCCAAGCCGTAAGGTCTGTGAATTTCTGTTGTTGTTGTATTGTAATTTGTGTTAGGCCGGTATTACACTGCTAAAGAAATGTGCCAAATAAATTTTATCAAATATTTTATAAAACTGAACTTTTATCAAAGTTATACAAAGCAATTATCACACCATTACACTATATCAAATATTTTATCATAATTCAGCAAAATGGATGAAGGACAGTTCCGTGTTCACTTAACTATATGATGGTAGTTGAAATTCCGTGGTGGCAATACCGGTATATAAAAGAAATGGAAAGATAAAGTGAATGTCTATGGGTTAAACCATAGGTCGCTCACGTGACAAGGAAGATATTATTTTATACGAGTAAAATCTTGGTGAAGGAGCTGCAGTACGAGGACTTGAAAAGTGACATTGATTAAAATAAATTAAAAACCCTACGTGAAATTGACGAATTATAATACACAAATTATAATATATATTCGCCTCCGTGGTGTAGTGGTCAGAGTGCTTAGCTGCCACCCCGGAGGTCCGTGGTTCGATTCCCGGCTCTGCCACGAAATTTGAAAATTGGTATGAGGATTGGAACGGGGTCAACTCAGCCTCGGGTGCTCAAAATGAGTAGAGGGGGGGTTCGATTCCCACCTCAGCCATCCTTGAAGTGGTTTTCGTGGTTTCTCACTTCGTCTCCAGGCAAATGCCGGGATGATACCTAACGTAAGGCCACGGCCGCCTCATTCCCTCTTCCTTGCCTATCCCTCATAAGGTCCCTGTTCGCTTTGCAGGTGAGGCCGCCTGGGCGAAGTGCTGGTTACACACCCCAGTTGTATACCCGATCCCGAAGTTTCAAAAAGGAGGCGGTAAATGTGGGATCCATCGCTGAGTCCGAGGGAATAGCCAACCCTGGAGGGTAATACGATTCAGAAAAAAATAAAAAAATAAAAAAACGACAGCAGTGGCTACGCTGGCTAAAGAGCAGCGTTAGGTCATGGGGCCAAGCTCTCTGCTGACTCGGTAGACGCGTGGGTTCGAGCCCCACCGTCGGCCGTCCTGGAAATAGTTTTCCGTGGTTTCCCATTTTCAACACCAGGAAAATGCTTGGACGGTACCTTCTGATAGGCCACGGCCGCTTCCTTCCACATCCTTGCCCAGTTTCATTCATCTTCACCCATTCCATCCCTCATCCAGACGCGTAGGTCGCCCACGGGCGTCGAATAGAAAGACCTGCACTCGGCCTCTGAGGAGGCCACACGAAAGAAAGAAAAATACACTATCATTCACTTCTATTTAACTTAGCTATTTAATTCTTCTTTATATCCTGAAATATACGTCCCTTATGTACAGCACCAATAGCCTCTGCTAATTTTACCTACAAGTTAGAGAAACGTGTCTTATATTTCATTTCCGCAAGAAGTTAAACATTTCCCAACACCTTTTTTAATGAGGGCTTTGGACCTCCATTGGCAGGTTTAAAAATGGTGTGTCAGCTGAAAAGCTATTATTATAAGATTAATTGTTTGAAGTAATTTACACTTTGAGATTATAAGATTATAAAACTGCTCCCTTATTAACTGTCTGAAAAATCACTGCCCGATAAATCAGATGAACTGTCATTTAAGTTTATAACAAGTGGCTCAACAATGGGGACGTCTTCTGTTAGCCAATCCTTTTCCCAGTAATATTTCTCTATTTTTTTGGTGTGTTCTATGCATTTTTTCCATAGCTCCGGTGTTACAGATCTCAAGGCTTCTTTACAGAGATCTCGCATCACCTCCATTGATCTTCCTCTCTCCGCCTGGTTACTCATATTCACTTTAGCTATTTTATTTTCCACGTAAGACCAAACCAGCTCTATGGGTTTGAGGTCACAATGAGCAACTGGCAACCAGACGAGTTCGACGTCAGGACGAACATTCTTGATTATCTGTTCCAGATTCTATTTAGGTGCCCTGAAGTGAGGTTTGGCGAGAACAATTAGCTCTGTTTTCGTCATACTTTTGGATTCTGGGATTCGTTGCAGCGGCACATCTCTTCACCGTGGCTATCGACCTTCCAATACACTTGGATACTATTTGCTAAGCCCTCTTATCATTATTACTTTCTCTCTCGCATCTAAAAAAACATATTGCACTTATAATAATGGCAAATTCTCCCTCCGTTAACTGCGGATTAGCTGGCATCTTGATCGATGTGCAAACAATAGATAATACAGTGATAGTTGCTGCTTGTTGCTAATGACTCAACGAAGAACAAAGGTCAGAGTTTGGTGTGCGTAGGAACGAGCGCGCAGCAACTGGCAACATTGCCAGGCTGCTGCGGTACTATCGCCGCCCTCAATGGTCCGATTAAATCTCAATCCATATAAAATCGATAATCACAAGTAGATAAAATGTAGTTTTACGTTAAGCCTTGCATTGCTATGAGCCTCATAACAAGCCATATTTCATACTGCTATGACCACCCAGGTCCGAGAAAAAGTTGTTTTACAAAATTCACAACAACTATTTTAAGAAACGTAAGATCAGATTAAAACTTCATATACGCGTTAACAATAAGTTCCTTTAAGACGTATTAAAGTTTCGTTACGATCAGATCAATACTTTTAACGTAATGATCTTTCTAAGTGAGCGCTCCGTAAACTTGGTAAGAAAAACCGGTACTTTTTTTGTTCAATCTGCTATAAAATTTTAACGAGATACATTGCAAATATTTACTCTATATCGTTAAACGACAAATAAAACAAGGAAAATTTTGGTGTAGGTTGTTCTTATGTACGACTGAGGGTAAAGGTTTTATTGACCTCTAAACTCGAGTATCTATACTTATTTCCCCGACAGTAGGGCCCGGATTTGTAAGCACAATCAAATGGTGAAATAAGCAGGCATATAAGCACGGAAAATGAAATAAATAAGTTCAAAAAATAAGCAAATAAAAAAATTAAAATTAAATCATAAATATATTTTGTAGAATTCTTACCCTACGTAAGCTTGCCACAGTACACGGAATAGGTCATCTTGAGATTTTATTGTGTGATGTGCCTGCGTTGTCAGGGAAGAATGTTTCTAACAGTGAAAGTGATCTCTCAACATCGCATGACGTTACAGGGACATGTGAAATGCACCAGAGTTCTTCATGAGTGAATTTCCCTGCGGTATACTGTACGTTTCTATACCAGAAAACGTTATAGAAATTTTACAGTGTTTCGTAACCAGGGTTTTCCGTTTATACCTTACTGAGTTGCCCCATTGAGTTAAAACTGACTGAGGAGGTAAAGACAAATTTGGAAGAACTCCATGACATATTTGAACTCTAATCGGTGACTTAACAAGCACTTTCTTCACGCTAGAGACAAGAAGATTTCAGCGGCACGATGTAAACCGTGAGCAAGACATGTCAGGTGAACCATCGCGGTGAACTAACTTAGCAATGCTTTAACAATGTATGGAGCAGCATCACTCAGAAATAACAATACATTGTCATACCTTGTCCCTTCTGGCCACAAGATAGCCAACCAGTCATTGAAACATTTTGTAATAGTGGAAATTATTTACTCGGTCAAGTACTTGTACAGAGAGTTTAGTTTGGATGTATCGGAGACCCTCGCTCGCCTGCGGCGCGAGCCTGTCTCCCGCCAGGCACTTTGCTGTTATGCGGCGCTAGCGTGGCATTGAGTCATTGGGTATAGGAATTTGTACTTCAATGTGATCCTTGACCAATTTTTTGACGAACTGACTTACGGAGAGCGATTGTCAACTTATTTTCAACAAGATTCTGCCACTGCTCACACTGACAAAGCATCCATGACAGAATTGCATCGCATTTTTGGTACTAGGATTATAAGTCGGAACGTGTGGCCCCCGCGAAACTCAGACTTATCACCATGTGACTTTTATTTGTGGGGGACGCTTAAAAATAGTGTATGCGAGAAACCCTCCACTATAAATGAGCTTAAAGACTATATTACAGCTGAAATACAGTCAAATCGGTGCTGAGGAACTTCAGAGAGTACATGCCAGTTTCATAAAAAGGTGCCAGCGATATGTAGCAATGAATGGCGAACATTTTCAGCACCAGCTGTGAACTAGGTAAGTACAAATTCCTATACTCAATGACTCGGTGCCGTGCGGGCGCCGCATAACGGCAAAGTGTGCGGCGGGAGACAGGCTCGCGCCGTGGGCGAGCGGGCTAGCGAGGGTCTCCGATACATCCAAACAAAACTCTCTGTATATTAAGATATGACTGCCTGCTTTCATAGCAAGAACTACAGCAGTACACACATTGTCCTACTGCATCTGTGGTTTCATCAATAGAAATCGATATTATTTCGTGCTTCATTTTATCCCAAACATGACAAATAACGTCTTGAAAACACTGTTGCAAATAGTTTCTTCGGAATGTAGATTCGGCCGGCACCCTTGTTTGTTTGTTTTTCTAAAATCCCCAAAGCTGCTCATTATTTAATTTCCTCAGTGGAATGTCCGAACTCGCTAATGCTTAAGACAAGTCTTTGAAAAATGTATCACTTGAATTTGATTGTTCGCCTACAGTGCCTGTAATTAATTGCTAATTTAACTTAGATTTATTCTTAACCCTCTCCTTGTGTTGCGTTCTATTAATATGCTGTACAATGTCGTATTATTCCTTTGTAGAAAAAGTTTTTCACACACCAAACAAAATAAGACCCTGCCATTCTCGCTAAATATACCACTTCCAAACTGGTTTACGTATTTGCGCAACAAAGCCGATTGAGATGGTTTTGTGTGTGGCATCACGGTCATATACACCTTATCACACGAACACGTGTTGCAAGACTGAAAGAAGAATACTGATTGCATCAGCAAGCTGTGCTCTTACAGCTTGGGAAGCGGGGGGTTTCACCAATCAAGTGACAACATGTCGATACCGGATTGGATATCTTAATCACAGTAGGCGATAATTCGGCGGGGCATCCCAAGTTTCTCTCGTAATTTCAACTACGCAGTGTTATTTCACAACATCCTGTGGCTTCCCCTTCTACACTTGTACTGTATTGCTTATTAGTAGATAAAAAATGGCGGACGAATTTCTTGAATGATAAAATTATGGTTAGTGAAAATTTACTTTTAAATTTACACGTTTTGGGTAAAATAAGCTATTTTGATTTAAAAATATCATAAAATAGGTAAGCAAACTCTTATTTCAGCTAAAAAAGCATTTATAATATTTCGCTTAGAAATCCGGGCTCTAATGATTACCAATATCATGGTGGCCACTACTCCTGGAAAACCTGGAAAACTCCTGGATTTTTATTAGGTCTGGAAAACTCCTGGAAAATAGCCACTGTTAATTAATTATAAAATTCTTTCCATCCTAAATCATACTCCCGCTGCGGTTTTGGGTGAGCACTTGATCGTTAACGAAATAAATTTCCTCAGGTTATCTGTTTCTGTGTGGGAGAACACGGGATAGTACTTTTGTAAAACATATTGCGTATAGACAACTTCACCGCAATAAAATCGCAGGCGGCATTCTTTTCTTTTTATGCGGATATTTCAGTCGCAAAGGCTTTTTTAAAACAATTAAATCATTTGTGTGTAGGCTTGCGTATCAATAACGCAATCACCACTAATTTTTGTCAACATCTGTATAAGTAAACTAAACAAAACTGCTGTATTTTGGTCTTGAAGTAGGCAACCGATAAAGCCCACCAGGACTTGCGCTTATTTTGAAGTTTGGAGAAGTTTGAATTACTCCTGGTAAATCGTTGACCGATTTGAGTGGCCACAATGCAATATGCTTGATCCATTTTGAGGATTATTATACTGGATGTCGAGCGATACGGGAAATATACAGCAATTTTAGTGACTCGGGAAATTAGCATTTGATACGGGAAATCTTGAAAGTCTCATAATGCCAAGACTACTTAGCCTCCGAACGCTAGGTTGAGTCCTCCCGCTCAGCCTTCTATTTCGCCTGCACACCGCGCTGCCACCCGCAATTTGCGCCACCGATAGGGTGCTAAGAGGGATGAGAACCCAGCCAACGTCGAATGCATGCTTTGCCTGGCCAACCACCGGCCGTACCCCTGCGCGCGCCGCACTAGTTGCTGACAATGACAGGCAGGAATCAGCCCGCATTGTTATTCACAGAGGAGACAATCGTATTTTCGACCTGGATTTCTCGACAAGAGCAGTCCTTAAAGAAGCTAACAGCTCAAGATCTGAGAAAATTCCTGACGCGAATGTGCTGCAATTTTGCACCAACTGCAGAGAATTGCACATTCGTATCCTATGGCTGAAAAAATCAGAGAGGTCATCTGCTTACAAGATGACCCGTCCTATTTCCTGCCTAGACCCTACAGTGGTCGCTGAAACTCCTAACTTGGCAGAAGATAGGATCGTCATTGCCCTGGAAGAATTTGCTTTCTGGCGCAATGGCTGACCGCATCAAGAGCAGCTGTTCCGTACTTTTGAGACTGCCCTCCGTCACTGCGCGTTTGAAGCAGTTCAACGGAAGAGAGCCACGGCTCGACGTTCTGTGGTCTGAATTAGTGGCTTCAGCACCTTCCTTTGTTCCTGCCAAAAAAGATCTCGCAAGCTTCATTAAAATTATACTGAATTTGTATCACGGCAATGCAGCTCCAGAGGGAAGTTTCTCCCTAAACAATGCGTGCATGGTCGTCAATAAGAAAGAAGCAAGTCTGATTGGCATGCCTACTGTTCTGGACTCTGGTGGCAGCTGGTGGAGTAGAAAAGATAACCGTGATCAAGAGCATGATCCATGCTGCACAGGACTCCTACGCTGTGTTAAAGGAAGCAAAACAGGTGCGAAGCCAGGAGGAGAAGGAAGCGACGGCTAAGATGGAAGTAGAAAGAAAAGCCACGACCGATCTCGAGGAATAGGCAAGAAAAAAAATGAAGATATTGAACGACGCCCGTTTTGAAGCAGAGATCAGAAAATTGAAGAGCAGATGAGTTCCCTAGAGAAGCTTTAAATTAATAAATCCTTGATTGTTTGTTTTTATCTTATTTTGTGCGACTAAAGTTCCTAACCACAATCTAGTATTGCCAAAGTGACTTATTTTATTTTGTGTATTACCAGCCTGCAGTCCTGTTCAGAAATTAGTATTGCCAAAAGAACTTAATTTTGTGTTATGTATAACTGAAGTTCCTACTAACAATCTTGTATTTGTCAAAGTGACTTATTTAATTTAGTTTTGCATTATTTATTTTCTATTACCTACTTTGATATAATAAATCTAAATTAAAAGGTATTCGCGAGTGTGGAATTTTACTGTTTTTACCCTTTCCATGGTCTTTGGGGCAAACATACGGCTCTTCTTTCGCTGGGGAGATGCACATACCAATTTGTTTTTAAGTCCGTGTAAACACTCACTGCAAATATGTCACACATGCATAATTTTCAAAAACTAGAAACAATCTCGCAGTTCTCGACATTTTACTATCAAACTCCCGTCACCAACATACGGCTGCAAAATACACACACAAGTGACAGAATTCTTGTCGTGTGGCCAGACATTGTTTCAGTCGCGTGTTTCCCACTGTCTTGTTTCGGATTTCCTTTCATTGTCATTGTTTCGTTACTTTTACTTCGCCGAAGTGCGTACTGGACACATGCCGTACAGCATATACAGAAAGAAATAGTGAAGGCGTTCTGGATATTGCGGTGGATGAAATGATTATGGCAATTCATCACGCTCTGACGAAGACAATGATGATGGTAATGATAAGGACAGTGAAGGGATGGAGGGTGTCGAAGAAACCCTTGCCAAGCGCCTGAGGATAATTTATTTATTGGTGTCAGTTCACTTGCGGCAGTCTATAATAGAGCACAAGCCATTGTTTCCCGCCATAGTGTTCAAAATACAGACAGTCATTCAATAGCTTACAACTCGACAATACAAAATCACGGCAATAATATCGCCGCAGAGCTTTTTTTTTTAGTGCTAAATATGTCTTTATCTTCACTTAACTTTTGTATTATCACGAGAGCTAATATTAACCGTAGAGAGTCGCGATTCAGTGAGTGTGCACGATGATGTCAACTACTGTACTGTAAGCTGTGAACGACCTCTACTCTGACTCTTGTTTCATGTTAAAGGATAATCATTGCATGGTGAGTGTTTTTTTATTCATTAGCTGTAGAGTGTTTGCCCTCTTTGTCGTATTTATTGAATTGAATACCGATGATAAAGGTATTATAGCTTCGGTATGTAATTTATTTATTCATCTAAGTACCGTATTTCTCTGTTTGAATATCCTCGGTGTCGACTCAGGATCGACTTTTAAAATATATTGCCTATAATTGTCCAGAAATAATGTCTGATGTGTAGCGCTGTGTATTATTCGAATCAGTTGATTTACAACACTACTAAAAACTTGGCAACACAACTCAGCTGTTCCATGCTCCCAACATATCCTTCACGTTGTTTCCTTCGAAATACAGGGTGTAGGTGAGAAGCATGCTCAGAATTCTTGCCGTGTGGCGGTTAGAGGTAGGGCCTTGTTATGTGACGACCTTGGGTGGCTTAGAGGAAAAGCGGGCCAAAGTGACAGGAGGACTGTCAGTACCGAATACGCGGGGTTAGCAATACTGTATTTGTCCCATAATTTACGCATGTAATGGCGGACACACCTCCAAATTTACTATATACGAGTATGTCGTGATCTAAAAAGGGATAGTTGGTGGGTAACATCTATTACAACATGACCCCCAAAATTATTAATCATTATTACCGAGTATTTTGACTATTTTCAGTAGTGTAGAAAATTGTATCGCCTTGTTCCGAGCTCTTATACTGTTACGGTACCATACAATTCAGTCTCTTCCCGTTAACATTTATTATGTGACACTCCTATTCTCTACTCTCTCAACCCTCCTCAGTAAAAGTCATTTATATCAGCCCTCCTCAGATAAACTGTATTTAATTGGTGTTCGTAGCATCTCTTCCCTTCTGAGAGTGTGTTCACTCGTGCTCACACGTTTTGCTCATGCTACGGATTAGGCCTAAATCTCGCCATCACCCGTGGGCTGCGGCAGTATCTCCAATAATGCAGTTACACTTACGCTAGAAAATCTTGATTTGCGCTTCAAGATTCCTTTTTCAGCCATTCGGTATGCGAACTCTAGTCTTAGAGACTTCTAAAATATACAGGAATTTGTTGGATTTTCGTACGGGAAATGCGGGAAATATACGGGAATTTAAAAACGGGTCATCACTCGACACCCTGTTATATCTTGCTGCACTTGCTGCATCGCCCAAAAAGTATGCAAATTTCTGTATCCTTGTTGCAGATCTGGTTCATGTACGTCCAATTATCATGTTTTATTCGTCTTCGGTGTGTTTTAATAATGTGTGACTCGCCCACCATGCTATTTTTGTCCTCCCCATGTACTAAATACATTATGAGCACTGCAGACCACACGCATATGACAAAATCTTGGCTCTAGTGCACCTAGTGTCCAGGCTCTGCGCTCTGTACTAAACATACTTCAGTACCTGATCAAATGGACAGTGCTTGTGCGACTAAGTGTTGCAGCGCTAGTGTGCTCTCATGCTGCACTGCTCAGAAATGGGCAGGGTAGGTGGAGCAATGGACGACTTAACTTGTGGTGTGGTTTTGAGGTTCTTGAAGTGTCTCATAGAATGCGCAGGTGGTCTTGTGGGCGAGAGACGAATGGAGGCATGTTGTCTTCTGCCAGACTGTTATTTACAGATTTGAAGCGTCAACGATTCGCGATTGGTAATACGTATATATTATCGTAATTCGTATTAAATATACCTCCAATATAGGTGTAATGATAACAGTTGGAAAATGTAGTGCATGAAATTACCGGAACCGGTTTATGTTATCCTTACGGCACCGTGTTCTTAGATATGACAGTTTCATTGTGCAAAATGAAACTTTATTTCTAAAGCAGCTGACATGGACCAAGTCGTTAGAGCACCCCAAAACGTTTAGTTTGAACTGTGCTACAAAACACGTAGGTGATGATGGTTCTCAATGACTAATGAAAGAAGGCTATAATCTGTGTATACATGAATTATTGAAGATGTTTGGTGTGCCTTTCAAGGTTATCTAATGACTTTTAAGGCTGTCTGTTTTACTAGACGGAGGGAAAACTCCTCCAAGAATACTTTATTTGTGGTGTGACGGCTAGCTTTGTTAGCTGTCATCCCGGAGGTCCGGGTTCGATTCCCGTCTCTATCAAGACATTTAATTCTGGTCCGAGGGCTGGAATGGAGTAGGCTTCACTAAGCCTCGTGAGGCAAAACTGAGAAGCGGTGGGTTCGATGTCCACCTCAGTCATCCTGGAAGTGGTTTACCGTAGTTTCCCACTTATACTCCAGTCAAATACCGGGATGGTTCCTAACTAAAAGGCAACGGCCGTTTCTTTTCCATATCTCACCTGAATTATAAATACACACACTACCGGTACTACAAATACCACAATAACGAAGGTTATCAAACAATCATCCCACACTCGTTCAAGTACAGGGGCCAAATGATCACGATGTCAAAGGCCCTCAAATGAAAGAACAACAACAAAAGCCACTTTATTTTCAGAGGTATGAAGAGAATGACGAGTTAAGCGTTCTTAGGTCATACTGGTCGTGCAAAGCTGGGTGATTTTTATGTGAATATTTCCAATTTAATAGGAATTGGCCATCTGGGAAGACATTAACCCACATTTGTTTTAGCTAAGGAAATGCATTCATCTGATGGGATTGTTTTACCTCATCTTTGCTGTACTGGAGCCACTGAAATTCCTGCTAAAATATCGTGCACATTTATTGAGCAGCAATGGTATAGGGGATAAGGAATGCCCTATGCTTACAATGATAAAATGTCCTGTATATAAGAACATTTTCTCAGAAACCACTGAACCTAGACACTTAAAATTTTTACAGGTTAAGGCTGAGTATGTTTGATTTCTACTGAAACAAGTATATTTTTTAATACATACTCCAGGAGAAAACATTTTTTTTATGGAACATGTTTTTTGTGTTTGTTTTTTTAAGAAATATTTTGGCAAAAAATGCTAATATACATGCAAATTAAAAACTGTTGTTTCAGTAGTTGTAAAATGTATGTATAAGGATGTGATGCAAATTTGAAGTTTCTACATTCAAAATTGGCTGAAAAAATGTTCCTTAAGTAATAAAAAAAATAGACTTACGGGAAACAGGCTTCCAAGTTTCAACTCTAATGCATGCCAGGTCCGTAGCTTGGATTCTCTGGATCTTCTTCAAATTCCTCTTGTAATCTCTTCTTGGCACCTCTCTTTTCCTTTCTGGCCTTCGGAGATAATTTTTTCATGGCATTTTCAGCAACATAGCATCAGCTGTTCGACACCCAATATTCAGCCCTAACACCTGCATAACTTTGCACTTAGTTATGTTTCCCTGGTTAAAACTTGACACTGCATCATAAACCCCAAAATGAAGAGTGTTAATACCCACAAACACTGTTTTGGGTAGGCGGTTCCAGGTAACTCTGTTGACACATTAATTTGGGTTTTCTGTCCTACCGTGAAGGCACTTTTTTAGGAGATTTTTGTCAGATAGGTCCCTAAAAATGGGCTTTATTTGATCCATAATAGCTGATGGCAAACTGTAGGGATGATTTCTCTCCTGTTACTTTACCCCTGTTATATTTGCACCAACTATCTGCCCCAGAAGGACACAAGCCATGTACAGGATTTTCATTGGTTGAACACATGTGGAAATATGATGCCCAGACAGCTTTCCTCATTGCTTCCACATTGTGAGTATTTTGCCTGATTGCCTGACCACAGTAATTCTGAATTTTGTCAATAACTGAGTCAGTCAATCTGTTCTTGCCATCTAATGTTTTACCGTCACTTAGTTTCTTCCCCTTCATGCTTGTCTTTAGTCGTCTCAATCTTTTCCCCATTCGCTTTTGGACGTGCCCTACACGTTACAATTTCCTTATATTTACATTATCTCCATAGGGTTTAGAATCCTGAACTACATTGAAGGCCTTAGAATCACCATCCCCTAAGTAATATAAATATCTAGCATTGTACCACTGAATGGAACGTTCAAAAATCTTCTTCACCCCTGCAACTTCCATCCCCCCACTAGACCCCTCATAATTGGCAATGCAGCCTTCCTCATGACAATTTTTCAATCTGGCAGCACATCTACAGTATTTAGAGATTAGTCACATCTATCACTTTCCCAGTCTCAACACATGTGGCTGTAACAACACCATTTTGTGATGTATGACCCCTTTTCTGCCAAGTTCCATCGAAGGCTACTGTTAGGTCACGAATATTATTATTTAATGAAATAGCCTCTTCAGCAGCTTCTTGCATGCTCTTTTGTGCCACATCTTCAGCAGCTGAGCCCAGTACAAAATTATAATCGTCAAACTTTGATGGTGGTTTAGGAAGGCTTATTATACCGCACAACATGTCACCTTTCCCTTACCAACTGCACGGAGGCCATACACTAACCTAATATTTACATTAAACAATTCAGTATCTTTTACTTTGGTACTTACAGTAACTGATGAAGAATTGAAGAACTTCACACTGTGTGCACAATATTTACAAATTAATTCGAACTCTGCTGCAAGACCAACATGTGTATTCACTCTCAGAGACACCCCCCCCCTTTAGCACACTTTTTACAAATGGTATTATTTTGAATCACTTCTGATAATATACACATATCTACAATTTCACAACTCGCATTCCCTTTTGGTAAGTCTTCATATTTCTCCTTGACACCAATGAATTTCTTCTGTGAGGCACTTTCAGGCTTGCAAAGAGTATTTTGTACAGGTGTTGATTGTAGGCCATTGTTGAGGTTATCTGTTACAGTAACATGTGGAGGTATTGTTGATGGAGATTGTGTATCTTCTAACAGGTTCAAATGAATTGTATGTTTCTTCTGCCAATTAGTACGTCTCTTGAATACATAACCAGTATGCCTAGGCATTTTAGAGGGACTAGTAAACACAATACTACAGAGTAATCACTGATATACAAGGGTAGATGCACTGTTTACATGGAAACCAACCAGACTATAAACAAAGCAAGAAACAAATTAATCTCAAGATGCTCATTAAACACACTACACAGGTGGCCAAAATACAAACTTATCCTCTAATGGCAGTCACTTTGAAGAATTAGCCAGAGAAGATACCTTCAGTGCTGGCCATGTTTACTTCCAGTAGAAATAAAGTGTAGGCTACATCATGATCTAAATTATTAAAAAAATATACTTCTAGTTACAATATCATCATAATTCATACACCATTTTAAATATTAATAAATGAATAAAAAATAAAAATGACCAATTTTTGAAAAATTACCCATTCCGTATCCCCTTACCTAGGGGAAAGTGCATAGATCCAGAACCGGTGATGAAACGTAACAGGATGAGGACAATTCTTAATTCTGTTAATTTTCCAAATTCCACAGACATACAAGTAGGCTTCTTAAAATACAGCTGTAAATTTTAATTTATGTGTGAATTTACTGCTGCTAGTTAGTTATTGTTGTTTTAGGGGGGGGGGGGGCAGCAAGGTTATCTGCCCCAATTTACTGCAGTAGAGGATAATAGCAACCTAGGCCTAATTCCATGTGATGTCTTTTTACAAGCAAATAAGAGTGTAGAACTGTACAGAATCCTTCTGTAAGCTGCTTTAATAAATCATACTGGTATTTTCAGTAGGCCTAGGTGTACATATAGATATATTTCTTCCTCAGTTTTTGACTGACGACCTGGATTTAGGCCACATAGCTCACAGGACTATACACCAATCTTCCTCTTTTCATTATTTTTAGCCTGTTAATTGACCAAGTTCATAAAACCTTCATAGGCTACTACCAGTACCGGTATGTCTAATTTAAAAACTAATATTAAAGCAACTCAACCGGTATATATTTTTAAAATAAAAACGACTTGTATCAGAAATCTGATATTTTGAAAGAATAATTTCAAAAATGTCAACTTAAGGTAATCCTCCAGAACTGCCGTAGGCCTACCAGTATGTGAAAGTAACTAAGCTCATAATCCTCATGTAAAATATCGGTATTTTTCGTTAGAGGTTTTCAATATGTTAGAATAACTAGAAATAATATCTTAGGCTATGCCTACGGCTGTGAATTGCACTTACTTTACTCTGAATTATGGCTTGTTGTAGGCACTGCAATGACACCGTATTCATCAATAGGAAGATGATTAGTTAAAAATCAGAAATTAATCTCTTTAGTTTATTTCTATACTAGCCTATTATTTTAACATATCATGCCAAGCGTTTAACAAAGAAGTGTGAATAATACCGCCTTACATCTAGGCGTAGGCCTAATTTATATGCCTGCTTAGGATGTGGCGGCATCAATTTTATTGGTGAAAAAGCGGGAAATACATTTGGCACAGCATCATCACTTAAAAATTTCCTTCCAGGGAATACTTTCTGCCCCTTGAACCAATTAATACCATTGTCACTTTCTACTGTAGTGGCCAAATTAAACTGTGGATGGAATTTCTTAATGATCTCTACCACTCCTTTTGTGTTTGTAGTTACCATGCTGACTTCCGGAGTTCTAAAATTCCCAAAATTCATTATTGTTTCCAGTAGCACATGCTATTTAACTGACTCTCCTCTCGCCCTTCACTTGTTCCTTAATGAGAACCTACTTCTGCTTTCTGCACTAGTAGGCTATATTCTAATCTTGAGGATTTCCCTAAATAGCATACTTCAATCCTCTTATGCTGACTTTCATTTCCTTCATCAAGATTTAATGAGATACGACAAATGTGCTCAAACGTTAAGTGGAAGTCAAGCGTTCTTCCAAGTTTTATTCAAGAGTTTTATGGAACAAAAGTTGACAAAGGATTGTTGTCTGGATTTTATCCAGCGCTTCGTTCACTTTAAGAATTTTATTTCTATAGAGAGCTATTTAACACACTGTCTTACACAGTTATATCCAGTTAAAAATTGTGTTAAGAAGGAGAGGAAGAAGAAGAAGAATAATATTATCCAAGGGTATCCAAGGTCTAGGGAGTCTTTCCCTTTCCCGACTTAATTGGCCTTTCTCACCTATCTTGATCCTCGTTCTTAGAGGGGTCAGACCACTTCTTTTCTTTTCCTGGTATCTCCTGCCTTCTGCACAAGGCCCTAAAGGTGTAGCCCCACCCATTATGGTGTACCCTGGATAGTGCTACTACCTCAAGGGAGTTGGCAACTCCGTGGTATTTCTGAGCTGGGTCTGGTTCCTCCTTTTCCATTGTCTTGGAGGCAGACCCTTTCCTATCTGCTTTTCATGGCTACTTTTTTGAGTGCCCTTCAGTCCTCATTCTTAGAAGGCTGAGGGAATTTCTTTTCCCTGTCTCTATTTCCTTTTTCCTTAATTTTTTTCTGTCCTCTTCTTTTTCTTCTCGTAAATAAGTTGGTAAGTCAGTAGTTAGTTCTAGTTGTAGGTTTCATGTAGTCATCTTTCATTTTCACTATCACCCAAACCATTGGGGGCCAATAACCTATATGTTAGGCCCCTTAAAACAACAATTATCATCTCTTGCGAATATCTATGCTCTGCCTTGGCTACCTTATGTAGGGGCTCCTGGGAGAGCCTTGACTCCGACAGATGGAGCTTCAAGCGTCGTAAGAGCCTCAGAGCAGCATTCCTGCTCCTAACTGTTCCTATGGGTCTGTTTTAGCACTTTCAATTTGTCTTTTATAGATTTTCCCATTCGGTAAACTCTCATTGCAATCTGTTTCATCTTTCAGTTCTTTCATTACTATTTTACGTAGATTTCATAAGAAAGCTACCAATTGCAATGGTTTCAACTTCCAGAGAATTTCAACCAAATTCTCTAGACCCCAAAACTACCGTCAGTTCAAAAGATGATATACACGATTACTAGCGCCCTTTTCCACCAATCATTCAAATTTATACATAAAATTAATATTACTTTATAAAATTTCGGTAGACTTCGTTAATGGGCAAATTCGGACCAATGGTGTGTGATGGGGGGAAGGGGGGGCTTTTTCGAAAAATTGAAATATTGCTATAACTCTCTTCATATGTAAAAAAATCTGAATCCATTCAAAGTTAATACTATTCTTCAGATAAGGGTGAGTGTAAGAATACAATTTTAATTCAATATTTATGAACATGGATGACAACATATTTGAGATGACAAGTGGCTGATGAAGGGAGCAGTGAAGCCACGAAACATGTCCCACAAAACCGCTTAACCCTTTCCTTCTCAAAGTGCCCGAATGCGCCCGGATATGAAAGTAACAGCTCCCTGTTAAAGCGCCCGTGTATGTTCTGGCATTCTCCTGCCTCCTATCGTATTGGTGTGGAATTAAAACTAATTGTGAACTGTAGGTAATATGTCAGGCAGGCATAGGACAGCATTTAGAAGGCATAGTTTTAGCGGTAAAAATGAATGTTTGTTCCTTGACCTTTCTCCCAGCTTTGCGAGGAAACTAGGCTGGTCTCTCATATGTCGATGTCCTAACATAATTGAATAGAAGCGATGTTAGTGATTTGGAAAGCTCATGTGGAAGTGATTTTCTGTGTGATTTAGATGTAAATGATCAGTTAAATGATAGTGACAGTGATATAGATGAGGATACAGTAAACCAGCGTAGTGTAAATGCCGGTGATGACGGTAGCCTACAACCAAGCATTCAACCTTCCCAGCCTTTTACTTAGTCAGATAATTTAACTGGTGATTGGAATAGAGTTATTGTTGTTTTAAGGGGCGAAACTGATGGGAGTAGACATTGGTAACTAAGGACTCCATGGAGCAGGCTACCGAGATGTATATATTAGCATAGTTAAATTAGGATTTGAGAATTTTTGTAGTATGGGCCAATGTGACTAATCCTGGGAGAAATAAAAAGATGCTGAAGTGGTTCTGAACCAGGGACCTCAAGAAATAAAACTGAAAACAATGTAAATATGTGTACAGTTTGTGCAAAGTCCATTACTGACACACTTTTTAGTTTCATAATTGTTTATGTGGCCAGATCATATAGTTTTAAAATTGTGACTAGATTATATCAGGACAGACTTCATACCAAGGACTCCAGGTGAGTGTAATTCACTGTGGGTCATTGCAAGACTGTAGGTAATTCACATGTAAAATTTGATTTTATTTAAATGTACTGTACTATAAGGTGCGCTCAAAAAGTAACGAGCTGGAGGCATAATTACAGAAACCAGTACCTGTATTTTATAAGTATTGGTCCTGGCTGTTGAGGCACTTGTCCCACTGTGACACGAGGCGGTGAATGGCTGTCTCATAAAATTCCCGGGCTGCGATGTGAACCAGTTCCGCACGTACAGCTGGACGTCGGTGTCCGAGGTGAATCGTTTGCCCCGCAAAGCCCTTTTCAGGGGACCAAACATGGTGTAATCGCAGGGAGAGAAGTCTGGACTGTACGGAGGGTGGCCGAGAACCTCCCATTTGAATTTCTGCAGGAGTGCCACGACTGTGTTGGCCGTATGAGGTCGTGCATTGTCTTGGAGAGACCACTGTGGCTATGGCGTTCACTGTCACTCGGCGGTCCTGGGTAATGAGTGCATCAACCAGCTGGACGTTGCCATCGGTAATGCAGAGGGGTGCCCCAGACCGGGCATCATCGGTTAACGACACCCATCCTTCCCTGAAGCGCTTGTGCCATGCCTTGACCCTTGCACGGGACATGCAGTGTTCGCCGTACACTTGTGACATTCGGCAATGAATGTCCGTTCCCCCTACTCCTTCCGCTATCAGAAACTGAACAACGCCTCTTTGCTCTTCGTTTGACGCCTCCGTGTCAATGCAATGCGACTGGCAGCGTTGGACGATTGATGCATGCTGCTGCTCGCTTTGTATCGTGACGTGCACGTGTGCCCTCTAGCGAAGGGCTGTGACCTTCCACGCTCTGGTTGGAACCACACCTCATTACACACGCCATGATTAGCCGATGTAGTAACCGGTTTGTGCATTCCAGCCTCTGGCGCGTTACTTTTTGAACGCACCTTATATATAGTTCCAATGTTATGTGCAAGAGTTTATACCCATGTCCACAGTACTTCATGTTCTAAAATAATACGGTGATTTCTGGGGATATCAACCCTGGAAATGCAACAAGGAAAGGGTTAATGTAAGTGGTGTTTGTTTTTATGTTTGAGTATTGATAGATGGGAATTTTATTACACCTGTGTGTGTAACTTTAATGTCAATACGGACCATGATGGAATCTAGACAGTCTGCAGTGCATACTACTACTTCGTTCGTCCTCAACCGTGCCTTTCAAATTTTCATAAGTTTCACCAATCCAACCTGCTATTCTATATCTCCGTAACAGTAACGGATGTCACCCTAAATATTTATATGGTGATAAGGGTACTACGAGAAGTTCATCTATGTGACTTTCATAAGCCTGTTAAGTACAAAACGAACTTGGCGGCCAAGCAAAGTTGAAACCTTCAAATAGACTTCTCTCGCGATTTAACCATGGTACAGCAAATGTTTATACACATTGTAATGCACTGCCATCTAACTTCAATTGTTTTCATAACCTCAAGATGGCGGCTGTGCGAAATTTTAAAAATAAGTTTTTATTTCTTGTGTCCTAATCATGCGATCGAAGTCAACGTTTGAATAATGAGCCTACGCAATAATAGTCATCTAATGGTACATAACCCTATGGCCTGCATATATAAAAATCCAACGTGGCGACCATCTAAAATATTTAGACGGTTTTCAATATCTATGAATCTATTACAACAATCAAATTGAAATTTTGTATGTTGATAGAGGCAAATAACATAGGTAGGATATATGAAAATGGCATTGTTGTTTTTCACGGATCTACTTGTTTTACTTTTTTTCGACCTCAAAAACGGGTAGGGGAAATCATTCAAATCTAAATTAGGAATGGAAATGAAAAAATCGAACATAATGACCTTACTTAAATTTCGAAATTTATTTATGCCTAAATAGTACAAAATAATCGAAAATATGTATAACTTGATTAATTTTTATAAAAACTCAAAGGCAATAATACGTTCCCTAGCAATAATTATACGGAAACCGTTGTCTTTTAATGTCAAGCGAGAATTCGCTGGAGATGGAGCCAGATACCTGAAATAAATTAAAATACTGTATTAGGGTAAAATTGCCGAAACAGCACACAATCCTTTCATTTCAAAGAAATAGACTTGCCATGTCATTCTTCGTCGCTTTCTTCCGAAGTCGTCTGCAATGAATTACTCCCATCTCCCAGATGCAGTCATCTTCAGTTCCATCTAGTTAGTTGGATGTGCCTGTTTTCTTGAAACTTTTCACAATAATGTCTGGTGAAATCAGTCCCTATGCACGAACAATCCACTCGCATATTAATTCAAGGGAAGGCCTCTTGATCTTCCCGGTAGGCGTCAAAGTATGAGAACCTCCCCACATACATTCAGAATATACCCGCCGCACGTTGTCTTTCGATGGCTTGTTGACGCTGACATCAAGAGGCTGACGTCAAGCCACCAGGAATTATTGCAGCATCATTCTTCTGGTTGACCATTTCTTGGCGAACATCTTCAAGATGGCCACAGAAACTGTCCAAAACCAGGAGAGACCTGGTTTAAGAGGTAGCCACACAACACGCAACCAATCCTTCATGGACTTCGTCACCATCCATCCTTTCTCTTGGACGCAAAGGTGCACACTGGAAGGAAATTTCCCTTTAGGAATTGTTTTTCGCTTGAAAATTACATAGGGGGGAAATTTTCTCCCGTCCACAGTAACAGCCAGTATAACTGTGCAGCGAAGCTTCTGCCCCAGTAGTCCCCATGACTACGCTAGATGCTCCCTTTTCGGTAATTGTAGTGTTTCTCGGCATTTGAAAAACAATCTGAATTTGATCTGCATTTATGATTTGCGATACGTAATTGTACTCTCGCCGCTTCCTAATTACAAATCTATGAAACTGCACGATTTTTTCACTGCGGTCCTTCGGAAGTCGCTGGCATAGAGATGTCCTTCGAAGTGAAAGTGTGTTACTTTTCATGAACCAAGAAGGCTTGAATTAAAATCAGGAATTTTCAAGGTTTTTGTTACTACTACAGCCTTTAACTGGAGCATCTTGTGGGAAACTGTAAAGCCATTTTTTCTCAATTGTTGTACCGAAAGGTAAGAAACAATTTTCAATTACCAGATGCTTCCCGGTTTTTGGTCCCCGAAGTGATAAAGTTGTTTTCTTGGTAAACTTTAATTCTTCTTTCTGCTTCCGCCAGTAACGCACGTGTGATGGTGCTACAGAAAATTCATGAGATGCAGCACGATTGCCGTTATTTTTGGCAAATTCTATTACAGACAATTTAAATTTTGCGTTGTAACTTCTGTTTTACTTTCCTATCACGTCACTAACAAACACTTCACACAACAATTGACTAGTAAGAACACCATTGAAAGTGATTACTGTATGTGTGCGAGTCACAGCTGATAACAAGGATGAGTTATGGCTATACCAAACTGTGAACCTAGGCTGGTCCAGTAGCATGAGTCTTGCTGAGCACAGTTGCCGCATTGAGACAGGTGAGAGAAGACACGGCTCTACGCTCGCAGTATACACACGACTTACCCCCTGAACACAAGGCACTCCGAATCTAAATGCATGTACGAGATGGAGGGCCTGCTAATCCTACGAATATCCATGCTTACAACGAAGTTCGCAAACTCTTCCAATTGTGGTATGAGGTAGATACACATATACTGTAAGATGTAACTCAAGAGTTATTTGTGCACGTGTCCACCTCCTGGTGTAACAACTAGCATTCTTAGCTGTCGCCCCCGAGGTCCGGGTTCAATTCCCGACTCTGTCAAGAAATTTAATTCTGGTCTGAGGGCTGGATCGGGGTACACTCAGCCTCGTGAGGAAAAACTGATAAGAGGCGAGTTCGATTCCCATCCCAGCCATTCTGTGAATAGTTTCCCATTTCTACTCCCAGGTAAATGCCAGGATAATTCCTACTTATGGCCATGGCCACCTCCTTCCCAAACCTCCCCTGAATTACAAATACACAATAACACAGGTTATCAAGACACATTTTTCAAAAAATGTACACACACACACACACACACACACCCTAGTACACGGGTCTCAATGACCAACTCTGAATTCTCTAAATTATCCCCTTAAATGAAATAATACAGTTTTACATGAATAAATCAACGGAGCATGTCAGTTTGAGGAACATTGCTAATGGACTCTTTATAAGGAAAAAGAAATACAGAAAACAATTGAATAGGATCAATGTTCATTTATCGGGGACTACGTTGTGGTGTAAGCATACTTAGATGTTGTCCATCAGGTCCAGATTCGATTCACTGCTTAGTCAAGCAATTTAGTTCTGGCCTCAGGGATAGAACGGGGTACACTCAACCTCGTGAGAACTGTGAAGAGGATGGCTTCCTCGCCTCAGTTATAGATACAGACTCCTCAATAACACAGGTGGTCAGAGAAATTTGTGTTATCTTTATCACGTACTTCTGTATGCTTTAAAAGGCCATACGCACTGAAAATTGTATTTCTCGCCTGGCTGTTGCTAAAGTGTTCGACTGCCACTTGGTTTGCTAAAGGACACTGTTACGAGTTCAAAACTTCAGCTCACAGCACTTCTTAATGCTCCACTACTGAATTGTTTCAGCAATACTGTCACTCTAGTTAGTATTTGCCTGGTGAACCTAAATATTTTAACACTTAATCTTTCACACTCGACATTATCCCTTCAGTTCAAGGGCAGTTATCTCCCAAACGGCTGGTCGTAGCATCACGGGATTTGTACAGTCAGCTTCAAAATTTTAAGCTCTGTTGCATACGATTATCAAAATAAATTAATATTTAATGATTTTCATGTGCAGAGTTTTTTGCTCCCCCCATTTTAGTTCTAAAAATCAGGGAGGTAAAATTACACGAGTAAATAGGTAATTATAAGATGAAGAGGCTTCACGTTTGCTAAGCATATAGAACAGAGATGGGCACAATTCGGCTCATTGAGCAGCGCTCCCGCTCCGGCAGGAGAAAGAGCCGAGTAGGTGCTTTCACCGAAGTTAACCTTGTTCCTGCTTGCACAGCTTGCCGTTATAAGCGGCGCATCACAACAGCTTTATACTTGTGCCCTAATTGTTGTGCATTAGATGATTAGATTATGGTGCTACGTACATATGCTTAATTATATTCATTTTATTAGGTTCTGTGTAGGAAACTTAAATAATTACTTGGACAGCTGATAAGTTCACACTCCTTTGCCCACTACCGATAGTCCTGAAACTACAATAAGCCAACCTAACAACTTGTATAGAACACAAGGAATGAAAACTTGCTCTAGGAGTACAGAAATAAATACATGAATAAATATCATTCACTGTAAACAAAACAGGCGCAGTCAGCTGGCATTTGAGGGTGCGCAAATGCGAGGGAGCCGTGTCAGTACATTTACTGGCACGTTAAAGATCCCCTTCGGGGCAAAATTCCGGCACCCCGGCGTCTCTAAAAGCCAGTGTAGTTAAAAGGGACGTAAAACCAATAACATTAATTATCATTATTGTAAACAAAACATAGGCCTATGTGTTCTTATATATCTGAACTGTCATTCTGCAGAAGATGAGGACGTGTGCGTATTCTTTCGCTGAAGCAGATGGGTTACATTTGGAGCCATTCTTCTTGCACTTGCAATTCGAAGAACGGCAGTGAGATGTGCGTCAGTTAGGGTGGATCTTCATGGAGATTTATCTTCATTATCTTCTTCCTCACACAGATATGTTGAACCAACCATTGATAGAAGTTTGGCAGTCATTTTGTGCATGTTTGGGAAATCTGTTTGCAAAAACTGTTCATAAAAATGTGCTAAGCTTGTTTATAATTCATATTTAGCGTACAGCCGTACACATAATATAGGCCTACTCAGCCCGGTACAATGTTGTACCTATGCTTACACCTTGACTGCGCATATTGCCATCTAGTCGTTCCAGCACAAACTATTAGCGAGCAGTCAGCTGGTCCCGGCTCCGCTCGTGCTCATGCAGTTGGCTCCAGGAGCTGCGCTCTCTCATTGCCCACCTATGATATAGAATGTTTGTAGGTATAGAAATTTGACAAATTTAGTGCATTCGAAATATTTTTCTTTCGCCGGTGATGAGAGGTGAGAGGTATTTTCTTAATGCATTGTAGTAACAAACTGATTTATGGCTGGAAAACAAAACTGACTGCAAAATTCATATACCAAAGGGGGATATGGGTGAAGCATGACATTCTATAGACTAGACAAATACTTGTTTGACATCAAGTTTGACAAGCCTTACAAGTTTCTTTTTCTTTAACATTTGTCCCACAAATTAGCAGGGTCTGCTTTTTTCGTTCTGTCGCCATGTTACACGATTGTGTGCCATGTCAGGATGAAGGCGGGCAATTTTTAGATCGTCCTGTAGAGTGTCAAGCTAACGCTGTCTCGGTCGTCCTATTTGTCTCTTCCCATCTATCCGCAATGCCAATCTAGTGTGTGCAACTGTTGTTTTAGCAGCTCATAAGACATGGCCGTACCAGCGGAGACTGCTTGCCCTCATCTTTTCAGCAATTGGCGCTACTCCATATCGTTTGCGAATGTCATTATTGCTGACATGATCATGGAATGTTAAGCCAGATGCCCATCTGAGCATCTTTGTCTCAATCACAACAAGTTGCTGTTCCAACTCCTTTCAACTCTGCCCCATACAGAGCAACGGGACGGTCCAAAGAACGATAAACTTGTGACTTAGCCGGTCTGGAATCTTATCACATCAGACACCGGACAAAGAGCGCCACTTGAGCCATGCGCTGCTCACGCGATGTGATATTTCAGGTCTGAGGGTTCCATCTGCAGTAATAGTCGAGCCAAGATATTTAAACGACAATGTCTTTGGAAGTTCGACATTATTGATTTGAATCGTATTCAGATCATTTAGATCCATTGTTAAATACCCAGTTTTCTTAATGTTGAGCCGTAATCCAAATTCTGTGAGGCGGTTGGTCCATGCCTGAACTTGTAACTGCAGATCAGCCTTATCCTCAGAAGCCAGAAGCACATCATCAGCATAGAGCAATGTCCAAGGTACAGATTTATGTAGATCCCTTGTAACAGTATCCATGACTGTAATGAAGAGGAGAGGTGTGAAAGTACAGATCCCTGATGGAAGCCAACAGAAACTGAGAAATCACTAGATAATCCAGCCACTGATTGTACTTGGCTCTTTGGGTTGTCATATAGCAGTTTGACCCAATCTATAAACACTTCGGGGACACCATGATCTACGAGGGCATGCCAAATCTAGTTGTGTGAAACACTATCAAATGCCTTATCAAGGTCGAGGAAATCAAGGTGGAGGTGTCTTGGTTTTTCACGATGTTTCTCGATGAGCAAGTGAGCAGCATGGATAGCATCTATTGTACCACAGTTTCGGACAAAACCGCACTGGTTGATGGTGAGGTGGACAAGTTTTCTGATTCTCTGATCAATAATACGCTCAAAAATGTTCATTTTGTGAGACAGGAGGCGTACTGGGCGATATGGAACATTCAGCTAGACCACCCTTCTGTTTCCAAATTGCCTCAATTTTTTTTTTTTTAAATCTTATTCAAAAAAGAACACATTGGCTTTATTCCGTTTGAAAGCAGCGGTTACAAATGGAAGATGGCTAGCAAATCCTTGGCAAGCCATTGTTAATTCTAATGTTATTCTTAGGAGTCCAGAGAGGCTAGTCAGATTAATACTTTTTTGAGCCACTATGACGTACAATATTATATTTATGTTTGGTGTACAGCACCTTATATTAACTTTTCATTAATCATGTGTGCATTTTCTTCTGTTTGTAGGATGCCCACAACTGCATTGTCGATTTTGATGTCGACACTTCATTTTTTGCTGTGTATGATGGACATGGTGGCCATGAAGTTGCAGCATATGCTTCTGAACACTATCCAGGTGTACTTAAAAAATCTGAGAGATATAAAGCAGGTGAACTGGAGAAAGCTTTACAGGAAACGTTTCTTGAATTTGATGCACATTTAGGATCAGAAGAAGGCCTTACAAATCTAGAGCTTGCATCAAAAGATAGAAACCCGGATAATCCAGAAGGCAATGACTCTTCTTCTGACTCAGGTATTTCTCATTTCCTGGTTGGCTGTACATTATCTATGTCATTGATAAGTTCTAATATTCTATGTAGAGCAGAATTTTGTATAAAGGCATTGTGTAGTGTCCAGTAATTTTTTGTTAATTACATAGAGACCACAATTGGACCATGTTATGCGTAAAGAAACCAAGCACCATTTTTACACAAATTTAATTATAAGTGCCATCTAGTGGAGGAAATATTAAATTATCTGACCAGCAACTATGGTCTTTAGGCATGGAATAATTATTATGAAGAAAGTGCTTGTTATGTGTGGCTTATTGGAGAAAATGCATAACAGAACCAAGTGCCATGCAATCTTTATGGAGAGGCTAAAGAAGTGATTAAATGTTTTGCATAACGGAACCAAGCGCCTTGCATATGACGTTTTTGTAGTGTGTTTTTGATCTAAATGGATTTTAGCAGTTTTGCTATGGATAAGTTTTTTAAAAGTCAAATGATATTTTGTATCAAAGAGTAAAAGACTTAAAATAAGCTCCCAAAAGAAATAATTTAAGTAGTAGTGTAGGCACAGTGATAAAAAAAAATATACCCAAGATACAGATCCCATTATCCATGTGGTTAGACTGAATTTTATTATTTACCAACAGATCCCACTTGGAAGATAACGTTTGTTGTTGTAAGGTGCCTAACAGTGAGGTCATCTTCCCATAGACCACTTTCACTGTTATGCACCACATGTGTAAAGAGGAAAATAGCAACCCTGTTTATAAACCAAGATATAAAGCAATTTTTTCTAGTCATTCTATTTAAAGAGGAAACCTCCAAACAATAAATACACCTGTAGTACATGTGACCTACTAGGCCGAAATTCTGAATTCGTCAGCAACAAATGATGAAAGAGTGAGAAAATATTGTAAAATAAAAACCATAATTTGCACCTGGAAATAGTAGAAAACTCAAGTGTAATCAATGATATTGAAGGGTTTGAAGGTTATATTGATTTTGAGGTTGAGTGAATAGAATATGCATTTTCTGTTACTGGTTCATAAGCACAGTTAATTTTGTATTCCACTACTGTTTCTCGTTCTATCGATGTCATAAAATGCTTAATAATATTAATAATAATAATAATAATAATAGAAACTTATTTTGAATTTCCTGTGAATTTGTACTTCATATCCACCACTATTGCATTCAAACAGGGTGTCATTTCCACAAGGGATATAGGCGACCTGAGTCCCTGGCTGTGTCAAAGGATCAAGTGTCCTAACCGGTGTTTACATTACTAGGGTAGGGGGCCCAGATCCTTTCCGATCCTCCTGCTGTCACAGCATCCGGTGCACATTTAGCCTCACGTGGCTGGGAGCCAGTGGTCAGATCATACCAAGACTTGTTAATTTCTTGGCAGAGCCTGGGACCTCTAGGGTAGTAGCCAACAATGCTATCCACTGCACCACGAGGCAGTCTTATCATTCAATTGACAATCAGCTATGCTGTGTATGTAATCAATCATTCATAATAGAACCAAGTGTCTTGTTTCCATTTTAATATTTAAATATGATATTTAATCAATAAAGCATAAAGAAACCAAGTGCCTTTTTTTTAGTGCATTCAAGTAACAAAGGCAAAATAAATATATATATATATGTTTACCCCTTATTATTCCAGTTCCCAATGGGGTTGGGGATGAAATGCGATGTATACTCTGTGAGCTGCCAGAACGGGATTGACAGTTCTCGCCTCACCCTGTGGTCTGAGAACGAGGTTGCCAAACTGTTCAAGCCAGAGATACAGCTGACCAGGCACTGAAGCACGTGGGCTGTAATATTGCAACCCAGAGTATTATGACATCAGCTATGCGAACATGGATTGGTCTAGAGGAAGAGGGGCGATGACTGACGTGGAATTTCTGGCCAAATATCGATACCATTCTGGCAGCTCACAGAGTATAATAAAGTAAAATATTTATGCCCCTTTACATAATTGTCATTTACAGATTCTACACGTGTTTTAGGAATTAAATATCAAAGGTTTACTTTGAGCCTCAATATCTCAGTTCCATCTTGGTAGTGGTTGGTTCCTTTATGCATAGCATGGTCCAATTTATATTAACAATATTGGTGAATTTCTTTTTGTGAATGTATTGTTTTAACTCTCAAGTGTTACATGGTTAATAATTGAACTATTGATATTGTGAATTAATGTTTTCCCAAAGTTCATAATTTTAACAAATTGAATGAAAAATAACAGTTTAACACTGAATTTTTCTTCTATTTGTGATGGTTGCATCTAATTTATAGACTGAAAGTCTCTGAAAATAAGCTAGATGCCTCTGCAATCCCCTATTTGCATTTCTTGTTGCAGCCACTTTTGCATCTGTACCATATATTGAAAGTGATAAGATAGAACTGTGGTAGCTAGACACAAATGAGTCACTTTAAAACATGAAGAAGAAGAAGAATTGTATTTCTTTATGAATTGTATTTTTATTTTAAGTGCAAGATTTTTCTGTGGATGTTTTGAAAATATGTTTTAATTTTGAGTTTTCAGAAATGGAATTCTGATATTTAAAAAAATATATATATGGGCAGGTGAAAGGCAAAGTGGTATAAGTTTTTTTTTTTTTTTTTTTTTTCCAGAATTGAGATCAGTCAATATTTGGATTCTAAAAGGACAGATTTCGTTTCTAGCAAAATGGTCTAAGTAGTTTGACCGTAGCGCTGATAGTTAGTTCACTGTACCCGGTTGCTTTCAGTTGTTTATTCAGAAGGTACAATGGTCTGAGTCAGACTTAGACCAGTTTGCCTGGACCTATGTTGTGCGACTATTGCACTAGTAGCCATGCATATTCTTGACTGTAATTGATGTCTTGAAAGAGCAAGTTGGAATAATGATTCTAATACAGTATTAGTGTGCAGAGTTTTACAATGCATCACGTCCAGTTACAGGAGAGAAAAAAAAAGGATATGTTGGAATTGCTAGATTTCATACCACCAATTCACCTTCCATACCACCAATTCACCATTACTTTTAACATTATGGTGTTTGAAGTCATTTTCAGTGTTGCCTTAGTAAACAAAAGTTTGATGCTGGTGCGATGAGTGAGCGAGAGGTACACCCGCATTTTGCGCAGAGAAAAATGTGAAAGCTGCTGACATTCGTCACCGGTTACATGCTCAGTTCGGGGACACAACCCTCTACTGGGTCCGGGTGAAGTATTGATGTAAGGTGTTCAAGGACGGACTTGAGAGAGTTGAAAACATGCCACACCCACGCCGCTCCAGCATCAGAGCGGCGACCATTGCTGCTGATCGGCGAACACAGGAGTGTGGGATCAGCTATGGGAGTGTTCTGACAATCATCCGGAAGCACTTGGGATACCGAAAGGTGTCCGCTCGTTGGGTCCCGAAGCTGATGAATGAAGAGCAGAAGGTTGCACGGCGTGCAATTTCTCGCGAGCTTCTGACAATGCACGAAGAGGAAGGTGACCCTTTTCTGTTATGAATTGTCACGTGTGATGAGATCTGGGTCCACCACTACACTCCCCAGTCAAAGAAGGCCAGTATGGAGTGGCGGAGGCATGGCGAGACGCCACCAGTGAAATCCAAGATGCGGTTGTCTGCAGCAAGGTCTTGGCCACGTTCTTCTGGGACAACAGAGGAGTACTGCTGGTTGATTTCCTCGAAGAACGTCAGACCATTACTCCGGGCTACTACCTCAATCTTCTTCGCAAGGTGCGCGCTGCCTATCTGGCAAAAAGGCGGGGCATACCAATCCGATCTAGCCTGCTCCTATGTGACGATGCCCACCCACACACTGCAAGACTAACCCAGCAAACATGTGCACAAATGCACTAGACTGTCCTGCCACATCCACCCTCCAGTCCAGACTTGTCACCGTGTGACTTCCACATGTTAGGGTCGCTGAAGGGTGCTCTTGGTGGAGAGCACTTCACAACCAACGAGGTGAAACAGTTTGTTCACAGGTGGATGCAGACTCGCCCGGCTACTTTTTATGACAATGGGATGAAGAAATTACCTGTCCGGTGGCAAAAGTGTGTAGATAGGATAGGGACATATGTGGAAAAGTAAGACCGATGTAGAATGGACGTAATGGTGATATAAAGAAAAGAGTTACCACAAAAACTTATTTATATTTGATCGCCCCTCGTATTAAAATATAGCACACTTAATTGAAGTTCCTAGATTAGCTATTGAGCTTTTGCTAACTGAATGTTAAATTCTTCAAGTTCTTGTGTGACTTTTAACAACGGCATTTGAACTAGGTGAGCTAATGCAAAATGTACCGTGTCTTAAGTTCCTGATCTAGACATCCATAAAAGTGGGAAAATGTTGTTTCTAGGTATGGAACAATTGGCATCCCGCAAAAGAATATGACTGGTCATGGGACTGTCCCTTAATATCGTGGGACACCTGGCAGAGCTACTGCTACAGATGTCCTGTACTAACATAGCACTTAAATTATCATTGTATTCGTTCCTGTATGTTGATTGACAAATGCACTCGCCTTAATCATGCTTTAGCAAGTTATTTTTTGTTAGTTTTGAATTTCCATTTCTTAACCTACAGCATAATATGCATGTAACAAACAGACCCTAAAACTCCCAGGACTGTACAGAACAGTGGCGTATGGTGGACCAAAAGTATGGGTGTGCTGTTAAAAAATATACAGTTCATCTATGGCCTCACAGACCTGTTACAAGTGAAATATCGGTACGGTACATTTAATGAATTTAGAAATTAAGTCACGCACCTCTCTCATTTAAACATCCACTGTATTCTTCTTTCTTGAGAAGAGGACTTCTCAATCACAGCATTATAAAGTGTGTCTTTGTCCTTCATTTTGTGTACTACTTTTCGATTGATAACAAACTTGAAGTTACTCAGTCTTTCTTGTGTTTGAGTACTTCGTAGGTAAGTCTTGATTCTTCTTAATGCAGAAAACGAATGTTCCACAGAGCTTATAGTACACGAAATGGTCAGTATTAATTTAGCAAGTTTATAAACTTCACCAAATTCAGAAGCGAGGTTATTTTCATGCATAAAACTAACAAGTTCGTGAACATCTTTTCCATGAAATTCAGCTGATGTGTAGAGAACACTTTCATTCTTCAATCCAATGCGGTCAAATAAATTTCCGTATTGAGCCAAAAGTTTTTGTAGTAGTGGTTCGGGAAATGTTTTCCTATATTCAATATACCTACGGTACTGTAACAAATGAAAATATTCCAATTTCTCAAGTTTAGAGAACCTGCATTCAATCTGATGAATTAAACAATCCATAATGTCCACTTATAGGTGGCGATAACGATTTCCTTGTTGATTATCTCAACCAGTGGTTCCCAACCTTTGCCAGCTGATGCCTCCCCCCTTTCAGATACGGGTGGTCGTTGCTTCTATAACCTCTTGGATAAACTGACTTGGAGGATATAGATCTAACCTAATAACACTAAATAATGGAGTAATTAATTGTGGAAAAGAAGAAAAAGAAGTATGCACTTCATATCTATTACATACTAACTTCATTTTAACACAATGCAAACAACTCACTTTTATAATAAATTCTTAAATGAATCTACAAATGTCAGTGAGAGTATTCACACTGTTTTCTCTTGGTAAGATTCGGTATGTTTGGTTTGATATTTGACAGAACACAGCGGAGATCACTTGCAACATCAAGCCGACAGCACTTCTTTGTTTTTATGACACTCAGCGTTGAAAATCCTGACTCTCATAAATATGTCGTTGACAATGACACGCAATGCAACTTCGGCTATTTCAGGGTACACTTTAAGACAGGTTACCCAAAAGTCACCCAGTCCTTATATTTTGGAATCATCTTTTAGCTTTGAATCACACTTCAAATCTATGGCTTCTTTTTGAATTTGGGCTGGAAGTGCTTCAATGTCAATGGCAAACGGATTTCTTGTTAACGTCCAGGACCAGCCATCCGAAGAGATATCAGGAAAGTAGAAGTTGAATTCTTGTGCCAGGGAATCCAAATGTGACTGAATTTGCACCTTAAGTTTATTACTATCACGTTCATTTCCCAGCAAAATTTCATTAAGGCGGTGAAAGGATGAGCAGTTTTTCAACTGATGCCGGCGTTTCCATAACGGTATTTTTTCCAGGAAAGCACTGAGGGCATCATAAGCAAGCATAATATTGGAGTTTTTGCCTTGGAGCTTTAAGTTCAAACTGTTCAAAGCTTCAAAGATATGCCAATGAGACAATAATATTGGCATTGATTTTTCTCCTTACAACACAGCAAATTCCTTATTTCATCTCCAACGTCACGGCTCCACAGAGGTTTTTTGGTGATAGTTGGCAATTACCACGGTTCTGAACAATCGACTTGGTGCGACAATCACTTGGAGAGATTCGAAAAATGTTTAATACACAAAATTGTAATGTTAGAGTGAAAAGAACTTGATTCGGAAATCACTTCACGCCCCCCTTGATAAAGCCCCCCCCCAGGTTGGGAACCCCTGATCTAAACAGTCTCGCTTTGATTTGATCTGAGAATTTTTGTCCTTCTTTGAAATTGTATTGTTCGAAACTAATGAATAAGAATGTTATCTATCATACTTAAGTTATCTTTGATGTCATTTACCTTCTTGCTACAATAAAGAATATCGAAATCCTTTGTTTGTAGAAGATTGAATAATACGTCTGTGTAAGCAAGAAATATAGATCATACTTCCATTAGAAATATAGTTTCAACATCTTGAAGAAAAGCCGAAAAAACTCGTGATTTTATGACTCTCTCACTATACCAGTCACCAGAATGTTCTATGATATTTTTGAAGAGCTCTCCAAGTTCGGATCTGTATTCTTTTCAAGTATGGCAAAGTCGTGATGTAAAATTCCACCTGGTTGGTGCTACTTTGGGTAATTTATTTTGCACAAATTCATGCAATGCGTGTCCTTTTAGATAATTTAGAAAAGAAAGCATAGAGTCCAGTCAATGTTTGGAAAAATATTCTGCATTCTTTAATCACCGATACAGTCGGCTGGAGAACAAGATTTAGAACATGGGCATAATAGTGGGTGAATATTGCGTTCGGATAAGCCGATAAGACTTTAGATTGTAAGCCATTCACATGACCGCTCATTACAGAAGCTACATGAGCAAATAACAGCATTTTAGCTACAAATGAAACTGAGTTAATTTCATTTTTTTTCTTTTACTACGTCACAAATAGCTCTTATAATATCATTTTGAATCACGGGAGAAGTTTCTCAAAATACTGTGGAAGAATTTAGATGACTTCCTAGAAGTGAATCATATTTTTAAAATTCTAAAAAAAAAAAAAAGTGGCTTTGTTGAAAGAGCCATCTGATTCGTCATGTCCCCGTACAGGGAGATCCAGGTTAGCTAGGAGGCAAATATCATTGATAAATTCATATTAAGGCTAAATGTCCTGATTTTTAGTTTGTAATTCTGACCACGTAGCAGCACCAAAGTGAGACGATTTCTTTTTTAAGTTTTCTCTTGAATGGAAGCTCATATTTGCAATCTGAAAACCACTATGTTTACTACAGTGCAATAGAATCGATATTAATTCAATGCATTATCCAAAATGTGAAAAACAAAAAAGTTACTAGCAGTTTTCTTATTTTTCTTCTTAAAACAAGAAAAGATGCTGGTAATACGAAAACTGAGATTTATTTTCTGATTCAAATGCATTTTTCAGAATTAACATCGGTTGAATGGAATCGTCAGCATTAGTTTCGGAATTTTTTGAAAAGGGTGATAGGGGTAGCGGCGCGCTTCACAAGATCTCTTGCACAAGGAAAGTGATGAACACGCCGAGTTGACGAAGGGAGAAGGGAATTAACTGACGACAGGAAGGAGTCGTCTTCCTCTTGTCTTAAATATTGAAGTTTGGCGAGTTAAATGAACAATTGCCTAGGCACGATATAAAATACGTTACAGACTTTGAATTTCGCACCCGTCGTGAAATAAAATTCCCAAACCGTATTTAGTTCCCCTCCCCCAACGTAAATTTAAAATGCATGGAACATTTCATTTCATTGTTGAAATGGAAATGCATTAGTTTTGAGAGTTAAATTTATGTTCAGTGCGATGTTCAAATTCCTGACGTTGGCAACAGTAGTCATAGCATACATCGCCTGCACAATCTGCTGGGCCACAACAGCAACGTGAGTCATACAATGGTCATCACTCCAGTGTAGGAGAAAGTCAGTGCTATGGTATCAACATCGTCGTTGACTGCACCTCGTACTCGGGGCTGGCCCTCCCTGACGTTCATAACGCAATACTTTGTGTACAATGGGGCAACAAGTACCTCATTTGTTCCATAGCGAACAAGAAGACGAATGTGTTGTGCGGACAGACGTTCAAGATAAGTGAAGAACTCCCATTACAATACAAATTGTCAGTTGTAGCTCTTCAGTCAGTCAACACTACTTTGCCCAATAACTGGGCGGGGTACAATGTATATAATATGTAAATAACACTCTTGGAAAACATTATAATATGTATTAGTTGATGGTCACTATTATAATGGAGCAATTTTGGTGATCTTAATTTAATACATCTAATTTTTTTCCGGGAGTGTTACTTACATTTTATATACGTTGTACCCCGCCCAGTTGGGCAAATTAGTGTTTACCGACTAAAGAGTTATAAATAACTGTTGTACCTTTGGTGGTTTTATTCTTATTTATCAAGTATGCGGTTCTATTTTATGTAAGGTGCTGTCACCTGCCCCTTTATGCTTTCAGTTTGTCTAAAACTCACGCCATGTTCGCACATGTTTAGTTTGAGCGGTTCCGCTATTGCCAATCCATGTACATCAGTTCGTTATTATTATTAAACTGACATCAGCTCGCTTTGCTTATATATCTCTGGTTTCCTTATATCCTCTTACAGGTTATGGGCCCAGATGCGCGTGACTAAGTGCGTAAATAACAAATCGTAATTATTCGTAAAAACGTGCCAGAAGTTAACCTCAAAAATGAATGCCGGAAGTATTGGGAGAATTGAACCCCTCGGTAAGGACAATTTCGACACGTGGGCCGTGCAGATGCAGGCTATCATCATTACGGGCGATTTGTGGGAATTCGACGGCGGGAATTCTACGAAACCAGAACCAGCGGCTGGAAATGCAAACGCGGCGGCAATTCAAGAGTGGGACAAGAAGGATCAAAAGGCTCGGTCGCTGATCATTTTGTCGATGTCGCCAAGTGAATAAAGCAAGTCAAGAATTGTCTCGGCACGTGATACATGGCAACGACTGAAACTGATCTACCAATCCCAGGGACCGGCTCGGAAGGCGACCTTACTGAAAAGGCTAACCTTACAAAAATTGGCGGACGATGGCGACGTGCGTGACCATCTGAACGATTTCTTCGACACCGTGGACAAATTGGGAGATATGAACATCACGATCAATCCGGAGTTGTTAACAGTTGTGTGTTTATACAGTCTGCCGGCACGGTTCGAGAACTTAAGGTGTGCAATAGAGTCACGTGACAACCTACCGACTCCCGAGGCTCTTCGGACCAAAATCATCGAAGAGGATGACGCATGAAAATCGAGCACACAAGGTGAAATAGTGGGAGCTATGTTCGTCAAGAAGAAGACTGGTCCAGGTAACAAGAACTATAAGAAACAAACACCTAAACTAAACAACAGTGAAACAGAAGGAGGCGGATCTGAGTTCCGGTGCTACGTGTGCAAAAAGCAAGGTCATCGAGCCAGCCAGTGCAGATTTAAACAAAGAGATCCATCGAAGAACAGAGGTAAAGACAGTTCTAATACTCAAACGGCAAATTTCACTCGAGAACTATGCTTACAGGCGACGACAACTCGGAGCAGTGGCGTACGCAGAACATGGTGTCTCGACAGTGGCGCCACTTCACATATCTGTGGCGACCCTGCGATATTTTCCAAGATCGATGAGTCACGAAGGGGTGTGGTGAAATTGGCTGATTCAACTGCAGAGATCGTGGGAAAAGGCAGTGTTCGCTTATCTACCCACATTGCGAACGAAGAGATAGATGTCTCTCTCTTAGATGTTTCTCACGTTCCAGACCTCAGGACAAACTTGCTGTCGGTGGGAAAGATCACAGACCGCGGCCACGAGGTGATTTTTGACAAGGAAGGCGCAGTCGTCATGAAGGAAAAAGGAGAAGTCTTGATGCGAGCTGAGAGGAAGAATAACCTATATTACGTGAGAGTCAAGAACGTGCAAATATGGCGGCATCGCCCAAAATAATTGATCTAAAATTGCTACACCGTCGGCTCGGACATGTCAACGTGGGCGACATCTTGGTAGCTGTGAGAAAAGGGAGGGTTTCTGGCGTTGCGCTGAGGAATCCATCGACGACTCTGGATTGTAGAGTCTGCCTCGAGGGGAAGATGTCCAGGACACAGTTTCCAAAGAAATCCGATCGACGGACGGAGCTACTCGATTTGATCCACACGGACGTGTGTGGACCAATGCCGACTCCATCTATGGGAGGTTCAAGGTACCTCTTGGAATTCATCGACGATCACTCTCATTGGTGTGAAGTGAGATTTCTGAAGGCAAAATCAGAGGTCTACGAAGCTACCGTCGAGTACGTTACCAGGATGGAGAATCAGAAAGGAAAACTAGTAAAGGTGATCCAGTCTGACAACGGCAGGGAATACCTGAATCGAGAGTTCGACAACTACCTGAAGAAGCGCGGAATCACAAGACGCCTCACAGTCCCTCACAACCCCGAACAAAACGGGAAGTCGGAGAGGATGAATAGGACTTTGATGGAGACTGCCAGGTGCATGTTGTTCGACGCCGGATTACCTCACCGCTACTGGGCGGAAGCAGTGAATACTGCAAATTACATCCGTAATCGCCTGCCATCAAAAAGTATCGGAGGCAAAACACCGTACGAATTGTGGACAGGAGAGATTCCTGACATCTCGCAATTCAGAACGTTTGGAACCAAGGTTTACTTCCTGGACAGGGATCCCGGAAGAGGGAAACTGGATCAACGAGGCAGAGAAGGCGTGTTCATGGGTTACTCCGAAGAAACCAAGGTCTTTCGCATGTACTCCCCTGACAAAGACAAAGTTTTGATCAGCCGAGATGTTAAATTCTTCGAGAATGAAAAGCCACTGGAAGAGACTAGGATGGAGCGCCCGGAATCCTCGAAGCAAGATATTTGTTGGGAGCTGTTCTTTGCAGAACCACCACCGCAATCACCAAGAGAAAAAGATCAACCAGCTGTCGTGGAGGAACCAGTCTGTCAACCCGAAATCGGAGAAGATGATGAACCTTTCCTCGGTTTCGATGTGACACCAGTGGATGATCATGATAGAGCGACTGTCGAAGCATCAGATACTACGCCTCAATTGATACAAGGACCTGGTCGACCCAAGATTCTGCGACCTGGAAAAAGGGGAAGACCAAAGAAACTTTTTCAAACAAATCTCCAAGATGTGGAGGAGCAAGAAGAAGACGAGATTTTTCTAGCAGAGATTCCATGGAATAACAGGACCAAACTCTAACGAGTGGCATGGTGCCCTGGTCATGGAAATGGAATCTATCCTGAGAAACAATACATGGGTGCTGGTGGATCCTCCCCGTGATGCCAAAGTCATCGGATGCAGGATGGTGCTGCGCGACAAACTAAAACCTGATGGAACACTTGAGAAGAGGAAGGCCAGGTTGGTGGCTCAAGGTTTCAACCAGGAGTATAGAATCATCTACTTTGACACGTTCGCACCGGTGGCGCGAATGGAATCAATTCTATTGATGGTTTGTCTCGCTGCCAAGCTCGGTGTAAAAATCAGACAGTACGATATCACAACGGCTTATCTGTATGGTGACCTAGACGAGGAAATATTCATGAAACAACCGAAGAACTTCAGGGAGATGTTAGAGAGCATTGCGATGTCTGGAACTGACGACGAAACCAAGGAGAAGGCCAAGAACATGCTTCGCCAGTTGCAGGGAGGCGACAAGGTCTGCTTACTACAAAACTCACTGTACGGATTGAAACAGGCCGGTAGAAACTGGTACGCCAAGCTGCGCGAGGTCTTGAGGAAGTGCGGTGCCAAACCAACCGCATCGGATCAGTGTCCATTCCAAATTGGTTCCGGAAATAACATAACTTTGTTTGCCGTTTACGTTGACGACATGATGGTGCTATCAAAATGCAAAAAGACGATCGCCGAGATTTCCCGAGTCCTGAGTGAAAATTTCAAGGTCAAGGACTTAGGATTGGTCAAACACTTCCTAGGCATCGAACTAATCCAGGAGACCGGATGTATAACCATGCTACAGCAGGGTTACATTGAAGAGCTTCTCCAACGCTACGAGATGGCCGACTGCAACCCTGTACTCTCTGTGAGCTGCCAGAATAGGATTGACAGTTCTCGCCTCGCCATGTGGTCAGGGAACAAGGTTGCCAAACAGTTAGAATAACAAGCGATCACACTGTACAAGCCAGAGATACAGCTGGCCAGGCACTGACGAATGTGGGCAGTAATATTGCAACGCAGAGTATTATGTCATCAACTATGCGCACATGGATTGGTCAAGAGGCAGAGGGGTGATGACTGACGTGGAATTTCCGGCAAAATGTCAATCCTATCCAGGCAGCTCACAGAGTATAGTCATACCACTCGACCCTGGAACGAAATTGAGCAAAAATGAGAATCCCAGTACTGACGAGTTGAAGTTGCCTTACCGCGAATTGGTAGGCGCGCTGACATATCTGTCGACAACTACACGCCCGGACATTTCGTTCGCTGTCGGCTACCTGGGACAGTTCAACAATTGCTTCAGAGTCGAACATGGAAAGCTGCCAAGAGAGTGCTGCGGTGCTTGAAGGGGACTTCGAACATCGGGCTGATCTACGAAGCAGACACCGAACCGATCCAAGGATTCGTCGACGCCGACTGGGGAAGCTGCCAAGAAGATAGGAGGTCCTACACGGGGTACGTGTTCCTGCTCGGCGGATGCCCTATATCGTGGGACTCAAGAAAACAAAGAACCGTGGCCCTTAGCACCACGGAGGCCGAGTACGTGGCGTTGTCAGAGTGCGCCAAGGAAGCTGTGTACTTACGTCGATTTCTGCTCGAGTTAGGCTTCAAAGACTTAGCCACTAAGTTCATCTTTTGTGATAATCAAAGTGCAATTCATTTGGCAAAGAACGCGATGTATCACAGTAGAAGCAAACATATTGATATCAAACATCACTTTGTTCGCGAAGTCTTTGAGTGTAATTTTTTTTGTTTTGAAGTATATCTCTACGAACGATCAAGTTGCTGACTTTCTCAGAAACGAGTTTAAGTCGAATGAAACATGAACGTTGCTGGAAGTTTGCTGGTTTGGAGAGTGTAAAGATTGTATGAACCTCTACTTGAGGGGAAGTGTTGTAACTTTGGTGGTTTTATTCTTTTTTTTATCAAGTATGCGGTTCTATTTTATGTAAGGTGCTGCCACCTGCCCCTTTATGCTTTCAGTTTGTCTAAAACTCGCGCCATGTTCGCACTTGTTTAGTTTGAGCGGTTCCGCTATTGCCAATCCATGTACATCAGTTCGTTGTTATTATTAAGCTCACATCAGTTCGCTTTGCTTATATATCTCTGGTTTCCTTATATCCTCTTACAATAACAGTAAATCGTATGTTATAGTACCAGCGGTGTATATGGAGTTCTGTTTCGGAGGGGGGTTACTCGATCAATGGGGGTGAAGGTTCATTCCTCTCACATCTACATTATTTTTTCTCACACTTCCGGAAATTTCAGGGGGGAGGTTGACCCACAATACCCCTACCCTATACACCACTGGATAGAACTATTTGTGGTGAATTGCTTGACTCTCGAAAATGTTCCCTGCTCCCTCGAAGTATTTACAACAATAAAGTTCGTGTAAACTGAGAAATAGATTTGTCTCTCAATTAGACCGTTTTTGGAAATTATAATCCAGTCGCTGAAGTCTTATTTGAAATAAAAACATCAGTCGCACAAATCCGAACCAACAATGTATATACTGTATGTGGATAGGCCTGTTCCCTAGTTATTAACGTTAACCTTAGGTATTTTTAGTTTTCTATATAATAATTAATTTCGATACCTGTGTATATTTGTCATTAGATCAAATTTAGATTTAGCTTTTACTGCATGTGTGTGAACATCCTAGCTATGAGATTTACACTTTCATACCGTATTTACTCGCGTAATACCCCTCCTAACTTTTTCTTGACTTTTTACGACCTAAAAACCGGGGAGGGAAAATAATGCGATTCTAAATTAAAATTGGAAATGAAAAAAATCAAACCTTACAACATTTATTTCTCACCAAATATTACAAAATAATTAAAAATATGTTTGACACAATTAATTTTAATAAACAATCGATAGCAATAATTATTCGGAAACAGTCTTCTTTTAATGTTGTGCGAGTATTCACTGAAGATAGGAGCCAGTTGCCTGAAATAAATTAGAATACAGTAGAACATCGTTTATATTTATTGAATGAATAACAATAACAAAACATTTATGATACTGTACATACATGAGAGGTCTACTCTACATTGCTGAAAAAATAATCTGAAATTTCTTTTTGTACAAGATTTCCTCGTCTTTTCTTAGCAGCTAAATCATGCATTCTCTTCAATAAAAGAAGTTAATTTGAGCTACTTTCTTCCTGTTTTTCATACCACAGTAACGCAGTTTCTAATGTAGTAAAAGCTTCCCCATGACTTGGTCCTTCTTCATCTTCCTCATCTAAGTTTTCATCTTCTTCTTCATCACCATTTACTTCTTACAGCTGAGAAACAATTTCATCATCCAAGATTTGAAAGCCTGGGTCACTGTCACTTTCCAACCACAGTTGGAAAATCCAGCAATTTGTGGGAATAACTCATTTGTCATTTCATCCAAATCTTCATCAACACTGGCGGTGGTCTTAACGGTCTCTTCTCCTACTAATTTATTCCATGCATTTCGAAGATTCTGTGGTGTTAAAGTGTTCCACACATCAGCTGTAATGTAACAGCAGTCCTTAAGAGAAATATTTTTTGAAAACGATATCACGCTCTCTTCATCTTCTGCCAACAGTAAACGACGTAAAATTTCCTTCTTGTACATCCGCTTAAGCTTTTCTATCACCCCTTGATCCATTGGCTGTATAAGAGACGTTACATTAGGAGGCAAATATCTCGCTTCAAAATCCTCGTCTATCGCATTCAACTATCAACATCTGAATGAGATGGTGCATTATCGAGTAAAAGGAGCACTTTACCATGTTTTCTTTTCTCTGAATCTCTTCACATCAGAGATAAATTTACTTTGTTACCAGTCGTGAAATATCTCGGCATTCATCCAAGCATTTCTTTGGGCCTTGTAGCATACAAGAAGGCATTTTACATTCTTAAAGCAATGCGGTTTTTCTGATTTGATCATCAGGAGAGGTAGACGACGAGTACCACTAGCATTTGCGCACACCATAATTCGGTACCTTAGGGCCAGACTGACGTAACTACAGTTGACTGACTATGGAAGTGGCCATAAGTCAAAAATGGCAATAATTGTAGTTACATCAGTCTTGCCGAGGATACACAGGTTTAAATGAGTAACTAGAAACTTGTAGTCGACCTATCTATAAAATAATATATTTTGTAAGAGTCACACAAACGTAAAAGCTGATACGTTTCTCTGACATGCATTCTTGTAGTTAGGTTAGTCTGACCCTAAGGTTACGAATGGTTACTCGTTCTTTACTGACCTTGAAGCCAGGAGCTGTCATTTCTCTCTTTGACGCGAGCGACTTGCGCAGTAGTGACCTCCAATTCAATCCCATCTCATCAGCATTATACAAGTCATCTAAAGAATAGGCTACTTTAATCAAAAGTTCTAAGAAATTATTTTTGAATTCCTCAGCAGCAGTTGTATCACTAGATAAACGTTCTCCTTCAATCTTCAACTCACGAATGCCATGGCGAAATTAGAAATTCTTCAACCAACCTGTGCTAGCTTTAAAATCCGAAGAACCACCAAGCTTCTCATTTAGCTGCAACACTCTTTCACACAACAAAGGTCCAGAAATGGGATCTCCCTTACTCCTCCTTTTTTCCACTTGTAGAAGCCATTTTCACAACGGAATACAGTATACACACTCGCATAAAAAGTTAAAACATTATTTAGTAACCAAATGGTAGGAGACAACAGAGACAAAAACTGTAAACGAGAACGAACTCATTATTGCGTGCGCGCGCTTGCACATAACAGTATGCGCGCGCTGCTTTTAAAAAATTTTTTTTTTGCTCGTCCGGATAGTTGACGTTCTGGTTCTTTGACATCCGGATAAACGACGTTCTACTGTACTGTATTGTATTAGGGTAAAATCTGTAAAATTACCTACACAACACTCGATCCTTTCATTTCAAAGAAAGACTCGCCATGTCATTCATAGTCGCTTTCTTCCGAAGTCTTCTGCGATGAAACACTCCCATTCTCTTCCATCTCCCATATGCAGTCATCTTCAGTTCCATCTAGTTCGTTTGAATGCCGGTTTTCTTGAAACTTTTCACAATAATGTCTGGTGAAATCCGTCCCCATTTACGAATAATCCACTCGCCTATCGATGGCTCAGGGAAGTACTATCGTAACTAGCATTTTTCTAATTTTACAGGAGAGCAAATTTGAATTTCCTATGTATACCATAAATCACCATGGAGACTTATGGTTGTAGGTAATGCCTAAAACTGCCTGTTATTTCATCATCCTTCAGTACTGTATAGATTGTATCTTTGTGAGGTTTCCACTAAGTGGAAATTGTTGATAAAGTTACTATATGGTAAGAGAGTCTCATTCAGCTTTCTCTTTTCAAAACTTTTTTAAAATTCTTACTTTTATACGACATTATTCTCTCAAATGTCTTCTCTTATTTTCCTAGACTTTTTAAATCCTCCGTGAATTTAACCAATAACCAGAGGCTTGGATGCACCTGCATAAGGGAATAAGGACACGACAGTTTTTTAATGTTTTTTGGGTGATTCTAAATGTTTTTTAACGTGTTGTTTTTAATGTATTTATACTTTTTACTATAACGACCACTGAGACACCAGGAGTGCAATTCATAATAGAACAACATGTACCAGGGATGTGTAATCATGTTCCCAATTCAAATGCGACAATTGTTACACGTATAATTAAGTGTTCACTAACTAAATTTTTGTTTTCCCACAAGCGTGTTATGTATTATAAGTAATTTTTCGGCTTGTTTTCAAAGTATGTATTTCTCCGTGAAAATCTGTATTTTTTTTGTAATGTCACGCATTGAGAAAGGACAGGCTGAGGTAGGAGGTCATTAACCTCTGAAACATGTACCTGTAAATTTGTAATAAAGATGTTTTATTCAAAAGGTGGACAATTGTATCCTTTTTATAACGATTAGTTAATTCCTATTCAACTTACTGTAAATATGAGAGTTAGTGCATGATTATCGTTGATGCATTTCTTGAGGCCATTCGGGTTCGCAATTACTTAAATGAGCTTTACGATTCTCGCGCATGCTTAGACTCGGTTTCATCTTGGACAGGCGTGGCGGACAGATCACAAAGCGTCCAGCACTGATTGTTGTTAGTATTGCTTCCTTGAGATTTTCTGGAACATAATTATAAAGGAAGGGAAATACGGAAGACCTTATTCGTGGTAAAAGCTTGAAATGATATGGACAAAGTATTGAGGAGAACTGGCAGTTGTGTGAATACATAGCTCAAGTGGACATGCTCTCCCAGATGTCTTCAAGCGTAAGCGGTTGCGGTGCAGACTCTGAATTTATTATGCAGAGCTGGAAGGAGTACGAATCCCACTTCGGGTATGATTTTTTTCTCTTAAATTTCCGTGTTATTCTTTCTTGGTATTAAAACTTAGTAATATGTACGATCTTTTATAATTTCATTGTCATAAACATATTTTATATTCATATGGATGAAAGTTCATGTAAAACTCTGAAACAAACCGCCAATGTGAGATGCACGCGGTATAGTTCAGCTGTTTTCCTCCACTTTAACGATTCTTTAGAGCAGTAGTTCCCAACCGTTGTCAGCTGACGCCCCCCTATTCAGATAGGAGAGTTCAGCGCCTCCCTCCCCCCTTCCCCGCCCTCTCCTCCCACTCATCGCTTCTATAACCTCTTCGATTGACGCGGAGGATATAGACCTAACCTACTGACACTACATAATGGAATAGGCCTATCTATTACATACTAACTTCATTTTTGCACAATACAAAGAACACACACTTTTACAACAAATCATTAAATTAGTCAGCAAATGTCAGTGAGAGGGTTGATACTGTTTTCTCCTGGTAAGATTCGGTATGTTTGGTTGGATAATTGACAGAGCACAGCGGAGATCACTTGCAACATCAAGCCTACGGCGCTGCTTTGTTTCTATGACACTCAGCGTTGAAAATCCTGACTCACATAAAAATGTCTTTGAAAAAGGGACAATGACACGCAATGCAACTTTGGCTATTACAGGATACACTGCAAAACAGTTTACCCAAAAGTCACCCAGTCCTAATATTTTAGAATCATCTTTTAGCTTTGATTCACACTTCAAATCTATGGCTTCTTCTTGAAGCTGTGCTGGCAGTGCTTCAATGTCAATGGCAAACGAGATATCAGGAAAGTAGAAGTTGAATTCTTGTGCCAGGAAATCCAAATGTGACTGAATTTGCACCTAAGTTTATTACGAACCCGTTCATTTTCCGGCAAAAATTCATTAAGGTGGTGAAAGGATGAGAAGTTGTTCAACTGAAGCCGGCGTTTCCATAACTGTATTTTTTCCAGGAATGCATAATATTGGAGTTTTTGCCTTGGAGCTTTAGGTTCAAACTGTTCAAAGCTTCAAAGAAATCACAAAGAAATGCCAACGAGACGATAAAATTGGCATGATTTTGCTCCTTACAACACAGCAAATTCCTTATTTCACCTCCAACCTGCGGCTACGCTGAGGTTTGAGGTTTGTGCCGACAGTTGGCAATTACCAGTGCTTTTGAACGATTGACTTGGTGTGACAGTCACATGGAGAGATTCAAAAAATGTATATTTTACAAAATTGTAATATTTGTGTTAAAAGAACTTAATTCGGAAATCACTTCACGCCCCCCTTGATAAAGCCCCACGCCCCCCAGGTTGGGAACCCCTGCTTTAGAGAGTTGAGTGGCCAGAATTGGCTATTTAACGTAATTCCTTGTTAGTGATAAGTTAACGAGCATTTCTGTTTGATGAAATGCTCGTGCAAAGTGAAATAACTTTTAATGATGAATTAAGAGATAATTGACGTTGGTGAAAACGGCCCTTAGATTGTATTCTACTGTGTAAAGTACAGTACATGATTAAATAATTTATTTAGGGTTTCAGATTTGCAAAGGTTTGGATCACCGGGTTTCTACTGTACAGCTTGCTACAAGACTCAGGATTGTATATTGCTTATCAGTGAACAATGTTCTGACAAAATTATGTTCTTAATCATATTGGAGTGGAATCCCTGCAAGGTTAATTTAATTTTGGTCTTGTGATATTTATATGGTAATTACAACCCTATGTTATATTTCTGCTTCCTTCCTTTGTAGAGACTGCTGATAATGTTCGCCTACTATGTCAAGAAGCACAGTTGCCACTTGAAGAAGTAATTGCTAAATATAATGTTGAAACTCCAATTGGAAATCCTTCAGAAGGGCAAATGAAAATACCGCCATCGCCATATTTGAGGGCGCAGAGGGGTTGTTCTTCTGCAGGGGCTTCAAGTAGTGATGGTGGTGGTTCCTCGTATCAGTCTGGAGCATCTCATAGTTCTGATGAGTGTATGGCAGGCAGTGTAAAAAAGGAAGACTCTACCAATGCTTCTAAAAGTGAACTGAAAAAGAAAAGTGTGGATGAGAGTGGGAGTGGTAATAGTAGTAGTGATGTTAAGGCTTCAAGTATTGACCAGTGCGACAGTCAACATCCTGTACCAGATTCTCACCAAGGTGCCCAAAATGAAGGTGGAATGGACTGTGCGCCTGTGACTAAATCAGTGACTCCCCATGAAAATGGTGATGCGTCATCGTTAGAAAAGAAACGTGTGAACAGTCATTTGAAACGTAAAAGAACAGGACTGTGCAATCAAACTTTTGTGTTGAACTCTGATGGGTCGTCAATTGAGGATCAACCTGAACGTGTAGAACAACAATCTTCAGCACAACCCCGTAAACCCATTTATAGAGTTCTCCTTTCAGAGCCCAGCGAGACTGACTCTGATGACGACGGTGATGAAACTTTTGAAGCTGTCGAAAACAGGTAAGGTTGGTTTACTTATACTTTTATACAATAACTTGACGTCTACTAGGAAGTATTGTGTGATTAATATAAAAAAGGAATGTAGGTTGTTTTTTGTTTCTGTAACTGGTATAAACATAAAGCTCTGTTAGAAACTAATCAGCCAAATTAATATATTTTGTTTTCCTTATCACTATCAAGGAAGAATCTAATCTAGCTGGGGGAGATTTGTTGTTTCTGGAACTTAACAAACTACACTATGTGATCAGAAGTATCCGGACAAATGCGTCAAAACTGGGCTACAGAACAGTGGAATGCCATTGTATGGAGTTGTACAATGTAACATGTGGAGATCTCATGTTGGTGTAGTTGTGACCAATTTATGCGATTGCTGTCTACCAGACTCTCTAGTGACCACATTGTAATCAGGGGCTGGAAGTGTTCCAGTGTGGAAGTGTTCCTGCTGGAAGGGTCTTGGCCTCTAGGTTAGTTTACACAGCAATGTCACGGCACTAGATTACGTAGACATTTTAACCTCTTTCATGCTTCCTACCATCAAAGACCCGTCCGAGAATGACCGTTGAGTATTTCAGAATGACCGAGCACCTGACTATACTGCATGGATTTTGGGGGATTGGATTGTCGGCTATGGCGTCGCACTAATGGATTCAGCTGCACTAAGTCCTGTTATGGATTCGATAAATCATCTCTGGGATGATTTAGTGTGTTTGTGCCGGCCACAGTCGCGCACATCTCTATTTCTCCTCCGTCAGGGCTCCACAGAGAAGGGGCAGCCATTCCTCAGGAAATCGTTTACCTCTTGATAGATATATCGTTGTTGTGAAACCACGCATGTTGGTCCATATTGACATGCTTGCTGCTTGGAATTTATTTTACAGTAAACTTAACATATGGTTCATCTTGTCAATATTATAATATATATTTTGTTAAAAAGTTTAATAGCACACATTTCAAGAAGTGTAACATTTTAGGAATTACATAGGCTATTGTACCACAGTAAAATGCTTCAGTTTGTCAATGAAATTCACTTGTTTTCATTGCAGTTTATCACAACATGATGCGACAAGTGCTGAAACGGAAACTTGCATCGATTTTCAATTAAAATTGATTTCTACTTGGAAATCACCCTCTCCACATCGTGATACAATTAACGTATCACTATCATAGACTGCAAGTATCGATGACCATCACATATTTTTTGTAATTTTGAGGAGACTAGAGTTTTTTTATTTTTTAGATTTGCACCCTGCAATTCTTCCAAGAAAACTTGGATTAGGTTCATTAGGGAGTGTCCCGACTTCAATAATTCCAATGCTAATGTGAAGGGATAGTCCTTGTTCTTGCGATTTCTTGATGGCTGAAAGTACGCACATCATATTGAAACAAATGAATATAAGTTGCTCACGAACCACCTTCACTCAAAACTTCTTGTACTTCTTACTAGCAGCAGCTTCTTCAGAATTGAGGTCTTCAACTACATTCTTTACTACTTCATAATAAGCAGCAGCTTTGGGCCAAGTTCCCCATTTTGTATGAACTGGTGAAGGCAGAAGTACATGGTGGCCACTCCTCCTGGAAAACCTGGAAATCCTGGAAAATGACTAAAAATTTGAAAACTCCTGGAAAATAGCCACTGTCAATTAATTATAAAAATCTTTCCATTCACTGCTAAAATTCCCAGTCCGCTCTTAGTCCTCGACGTCAACAATTTCAAGAATTTTCCTGGGCGGCTAGCAAAGCTAGCATCATGCATCGCTGCTTTGAATGATCAGTCCGCAACATTGTCGTCAACAGGTGCAGGTAAACAGGGACAGACGAATACGTTAGAAATTTCTCTTAAACTCTGTGCAATGAGATGGTTGGAAAATGCCCAGTTGCTAAGAGAGGTGCCAGTTTGTTACCTGCCCTAACAGGGTATGTGAAGTAAATGGAGACTGACAAAACTGTCCCTTCAAGCAAATGCTACAGGAAGTTTAAGCCATATCTAGCTGATCCTCGGCTGCCAGCAAAACTTGCATTTTTTTCGTCAATCTGTGATCATACAGAACCTTTTCTTTGTGAGTTTCAGACTGATTCTCCGTTTGCCCCGATCCTTTGTGGGGAATCGCTGAAGTTACTGCGAACATTTATGGATATGTTCGTTACGGAGGAAGTTCTGAACCAAACTAACATCCAGTCAATAGACATGAAGAAGGAAGACAATTTGCTTACTGCAAAGCCAATCCATCTGAGTTATGCCATGAAAGACGAGATCAACAAGTGCCGATCAAAGTTATCCACCAAAGATGTTTTGAATTTCCGCCAAGATTGTCGCTCAGCGTTGATTGCGTTAGTCGAGAAACTTCTGGAGAAATCGCCTCTCAAACTTAAATTTACGCGAGCGGTTGCGTGCTTAGATCCCTTGGTGGTAGCATCTGATCCTAGTGTTTGTTTGAATCGCTTGTCACTGTGCTTAGGAGAGCTGCTCAGTAGACTGTGGCTTTCAGGTGCTAAGGCTGATGGGGTTGACAGTCAATGCAAGAGGTTCATCCGTCTGTCATGTGATCGTCGCCATGAAGTCTTTTCGAAGAAGCCAGACACGATTGGGTCATCACTGTATGAAACTCCTTGACGCTGAAGAGGAAGATTATATTGAAGTCAAGAGCCTTGTGCGATTGATTTGCACGCTTTCTCACAGCAACACCTTTCTTGAACGAGGCTTTTCCATTAATCAGGTATGTATGGTTAAAAACTAATCGGAGCAAAACCTTGTAGCCCAGCGCTGAATCTACGATAAGATATCTTCTGTCGGAGGTATCCAAAAGTTTGAGATAACAAAGCCTGTCATACATGCTGTTAGAAATTCTCATGCTAAGTATGTGCAATACCTGGATAGTGAAAAGAAGAAATCGGAAATGGGAAGAACAAAAAAGTGTGTTGCCGAAGAAACCAAAGAATTAAAATGGAGAATGTGGTTGTTGGCGGAAGCCAACCGAGAGGCAGCATTGATTGACGAACAAATCGCAAACCTCCGAAAATAGTACATGACGAAGAAACAAAATCTTCATTGATTTTTAATATTTGATATTTTACCAAAGCTTCTGTTTATTTTACATGCTTACTTGGCTTGTATCTAGCTGCCAGTATTGTAATAGTGAGATTATTTGTATATGCTGTACTTACTTCATATATATTGTATAAATGCGTACCAAAAATATATATATATGTAAAATATTATATATATTACATTCGATACTGTTTATTTAATTTTATATGTATACGTCTTGCGGGCTGAAGTTTCTTTAATTAAAATAATTTTACATACAATTTGCTTATTTTTAACCGGAAATTTACGCGCCGTGTTTTATCTTAAATCATACTCCCGCTGCGGTTTTGGGTGAGCTCTCTATCGTTAATGAAAGGAATTTCCTCAGGCTACCTGTTTCTATGTGGGAGAACACGTGATAGTATTTTTGTAAAACATATTGAGTATAGATAACTTCACCGCAATAAAATTGCAGGTGGCATTCTTTTCTCTTTTTTTTTTTAAGCGAATATTTGAGTCACAAAGGTTTTTTTAAAACAACAATTAAATCATTAGTGTGTAGGCTTGCTTATCAATAACGCAATCACTACTCAAGTCTGGAAAAATGAGAATTACTCCTGGAAAATTCCTGGAAAACTCCTGGAAAATCATTGACAGATTTGAGTGGCCACCATGTAAGTAGCTTATCACCAACAGTATCCAAAATTTTTTTTCTTGCAACGTGGTGCCTTCGGGAACACTTTTCACTGTATGGATCAAAACTTTTATTTCACGAAAGCAAGTCTAGACTGCTTCTGTGACTCGATTAAGTCCATGTATTACGTATGAGACATCATCTTGGGATATAAGATATCTTATAATATTATATAATTATAATATCCCAAGACCTCCCATGGTTTAACTCTTGTAAGATGCAGCATCAGTGCAGGCCACGAGAACATGATTGTGAATAGTACTGTCCCCGTTAACCGGCAGTGAATTGGATGACCAGGAGAGAACATTGCAATTCACACCAATAAACCAAGACATACAGCTATTAAAAAATTATTGAGATCTGGGTTCGAATATAAAAAAAAATATGCTGGAGGGTACGAGATCTCAAGTAGTCTCGGGTGGTTAAAAAGGGATAGAGGCGCACCCGGTTAGATCAACCCTTCCCCAGATCTAAATCAACACCATAGAACAACAAAATCAGAAGAAAAGAACAATTTAACAAGAAAACAGGTATTCATTTATTAGACCGCTCATAAACCAACGGAAAATAAGTATGTATCCAAGAGCCTATCCTGCTTTGGAGATTCAAACTAAAAAAAGACTTGATGTGGATTGATTCAAATAATTTATGGCCAAAGAATCTCCCTAAGTCCTAACCTTCGACACAAATAAAATTAGGAGATATTCGAGGAAAAGAAAAAAAATATTAAAAAGTCAGATTCTGTCACATTTAGCCATCAAAATTAACTGAACACCCTGAATGTCAGCCAGGTGGTGTTTTAGGCCAGAAATAAATTAACTCACTTGAGTTCATAATAAAAAATTAAAAAAATAAGTAGCTTGCCCTGAAATTATAGTGTTGATCTCCATTCTAACCAATACATTTTTAAATATTTTATCCACAACAAAGAAAAAATATCCACAATTATTGCTGTAGCAAAATTTGATCTATTTGATCACCATGTCATTTAATTCATTATTAGCATAATTAAAAATATTCCTTTGAATATTATAATAATTCCATCACTTTATTGTTCACGTTATTCATCCTACCAAACTACTCATCCGGAGTCTATGTCCTATTTATCATGATTTCAGTGTCCGTTGCAGACTATTTCAAAGTTTATTACTCAAAAAAATGTCAAACAATTATCCACCGTATTATTCTCCATCCATGCAAAAATCTAATTTATGGTTGATCATGACATTAAATAAGTTCCCATCTTTCCCAATACTATGGTATGCTCGTAACATATTTCATTCTATCAATAACATAATAATTAGACTATCGCCTGCTAGTATAAATTCTTGATTCATCATCAGCTTACTGCATCCCACAGTCATGCTTATTTAAGGACAATGATTTTATACCACTAATTATTATTATATTAAAAATATATATATATTCACCAAGTATTTCCCATTTTTTTTAAAATCAAGTATAATCCTCAAAATATTGCCATTATTCATCCTCAGAATATGTTAACTATCATGAATTAACCTTACAATTTTCTATTCAATTCATTTTTATAGAAAACTACTCCAACCTATCTTTTTTTTGTGTAGATGATCTTACCTCCATTTAAAATTGTCATGACTTTCCTCTTAATTACATAAATAGTGTGCATAAATTATCATCAATTATTGCCCTGACTTTATAGCAATGTCAAATGGATAAGAAGTTAGGTGTAATGCTGACTATGCACGAAAGAATCAAAATCTTCAAAGTAAAGTTTGAAGGAAAGAGCCGGATGGGAATTTCAATGCTGTTATGTCAGTGTTCACCTATTAAAATTCACCAACACTAGAGTTCAAAATTGAAAAAATCAAAATAATGAAGGACACCCTAGCTCTCAACAGCTAGTCTACGACTCTTGTTTGTTCCATATTAAGTTCTGTAAAATCTTCATGCCATACTTCATTCAAAAATATGCAAACTTTTATTACATTTCAATCTCTTTATCGTAGTGAAAAATTTATTAACCATTTGAAGTAGTGATGGGTTTACCAAAATCCAAATAAATGAATTAGTTCATGGGAATAAGCATCGTGGATTATGCCTCGCCACGTCGTGATCCATCAACTCCTGAATCGCCATTCAGTACTAAATGACTTCCTCGCAGAAGAAAAAGAAATGTAACTAATAATAATAATTACTGAAAATAATTAACGAATAATAAGTTCAATTCCATGATCACAAAGTTTACTGAGTAGTCAAACCACTCATAACTACAAGTTGAAATATAGTTTAGCTCACCCACTGGCAGAAAAACAAGAAAATATGGTACAAGGCTAGCATGCTCATAAAATGTAGAACCTCTGGAACCAATGAAGTCGCCTCCATCATCATCCAGGACCATATTCTTCCCATTCCAGAGCCGGCAGGATTCCATCTTTTTCCTCGCCTCCTCCAGGAATCGAAACCGGAACCTTCCCATTTCTTGGTTGCATAGTTTTCCATCTCCCATGGTGTGGTTATGTCATGGCCTCATCTCGATGTATATGTCACTCCATCAAGTCTCCTAACATGTTTGTCTAGTGCCTCATATTTCCTTTCAGCTTTTACTGACACTTCAATTCCCCAGGTTGGGAAATGTCCTTGTTCCATGATTATGGCCATAAGTCCTTATGTTCTGAAAGAAACACTAATATTCCTTTCACTGGGATATCACAGGCTTTGCATGTGTTATACACACATCAAAAAAAGTTTTGCATCACCTCGGTTCCAAGAGTTCCGGAACCTTTAAATACAAAGGGAATAGAGATCAACACAAACAACATTTCAGCTCGTTTTATTGCTCATGAGACCCACACATTGCATGTTGTACCATCATACAGCTAGACTTTCAGCATTTGTGGTCCAGATTGCAGTACACACCACTACCTCTAATACCCAGTAGCACGTCCTCTTGCATTGATGCATGCCTGTATTCGTCGTGGCATACTATCCACAAGTTCATCAAGACACTGTTGGTCCAAATTGTCCCACTCCTCAACGACAATTCGGCGTAAATCTCTCAGAGTGGTTGGTGGGTCAAGACGTCCATAAACAGCCCTTTTCAACATATCCCAGGCATGTTCGATAGGGTTCATGTCTGGCGAACATGCTGGCCACTGTAGTCGAGCGATGTCGTTATCTTGAAGGAACGCATTCACAAGATGTGCACGATGAGGTCGAGAATTGTCGTCCATGAAGACAAATGCCTCTCCAATATTCTGCCGATATGGGTGCACTATGGGTCGGAGGATGTCATTCAGGTATCGTAAAGCCGTTTCGGAGCCTTCCATGACCACCAGTGGCGTACGTCGGCCCCACATAATGCCACCCCAAAACATCAGGGAACCACCACCTTGCTGCACTCGCTGGACAGTGTGTCTTAAGACGTTCAGCCTGACCAGGGTGCCTCCAAACACGTCTCCGACGATTGTCTGGTTGAAGGCATATGCGACACTCATCGGTGAAGAGAACGTGATGCCAATTCTGTGGGGTCCATTCAGCATGTTGTTGGGCCCATCTGTACCGCGCTGCATGGTGTCGGGGTTGCAAAGCTGGACCTCGCCATGGACGTCGGGAGTGAAGTTGCGCATCATGCAGCCTATTGCGCACAGTTTGAGTTGAAACACGACGTCCTGTGGCTGAACGAAACGCATTATTCAACATGGTGGCATTGCTGTCAGGGTTCCTCGGAGCGGCAATCCATAAGTAGTGGTCATCCACTACAGTAGTAGCCCTTGGGCGGCCTGAGCGAGGCCTGTCATCGACAGTTCCTGTATCTCTGTACCTCCTCCATGTCCGAACAACATCGCTTTGGTTCACTCTGAGACGCCTGGAAACTTCCCTTGTTGAGAGCCCTTCTTGACACAAAGTAACAATGCGGACGCGATCGAACTGCGGTATTGACCTTCTAGGCATGGTAGAACTACAGACAACATGAGCAGCGTACCTTCGTCCTGGTGGAATGACTGGAACTGATCGGCTGTCGTACCCCCTCCGTCTAATAGGCCCTGCTCATGCATGGTTGTTTACATCTTTGAGCAGTTTTAGTGACATCTATGAACAGTCAAAGGGACTGTATCTTTGATACAATATACACAGTCAACGTCTATATGCCGGAGATCTGGGAACCGAGGTGATGCAAAACTTTTTTTGATGTGTGTATAATCCAACTGTTCGTTTGCGTTGCCGAACGAATCAGATGGCAACTGCCCAAGGCCTTGTCTGATCCTCATGCGCTGTGACTATCAAAGTGAGTCACATCGAACCACTTGTCTACGGCTATGGTTTCTGTAGCAAGTCTTTCCTTCGATAAGAATGTTCTTATTAATCCAAGACAAGAGTTATTCGTATAGTACACGGCTGTTTGAACACTCCCGTCACGAATTATGCTGGCAGATCGAACTTCACTTCACTCGGGTGTCTTAAAATACCACGCCCGATGTACGATAATCACTAGGCTTATGTGGCCTGCGCGTTCCTGAACGAATACTAATTATCACGTAGTGCGGACACTCTCAAAAGCACTTGTTGCGCTGCGCACCAAAAATCACCTGTCTTCCACATCACACGTGTCAGCTCGCTCGAGATGCTGGCAAACACGTGGTCGTTTGCACCGCACTCTGGTGTCGAACCAAGACATTAAACTCTTAGCAGGTCGAAAATACAGGGAAACACTTGACCCACGGTGATAGATTATCATCTCACATATAAAATGTGGCTATTATCTGTATTTTTAATACTCTTCTTACCTCTCCATAAATCCAATAATCCAGAAAAACATAAGAATCACAAGCATATGAAAGTTGGGACCAGGCAATCAGATCGCGCCTACAACTCGTGTGACGTAATGTCACGTCACCTTGCCGACTCGAACAGCATTGACACATGGTGCGTCATGCTCTGAATCCCACAGGGTTGGCAATCCGTCCTTTCTCTCGGAAGCTATGTTGGGCACAATACCTGATGGCCGTTACAAGAGTGCATCATTCCCTTAGTTTACCTAACATCACTTTATAAAGCTCAGGAACATAATTCTTCCTAATTTTTATTCATCTGGGACTGGTTGCTTACTATGCTCATACAGAAACTAAACTAAGTTCTTATTGTTTAGCTTAGCCAATGGTATGTGTCCAGTGATTAATGTTTTACACCAGTCTCGATTGAGTTTGCTTCATATTGGTCCTGGTTGTAACTAAATCTGTGGTTACAAGAGGCTGGTATTTTTTATTTCAATTTACTGTGTCTTGTCTTTTGAAGATGTTCTTTAACTTGATACTTCTTAATTGCAGTTACCACTGTGCTACAAAATTTTAAAAACAAAGCACTTCCTTCAGTTGAAGAGTCTTGGAAACTTGCATGTATATGCTTTCAATAAAACACTAACAGTTCTCTTCTCCTTCGGCATTACAAATTAATTAGCAAGAATACAGCCCTTTAACACACTATGAAAGGTAACAAGTTTCAACCGAACCAAAGTAGGTCTAACTAAAAGTAATTGTGCATGAATGGTTAACTTGCCTCAAATGCATGCAGTTTTCCAATCGTGTCCTGCAGAAGCTGATGTCTACACTCAAGATTTTAAAAAATACTTTTGAAATATGCCCTAATAGGAGGAAAACACAAAATATGCACTATCAAGATAAACCACACCAAATATGCAATTACTAGAGATTGGAATTTTTCGGTGATTTCAGAGTGAAGAAAGCGGTATTTTAAAGTGTCAAATTCGGTCAAATTCGGTGGTTTCAAGTGCACTTTTCGGTACTTTCAAAATCATGAATTTTAGGCGGGATTTTTAAAATATCATGGATAACATAACACGTTAGTCATCCTTCAAAGTATACTTCAGTGAAGAGATCCAAATTGCCTTGTGACTAACGGTGACGCATATCACTTAACGTGCTAGTGTAAGCTGAAAAACAAAAGTTCACAGCGTTTGAACAGGGGATCCAAATGGTTTACAACACAGATTCTGAGAACTTTGGAAATACAAATGTCATTCCTTGCAAAACTCGAACAATGTCTGTCTTGGTCCTGTCATGCATCTGCTTCTTGATTAAAGTTTGCAGTTCTTTGTATCCTCTTAACACCTCACTTTCTTCCAGTTTTCCGCAGACCGGCAACTTCTTAATTTTCTTTGCAAGGTCCTCATTGATGTTCATTGGCACTATTTCTGCTGGATCAAATGCACACATTTGTAAATCCTGTTCCCAGGGTCAACGGATCTCAAGCTGATTAAGTTTCCAAGAGCACGCGACCCAGCATTCACTAAAACTGAATGTATTTTCCCTCTTTTTAACACATTTCCACAACCTTCCAACTGCTCCTTAATGTTGGTAACGTACTTTCCAGAAACAGCAAGTTTAAGGGCTTGCTGAATTCTCCGTAGATGTCCATCTAGAAGGTGAACAGTCTGATAAGACTGACCTTCTAATAAGGGGATGAGTTCAGTGATGTCTGTGCCAAATTCTTTGAATCTCAAGTATTTCGTCATGTGAAACATTGTTGAGAAAATCAACACCAGAGTTATGTCCCTACTACTTCACTCATAAATTGCAAAATATCTTTCAAGTACTCTGACAGACACACTACAGAATGAAACCAAGAAGACCGCCTGGTTAATTATGGTTCCGGAAACAGTGGCACATTTTGATCTGGATACTTGCCATCTAGATATTCATGTCTGAAAGGCGCACTATATGACGCCACGTGGCGAGTAGTTACTAGGATGAAGGGGCAGATGACCTCGCTGTTCTGGCCCTTAATACCACAATAACTAAGTAACTTACCAGGATGACCACCGAGATTGATAAAGAAAGCGAGGCCGACTATCTACCGTTAAGTGACCGATCTTTCCTTGTTTGTTGGTTGCTCTCCATGCAGTCAAGTCATGGGAGAAGATTACCGGTACTACACTCGCACAAAAACAAGCGTTTGTCGGCTTCTGTGACGATATTTTAAACAGGCAAGGTGGTTTCACTACGATGACATTAGGGTAAAACCTAGATGAATATCAAGATGCAGAAGAAAGTGACATTCAGTAGTTAGACTTCGATAAAGACAATCATGGTTTCAGACATGAAAGCGATGAGGATATTGTACGGAATTTGACTGTCGGTGAGGTAAACTGAGATCCAGTACATATCGAGTGAAGGAGTGATGCAACGGAAATCACGAAAGTTCCCACAGTCGAGCTAGTGTGTCTATAGTCACACTTATCTCTTATATAGAAAATCAAGATGAATTTTCGTTCTCATATATTGTTTTCTTCAGAATTGTACAATCTTAAATTAGAAAAAATAAACCACCTAAGAAACAAAAAGTGATGAGTCATTTTTCTTAGTTTTTAATATTGGTAAAGCCCACATAGTGTGTCTTACAATACTATGTTATAAAGTTTTTTTTTTTTTTTGCGTGTTCATAAAATACATTTCAATATTTTTAACCAATATTTTTCTCTTTGCTAGGCTTAAAAACATTACTGTGGATAATTCGCGGAAATTCGTGCATTGATTGCCGCGAATTATCAGAAGTGCACTGTAAAGAAAAAAAAAACGAAAAAAGCTAAAATTCGCGGTTTTGTGCGAAATTCATGCATAATTCGCGAAATTTCGCGACTTCAAAACCCATTTTTTTCGCCATTTTTAGGGTTATTAAAACTCATTACTATCTGTGTATTACTTCATTTAATAATTCGCGAAATTCGCAATCGCGAATTTTTCCATTCCCTAGCAATTACTTATGAAAAATGCGTAATTATTGGAACCATGATAATGAAGCTTAGCCCTCTTACTCTTAAGCTGAGGTTAAGCTTGCGACTTTGTAACCGCGTCATAAATGCCATGGCACGGTCGCCTTAGTACTTGACATTGATTCATATGTAGGTTACCATGCTTGGTCGACAAAGACTCGGTAGCGAGCGTTTTCTTGGCGCAACGACAAAGATGCTCTGCGTAGTTTCTTATCGATGTGGCCATGCTAACGCGACACTGGGTGCATACATAACATTGCTCATAGGCGGAGTCACTCTTTATATCATGAATAAAACTTTCTTGGGCTTTTCCCAATTAATTGGGGTCGCCGGAGCCAACCAGGCTACGGCACTGCGCCATCACGATCCCCAAATAAATAAATGAATAACTAACTTAATTAACTAATAAATCAATGATTGAATGAATAAATTAATAAATGAATTAAAGAACAGATCATAATATATTGTTACTACAATGAAACTCTAAGAAACTCTTAATACATAATTTTATAATCTGGGTGTGAATTTTATCTTGCCCCGACATACCTGCAAGTCCTTTTACTAAGATTGCATAGTTAAAAGTTGTTTTTCAATTCCTTTCTTGAGATACACGCAAAGTTCGTCATACAAAGTTACACTCATTCTAAAATTTGAAAAATTATGGCATCGTGGGTCCGTAGAGTATTAAATAAACTGTGAAGCTATCCACTTGTGTGTCTTTGCTCGTTGATCGTATGAATGCTGAATTTTCTTTTCATTTGCTTCTTTTGTAAGTAATGTGCAATGACTATAGCTAAAATAAAATTATCATCTTCGTCATGGCCGCGCATCGATGGGACGAATGGACGAAAAGTGACCCATTTGCTCGCGACATTAGATAATTCACAATAGCTTTGCGAAGGGCCAGCCTTCTTGAGTCAAGCTGTATGCCTCTCACCAAGGTGGACTGGGTTTGATTCCCGTTCAATGCATGTAAGATTTTCGAAGTGAAATGATATGTCCTGTGGTTCGGATTCAACGTTAAAAAAAAGAGGTGGTCCCGTGGCTCATGATCTTGCGATTAACGGTCGTGTTAAACTACAAGCTTGCTTTTCCTTCTTGAGTCTCAGTTCATGGTTCCATAAACAGCCGTATGAAATGTGCCTGGTAATTTATGGGACTTTCTACGTGTACGTAGGTACTGGTATTGGACCTTCAGGTGTCTAGGGGTACGTATTGAAGCTACGTCGAGGATTGAATTGCTGACCTACCATTCAAGGGTTGAAACGGGGCACACTCCGTAATCATAGAACTCCTGCTTCAAACAAATGTTGCGATTGATCCTAACTTAAGGCCACAACCACTTCCATTCCATCCCCAATTGCAAGTAGAAAAACACCACCCGAATAAGGCTGTAGCAGTGTGAGCGAGGAATCTGTTCAATGACAATGCGATGTCACATTTTCGTGAAATCCTCAAAAAGAGGCAAAGGCAACAGTAATTGGACAGTTGCACGAAAAGAAACCAATTCTAGCGAGCCAATAGGTAGCAGTGATTCCGTTATTGAAATTCGTGCTATACAGTAACCCTTCTCATGTCATCTCCCTCCCACCAACAATGATTCTATTGCAAGGCAAAGTGCAGTTTAATTTGTTTTATGTTATACAGTACTGTATTTTGTTTTAGGAATGTTATGCGAATTAATGTTTTTGTGCTAAGGACGAATGATCCGCGTTTCATTTGTTTCTTATGGGAAACTTTGCTTTGATATACGAGCGCTTTCGATTACAAGCATGTTGCCGGAACAAATTATGCTCTCAATCCAAGGTTCCACTGTACTAGTAATTAATAGCATCTACACGGGCTACATGACTGTGTTAAAAAATAAAAATATCGTATGGCCTCGGGTACCGGATGCAAGATTTGTTATTTGACACCGAGGGTAGTTTCCATGTCGGATTTCGTTCTTCCTTGACTATGAAATTCAAGGAGGTTAGATGTTAGATATCTAAGCTCCTTGAACACTATAGCGCTTTCTAGTAGAGAAATGAGGAACTTTGTGTTGGCGGAAACTCCCGAGATTAATTTTGCCATTATGAACTCTGCCTACTGAATTCAAATGGGTTCTTTGACATGCCAACATCGTACGACATGCATATCGTATTTTTGCCGCTTTTCAAATATCGCTTACCACGGCCAGGAGGGAACCTGCAATCTTGGGGTTAGTAGACCGACACGATATCCACTCACCGCATTGCCGCAGCCCCTAAACTGAGGAACAAACCAGTGTGGTAACATGATCAATACTTAGGAATAATTATAACGAACTAGAAGACCTGTGATGCTCTTCAGCATTCGTTTCAACAATCCTATAGCACTTCTTTCCATATGACATTTTCTGTTCAACAGACAGTTACGGTATCGTCACTTTTGGAAAAATGATGAAAAAAAGTAGACTTATGAGATCAAATGTGTGTCTGCCTGTCCTTGTCTCTGTCTCCCCCCCCTCACCCTATCAACTCTTAAACGGCTGCAGCTATCGAAACCAAATTTGGTATGAGTCAAGACCTTTCCTGAAAATCTCGAGGCCATATTTGAAAATAACGTCAGTGCTATCAACTGCTAATACATTTCATTGAAATTTGAAGTTTAAGTTGGATATCTCAGATGGTATTCATAGGAACTGTTCCAAACTTGGCACACATATGGGCTATAATATTCCAGCTTAAAAGATGGGTTGCTTCCAAAATTGTCACAATTGCAGTTCATAGTATTTCAGATTAATTTTTAACAACCCATGCATGGGAGTGTTGCCAACATAATTCTGTGTGTGCTGATAGGTTCAACGTTTAACTGCATGTAACGTCTATACCTTGACGGACTTTTGCATAACTTTTCCACGTGCAATATGTGACATAGCAGCCATAAGTATGCCTATTTACAGAGTCCATGGGCTACCAACTGCCTAGTAATAATCTGAGAGTATTTGAACCCTGGACCCAATATTGTAGAATCTGTTCACATAAACAATTTGGAGCAGCATGCACACTGTATATATCAGTATTATCGATAATTCTATGTACGCTTACAGCTTTCATGTTTAACTGAATGTAACTTCTATAACTTTCACTAGATTTCTTCCAAATTTTGTATGTGCAGTATATGTGTACATTCTCAGATAGAGCATGCTATGAACAACCTATTAACTCTCCCTGAGCATTTGAGCTGTGGACTATCAATAAGGCTATCACAGAATCCACTGCTCTATTAGACCAGAATATTTGTCATATTTTGAGCAAACATACCTGCCAACTTTTACGTTTTTTCCGTAAAATTTATGGAAATGCAGTGTGTTTTACGGATGAACTATAATATTTTACGGATTTGCGTACCAAGATCTTTTTAAAATTCGCGCCAGAACAAGCCTCCGATACATGCTGTGTGACCAGCGCATATTCGATACATTGCTCTGAACTATATGCATCCGATCGTTAAGTCTTCAATTGGGAATACGAGATGCGTCCTGATTTGCCTGAATCCTACTCGATCGATATTGATTTGTTTGTGTTGAATGAAAGCTCTTGGATAACCGTTTGCTTGTTCTTTAATGCGTTGATTAGTTCGATAACCTCTACCGTTCTGTATGAAAAATGGTTCTTTTCTTCTTCACCACGAATTACAAATCGTTGGTAGTGTTGTAGTTATGGAATAACATGTGAATTATCAAGGTGTCTAACGGTAAGGTAACAAAAGTAACGGAAAGTAGCTAATTTTTGTCTGGATATTTGGAGATAACGAAAATTCGCTGAGGCCGGTAGGCTCACAGATTGCGATAGGGTAAGTTTCACGCAAGCAGCGTCGATTGTGTAAGCCATATTTCCCCGTGCCTGCCCTCAAGGAAATGCATACTGAGGATACCTTGAATGGTACATATCGGTTTAACGTATATTTTCGGCATCAAGAAGAGTTTTGAATTTTGTGTGATATTTTTCTTTGTTATTAGGAAACCTGACTTTTTGCGACACGTTTATTCGCGAAAACTTTCGAAACGAATCAAAACCTCTCATTTTTGTTATTGAGCTCTAAATTTGGAGACTATCACAAATATAAGTCCAGAAATAATGCGAAATAATTTAATGTTGCAATTTTTCGAAATAGTTTCGAAAAAATCAAGAAAAGGCTTCGAAATGCATTTATTTTAAAAATCTGTCTCGTAAATTTGCGACATCCAGTATGGTTAATTTGAAATTCCGTTATATGTCGATTTTTCCTACGAACGTTGGTTCCATCGGATATAAAATCTAGCTGGTTATCTCGAAAACTTGTGTAATTCTTGATTCGAATTCGAAAGACAATGTGCCCGCTTGTATTATTCGTGCAATCCTCTCAGAATAATTCATAATATTTGATATCTCTTCGAACGTTCATCCTTGAAAATCTCATCCTCAAGACGGACGGCTGACCACACGACTTGCTTGCAGCAATCTCGTCAAACGGACCGAGATCGACACCAGTTGCGGAAAATCATAAAACCCGTGACCGATCGCGATCTTATGATCACGAGGACAGCCGGGTGCAGCGCTGATTGCATAGCCTCGCGTTCTTAGTGTCCAACCGCAAGGACAACGTGAATCTCGTAAAACGGTCAAGAGCGGCAGGGATTACGATACATCGCGATATTTCGCCGCATTCGGCGATAAGTTCAACTGGATTTTTGTCAAATGGACAGCAAGCGGCGCCGATCCCATAATAATGCAATATTTTCCCGTGCCCGATCTCAAGGACAGTGGGAATCTCGTCGAACTACTAAATGTGACACCTATTATGTAAATCGCGATTTTTCTCATTGTTCTGTCGTGAAAACCTATGGGAATCTCGTCCAATGGCTGAGACCAGCGGCGATCGTGTAACATCTCAATATTTCTCTGTACTGGACTGCGAAGACAGAATATGAACGAATTTTTAGCGTGATTAAGAACACGATACAGTTCAGGTCATCGATGTCCAATGGAACTCTTCAAGCCATTTCCATTTTGAAGACCAGAAGTTCTGAAGCAATACGAACACATATTCTATTGATTTTCTGAAGTAAGCAAAGCAAGCCACAATTTTAGCTATTAAATCAGACCCTTATAATGTCATCGGTTACAGTAAAACTCGGCAATTTTTCTAGTTTTGTGCCTTGTCTTGTGTGGGGGTTTCACCTAGGACACCAATCTGGCTCATCAGCTGGCTCTTGGGTGTCCCACCCGGGCATCCACAGGAGTAGCGAACTGCTTGCTGCCTGCCCCCCTTTTTATGAAGCGCACCTCCGCCTCTTTCCTGCGAGAACTGAAAGCTCAAGCAGCCATAATCTCCCTATGGAGGCTTCCAAAAAGATGGTATATTGGAATAGTGTTCGAAAAATTAAGAGTTTAACAGAATTAATATAGAGGTGATGATAATACGTGAATTTTGTCCTGAATGAATCTCTGGAGTCTATTTCTATTTTAAAGACCAGGAGTTCTGGTCCCTTTTCTCCAGACTTTTTGCAGGAAGCTATACAAGCCACAACTATGAATTTAAAAGTGCAAGTATATTTCCAGTGAGTGATGAGTGTATTAGAGTTAGTTTACTGTAACTTTGCACTTTTTTGATGGCTACGGTTGCCAACCTTCATAAGGGAAGACTCGATTTAAATTTATAATCTGTAGTTCATAACATATATAACAAATATATAAATGTATCAATCCCGTGAAAGTTTTTTCAGGTTATTTTTTTTTCCGCTTGTCCCAGTAATTGGGAACATATTCTGTTGGCCGGACTGAAAAGTTATGTTATCAAACTGAAGACCACATGTTCGTGTCATGGGTGTGTGGTTGGTAATGGAGGCATTACCGCATGGAGGAAAGAATAAGAGGAGATGCCGTGAGCTCGTTTGAGTGAAGCCAAGCTCTGCGTCCAAAGTGGGCGTAACCTTAACTTGTATTGTGTTACCTTGTGTTCCGTGACTTGCACAGGGTTGTACGAAACAAATAAGTGCTCTGTTTATTAATTTTAAGGTTCGCATTCTTGAATATCAAAATGTGTATGAACAATGAGTGAAAGTGGCTGTGCTCGAAATTAGGCCTAGTAACTGATGAATGCATCAACACCAATAAGAATCAATTTGGTGTAAATACCTTGATTAGTTCGGCATCATTATGATAGTTCCCAAGATGTTCCTTCTGTGGTATAACTCGCACCTTCAGATACCTGGAGCCTGTTCAATTTAATCAGTGGTTCAGCGTATTATGTTTTGTCGCGTCTTTCTTACAAAACTAGCCTTGCATAGGTGCTCTCATATTTCTATTTAAATTGGCTTTTAAAACGATAACGCAGCTATTTGTGCCATTTACCCTGATGTACAGATTGTATTCTGCCTATCCAACAAAAAATATTTACTTGTCATTGCAGTTTTATGTCACTAAAATCCAAGACTAGTTGGAGTGGTTTATGGCTTTCAGTGTAGGAACAGCCATTTTCTTGCTACCCAAAGTGGGCGTGCCGTTGGGCTTCAGCAGCTTGCACTAGGCAGTGCAGCGAAGGCATCTCCTTCCGCTCTTTCCTCCATGCATTACCGTGTTTATCCGCCTGTGAAAATAACATGATTATTATTTTAAATTATTATATAATTGATAATATTGCGCAAAGTCGTCTGAAAGTATTATTTCAATTTGAACGCATGTTCACTTTTCAGATAAATGGTTATCTTAAATGTTGAGCAAATATGTAGCCTGAACAGGCAGAGGTGTCTGTCTCCAGCTCCGACATTTTTGTTTTGCCTATGGAGTCTGAAGCAGATACGGAATTTCTTGTTAAAGTTATTTTATTTATTTTATTATTTATTGTATTGCTCTCCCTTTAAAGGTAAAAGAAAAGCAGCAGAACTCTTGATTTTCCCAAGGACAGTGGCAAGGTGAATTATGGCATGATTTGTGAAAAAAATTAGGCCTAAGATATAAGTTGTAAGTTTTATTTTAATATCAAGCCAACAGTTCAAGTACACTACTGATCTTATCGTCTTAAGGACATCTTACACCATACCTTAGTAAGCATTTTCCTGGTGCTGTGAAATGATAGCCTAAAAATAATTCCACTCGTGTCATAACGTGCCCAATGATTTAACATTCTGTCAGCGAGCCGTCAGTGGGTTTCAGGTGTGCACATGGCAGTGGCGGATTGATCTCTCCAGTAGGACTATTTGTTCCCGCGAGAACTGTCAAAAAAGTGCAAAGTTACAGTAAATGAACTCTACCTAGGTATATTATTTCAAGAAAGTCCTGTTAGGTGAGGTACCATCTGATTTCAAGAAGAATGTTATCATCCCTATACCAAAGAATGTAGGAGCTGACAAATGTGAAGATTATCATAACAATCAGCTTGATTACTCATGCTTCAAAGATCCTGTCTACAATAATTTACAAAGGATGGAAAGCCGGATAGAAACGGAGTTGGTTGAAGACCAGTTTGGTTTCAGGAGAAATGTAGGAACAAGGGAAGCTGTACTAAGTCTTAGGCTGATTTTGGAAGGTAGAATAAGGAAAGATAAGAGAACGTTCATGGCATTTGTAGACTTAGAAAAGAATTTTAACGTTGATTAGGCTAAATTGTTTGACATTTTGAAAACAGTTGGGAGGGTGATGTACAATCTATACAGAAACCAGACAGCAGTCATTCGAGCTGAAGGACATGAGAAACGGTATTCAGGAAGGTGTAAGGCAAGGCTGCAACTTATCACCCATACTTTTCAATCTATACATTGAACAAGCAATGAAGGAAATTGGAGAAAAATTTATAGTGGGAGCGAAGATTGAAGGAGAAATAATTTCAACTCCTGAGATTTGCTGATGACATCGTCATCTTGGCCAACACGCCAGAGAATTTGAATGAGTTTTTAAATGGTATGGACTCCGTCTTGAGGAAAGAATTCAAAATGAAAATCAATAAATGTAAAACTAAAATATTGGAATGCAGCCGAAAGAAATCGGAAACCCCTATGGACATCAAATTGGCAGGTGAAAAGCTGAAGGAAGTAAGAGACTTCTGTTGCTTAGGAAGCAAAATAACCAGTGATAGACGAAGCAAAGAGGATATAAAAAGTAGGTTTGCTCAGGCAAGGAAAGAATCTGTTGACATCGAATATAGATTAACTGTAGGTATTAGGAAGGCATTTTTGAATGCTTTTGTCTAGAGCGTGGCACTATATGGAAGTGAAACTTGGACTGTTGGAGCAGCAGAAAAGAGGAGAATTGAAGCATTTGAAATGTGGTGTTACAGGACAAAGATGATCAGATGGGTAGATAGGGTAACAAATGAATTGGTATTAAGGCGAGTGAGAGAGGAGAGACGTTTCTGCCGCCTGCTAATGAAGAGATAGGTTGGTAGGACACCTATTAAGACTCCCAGGAATAGCCAGCTTAGTTATGGAAGGAAGGGTCGAGAACAAGAACTGTAGGGGTAGACCAAGGTTAGAATATGTTCAAGGTCATGCACGTCTACAAATAATTATTGGCGTATGATGTAAGTAGGTAAGATTTCAATGAAATATCCTGTTCATAGCATAAATTACTGTATTTTGTAGCCCAGGAGGATTATTGTTTCTAGCCGGGGTATGTCGAAATTTGTCACATTTTTTGGCGTGCTTGAGTTTTACTGAAATTCCTTTTTGAAAGTTGCCAGGTATATAATACAGTAATGGCAGTGCTACCAGCAGAATTCAGTATATAAAGATGATACTCTATATTGATCTAATTGCAGGAATGATTGAATCTTAAATTTTTAAGAATGGTAGACATTTCAGTTCTTCACGCAACTACTTGTTAAAACGATGTCATATATGAATCATTGTTCTGAGAGCAGAAAATGCCAGCCAGTGTCTCAAGCGTCGTTGTTGCACAATTACTTACAGGAGTTATTTCAGTTTGAGTAAAAGGTGAAATTTCTTCCAATTATTTTAATATATAATACGTTGAGGCTCAATGAATAATGCGTCGTAACGTGCATAGTGTCTCAAGCCAACAAAAGTAGTCATAGCAGAATTACTTCAAAATATTTCAGTTTTAGTAAAAGGTGAAGTTTCTTCCAATTATTTTAATATATAATGCATTGGGGCTCGATGGATAATGTGTCGCAACGTGCATAGTCTCTCAAGCCAATTAACGTAGTCGTAGCAGAATTGCTTGTCAAGATATTTCAGTTTTATTAAAAGGTGAAATTTTCCCCCATTATTTTAATATGTAAGATTTCTTCTAATTATAAGATGAGGCCATTTTATAACCGGAGCTAAGTGGGTAGGAACCAAGAATAGGGGACACAAATGATTTCTAATATAAAAACACGTAGAGGAATTTGTGAAGATGTAATTAAACGCCAAGAATAGAAATTTAACAAAATTTGGCTGGCAGAAAGAGCCTAGTGGGGTGGGATTCGAACCTGCAAAATTTGGTATGTTAACGAGTGTCAAGCACGCTAGCCCCGAGACCACCAATACACTGAGCAAATGCTCCTATGTAATGTGTCTTGATTCCATGCAAATGCTTCAGATACGGTACTTAACGTCGCCAAGCCATTGCCTTTGATAATTTCGTACAAAATCTGTCTTAAGGCCTTACACTATCAAATAAATTTTTCAAAGATCTGTGATAAAAGATATTTTATAAAAGATATGAGAGTGTAATGAGGAAATCTTTTATAAAAGGTGGTTTTATAAAATGCATGAGCATCATTTATCTTTGATAAAAGATTCAAACCAAAATGGCGGATCATAACAGCTGGAATATTACCACAGCAAAGATGCTCATATCAGAGTTTGATATGCATGAAATGTTTCATAATATGTTAGATAATGAATGGTATACAATGTAAAACATAAATAACAGATAGAAACTGTAGGTAAAAACAGCCGAGGCTATATGCGCTGCACACAAAGGTCTCGCTTCAGGATATAAAGAGGAATTAAACAGTTAAATAGGCTGAAATAAGCCGTGCATAGTAGTACTTTATGTTATAATAATTGTATTATCATCATCATCATCATCTTGTACAGTTTCCAGCCCCAGGCTGGGTCTGTTTGGAACATAAGCCTCGCCACTTATTTCTTTCTTCCCACCACCTCTCCGCTGTCACTCTGGTCCAGTCCTCGCCTCTCTTTTTGACACATTCCTCCACTCCTTTCAGCCATCGATCTCTTGGTCTTCCCCTTGGTCGTTTCTTCTGCATCTCATGCATCCTCTTGGGAATCTTCTTCTCATCCATTCTCTTTAAGTGTCCATACCACCTCAGTCTTGATGTCTCAATCCTACCTTGCAAGGGCTCCTCTTTCACCATTTCCCTGACCTTTTCATTCCTCACCCTGTCTCTTCTTGTTACTCCGATCCTACTTCGCAGGAACTTCATTTCACCTGCCTGTATTCTGCTTATGTCTCTTTTCTTCATTGTCCACGTTTCTGAAGCATAGGTCAGTATCGGGATATAGTAGCTTCTGTATAAAACTTCCTTGCTTTTTTGTGGGACATCTTTATTCCACACTAAGCTCCTAATGCTTCTCAGAAATGCTTCTGCCCGTCTGCCACGTTCCGTAATCTCCTTGTCATTTCTCCCATTCTCCTCCACTATACCTCCCAAGCACTTGAGACTTTCCACCTTCTTCAGCTGTCCACCTCCAAGTGTTATCCCACTCATTGGTCTGTCCTTTTTCCTGGTCGTTAACAGGATCTCACATTTACTGATGTTGAACTTCCATCCGTACTCTCCCACTGTTTCTTCCCAAGCCTTCAGTTGCTCCTGGATTTCCTCCTCCTTGTTTCCCCAGACCATGAGATCATCTGCAAACACCATTGCCTTCATCTTATCTTCTCCTATCTTTCCTGCTATCCGTGTCATTACCTCGTCCATAACCACAATAAAGAGAAGGGGTGACAGCGCACTACCCTGTTTCAGGCCACTCATTTGTCTGAACCAGTCTGTTCTTTCCCCTCCAACTTTCACACAACTCACACTTCCACAATACATCTCCTTCACTCTGCCTACAGTCTCTTTTTCCACTCCCATGTTTTCCATTGCTTTCCAAACCTTCTCCCTACACACACTATCATAGGCCTTTTCGATGTCCAGGAAGGCCATCAACAGATCCTCTCCAAATTCGTAGTGGTGTTCCTGGAGCTGTCTCACTGAAAATATGAGATCCACTGTTGATCTCCCAGGTCTGAATCCATACTGTTCCTCTCTCAATTTTCTCTCCACTTTGGCTCGTATTCTACTGTCTAATATCTTTTCATATATCTTGGCACAGTGAGATATGAGTGTGACTCCCCTGTAATTTCTGCACTCCTTTCTGCTTCCTTTCTTAAATATTGGGACAATTAATCCTTTCTTCCAATCTTCTGGGGTCTTTTTCTCCTTCCATATCACCCTCATCACACGGTACAGCCACTGTTTCCCAACCTCCCCTGCTGCCTTCACCATTTCAACACTCACTTCATCCACACCTGGTGCCCTTCCTCCTTTCATCTTGTCTATAACCATTTCCAGTTCTCTCCAAGTCAGGTCCTTTTCCATTCCTGTGTTGTCTTCTCCATCTTCCAATACATTGTCTTCCTCCCTATGACCATTTGGATTCAGCAAATCCTCAAAGTACTCTTTCCACACTGTCTTGAGTGTCTCTTTGTTGTGTACCTCAGTTCCGTTTTTGTCCATCATTACCACATCCTCTCGCAGACCTCTTCTCTTACTTTTGACCATCCCATAAAGTACTTTCTTATTTCCTCTGCTGTCTTCCTCCATCATCTCTGTCCACTTTACCATCCACTTCTTCCTCTCCTCTGCGACAATCTTGTTTGCTTCTTTCTTCTTTATCTTATAATCTTCCCTTGCCAGATCAGTTCTTTCCTGGAACCACACTCTGAAAGCCTTGTTCTTCCTTCCCACAGCTTCTTTTACTCTCTCATTCCACCATGGTGTCTCTTTACACCGCTTTCTGTTGCTTGTTCTTCCACATACTGCCACTGCAGCTTCCACCATTGTGTTTTTGAATTTCTTCCATTCCTCTTCCCCTGTTTTAGGATTGTCTGTTGGCATCTTTTCTCTTATTATCTTCTGGAATTCTTCCTTGACTTCATTTTCCTTGAGTTTCCATACTTTGATTCTCCTTTCCTGGTACTCTGTCCTCTTGCTATCCTTAACAACTCCCAGGTTCATTACAAGTATTCTGTGGTCGCTATCTAAGGCCTCTGATGGTATTACCTTTATATCTCTGACACTTCTCTTCATTTCCCAGTCGTACAACATGTAATCTACCAAAGATTTCTTTGTTAAATCACTGCTGTACCACGTTACCTTGTGGCTTTCTTTCTTCCGGAACCAGGAGTTGCCTACCACTAAACCGTTTCTCTTGCATAAATCCAGCAACTTTCTCCCTTCTTCATTCCTGCTACCCCATCCTTCTGCTCCCAATACATTTTCATATCCTTGCCTTTCACTTCCTACATGTGCATTCAAATCTCCCATGACAATGATGCTCTGACCATTCAACTGCTGTTGTAGCTCCTCCTCAAAGTCTTCCTTCTCTTGAGCTGTACATCCAACTTGAGGGGCATTATAATTCTTCAATTTCACTTGTGGTATTACAAACGAGTGTAAATAAGCACTCTATCCTTACCAGCAGGTAATGCATCTAACCAACTTTGACAAGGCAATGTCTAGTTGGCGGAATGAGTCGAGTGCTCGACTTCTGGTGCATGAGGACCAGGGATCGAATCCCACCTAATGTGTGTTTTTTTACTTCGTATATTACAATTTTCTTTGCTCGGGCAGTGGTTGTTTCGAACGTCGCCACCATTCATTTCCTCATAATTATTAATAATTAAATATTAATGTAATTTTTCAAGTGCTCGTACTGCAGCTTGTTGACCGAGATTTTACTCGTAGTACACTTTCACGTGGGAGACCCATGGTTTAACACATAGACGTTCACTTTATCTTTCCGTTTCTTTTATATACCGGTATTGCCACCACAGAATTTCAACTACCGTAATACAGTAAAGTGAACAAGAAACTGATCTTCATCCATTTTGGTGAACTATGATAAAATATTTGATGTGGTGTTATGGTGTGATTATTGCTTTGTATAACTTTCATAAAAGTTCAGTTTTATAAAATATTTGATAAAATTTCTTTGACAGTGTAATACCAGCCTAATACCTGTGTTGCTACAGTCTTATGTTTATTTATAAGTATTTGCTGGAATTAGTAAATAGTCATCAGCTATTACATCACTGGGGCGCTGTGAACCACCTGGCGGTTACTTTACCCATGGGAATGACCTTTAAGAAATTTATATTCGCAATTATTTCAATACACGGATGACCTAATCAAGTAAGTTGGGGCTTAATCGATAATGCGTAGGGTCCATTATGTATCAAGCCAACAAACTGTTGTCGTACGACAATTACTTATCAAGATATATTAGTTTTTAGTGATGACAAAATTAATGTTTGCAATTATATTAATGCATGGATGACTTAATAAAATAAGGTGGGGCTCAATCAATAATGCATGACGTGCATTATATTTCAAGCCAACAAACATTGGCATAGAACAATTACTTTTCAAGATATTTCAGTTTTAGTAAAAGGTGAAATTTTTACCCGATTATTTTAATATAAAAAATATTATGTTTTCCCAGCATAATCCCGACGCTTCCCTTACCCTCCTCTTCCGATATCTGAAAGCATTCAGCACCTCGGAACATTGTCGAGGTTGTACTTGCTTTTGAATTGCCATGATGTTTTCAGTCGTTACTACATGCTGCATAACACACTTCGTGAGGCTTACCCTCACCAGTGGATAAGAGGAAACTGGAAAGGAAGGTATTATCAATTCGTGGAGTAGCCTCTGTAGAAGACTATGTTTTGTTTCCCTCGTTATGATATTACACAAATAGCGCATCATTCATAGTAAAACTCATGCAGTGAGATGGAGAATTACTATTTCATTTGACCTTATTTGAGTTGTATTGTTTCATTTAGGGATTTGAATATAGAGGTCATCAGCTCCTTGAACTTGAGTGTGTATAGAATTTCTCTGTGATGTCTGCAGTAGTGCGTGTTCTGGTCAGGGGGCGTCCATTAATTACGTGAGGGGAGGGGGGGTGTCTCTGCAAATATCACTTTTTTTCCCCGGAGGAAACAGTGTAAAATTGTGCGAAAACTGGGTTAAACTTGGTTAAAAATGTCTAGAAAAGAGATGCTGCAGTACATGCGGTATCTACTTTTCATCTATCACAAGAGCTGCAGAACATCGGTGTGCAGTCCATAGTACGCCAGCGCACAAAGTGCGACCCTCGCGGATTGTGACACGTCGAGCTACTGAGCTCTTGTGTGCAAGCGATAACAGTTTACAGTGGCTATATCAGAGTGAGGATGAAGGAGCAGATGATTTTACTGAAAATTTGGACATGTTGGTTCCAGTAGTCACTATTGAAGTCATACATGAGTCTCCGTGGACTGAATTAAAAGGAATATTCTTTTACAAATTTTAGTAGTTCCTACTTGAGTATTTTATTGTTCAATTTTCTCACTGTGATTCTAGACTACATTCTTAGAAGTCTTAAAATACAGTACTAGTCTTGAATAAAAAGAATTAAGCAAATTGTTATTTTTCAATAAATCCAACGCAATCAAGCACAGACTAACTTATTTACATAAAAAATATGCGTTTTTAAAAAATCTCACATGAGATTAGGGGAGGGGGTTGGGCAAAATCTCACGACATTCGCCAAGGGGAGATGGGGGGTAGGGTTCGAAAAATCGCTTAAATTGCCTCTCGTAATTAATGGATGCTCCCTAGTGTTTGGTAGGTTTAGGAAGGCCTTAGATTAGGAACAATGCTGGCATGTACCTCGAGTAGAATTGGGAAAGCCCAAGAATTTAAGCTACCTATTCTCAGTCTTGCCTTGTGAGGGTGAGTGTATTCCTCAACCCTTAAACAACAATTCAATTACTTGTCAGAGCTAGAAATCGAACCCAGAACCTTCGAAACGGGGTCTCAATATGTACCCGTGTACCAAGGAAGCTGGTGATATTTTTGATCATATGCTTGAAATGCTTAGAAATAATACAGATAAGTTTTAAGAGTCTTAACATCTAGGTTATGGGCCCCTCAATAATACAGAAGTCTGGGTTAAAGAAGTAAAACAAAATAATGAAATGTATTAAGTTTTGAGGTAATACACAGAGAATCAAAATGACAAGATTCAGTATATGTAAAAAGCAATATTGCTTACAATTTCGTATCAACTTCCTTGGTCATGAGCTGGAAATGCATACAAATAATACAGTAGCCTGAATTGAAGAGAAATACCAAATAGTCAACAGGTGTCAAATCAGGTGCACGTGGCAGCCAACTTATAATGCCTACAGGCTCAATCCATGCTGGATCTCGATCTAGCTAACAATGAAGTGACTTACTTGATTTTCCATTCAACCTGACATAGTCATGCTTGAAAAGAGCACTCTTTTCCTGGAACGCCACAGATGCATTAAGTTTCTATTAATGTAACTCTAATAAATTAATTGATGCAACATATTTATACTTTTTCAACTTGGACTATTCTGTACGTATTTGCAAAACATTACGCCTTTCCAATTTCTTGTTGTCCACTGGTACAGTTAAAGCTCCCGGAGTGTGTATACCATGAAGTATTTATGGTATTTATTCTTAATGTTACAGCAAATCAATAGCAATGTACGCCACCAACTGTTACTTCGTCCCATTATGCCCAACAGCAAGTGACGTAAGAAATTATTAGTCAACAAATGAAACTTCAAGGTTAGTCAAGCAGTTTACACCTGTGTGCAAGGCTATGCTATGCAAGAGCACCAACAAGCCTTGACTCACAGTCAGCCGTCACGTACTAACCATTCGCACAACGCGTCGCCAAGAGAAGGCTTTGCCTAGCACAATTTTCATATCCTCGATTTCTCAAAACGTACTTGTCCGTTTTGGGAAATAATAACACCGTTGAATTTGTCTCGATGAAATCGGTTACCCTGTATGTAAAAATTAGTATAGTTCCATTTAAAAATCCAAAATTGGTACCAATATCTCAGCTATTCCCAAAGAAAGGAAAAAAATTGTCTAAGTTTGTTTATATACCCCATACATACTTGCCAACCCTTCCGATTTATTCGGAAACTTCCCGATTTTTCACCTCCTCTTCCGATCTTAATTACTATTATTTCTTCCGAATTTCGGGCCCCAGTGATATATTGTAAAAGAGAAAGAAACTGCAAATAATTTCTATTCTCAAGGAGATTCTCTCGTAAGTCGTAATTGCTTTTGTGATTTGCGTAACCTTGTTTTTTTTGTGTAAGTTTTTGTAAGTTCCTCGCTTGGCAGTGAGCTCCATAGCTGCGATCTCGGAATCGTGAGTCAGCTGATCGGCCTACCGCATACTGATTGGTGGTATTTCATGGACAAATAGGCGTCAAGCCTACGCTGATTAGTCGAGGCTGGCCACGTGACTGTGCAGAATGGTTGAAACCTTGTATGCTACGCGCGGCGATTGTGACTTCATCCGTTTGACGCCACGTGTTTATACTCTGCTAGCATCACGTTTAGTGCATTTAATTGAGGTATTAATGTGTGCGTCGGTAGATAATTTTTTTCAACTAGTTGTGTCGATGATTGTTTCGTGTTGTGTGTTTTAAGTTTCTCTCATCACGTTATCTTCAAGTGTTCAAAGAAAGCTATAAAACTTAATTTCCATTCATTTTACAATCTAGTAGAGGAAACCAATTTGCTCTTTGTTCCATGTGTTGTTGTGATATAAATATTTCTCATGGTGGAAAAACTGACATTGTAACTCACAGCAACACTCTAAAACACAAGGACATTGCTAGTTTTTTACAGAAGAACAAAAAATTAGGTACGTTTTTGTTCACGGGAATGAAGACAATGCTGCCATTTGAGCAGAATGTTTGTTCACGGCGTTCTTCGTAGAACATAACCTCTCGTTATCATGTTCCGATCACGTGGGACAATTGTTTAGAAAAATGTTACCGGATTCGGAAATTGCGAAGAAATATGCCTGTGGCAGGACAAAAACATCCGCCATTGTTCATGAAATGGCATGTGACGCAGATTCAAAAATTATTAATATTTTAAAATATGGGCCTTTCGCGGTCTCCACTGATGGTAGCAATGATAGAGATAGTAAGCTGTATCCTGTCGTCGTGTCATTTTTCAACAAAGAATCGAAGATGATTGAAAATAGTTTGCTATCCATGGAAAATTTGGAAGGTGACTCGACTGGTGCTAACATTGGTAATTTGCTTCGGCATCTTCTGGAAAGACATGCCATTCCAATGGCAAACTGTATAGCTTTTAGGTCAGACAATGCCCCTGTTATGATAGGGAGGAAAAATGGTGTTGCTGCGAAATTAAAAGAGCAGTGTAAAAACATCATTGTTGTAGGATGCCCATGCCATTTAATTCATCTGGCTGCTGAGAAAGGTGCTGATTCCCTTCCTGTGAAAATTGATCGAGATAAAAATGAAAATCCACAGCCTGCTTCCAGTCTCCGACCGGGTCAGAAATGGAATGAATGAAGCCCCCATCTAGCGGCGAGGATATGAACTGTGCCGGCTGCCGAGGCCTGACGCACTCCTCTGGGGCAATGATTAAATGAATAGATGAAATGAAATGATAGTGGAGAGTGTTGCTGGAATGAAATTTTGACAGGGAAAACCGGAGTACCCGGAGAAAAACCTGTCTGCCTCCGTTTTGTCCAGCACAGATCTCACATGGAGTGACCGGGATTTGAACCACGGACCCAGCGGTGAGAGGCCGGCGTGCTGCCGCCTAAGCCACGGAGGCTTTCCTGATCGAGATAATGATTGATATTTATTATTATTTAAACAAAAGCTGCAAGAGAAAAGATCATCTGAAGTTATATCAAGCTCTTGACCAAACTGATGTTACGAAAATACTGAAGCATGTGTGCACGCGTTGGTTGTCCTTGGGTAAATGCTTAAAGACTGATTTCACAGTGGAAGCCACTGCTGAGTTTTTTTTAAGGAAGAGGTGAACCAGTCCACTGGCACATAAACATATCTCAAGTATTTCCAAATTCCCAAAGTAAAGACACATGAAGATACGCCTGCAGAAGTGTAATTTGGTGTTAGTGTGAACAACAGAGTACAAGATCAAGCACATCTTATCATTGGCAAAAGGAAGTTGGAGAGCAGTTCTTCATCAGACCTCAAAGAAGATTGACTGACAGTATCCATGAAGACCTAAAGGAGAAGCAGTTAGGGGACGACGATGTGTGGGACAGAATAAAATGGAAAAGACTTGCCAGAAACATCGACCCCACTTGAAGTGGGATAAGATGATGATGATGACAGCCATTCACTGCCTCGTGTCACAGTGGGACAAGTGCCTCAACAGCCAGGGCCAATACTTCTAACATACAGGTACTGGTTTCTGTAATTATGCCTCCAGCTTGTTACTTTTTGAACGCACCTTACATATTTGATATCAACAGATTCCTTTTCTGTAGAAATGCTATCCTTGCCTGTGCTAACCTACTTTTTATATCCTCTTTGCTTCATCCATCACTGGTTATTTTGCTTCCTAAGTAACAGGCGTAATCTACTTCCTTCAGCTTTTCACCTGCCAATTAAGTCATCCTTAGGGGATTCTGATTTCTTTTGACTGCATTCCAATATTTTAGTTTTACATTCATTAATTTTCATCATGAATTCTTTCTTCATGACAGAATCCATACCATTGAAAAACTCATTGAAATCCTCTGGTGGGTCGGCTAAGATGACGATGTCATCAGCAAATCTCAGAGTTGAAATTATGTCTCCTTCAATCTATACTCCTACTATGATTTTTTCTCCAATTGCCTTCATTTGCTTGTTCAATGTATAGATTGAAAAGTATGGGTGCAGTCTTGCCTTACACCTTTCTGAACACCAGCTTCTCTCTCATATCTTTCTGCTCGAATACCTTCTGTCTGGTTTCTGTATAGATTGTAGAGCACTCTTCTATCCCTGTACTTGATTCCAATCGTTTTCAAAATGTCAAACAACTTGCTCCAATCAATGTTATCAAAAGCCTTTTTTAAGTCTACAAATGCCATGAATGTTCTCTTATCCTTCCTTATTCTAGCTTCCAAAATCAGCCTAAGACTTAGTACAGCTTCCCTTGTTCCTAAGTTTCTCCTGAAGCCAAACTGGTCTTCACCCAACTCTCTTTCTGTCTTTCCATCCTCTTGTAAAGTATTCTAGTCAGGATCTTTGAAGCATGAGTGATCACGCTGATTGTACGGTAATCTTCACATCTGTCAGCTCCTGTTTTCTTCGGTATAGGGATAACATTCTTCTTGAAATCAGAGGGTACCTCACTTGTCTCATAAATCCTACACACCAAGTGAAATAACCTATCAGATCTTCATCACCTATGCAGCTTAGCAACTCAATTGGTATATCAACTATGCCTGCTGCTTTGTTCCTGCTTGAGTCTTCCAATGCTCTGTCAAATTCTGATCTCAGTATTAAATCTCCTTTCTCATCCTTATCAATTTCCTCTTCCCTTTCTATATTATGATTCTTGATCTCTTTTCCCTTATAAAAAAAACTTCCATCTTGCAACCTTTCCTTCCCTATGTGTTCAAGGTTTTCCATCCGAGTCCTTAATATTACAGCACTTGGGTCTTCCTTTCCCCAAAAGTACTCTTAATCCATCGATAAGCAGTATATCTACCTTTCCTAATTTCAGACAATTTTCTATGCCTGCACATATCTCTTTCAACCAATCTTATTTTGCTTCCTTGCACTTCTTGTTAACCTCATTTCTCAGACATCTGTATTCTGCTTTTCCCCTTTCATTCTTGTGCTTCTGCCTTTCGTCCATTAATTCTAGTGTATCATGCATGATCCACGGTTTTCTACCTATTCTTTCTTTCCTGCCAATGCTTTCCTCTGCAGACTTTATTTCATTATTCAAAAGTGCCCATTCCTTTGCAATTGTAGCTTGTTCAGGGTTTTGCATTAGTCCTTCCTTTATACTCTTCTTGAATCGTTTGTTCACGTCCTTCTCTTTCAGTCTGTTTATTTCCCACTTTTTTTTATTGTGGTCAGAGTTTATGTAAGCACCAGGATATGTTTTGCAATCCAAAATCTGGTTTCGAATCTCTGCTTGACCATAATGAAGTCTATTTGGTTGCTAGAAATTGCTTTGTCACTGACAGTCTCTCTGGGACAGAGATAGCCTCTATGAATGTGGTATCCTTCTTTGCAACCTTAAGACTCGATGAAATTAATCCCGTTATTAAGTCTGTAGGTGACATTCTGATAAAATGTTTATTATGCCCATTAACTGTTTGAAAATTTGTCAGCCAGCAAATTTGAATGTGCATGTAAGGCTGCCACTATCACTTCTTGTTTGCTGCTTCATTTAGCTTGCATAATGGAAATAAATTTAGGTTGCTGCAACTACTTCCATGTTTGAAAACTGCACTGTTGGAACTCGGGCAGGTTATATGTTATAGAGTTCAGCACAGGTTGAAAAAGCTTGTCATTTAACCATGGTGCAAAACCTTACCCTGTTAAACCTTGGCTTGCGACGTGTTCACGTTATGGAGGTCAGCGCGCATGTCTGTGACCACTTTTATGGTCTTAAACAGGATAATTAAAGAGAGGTTTACACTACAAATGGTATACAATCCCACCCTTCCCAAAAGAAAAAAAAATCTGGAGAAATTTGGGCAAATTATTTTTGAGAAATGGGCGTATTGTGACGGTAGTTCCTGTTCTTTGCCTTGCTCTCTTGAACTTCAGTTAGACTAGCGACTACTGTATTTAAATTGCTCAACATTAAAAAGGTACCGATTTGTGCTGGAAAGAGAAACCTCTCATATGGTAACCCATCAGTACTTTGTCACAAATATTACTGCACCGTAGAAGTCACTTGATCAATAAGAAGAAGCCAGTTTGTTGAAATATGACTAGTCACACCTTTGTATATTGAACTTATGTAAGATTATGTTTTCAGTATTGCTGTATTAGAACCTATGTAAGGATTGCTTTTAATTCTGTTAAAGTGTCAATGGTGGGGAGTTATCTCCATCCGTTAATATTAATAAATCTATTCAAATATGTTTAAAAACTTGAATGAACACTTCTTAATTACAATTAACTAGATCAAATAATATCACCAAGCCTCCATCTACATGTTGACCGACTGAAAAGTATTCCTTACAATGATTATGTTGGCAGTAATTTAAGATTTATTAAAATTTTTACACCCTTTATTTTGCATAAGATTAAATCAAACTTCTATAGAATTTGTGTCATGTTTTCTCTAATTCTATCAATAATTTTCTCTATACAGTAGTGAAGAAGAGGAAGCAGAGGAGGAGGAAGAGGATGACGATGATAGTTCCAGTGTTGATGAAGAGGATATTAGTGTTTCAAATATGGAAGTTGTAAGTAAAATATATTGGCATGTGATGTGTGGTCTATAGGAAAGTACAAAGGAACTCATTTTCTAAACTGGTCATGTCTATCTGTGAATAAGATTATTTTATTTGTATTTTCCACATTTTAAATTTACCAGTTTGCTTGCTCCTGCATTGTTTTTTTAAATTTTAACAAACCAACAGCAAAATTCATAATAATAATGCTATTGGTTTTACGTCCCATTTAACTACTGTGGATTTTAGAGACGCCGAAATGTGGCCCTGAAGGGGTTCTTTAGTGTGCCAGTAAATCTATTGACAAGTCTCCCATGCATGCCAACTGACTGCGCCAGGATTAAATCCTGCAACTTTGGGAACCGCAGGCGTGAACGTTACCGCTGAGCCATGCAGCCAGTCAGCAAAATTCAATTTGGAACTTTAAGCTTAGAGAAGTTGGAATCATAGTGAATCTTTTATACAGGTGGGCCTTACATATTTAGAAACTGGATGACATAGTACAATCAATAACATGAAAATTTATGTTTAGTAAGATTTGGAAGTAAGACCCCTGACAGAATTTGAACCCAAATCTCATGCTGTCCTGGCAGGCATGCCTAGTCACTTCCACTAAAATAGTGGGATACCTTCCAGATGACATATTACATCATATTGTAGCCAAAGTTTCATACGTATATTTTAAAGTAATTTAATATTTTACAGTTCTTCATTTTTTCTCAGTTCATATCTAATTATTTTTATTATTAAGACAGCAGTTGTAACTTGGAGTTGTTGTTCGAGTCTTCAGTCATTTGATTGGTTCGATGCAGCCTTCCATGCTTCACTGCCCCAAGCTAATAGTTTCATCTCTACATAGCTACCACACCCTACATTCGAGGCAATTTGTTTAACATATTCTGACCTTGGTCTACCCCTACAGTTCTTATCCTCGTCCCTTCCTTCCATGACTAAGGTTGCTATTCCTGGGTGTCTTGGTACGGTAAGTGTCCTACCAACCCATCTCTTCTCTTCATTAGCAGTCACCTGAAACATCTACCCTCTCCCAATCATCTTAATACCTCTTCATGTGCAACCTTATCTACCCAGCTGATCTTCATTCTCCTGTAACACCACATTTCAAACACTTCAATTTCATTGTTTTCTGCTGCTCCGACAGTCCAAGATTCACTCCCATAGAGTGCCAAGCTCCAGGCAGAAGCTTTCAAAAATAACTTCCTAATACCTAAATCTATATTCGATGCATGGTGGTCACTACTCCTGGAACACCTGGAAATCCTGGAAAACTCCTGGATTTTTATTAGGTCTGGAGAACTCCTGGAAAACTCCTGGAAAATGACGAAAAATTTGAAAACTCCTCGCCACTGTTAATTAATTACAAAATTATTTCTATCCACTGCTAAAATTCCCAGCCCGCTCGTAGTCCTCGACGTCATGATATTGCGGATGGGGTAGCAAGAGCCATCTAGCGGTCACTCTGCAAACCCTGCTCGGCTGCCATGCGCGCCTTTCCCCTCCCCTCACCCCTCACCCCTCTCCCCGCATCTGCGCGGGGTGGCCGCTGCAGCGGTAATGCCCTCACGTGATGGTGTCGCTGTAAACAAACGCCGAATCTACGATAAGATATCTTCTGTCGGATGTATCCAAAAGTTCGAGATATCGAAGCCTGTCATACATGCTGTTCGAAATTCTCATGCTAAGTATGTGGAATATCTGGATAGTGAAAAGAAGAAAAACCTAGCCATGAATGAGATGGAAAGAACGAAAAAGAGAGTTGCCGAAGAAACCAAAGAATTGAAAGATAGGAGAAAGCGGTTGTTGGTGGAAGCCAACCGAGAGGCGTCATTGATTGACGAACAAATCACAAACCTCCAAAAATAGTACATGACGATGAAACAAACTCTTCATTGATTTTTAATACAGTATTTGATGTTTTACCAAAGCTTCTGTTTATTTTTCATGATACGTTGGCTTGTATCTAGCTGCCAGTATTGTAACAGTGAGATTATTTATTTGTATATGCTGTACTTAGTTCATATATATTGTATGTATGCGTACCAAAAATATATATACATGTAAAATATTATATATATATATATATATATATATATATATATTACATTCGATACTGTTTAATTTTATATGTAAACGTCTTGTGTGCTGAATTTTTTAAAATTAAAATAATTTTACATACCATTTGCTTATTTTTAACCAGAAATTTACACGCAGTGTTTTGGGTGAGCACTCTGTCGTTAACGAAAGAAATTTCCTCAGGCTACCTGTTTCTGTGTCGCAGAACATGCGATAGTATTTTTGTAAAAAAAATTTGAGGATAGACAACTTCACCGCAATAGAATTTCAGGCGGCATTCTTTTCTCTATTTTTTTTTTTAAAGCGGATATTTGAGTTACAAAGGCTTTTTTTTTTAATCATTTGTGTGTAGGCTTGCGTACCAATAACTCAATCACCGCTAATTTTTGTCAACATCTGTATAAGTAAAATCAAACACAACTGCTTTATTTTGGTCTTGAAGTAGGCAACCGATAAAGCCCCCCCCCCAGCATGCTGAGCTTCTATGCCCAAGATCGCGGGTTCAAACCCGGCCGAAGCTGTCGGATTTTTTAAGAGCGTTAAAAATCCCTCGGTATGCCTTCCTTCGGAGGGGAAGTAAAGCCGGCTGTCCCATGTCATAGATTTATGGCATGTTATGGAACCTTCCACTAATTACACCTGTGTGAAGCTAAATTGTATAGGTTAGGAATTTAAACAACGCTCTTAGGCTTGGAGGCTGGATTTAGACAGCTCCTTAACCCGGTCCATGAGTCAATCCTAATTGGCTACATGGATAATTCTTGCCAGGCGCGTCCACGTCGCGGGGGTGGGCAACGGTACTGTAATATACCATGGAACTACAGTACCGGCTAAGTTCTGGTGAGGACCCAGTCCTATGGGATATGACATAGGCCCCGTGCACAGGGTTACGTGCGAAGACCTCAACGGAATCTACAGTGGAGAAGATGGACTTCAGAACGGTGGAGATTGCGGAAGAGGCAACCCAGTACTCAGGGAATAGTATGAGTACAGCATCAATCGGCAGCGTCTGTTTCCCATGTTAGGGGCGGCTGCAAGGGCGTCTGTTCTCCATGTTAGGGGCGGCCTGAATAATAGCTGGCAGTAGCTTCATAAAATGCCTTTGGGAGTGGCGACCCCATCGTAATAATAGCCTAAAATGGATATGGCACTTCCAATGATTCGGAAAAGGTTAGGGCGTACCCTGCAGGCGACGCGCAGTTCCTTTGGTACTGGGGGAACTGTGAGAAATGGGCGACCAGTAACCGAAATGAAAGTGGGAATCCTGAATGTCATGACCCTGACAGGCAAGGTGGAGGAGGTGGTAGACTTCATGGAGAGGGAGAAGGTTGGAATGATGGGGCTGAGTGAAGTGAAATGGAAAGGTAAAGGGAGGAAGAAATTGAGGAAAGGATATACATTATACTGGAGTGGTGGCCAAGAGGCAAAAAATGGCGTGGGACTGATAACCTCGAAACAACTGGAGGAGTATGTTGAAGTGATAGTGTGTGAGTGACAGAATAATGAAAATTAGAATGAAGATGAAGAATGACGTGATGGACTTCATACAAGTGTATGCACCACAGACTGGAAACAGAGAAGAAGATATTGAAGTATTCCTGGAGGATGTAGAAAGAGTAATCTCAGATGTAGAAGTAGTGATCAAGGGAGATATGAATGCACAAGTCGGAATTGAGAGACAAGGAAAGGAAGAAGTCGTTGGACCATATGGATATGGGAAAAAGAACCGGGAAGGAGAGGAACTTGTAAACTTTTGTGAAAGGAATGGACTGATAGTGGGCAATTCATGGTTTCGGAAGAAAAACAGCAGGAAAATTACGAGATATGGGTGGGGTGATAGAAGAACAAAATCAGTAATTGACTTCTTCCTGGTGGAAAGGACAAATCCCAGAAAGCTGATGGATGTGACAGCTTTACCAGGTGAAGCATTTGATGGGGACCATAGAGCTGTGGTGGCAAAATTTAGATGGGGAAAATTGGAAAACCTAAAGGAGATCAGAGAAAGTAAAATAAAAGTATGGAAATTGAAAGACAAAGCTGTACAGGAAGATTTTCAGGAGAGATTGAAGCAACAAATCCCAGTTACTGAAGTGGAAAATATAGAAGAGGACTGGTCCCACTTTAAAAAGGCATTTGCTGGTGCAGCAGAGAGTGCTTGTGGTAGGACGTCATCAAGAGTGAAAGAGAAGGAGACACCGTGGTGGAATGAGGAAGTGAGGAAAGCAGTGAAAGAAAAGAAGTCTGCATGGAAAGAATGGAACCGAGATCAAACAGAAGAAAGCAAAAGGAAGTACCACGACAGCAAACGGAGGTGTAAGAAAGTGGTAGGAGAAGAAAAGAAGAAAAGTTGGGAAGAATTTACACGAAGAATGGAAACAGATGTAAGTGGCAGTAAAAGGATGCTGTATGGGCTTCTAAGAAGTAAGAGGAAAGAAAGAGTTACTACAAAGCTGGTGAAAAAGGAAGATGGAGAGTTCTTAACACACCCAGAAGAGATAAAGGGTCGATGGAAGGAGTATTTCGATAAGCTATTGAATGTGAGCAATTGTACTGGTGAGATCGAAGTGACACAGCCTGACGACTCTATAACAGAAGATGATATAACAATGTTGGAGGTGGAATTAGCAGTTCAGAAAATGAAGATGGGAAAAGCAACAGGGGTGGATGAAATCAGTGTAGAGATGATAAAGGCTGCTGGACCTGTTGGTATGCAATGGCTGATCGACTGCTAAAGTGTGTGTGGAAACGGAAATGTGTACCAGAAGACTGGGAGAAAGGGCTAATAATACCAGTGTTTAAGAAAGGGGACAAGAAAGTGTGTGATAACTATAGAGGGATCACCCTCATATCACAGATAGTAAAAATACTGGAAAGGATATTAGAAAGAAGGAGAAGAAAGGTGGAAGGAGAGTTGCAAGAGGAACAGTATGGCTTCAGGAGTGGAAGATCCACAGTGGACCCAATCTTTAGCTTGAGGCAGGTGATGGAAAAGAACTGGGAATATGGAGAGGATTTGATCATGACTTTCATAGATCTAGAAAAGGCATATGATAGTGTCCCCAGAGAGAAGGTATGGGAAACCATGGTTAAGAAGAGACTGGGAAGAGAAATGTTGGAAATGGTGCAAGCAATGTACAACAACTGTGTTAGCAGGGTACTGACCCCAGTTGGAAAGACAGATTGGTTGAGGAACAAGACTGGACTAAGACAGGGGAGTGTGCTGTCACCTCTTTTATTCATAATGGTAATGGATGAAATTGTAAAGGAAACAAAGGAAGCATATGGACATAAAGAAATGAAGTTACTATTATTTGCAGACGATATTGTGGTCTGGGGAAGGAACACTGAAGAAGTGCAAAAACAACTAGATGCACTGAACGAAAATATTCAGAAGTATGGCCTGAAAATCAGTATAGAGAAAAGCAAGACCATGGTGATGACAAGAGGGGAAAGACAAGGAAAGGGCACTGTGAAAATTGGAAGTCAGAGTTTGGAAATTGTGGACACGTTCAAATACCTAGGAAGTGAATTGATGCAAACTGGTAGGTTGGACATGGAGATTGACAGGAGGATACAGCAGAGCAATGCATTCTATCAAAGTGTAAGAAAACTTGTTTGGGATAAGGAAGTACCAAGGAAAAGCAAGGAGGTAATGTATAAAATGTACTATGTACCCATATTAACTTATGCAGCTGAGACTTGGACCCTGACGAGCAGGCAAGAGAGTAGAATCCAAGCCAGTGAAATGAAATTCCTAAGAAGTATGATAGGTAAGACAAGGAAAGACAGAGTGAGGAATGAAGATGTTCGGAAGGAAGTTGGGATGGCAAAACTAAATGAGAGAATTGAGAAGAATAAACTAAGGTGGTTTGGACATGTAAAGAGGATGGAGGAAAATAGAATACCAAGACAGGTGCTGGAGGCCAAGTGCAAGGGTAAGAGAGCAAGGGGAAGACCTAGAACAAGGTGGATCGATTCAGTGAAGAACAGCGTGAGGAAAAAGGAATCTGGACTGGGACAAGTTCGTGGAAGAAGAATTGTGGAAGGAAAGAGGAAAGTGGAGAAGTGCCATAAATACCCCGACCCGGCAGGAGCTGGATAAGGGGAAATGATGATGATGATGATCTTAGGTTTCTACGTTCGTTGCCGAGAGCCGACTGCGGTGGCATATCGGCATATCAACGCTGTACACAATTTCATCGTTTGATAGTTCTCTGTGCGTATCATAAACGTAGCGTAACGCCAGGCTTAACTGAGACGAGCCTTCTATATTTGTAGTTTCGTCAAATAGAATCCCGTAAAACCCAGTTGTCCGCACTCGTTTCAGAATTTCTTCAGAGATCTCTAAGCTGCAGCAGTTGATAAGCTTTGTTCTTCGAAGTCTTGCTTACGTAGGTTGCTCTCACACTGGAGTTCTTCAGATGTCCAGCTATCCACGCGAAACCTGAGAATTTGTCTAAATGTGCCTTCAAATTGTAATTTTGATGTACTTATCATTGAATTAAGTCACCTTCATTTGACAACTCGACGCGTCCATCGTCCTGACTGCCTCGAAGAGGAATGTTATTTCTTCCACAGAAAATTATGGATTTGAGGATTGGCTTCAGTCTTTCACAATTTTCTTGAACCACTCATGACCGTTGTGTGCAAACTTGGTTGGCAACTTCGAGGATTCTTGTATGTCGTAATGAAATCCTTCCCACCTTGAACAGCGCGTAGGTGGTACTGGTGAAGAGAATGGGTCACCAAATCACCTTTTTGGCCAACAGGTCTTAGAAATTTTTAAGATGGGTCTTGACAAGATTACCTAAAGGAGTTGCCATCTGGTAGCCGCCTCGTCCATCATGGGTAAACAGAGCACAGGGTACACAAAAAAGACCTTTGCATGATGGGGAGTATACCAGCCAGTCATGTGCCTGAAGATATTTTATGTTCATGCACCTCTTTTTGTTTCCTTGTTTAGAGAAGGGAAATTGAAAATTGGAGAGGTCGAGTCCAATGATTAGTAAGTAACTACTTGGTGATGTCAAGAATTTCCTTTTTCCCAGCGTACCGGCCAACGTCATTTTGTACGTAAAGTTCGTGTTCTGGGGGCTGAACTACAGAAGGTTGTTCTAAATTCTCACTCCTATCCTGGACAGAAGCTGAAGAAGATCCTTCACCAGAACATCGACCAGAAGGCCCAGCACCAACATCGACACCTGCACCACCATCTTCACCACCGTGAAAATCGCAGTCACCACCGTGATGATCACTCCCTTCCTTTACTTCTTCTTTTCGGATGTTTGCGGGGTGGGGGGTGTGCAAAGAAAAAATCTATTTAGGATTGATGAAAAGGGGTGCAACTGAGACTACCCTGGCAACGTGAAAAGTAAAAAATTACGAGATTACGACCCTGGTATTTTTATCTTTTAATATTTTGGCTATTTATTTTGTATTTCTCTGGTATTTAATTCGAATTTCTAAATAATCCGTTAAACTCTAAAATTGCAAGATTAGAATTGGGGTTACATGAACATAAACTTAAAACGTATGCAAATTTATTCTAGCGATTAGCTTTAAAAGCCGTTAATTTTCTTTCGCAGAAACTGTAAAAAAAGGAAAGGAAAAAAAAAAAGACTTAACAACCGATTTTTTATTTTAATTCTTACATTCAAGTTGTTATAAATTTGCAATTCTATTATGTTAGCTTTCTGACTTATATAGAACTTTGTCCGGTTTATAGGACTCTACATAGTTAAAATAAGTAATATCCACGGCAATGCAATATATTGAGAACTTCACATTTGTCATAACTACATTTTTCTTTCTTGTTTCGTAACTTCATTTAACAAAACAATCTAACCTAAACAAATCTGAAACATAGAAGGAAGAAGCTGTGACACCGGAGAGAATTGAACCCGAGAATGCCCTCATGAAAGCCAAGCGCGCCAGCTACTGCGTCACGGAGACGCTTGATAAATGCTCTGCTCAGTGGACATATGGCCTGCGTTCCCTGCGACGCAGCATGCCTTACGCGCAGTGCGCTCAATCTGTGCAGAAACCTTGCTCACGTGCCGTGGATATAACACTTCAATAGTAATAAAAATAATACCTATGACATGACGCTTTAGGCCAATTTATTAAACATCCATCGCATAATAATGTAGTAATTGTACTGTAGGGACACACCGCCTACTGCCACGGTCATGCACAAGATGATTTGGGAGCCTCTAGCCACTTACACATACACTTACATGGTTAAGAGTTAGTTCCTTCCGAAATTCCCAGAAATTTCTCAGTATCATGAACGCACTACTAACACTAACACACCAAATTCAAAACACTAAAAACAAACACAGCGCAGGACAGAACCAATGCTTTCACCAACAACACCGAAGGTAATTTGTATGTATGCAAGAATTAAATACGGACCCCTCCGGTAAGATATTAGTGAGGTTAAGTAGCACAAACTGTAACGTTATACAAACCACTCACTTGAAGAACAATCCTTCGCTGAATGCCTTACCACACAAGGCGTGCACACTACAGATGATTAGCACACATCAGTGATTCATACCGGACTGAAGCCACCTCCCTGTCGCATGTGCAACAATGCCTTCTCGTAACGAATCCCACACATCATACTGCCAAGATGGCGTCGGTGAGTGAAGTGCGTTTGTTTCGGTCTCCTGTTTTGTGTTGTTTTTACAACAAACTTTAATATTTTAACACATAGGTTCCGGCCCTCCCCCAGATCCGGGCCTGGGTTCAATATACTTCATTAGTAGCTTTGAAAAATATTCTTCCAGTCTTCTTATTATATCATCACTTTGATATAACAATTTTCCTGCGTCATTTTTAACATCTATTTACTTCCTCCAATATCCTCCTGCAAAGTTTCAGTGAAGGTTTCCCAGCTTTTCCTTTTTTCTTCTTATATTATTTCTTGGCAAACCTTCTTGGCTTCCTTATACTCCCTCCATTTCTCTAGATTTTTTCTGCCAATCCACTTCCTCCATGACATTTGCTTTTCTCTAACTGCTACTTTTACTCTTGTCATTCCACCAGTGTCTCCTTTTACTATTTTATCCCAGACAGTCTTCCACAAGCGTTGACTGCACACTTCACAAAACTACTTCAAAAACATGTCCATTCCAGTAGTCTCCCCATCAAGTTCAATTTCAAGTAGTTGGCTACCCGAGATGTCACTGTAAGTGACACTTAGCGGCAAACATTGGAACTTGATAAGAGCTTTTCTAACCAAATAACCTACAAATTTAGCTACACACTACCAATTGTAATAGTAGGTTCTTTTTCGTGCCATAAATCTATGACATGGGCCCGCCGGCTTTACTTCCCCTCCGAAGGAAGGCATACTGAAGGATTTTAGTGCTCTTAAAAATCAGACTACTTCGGCCGGGTTTGAACCCGCGATCTTGGGCATAGCAGTTGAGCATGCTACAGACTATGCCACCAAATCCATTGTTGCTTCAGTTCATGAGACCTACTGGATGGAATCTTGACCCGTAGTTTGCTATGAGGTTAAAAACAATTTGTTTGGAAATGCAATGCTAAATTCTCTGAATTTTCTTATATCCAAGAGTGAAAATAAGTTAACACACTCCATATCTGGCATCTTGTTGTTGAATGTTCTTATTACGTTGCCTCCAGACATTAGAGAAAATTGTTACGATGCAACATAAGAAAGTGACTTGTACACTTTATCTATTGCCTAATTATACAACTCAGTAGTGTCAAGTTATAGAGAAGTTCCATCAGGGGACAGTGGTGTGCCTAACTCAATTTTGCAAAATATGACAGTTAATTAAAATACCCTGAAATTGAAGTGTAACGATGCCAAAACAGCCTGATTGTACTCTCTGGGGCGTGGTGGCGCAGCGGTCAAGCTGTATGCCTCTCACCAAGGCGGACCGGGTTCGATTCCCGGTCAATGCATGTGAGATTTTCGATGTGAAATGCCATGTCCTGTGGTTCGGATTTCACGTAAAACGGAGGTCCCGTGGCTTATGATCGAGAGATTAACAGTCACGTTAAACTACAAGCTTCCTTTTTGATTGTACTCTCGGTAACTTAGCAGTTTTCTTTCACTTTAATTTCCAAGCATAGAACTAAAACTCAAAGGAATGATTACAGTAATCTCAGTTACTATGAAGGTTCACTTGTTAACCCTCCATTGGACTTGGCCAAAACCGTTACCAAGGTTGCTCTCTTTCTTTTGCCACATATTTGTGATGGGGAAGAAAATTGAGATAAATATATTCTTTTTTCCTTCTTTCCAGCCTGGAATGGACAGTGGGTGCACTGCAGTAGTGGCATTGTTGCGAGGTAGAGATTTGTATGTCGCTAATGCAGGCGATTCGAGATGTGTCATTTGCCATAACGGGAAAGCAGTTGATATGAGTGTTGATCACAAGCCAGAGGATGATGAGGAAATGGAGAGGATTATTCATGCTGGTGGCAAGGTCACCTTGGATGGGCGAGTAAATGGTGGTCTTAACCTATCCCGAGCCTTTGGTAAGAATCTTCAAATGCTGTTTATTTACCTGAAAGATTACTGTGTCCTGCGATGCCCTGACACGTACATATTGTGTCCCTGGGTGTGGGTCAAGACAAGTTGGTTGCTATGCACAGATTGTAATTTTTTAATGTTATTTTCAACCAAAGACTGTTAGCAATGAAAACTTTTTTATAACATTATCAAGTGCTGCTCTTTTCTTAGGTGGTTTTATATACTAGCAAGCACACAGTTTCATTGCACAATATCTCTGCAACAATATGAAGAGTTTCCTTGAATTTTGACCCATATGTACATATTTCTTTGGTATTTTATATATCAAGGGGGTAAAGGATTTTTGTATGATGTGATTAGTTTTTATTGGCTTTTCAAAATTGCCTTATTATAAAAAATAAAAAAACCTCAATAACCCTAAAAGCATAGCAGATACAGATTTGTTTTCACAGTGAATGCAAAGTTTTTATTCTACAGGATGAGCCACCATGAAATTAACAGGTTTATTTTAGTTTTTTGAAATATGATTTTTGTGTGTGTGTGGGGGGGGTTGGGGTTGGCTGTTACCCATTCTGTTTTTCGTTAAATGCGACTGTTACAGTTCACCCCTGAGAATGAATACATTTCAAGAATTCAGCCAAATTTTAAGTGAATCGCCCATTTACATTGTTATGTATGTTTTGCATGAAAAATACAACTTTTCGGAAGATAACTTGAAAAGTTGAACATACTTCATACACCTAGACTTACTTCGACTTATGTCCTTTTAAGCTCCTCCAAGGAGCAAAGGGCTTCCACAAAAGCTTTCCAGGGAACTCTGTTGACAGCAGTCTTCTTCACCCTGTTCCAGGACCTCTCCTTTGTGGAAAGTTAATCTTCAACAGTTCTTCTCCAGGTTTTCTTTGGTCTCCCTCTCTTCCAGCTGCCTTGTGGGTTCCAATCCAAAGCTTGCCTCAGGATTTGCGTTGGGCTCCTTCTTAGGATGTGGCCTATCCATCTCCATTTTCTTCTTTTGATCTGGGTTTCACATTGACTATGTCCCGTTCTCTGCTACAGGTCCACGTTGGAAATGACATCTGGCCAGCGTATGCCCAGAACAGTCCGCAGGAATCGGTTTACTGTCGTCGGTATGGACTGTTTTAGCTTTGCTGTTACCTTCCATGTCTGACATCCATAGAAGAGAACAGACTTTACGTTGGTATCCAGCAATCCCAATTTGGTCCTCTGCGTAATCTCTTGGGATCTCCACACCAGTCGCAGCTGGGCAAATGCTGCCTTTGTCTTCCTATTCCGATTTGCGATGTCCTCTTCTGTGCCTCCAGTTGTTGATACCATACTCCCAAGATAACAGAAATATTGGACACCTTCAATCTCATCCCCATTCATCATGACAGGCTCTGCGTTCTTAGAATTGATACGCATTTCTTTGGTCTTGTTGATGTTAATTTTCAATCCAACTTTTCCGCTTCTTCCTTCAGTATGTTAACTTTCTCTTGCCTGTCTCTATGTGCCTGCAACATAAGACATATGTCATCGGCAAAGTCCAGATCTTCTAGTCGCTGTGTTAGTCCCCATTGAATGCCTCGAGCTTTTCCTTCTGTAGCCCTTTTCATGACATAGTCCAGTACAACCAAAAATGAGATTGGTGAGAGCAGACAACCCCTTTTCACTCCCGATGCTATTCCGAGAGTTGGCCTTCATGAGCAACTTGTGCACTGTATCCTTCATACATAGCCTAAACGAGCTGAATGATCTTCTGTGGTATACCATAACCTAACCTAAGCCCGTGGCACTACAGCCCATGAAGAGCCTAGGCGTACCAAGCGACTGCTGCCCAGCCATTTGGCCTGCAGATATTGGGGTGACACGTGGTCAGCGCATCGGATCCCCTCGGCCGTTAATCTTGGTTTTAGTGACCGGGGCACTGCCTCACTGTCAAGACAGCTACTCAATTGTCCTCACGAGGCTTAGTGCACCCCGTTCCAGCCCTCACGTCGGTTTCTAAAATCTGTGAAGGAGCCGGGAATCGAACCCGGGACCTCCGGGTGAGAGGCAGGCGCGCTATCCCAACACCACTGGGCCGGCCGTGGTATGCCATAGCTCTTCAAAATTAACCACACATGCTCTCTATTCACGCTGTCAAACACTTTCTCAAAGTCTATGAACAAGAGATACAACGGTGTCCGATATTCCAATGTCTGCTCAATGATTATCCTTAGTGTATTGATCTGATCAGTTCACGATCTACTCTCTCTGAACCCAGCCTGTTCCTTCCTCAGTTTAGTGTCTAGTGGTTTCCGAATCCTGCTCAAAATAATCCTTGTGAAAATCATACTAGGCGTGGAGAACAGTGTGATGCCTCTCCAGTTATTACACTCCATTAAGTCTCCTTTGGTAGTTTGATAAGTATTCCTTTTTTTTTTTCATTCTGCAGGCAATACTTCGGTGTCCCAGATTTGGTTGAAAAGAGGAAGGAATTTCTCTGCGATGAGGCCAGTCTCGGTTTTAAGTACATCTGCTGGGATGTTATCTATGCCAGGTGCTTTGCCACTTTTGCAGTCTTTTATTGCTCTATCTCAGCTTTTGTGATATGGCTTGTATTAATATTCAGTTGGGGCGCATCATGTTCAACTGTTTCAGTGGCTGGTGGTATCTCTCTGTTGCGAGTCTGTGCAAAGAACTCCCTCCAACGAATCAATTGGTCTTGGGTGTTCGTCAGTATATTTCCTGCAGCTTCCTTGATGGGTTTCCTCAAATTAAACTTCTTATTCGATATATTAGTTATCTGATAACTCTTTGGTGTCTCCTTTAACCCCTGCCTTTTCTGCCTTTCTTGCCATATCTTCTATCATCTTACGCTTGTCATTTCTCGCACTCCTCTTCACCTCTCGGTTTAGAGTGTTGCATACCTGCCAACCCTTCCGATTTATTCGGAAACTTTCCGAATTTTCACCTCGTCTTCCGATCTTCTTAATTACTATTAATCTTCCGAATTTCGGACCCCAGTGATATATTGTTAAAGAAAAAGGAACTGCGAATAATTTCCATTCTCAAGGAGATTCTCTCGTAAGTCGTAATTGCTTTTGTGATTTGCATAACCTTGGATTTTTGTGTACGTTTCTCGCTTGGCAGTGAGCTCCATAGCTGCCTGCAATCTCGGAATGGTGAGTCAGCTGATCGGTCTACCGCATACTGATTGGTGGTATTTTATGGACAAACAGGTGTCAAGCCTGCGCTGATTATTCGAGGCTGGCCAGGTGACTCTGCAGTATGGGATTGAAACTTGTATGCTACGCGCGGCGATTGTGACTTGATCCGTTTGACGCCACATGTTTATACTCTGCTAGCGTCACATTTAGTGCGTCGGTAGATAATTATTTCAACGATTTGTGTCGATTGTTTCGTGTCGTGTGTTTTAAGTTTCTCTCGTCACGTTATGGCGACAAAACATCAGAAACGTTATCTCCAAGTGTTCAAAGAAAGCTATAAAACTGAATTTCCATTCATTGTACAATCTGGTAGAGGAAACCATTTTGCTCTTTGTTCCGTGTGTCGTTGCGATATAAATATTTCTCATGGTGGAAAAACTGACATTGTAACTCACAGCAACACACTAAAACACAAGGACAGTGCTAGTTGTTTACAGAAGAACAAAAAATTAGGTACGTTTTTTGTTCACGGGAATGAAGACGATGCTGCCATTCGAGCAGAATGTTTGTTCACGGCATTCATCGTAGAACATAACCTCTTTTTATCATGTTCCGATCACGTGGGACAATTATTTAGAAAAATGTTCCCGGATTCGGAAATTGCGAAGAAATATGCCTGTGGGAGGACAAAAACATCCGCCATTGTTCTTGAAATGGCACGTGACGCCGATTCAAAAATTATTAATATTTTTAAATATGGGCCTTTCGCGATCTCCAATGATGGTAGCAATGATAGAGATAGTAAGCTGTATCCTGTCGTCGTGTCATTTTTCAACATAGAATCGAAGATGATTGAAAATCGTTTGCTATCCATGGAAAATTTGGAAGGTGACTCGACTGGTGTTAACATTGGTGATTTCTGCGTCTTCTGGAAAGACATGCTATTCCAATGGCAAACTGTATAGCTTTTAGTGCTATGATAGGGAGGAAAAATGGTGTTGCTGCGAAATTAAAAGAGCAGTGTAAACACATCATTGTTGTAGGATGCCCATGCCATTTAATTCATCTAACTGCTGAGAAAGGTGCTGATTCCCTTCCTGTGAAAATTTATGAGATAATGATTGATATTTATTATTATCGAAACAAAATCTGCAAGAGGAAAGATCATCTGAAGTTATATCAAGCTCTTTAGCAAACTGATGTTAGGAAAATACTGAAGCATTTATGCATGCGTTGGTTGTCCTTGGGTAAATGCTTAGATAGACTGATTCACAGTGGAAGCCACTGCTGAGTTTTTTAAGGATGAGGTGAACCAGTCCAGTGGCACAAACACATCTCTCATGTATTTCCAAATTCCCAAAGTAAAGGCACATGTAGATAAGCCTGCAGAAGTGGAATTTGGTGTTCGTGTGAACAACAGAGTAAAAGATCAAGCACGTGTTTTCATTGGCAAAAGGAAGTTGGAGAACAGTTCTTCTCCGTCTGTAAGGAAAAAAAGTGACTGAACCAAGTCAAACTGTTGGTATTTCAAGACAGGAGAGACTATTTCTTTTTCTGTTATCTAAGTTAAATGAGGCATTTTGCTTGTTTCTGGCATTTACCATCCGTATATTTGAAAAGTATAACAAAGTTATTCAATCGCAAGCACCTCACATCCATGTCCTAAGATCCATACTGATTGATTTGCTGACAGAAATTCTCTGTAGGTTTGTTAAGCCAGTGGCCATAAAGAAATATTGCACAATTTTAGAAGTGGTCTATCACACAAGAGAGAATCAGAAAGCTGATGATGATTTGGTAATTGGTTCAACATCATCTAGTTGTGTAGAAAATCTGGCTCCTGAGGAGAAGGTCTTTTATTTGCATGTCAGGAACTACTTCACTGCAGCCTCTGATTATATTATTCATAAATTTAATTTGGACAGTGAGTTTCCTGTTAATGCTCAAGTGGCACAGATAAGGTCTTTGTCTACTGCTTCCTTTAGTGCCGTGAAATATTATATCTCTAAGTTTCCAATTATGTTGCCAAAAACAAAAGACTGAAGATGAGCACCAAGCAATGAATGCCAGTTTTGTGCTCTCCAAATGGAGGATTTGCCATCTTCTATTGTAGAAGGAAAAAGAGTAGATTGTTCTTGGTCTGCAATAGGGGATATACAAGGTGGAGATGGGTGTCTGAAATATGACAGTAGCTTGAGTAATGCTGTCAATATTAACAATCCCACACAGCAACGTTGAATGTGAGAGATTGTTTAGCCAGGTGAAGAAGACAAGGATACAATTCCGATCATCTCTGAATGACGAAAACCTCAACAAACTGTTAGTGGTTAAATCAAGCCTATGTGGAAATTGCTACGAGCAGCAGTATGACGGGGCATTTTTGAAGAGAGCAAAGTCGGCTAAAAGATCTGCATTAAATCAGTAAGCAGTCTCAAGATTACCATCCACATGTATATACATCACCTAATCATAATTAGGTAAGTATTGTCCATGGTAATTAACTTAAGTCGGACAAAACGTGAATACGCTATGTGGTAGCGAATGCGAAGTGTAATCCATCAGAATGATTGTATGCATTTTCTTTAAACACACAATTATGTTCTCTTACGGGCCATACATGGTACTCGATGATTGATGATTGTTAACATTTTTGAGAATTTTATGCTGAATTCATACTTTGCCAATAGACACACGCATGTCTTTTGTGTACCCTCTTTCGCCCATGCCACGGTATACTGCGCATGATGAAATCTATAATTTAAAAAAGATCTTCCTATTTTTGACTTCCGAAGGTTGGCAGGTATGGTGTTGTATTGCTCTGACAAGGGAAGTCTCTGAACCGGGGAATCGCGGATCCTGCTGAAACTTAGCAAATATGTTGCTTGAGCCCAACTAGGCAGAACCATGAAGAAAAATCTTTCGGAAATTAACTCCTGCCCTCCGTAGACGGCAATAAGTACAACAATTTTGAACTGTGCGCGCTGGTCAAGCGCGGGTGTGCCTCACGCCTGATTGGTGGCTCAAAAGGTCATGCTCCAAATGACTGCCCTCCCGTACTCGTGCTCACAACCTGCGCTGCGGCGTGGACATTAATGCTGCATCTTTACAATATATTGCACGTCGTGCTTTATTAGTAATCATGCAATGTAAGGTATCACAAATACATATTACAACACAACACAGAGTAAACTGAACCAATAGTCAAACAAGTGAGTAAGTGACCAAGCTACTTCACATAGTTCTGACAACAGTGATGTTCGTGGTAATAATGTTGGAAACACAAACTGGTTTTACACCATCCACACCGTATGAAACACGGGCGAGTGCAAGTACTACATTGTATTGCACTGATATCGAAACAATATGGCACAGGGTGTTCAAACCCACCGGGATTGTCGGACAGGTACTGACTTCGGTACCATGCGTATTGTCACATTGAAGTAAAACGAGGGGACGACAATTGGTGATATGTCAGATTGTATTTCTCTGGGCCAAATTGATGTCAAAATTCAATAACCGAACGGTGTTCGAAAATCTACGGACAAAGCTTTTCCAGACCCTAAAGCCGTATACACCCAATGGTTGACAATAGGCTGTGGCTCCAGGGAGGTATCAGTCGTATGCGCTCTTCACTTTATAACGATTTATGTCCAGAAAAGGAATCCAGAAGGAGTGCCGCATTGCCGGACGGTATATGCTGTTTGAAAACATTGTGAAACCAATCCTTCAATTGTGCGGATCCCATTTTGCCAGATTTTGTAGGAACAACGTAAATATTGTCATGTGCAAAAATAGTTTCTTTCACCCTTTTTCCAAACACATCTTTTGGTTCTTTCAGAGTTATGAAGAGAGGTCCTAGTAGCTTGCCGGCTGCTGTTATTGTAGGCATTATTGTATAGCTGTGCGTTGTGGCCCCCACTGATTGCACTTTGGAGCAAACCGTTTTCGACCCTTTTATAGCCAGTGTCCTACCCGAACACATCTCCAAATTGAACCCACTTTGATCACTATTACATACGTTCCCAGGGCCGAGAGAATTAAGAACCGATGTAACCTCTTCTACGAATATTTCTGCTGCTGACATAATATCCATTTCTCGATGGGCATTCTTTGATGTCGTCACAGTTGTTATTTTTCGCGAAATGATATTATAGCGATCCTTAAAGTGCTGCACCCAGGAATGGCTGGCTTTAAACGCCGTACATTTTACGTCCTGTGCAGCTAGCATAGCCCATTGCTGAATTGTCACGTCATGTATTACTTCATTATTCTGTTGGGCAATGTCAAATTGGGCTTTTAGGACACATGTTATTCTCCTCAATTTGTCGCGGCGGGTGCCTCCCCTTTTCACTTGCTCTGCCCACAAATATAAATCTTTCTTGCTTTTTAAACGGTGAAACTTACTTTTTACCGACGAAAAGGAAAGCGGACGCCTCTTACCGCTTTTCCAATAATCAACAGCATTTTGTTTGTATTCCATACCTACAGCTTCATCTGACACTTTCCTGGGTGAGCTATCGGTGGCAGCCCAAATATTATCTTCATCAGAGATGTTGGTGTTACTGTCATCCGGTAGCTCATGTGTGGCGACAGTAAGAGTAGAATAAGAGTCCACGTTCATAGTGCTGTTCTCTATACAACCAGTTATGATACCTGTAAATATCAATAAGCACAACAAATAAACACACTTGTTACAAGAGACGAGCGTCAGAAAGTCAGATAGGCACAAAACCATCAATAGCCTATAGCCTACCATCCAAACTGTCCAACAGGTCCTGTTCTTGAATGCTGAGAGGCCTTTCCATACATTTTCCATATTTTTCCTCCAGACAACATATAACTTTTGCAATGTTAATATTCATCATGCAATGCATGGGACACTCTCCGTATACGGATATAAGCGATGGCGGGTCTGTCGCCTCTCATTCGGTGACTGCACGCCGTAGGCCGGGAAGCAACCTCTGACGCAGCCAATGAAGCTCACGCCACTGGCGCGCCAATTTAAACTTGTGAATCTTAATTTTTCATCTAGTACAAGGGGAAGTTAATTTCCGAAAGATTTCTCTTCACGGTTCTGCCTGTTTGGGCTCACGCAACGTATCTGCAAAGTTCCAGCAGGATCTGCGATTCCCCGGTTCAGAGACTTCCCTTGTGAGTCATGCCTTCTCGCCAGGTTTGCACTGCGTTGACGGGTCTTCACTTCTCTCCTCCTTTCCACTTTATTCCATGTTTCTGTTGACATCCACGGCTTTCTTCCCTCTTCTCGAACCCAAGAACATTTTCGCACGTGTCTACAATGGTGTCTTTGAAAAGTCTCCATCTTGACTGTACATCCCTCTGCTCTACTTCCTCTTCTTGTAGGCATTCAAGGTGATTTTTTAGTTCAAGATTAAATGCCTTCTTTATGTCTGGATTTGTCAGCTGCCTGTGATGGAATCGTCAATTTACTCGTGGGTTATTTTGTTTGACCGTTGCTATCTTTATCCTCGCCTCTGCTGTCACTAGGTGATGGTCACTGCCCACCTCCGCTCCCCTTCTGTTTCTTACATCCAATAGTGAGCGCGCCTCCACATTCTGCTGATAGCAAGGTGATCAATCTGGTTTTTTGTTAGACTGTCTGGAGAGACCCATGTCACTTTGTGACATGTCTTATGAGTAGGGTTCGGAAGTTTAAGACCTATAGAAGTACAAAATATGCAAGCGAATATGCCATAAAAAGTAGCTAAATATGACCTAAGTACTATAAAATGTGACCTAAAAGACTATGAAATATGACATGAATTTTTGAGATAGGTAGAGTATCACTCACATACAGTACAAGGCTTAAGTGCCAAAACGTGATCAGCGATAATACACCAGACACATTCAATCATACAAACTGACAGAGAGCTACAGTACATTAAAATTTTCAACATTAATTCGGTATCATAGCCTTGAGATGCCGTTCTTGCTCGGTTTTCCTAAAAGGAAACAACAAAACCCGAAGTATTAGCATGCTTTATGATACCTGTCGCGTAAGTTAGAAGATGCTGCCTAACAGGAAGTTTTGAGTTCATATTCGTACATACCTCTTAATTTTCTTCTTTGCCAGCATTGCACATCACGACCATGTGCGTTCTCAGGCTGTTGAAAAGAAATCTCATTCGAAGGTCGCTCAGTTTTTTCTTCTTCTGGGAGAAGCTGCTTTCTACGTCACATGATGTCACAGGAGCGTATTTAAACATAGTCAGTTGACTGCTGCTTATCTCCGGGTCGTTTTCGCCTAAACCAGATACATTACCCTCTGAAATGGCACCAATTCTACACATTGTTGCGTATCCTTGATTTGCACTCATCACCTTACTAAGTTTGTTCTTCACTGCAACTGACACTGTACCTCTTGCTTGTTCTACTTTGGATACCATGTCCTTTACTATTCCCAAACTCTCACATAATTCTAAACCAGCAGTTTCTCGGCGAGAGATAATTTTTGATAGGTCTTTAATTTGAAGAAATATAATACCGGTACTAATTGTCCTGACAAATCATAGGAAAACAGTTCCTGTGCAATTTTTTATTGACGATGCCTCACTGCTGTCAAAAGTAGAAACAATTTCTTGCACAGTTTCGTAGTGTTCACAATAGTACTTGACTGCGTTAAGCCACGTTCCCCATCAGGTGAGCACTGGCTGAGGAGGAAGAGGTAGCGAAGGCGCGTGATCTTTGAATTTTGCCACCCTCGGTGGAGCCTTCACAAATATTTTCTTGACGTTTGATATTAACCGGTCAACATCAGGAAAATTGTCGTATTTCTTCAGCAACTCTGTGCAATCCGTGAGCAAGACACGTTAAATGGACCATTTTTGGGTCAAGTACCTGAAGTCCCCTTGCTGCTTTCACCATGTATAGTGCAGCATCTGTTAGTAACAGCAAGATTCGTTCTCGTTTAACTTCACCATCTCACAAAAGCTTCATGGTATTGTCAAAAAGTATTGCAATTGTGGAATGGTTAGCTGCATCTAGGACCTCCGAATGAAGTAAATGTACATCGCCCGGACGATCCACGAGAAGCGTACCAATTATAACATTCGCAACATACTACCACAAAAATCCGTAATTTCATCAATGGATACCCACACGCTATTGTTGCCAACATTAATTCTAATTTTTTGAAGTTCTTCTTCATAACAGGTGGGCAAATAATTTTTTCTCAATGTTGCCTCATCCGGGATCGACTGTTGTTTATTTAGTTAAGAATTTTCGGAAGTGTACGTTGTTGACTTGGTTAAGCGGAATATTGGTAGATGCCAACATTTCGTATATGTCTTTTGAGAAATCGGAAAGTTTGGTTGACGAAGATTTCTCTGTATCAAGCAAAAGAGCCTGCTTGCTCTGTTCAGAAGACTTCCAATTCGCGCAGCTTTTATGCTTAGCCGTAGCGCAGTGCTGTTGCACATTAAATCACATTATCGCCGCTACCATAACTTCACACGCTTTACTAAAAATAATTGTTCCGTCAGTACTGAACGTCTCTTCACCGAACTCTCTCACATACTTTCTGAACTTTACAGCTTCACTACACTTCACTTTCGGCATGATGGGGTTCACTGCAGTACTACAGGTGTGACCAATCTGTTGAAATCAGTTGGTAGTGAAAGAGCAAGGGAGCTTTCACTCGGTCCTGCAAGGAAGAACTGCAGGGCTGCCAGCGACTCACTTTTCTCACTATTATTCACTATTTTCAAAGCAGCCTCCCTTTTCTCACTATTTGCTAAAATTACTCACTTTTCTCACTTTCTTTTACAAAACTGGTCACATTCTGTGTTAAAAATGTTTTCATACACAATCAGATTGCTTACCCAAAATATACCCATGAATGGGTAGTTCGTTTTTCTGCCACCGCTGCCTGAGCACGCTGTCGACAGCGAGCTAGGCGGCCAGAAACATAAAAAGCTTCCATGGTGCATACCTGCCAACTTTTACGGTTTATCCGTAAAATTTACGGAAATTGCAGCATTTTACGGTTTTACGGATGAACGGTGTCATTTTACGATTTCGCGGACAAAAATTTGAAACGATAATTTACATTCGATAATTCCGCCCACTTCCGTACAATCGATTGTTTGCGTGGGTCGAAGGCAAGTCCACGATAGTCGATAACTCGTTCTTTGATATGATTCGTACTTTTAACCGTGTGATGGTTGTGTCGTCATTGTAATTGAATTTGAAGCCGGGATAACCGTTCTTCCATGTGTCGACAGGCTCTGCTTCGCATATTCTTTGTTCCGCTCCGTTCGCTCGTTGCGATTTAAACCATATTCTTTGACCACGTTAGTTGTTCATTGTTCGCGAAGTTGGCGTTCCTTGAATGTTTTCGTCTTTTAAGGTTATGGCATATTTTAATGAAGCGTTCGAGTTTTTGTGCTATAACTTCGTGCTTCGCAGTTTCCTGTATTCCTTGGACTAATTACATTCGTTCCACGTGTGTGTGTGTGTTTTTTTTCTACCATGTGCATATTCTTTCTTCACGAGGTTGGCGTCGTGTTCATTTAATGGTTTAAGACTTTGTGTGTTTTGACATGTTTTAATGAAGTGTTGGCTGTCTTAAGTGTTTTATGTTATAATTTTATGTGACGTTCAGTGATCCAGGTTCCTTTCGATGTTTTAGTAGATATCGAGAATGAACAAATCCAACAAGAAACAGTACTTCCAGACATTTAAAGAATCATACTCGGTTGATTTTCCGTGCATACTAAAATCAAGAAAGGGAGAAAAATTTGCCTTTTGCACGGTATGTGGGTGTGATATTAATATTGCACATGGTGGAAAAAACGATTTAAGTAATCATGTGAAGTGCGGTAAACACATTAGTTATGTTAAATCGAAGGAAGATAGCAAGAAAATCAACACTTTTTTTGCTAAGTCTGGAAACGTTGACAGTGACGTAATTAGGGCCGAGTGTCTGTTTACTTCCTTTTTGGTGGAACACAATGTGCCCTTAAGTGCGGCTGATCATGCTGGTGCTTTATTTAAGAAGATGTTTCCCACATCAGAAGTTGCAAAGAAATATAGTTGTGGTCGCACGAAAACGACATGTATTGTAAATAAAATGGCAAAAAATGCATCATCTGAAGTTGTTAAGTGCCTTCAGAACGGACCGGATACAGATAAATCCCTTTTCTTTTCATCAGTGAGAAACTACTTTTATACTGCCTGTGACTACATCATCAACAAGTTTCCACTCAAGGATGACGTGTTAAAGAATGCTCAAGTTGCTAGGTTAGACAAAATTGAAGATGCACAGTTATCTTCCATTCGTTTTTTCTTGGAAAAGTTTCCTATCATGTTATGCAAGGAAGAGAATGAAACTACAGATGAGGTGGTGAATGAGCTTCAGAGGCAGTTCACAGCTCTTCAGGTAGATGCCACTTTGGCTGCACATCAAGATGCTGCAAGTGATTCCAGTTGAGCACAAATATCAAGAATTCGTGGAGCCGATGGACTTCTTAAGTATAACCGAATTTCTAGAGTATTACTCTCTATTCTCACCAAACCCCATAGCAATGCAGAATGTGAACGTTTTTTTTAGCCTTTTGAAGAAAAATAGAACACAGTTCAGGTCATCCATGTCCAATGAATCTCTGGAGTCTATTTCTATTTTGAAGACCAGGAGTTCTGGTCCCTGTTATGACAAAACATTTTCTCAAGACTGTTTGCAGGAAGCTAAAAAGGCCACAACCATGACTTAAAAGTCGAACTAGCATGTGATTTGCAGTGTGTATTTTATTATTTCTTGCCTGTGTTACGTTAAACAAGTTTTATTGTTTAAAGCCTTTTTCAATTATCGTATATCAGCTTAATCTATCAAGGAAGTCCTGTTATGTCTGCTCCAAACCAATATTCACCACGCCTGCTGCTGATTAACATGGATTTCTTCTTGATTGTTATGTTCATCTACAAATCATGTAAGTAGATATGATTTCATTGAAGTATCCTGTTTAAAGCATGAATTATTGTATTTTGTAGCCCAGAAGTATTATTATTTTCGTCAAGCCGGGGTATGTCGAAAATCGTTAGATTTTTTTTTGTCGCGCGTGAGTTTTACTGATAGCCCTTTTCAAAAGTTGGCAGGTATGATGGTGTAATGCCACAGCCGGAGCCAACAGCGATCGACGAAAATTTTAACAATGCGTTTTTTAACAAAAGTGTTGTGACGGAAAGGAGCGTGGCGTTGTATATTCCAGTATTTCACAATTTATCAAAGGTAATAGTTGGCCTTACACTGACGAATTTTCCGTCGGTTTTAGAATGACATACCGACCCCGCCGATCTGGACTGTCACGGTACAAAACTTTTTCAACTCACACACCGCCATTCCAGATCTGCTGAATAGTTCCAACATTTGATATGTAGGTATATGGTCAAATCTGTCTACTTTTCCATGGTTATGGTTTGTCCATTGGTCTCTCGACATTTAAGAAATATTTTTCACAATTCCGAACGATTATAAACCGCGTGACTTGTTTCGATTTGTGTAAATCTTAACCATTTTTTTTTTGGTGAGTTAACTTTTAATTATTAATTAAAAATTAAATAATTGCATATTATAATTATTATTTATTATTATGTTACGTATTACCTTTTATTATTCACCACTTTTAAAATATATAAAAATAAAACGAAAACAAAAATTGCCATTATGGCTATCGTTGCGCAAAAATCTTCAAATCGTAAAGAAAGATCCATTCGCGGTCCGTAATATACACATACACAAAAATTCCTACACCACAGATTTAAGCTGGTTTCCCACATGCTTTTTAATGGCAATCAACAATTGCTTTGTTTTGAATGGGTTTATACACACCACGCGAATGTTTCGTAGTTTTGATAGATATTGTTGATATGTATCATAGTAAACAATACGTTTGTCAAATCAAGTTCATATTTTCAAAATCATTTATTATACGTATTTGTGTAATGCATAAATAACACACACTTCCAACTGTTCAATACAGTGGAATCTCGTTAGCACGTTCTCGGTTACCGGTACCACGTTTTTCCGTTTAACTCGATGATTTTCTCAAGTCCCAGTCCCATTCCTACCAAATACATGTTGATATATCCCCTTAATACGTCTTCTATTCCCACTTACGACGATCAATTTTTCGTTGTACTATTTCTTAGGTAACCGGATTTTATTCTTATTTCATTATAAAATTCGGCATCTTGATAACATGATGCGATATTGCTTCCTATTCTCTGATAGTTATTGACATTGTAGACGATTATAGTGTGCTTTGACGGTGTGGAAGTGGCTTGAGGTATGACGCAACACAGAAGATAGCTGACGGTGTAGAAGTGGCTTGAGAGCTATGACGCAACACAGAAGATAGCCGACGTGTCTCTCTCGCGCCTGTATCTGAACTTGCAATTTTGGTGTACCATTTTTTGGACTATCCGAGTAGATATGAAGTTTAAGAGAAATCTCAAGAAGACAATAAGGTGACACATCATGCCTTTTTAAAACATGTGTGTTCTAGATGGCTTACACTAGGTGTTGCAGCTGAAAGATTACAAGAGCAGTGGCCAGCACTCTCTACTTACTTTCTGAAAGTTCTGCCACTTAAAAAGGGAAAGGATGCTGAAAAATTACTGCAATCAAAATGTTATCAGGCTATTGCTAGTGCTCTAAAAGATGATACTTTCCCCGCTCAGATTGCGTTTGTAGTATCTAGTGCAAGTCTTTTTGAAAGATTTTTAAAAAGTATTTCAATTACAGCAACCTATGGTACATGTTCTGTATGAAGAAGTGTCAAATTTGTTCATATTGCTCTTGAGTAGGTTCTGCCAGGTAGAAGCATTGAAGAGTACCAGTGAATGTTTGAAAGAATCTTTCATCATCGATGGCAAAAATTTTATGGAATTGAAAAATGTTGACATAGGGAAGAGTGCTGAACGTCTCCTGATCGATAAGAGCTGTAGTGAACTGCAAGTATTGAAGTTTCATCAAGAGGCGCGGAAGCATTATCAAGAGGTGGCGAAGTACGTACTTAATAAGTCCATCCTTAGTACTGGAAAGTATGCCAAGCACTTGAAATGCTTGCAGCCTCAGTCCATCAAAGAAAGTAAGTCTCTGATGAGCATTGTCTTTGTTTACAAAATGTTGCAGCTGCCTTTGAAAGATGTGTACGAAGAGAAGCTTCGCGATGAATGGAAGCTGTTGCAGCTAGAAAATCTCCCACATTTTGAGGAAAGTCCAAGAATTGACCATTTTTGGCATCAAATTTTTGAAATTTTAGACTTTAGTGGGCAGGCAAAATATCCGCTTGTGAGCAAAGTCGTGAAAGCCATCCTACCAGCAGTTCATGGAAGCTCAGATGTGGAACGTGGATTTTCGGAATCAAGAAATCAACTTCCGGCAGATAGAGCAGCAATGGAAGAGCGCACCCTGAATGCTCGATTGAACAATTGTGACAGTATGAAGGAGTTCGGTGGGCGGGCTGAAGCAGTTCCCCTTACGAAGGCGCTTCTGAAAGCGGCAGTTGGCGCTCACAGCAAATATGAAAACTATTTAGAGGCTAAGCGCAAGGAGGCAGAGGAAGAGCAAAGGAAAAAGGAAAAGGCGGAGGACATTCGGCGCAAGCAAGAAGAGCAGGAAAAAACTCAAGTTAAAGAAAGAAAGGAGATAGGAAAATGACAGGAAGAGTTCAGGAAGGCAAAAGAAGCGGAAGAAGAGGAGAGACAAGCTTCTGATTACCTAATTGATGAGGCCAACCAAAAGCTAAAAGCTGCTTTGGTAAAGGGTGATCTAAAAATTGCCCAAGGTATGCTAGAAGGTGCCCGCAGCATGCGATCCCAGGCCGAAGATCTCCGCAAAAGGCAGGCAGAGCCACTAAGGAAGAAAGTCGAGAAACGCACCTCCACCCTACTTGAAAAGCTCTTCAAGAATCGTGGGAAACGACGGCGCGATGAAAACAGCGACGATCCAGATGACCCTGACATTTGAATTTATTTTTAAGACTGATGACAACTTGTGAATTTTATCTTAAGACTGATGATATCTACTTTTCTTTTTATGTGGCAGAACTACAGTATTATTTGTTTTAGGTGTGATTTTTTTTCTAGTAAGGAGTCTATTATAACATAAACATTGTTTTATCTTAAGACTAATGATATCTATTTTTATTCTTATGTGTCAGTATGGCAGTATTATTTATTTTAGGTTTTTTTTTCAGTAAAGAGTCTATTATAACATAAACATTGTTTTGTTTTCCACATTTATATTTTTGTTTTACGATTTAAATTTCTTGAGTGTTGCATTGATTTTCCAATCCATTATTTCCAAGTGTCCTCTCTCTAACTACATGAAAAATGACAAACAGTACTCAGAGATATTAACATAGGCGCAGATTTGGTCGACATTTTTTTTGGGGGGGGGGGGTAATTTATTTTTCAGATACACATTCTTAATAATTTTGTCTGTTTCAATACAGTTTTGTCACATTTTTGGGGGCTATGTTTGGTTTTGGGGAGTTTAGCCCCCCCCCCCCAATTGCGCCTACAGATATCAACAAACATTAAAATTATGAACCAGATATACGGCCATAAATGCGAATAATGCTATGAATTTACTCACTATTTACTCACTTTTTCATACAAAAACTCACCTTTTTTTCACTTTTTTGAAATAAAAACACTCACTATTTCACTATTTTTGGACGAGTGATTGGATGGGAGCCCTGAAGAACTGGGCTAGATATAACATGACATTTCCTTGTTTGCTAATTGCTTCTGAGCTAAATATATCTACTGGAGTGACATCCTTTTGAAAGGCGGACGCACACTATCGGCATGTTCCGTGACCTCGTGCGTACAGTGTCGCAATCTAACTTGTCCAGAAAGATGTGCTAAAAGACGTCCGTAGAGGAGCGTCTTCTTGGAATCAGGTCTTCTAAACCTGCTATCTGCCTGTTCCGGGAAAAGAAAGAAAAATATATCTACTACACTATTCGGAAATCCTGTGTTTGAAACTCGACGCAGATAATACGTACCTTGTTAACGACGCCTGAATTTAAACAAAAATGCTGAAATTATGACCAAATATGACCTTATATCACTAAAATATGACCAAATATAACCAAAACAATAAAAATGGCCGAAATATGCATTTATAGGCTACATCAAATTGCTTTAAACGTGGTCAGGGACCCGTCAAACTTATTTTTCATATTTCGGGTAAAATGAGCTCAGGAAAAAAATATGACTTTTCCTTAACATCCGAACCTTACTTATGAGGGAATACTGTGCCTCCTATTACCATACCATGGTACTAGCAAAGATCACCTAATCTCTCTCCATTGTCATTACGGGTCCCAACTCCATGCACTCCAAGGACATTCTCCTGCCCCTTGTTGTCCTGCCCCACCTTTGCATTGAGGTCTCCCATTAATATCTTGACATCTTTACTTTTGATGGATGAAAGGACACTGTTCAGTTGTTCGTAGAACTGGTCTTTTTGCTCTTGGTCCGCCTGTTCAGTTGGTGCATAACACTGGACCAGATGAACATTTCTCACAGCACATCTAAACCTGGCGGTTATGATCCGCTCTGATATCGGCTTCCATTCCATTAGACTGCTCCTAGATCTTCTGGTTAGCAGAAATCCGACTCCTTCACGGTGTCCTGTGCCCTCATCTGTACCCGAATAGAGAAGTGTGTGCCCATCAGCTGTGTTGATCTCTCCAAATCCTTCCCACTTTGTTTCGCTCACCCCTAGTGTATCCTGTCTGTACCGATCCATCTCTCTTTCCACCTGTGCCAGCTTTCCTGTCTCCTACATTGTTCTCACATTCCATAAACCAATTCTCGTTTTCCTCTTCATGCTGAAAGTAGTCATCGTGAGATCCGTCCGGTTTGCTCTTGTTTCAGTTAAGTAATAAATAGATTTAAGGGGTGCAGGTTATTAGCCTACAGCCCCCGAGCCTGATGATGGCTTGCCACCTTGGGCAACAGGCTGCCCTGGAGCTACTTAAGGGTATTTCGGTGGTCAATACTCGTGTTATTCCCTGGGACTAGAATTCTTTCCTCCCTCCAGGTTGTAGCTCCTTCCCTCCTTTCTCAACATGGGCTTGGGACCGGCTATGGCGGAGTTTCATACACCTCACTGAAACCCAAATATATTGAACTCCTGGGACTATTTGGAAGAAACGGAAGATGTGTCCTATCACTTGAACCTTCTTCACCTTGGCCAGGTCTGTTCAGAACATAAGCCTTTCCAAAGTGTTCAGTCTACCCACCATCTCTCCATCTCCACCTTGGTCCAGTCTTCTCCTTTCTTTTGCACACAGTCCTCCACACCTTTCAGCCACTTGTCTCTTGGTCATTCTGCCTTTAATTTAATCTCATGTATCTTCCTAGGTATCCTCTTCTCCTCCATTCACTTAACATGTCCATACCATTTAAGCCTTCATTCCTCTATCCTATCCTATAATTAGGGATAGGAAAAATTCGCGATTGCGAATTTCGCGAATTATTAAATGAAGTAATACACAGATGGTAATGTGTTTTAATAACCCTAAGAATGACAAAAAATATTGTTTTTGAAGCCGCGGAATTTCGCGAATTATGCATGAATTTCGCTTGAAAATGCGAATTTTAGTTTTTTTCGTTTTTTCTTTACAGTGCACTTCCGATAATTTGCGGGAATTAATGCACGAATTTCCGCGAATTATCCGCAGTAATGTTTTTAAGCCTAGCAAAGAAAAAACTATTGGTTAAAAATATTGAAATATTTTTTATGAACATGCAAAGAAATAAATATAATACTTTATAACATAGTAGTGCAAGACACACTATGTGGATTTTACCAATATTAAAAACTAAGAAAAATGACTGTCATCACTTTTTGTTTCTTAGATGGTTTATTTTTTCTAATTTTAGATTGTACAATTCTAAAGAAGACAATATATGAGAACGAAAATTCATCTTGATTTTCTATATAAGAGATAAGTGTGACCATAGACACACTGGCTTGACTGTGGGAACTTTCGGGATTTCCGTTGCATCACTCCTGCACTCTATATGTACTGGATCTCAGTTTACCTCACAGACAGTCAAATTCCATACAATATCCTCATGTCTGAAGCCATGATTGTCTGTATCGAAGTCTAACTACTGGATGTCAGTTTCTTCTGCATCTTGACATTCATCCAGGTTTTGCCCTAATGTCATTGTAGTGAGACCACCTTGCCCGTTTAAAATATAGTCGTCACAGAAGCCGACAAACGCTTGTTTTTGTGCGAGTGTTCTCCCATGACTTGACTGCATGGAGAGCATCCAACAAACACGGAAAGATTGGAAACTTAACGGTAGATAGCGGGCCTCACTTTCTGCATACAGCGACCTCTATCAATCTGGAAAGTCATCCTAGTAAGTTATAGTATTTAGTTATTGAGGTTTTGAGGACCGGAACAGCAACGTCATCTGCCCCTTCATCCTAGTACCTACTCGACGTGTGGCGTCATAGTGCGCCTTTCAGACATGAATATCTAGATGGCAAGTATCCAAATCAAAATATGCCACTGTTTCCTGAACCAGTATTAACCAGGTAGTCTTCTTGGTTTCATTCTGTAGTGTGCCTGTCTGAGCACTTGAAAGATATTTTGCAATTTATGAGTGAAGTAGTAGGGACTGATAACTCTGGTGTTTGAACTCATCCCCTTATTAGAAGGCCACATCCAACTGTTCACCTTCTTGATGGACATCTACAGAGAATTCAGCAAGCCCTTAAACTAGCTGTTTCTGGAAAGTACGTTACCAACATTAAGGAGCAGTTGGAGGGTTGTGGAAATGTGTTAAAAAGAGGGAAAATACATTCAGTTTTAGTAAATGCTGGGTCCCATGCTCTTGGAAAATTAATCAGCTTGAGATCCGTTGACCCTGGGAACAGGATTTACAAATGTGTGCATTTGATCAAGCAGAAATAGTGCCAATGAACATCAATGAGGATATTGCAAAGAAAATTTAGAAGTTGCCGTTCTGTGGAACACTGGAAGAAAGTGAGGTGTTAAAGAGGATACAAAGAACTGCAAACTTTAATCAAGAAGCAGATGCATGACAGGACCAAGACAGACATTGTTGGAGTTTGCAAGGAATGACATTTGTATTTCCATAGTTCTCAGAATCTATGTTGAAAACCATTTGGTTCCCCTGTTCAAACGCTGTGAACTTGTGTTTTTCAGCTTACACTAGCACGTTAAGTGATAAGCGTCACTGTTTGTCACAAGAGAATTTGGATCTCTTCGCTGAAGTATACTTTGAAGGATGACTGAAATGTGTTATGTTATGCATGTTATCCATGATATTTTAAAAATCCCGCTTAAAATTTATGATTTTGAAAGTACCGAAAAGTGCACTTGAAACCACCGAAATTGCCACTTTAAAATACCGCTTTCTCTCTGAAATCACCGAAAAATTCCAATCCCTACCTATAATGCTTTCTCCTTGACTACTTCTCTGATCTTCTCATTTCTTAATCTGTATATCTTTGTCACTCCAATACTTTTTCTCAAGAATTTCATTTCACTAGCCTGTATATGCTTCTCTCCCTTCCTTTCATAACCCAGGTTTATAAGGCATACGTCAGGATTGGGACGCAGTACGTCCAATATATACCGGTTTTGAGGGACATCCTTGCTCCAGATCAGGATTCGAACACTCTTCCTGAATAATTCTGCTAGTCTCCCTCGCTCATTTATTTCTGTTTTTTCTTCCATTTTCTTGTATCATGCTTCCTAGAAACTCTCTACTTTCCTCGGTTGTTCCCCACCATTGTTATTCTCATTGTGACTCTCTCTTCCTGGTTGTGATAATCATCTCATTCTTATTTATGCTAATTTTTTTCCCATATTCATGTACTCTCTCTTCCCATACATCCAACTGCTCATGTACATCCTCCTCCTTGATTCCCCAACTCATCAAATCGTCTGCAAATACCATTACTTTCATCTTTCTTTCACCAATTATTTGCACCACTAAGATCATATCATCAATCACTACAATGAAGAGTAATAGTGAAAGTGCACTTCCTTGCCTCAAGCCATTCTTCTGTTCCCACTTTCACACAGCTCATACTTCCGTTGTACATTTCCCTTATCCTCCATATAGTCTGCTTTACTACTTCTCTGTTCTCCAAGGCCTTCCATACTGTACTTCTGCATGCACTATCATGCGCTTTTTCAATGTCCAGGAAAGCCAACAGTAGATCTATTACATATTCATAATGCTGTTACTATAACTGTCTTATCAAATTCTGGCACAGTCAGTTGGCATTTCAGGGTGTGCAAATGCGAGGGAGCCATGTAAGTAGATTTACTGGCATATAAAGATCCCCTTCGAGCCAATATTCCAGTACCCCAACGTCTCTAAAAGCCACAGTAGTTAAAAGGGACGTAAAACAAATATTATTATTATTATTATTATTATTATTATTATAAGTAACTGTCTTGCAACAAAAATTAGATCTACTGTGGACCCTCCTATTCGGAAGGCATGTTGTTCTACTATCATCCTAATGTCCGAATTCGCGTTTCCAAAACTTTCTCAAAAATCTTTGCACAATGGCTCAATGCCTCTCCTGCTAGTCTCACCATCTCTACATTCCTCTCCTCCCTTCATCTTCCTCAATGCATTCTCCACTTCTCTCCATTATAAGTCCTTTTCTGTTCGTAGTTCCTCTGCTTCCTCCTGTTTCATCCTCATCAGGGTCTCCATTTGGGTTCTAGAATTCTTCAACGTACTCCTTCCACATGATATTGAGTTCATCCTTATTTTCTACATCTGACCACTTTTGTTCACCATTCTAACATAGTCATATCATACCTCTTCTTACTTTTTACCATCCCATATAGGACCTTTTCTTTACCTTCACTGTCCTCGACTCTTTCGTCCACTTTCTTGTCTCGTCAACACTCATTTTGCCTCCTTTCTTATCTGATACTCTCCTCGTGTCTTACTGTCCTATACTGGAACCACACCCTAAAGGCTCTATTCTTCTTCTGCACTATATCTTGCATTTTATCGTTCCACCATGGTGTTTTTTTGTTAGTCTATTTGTTTGCTTTCCTTCACTATTCTGAGGTATTCTACTCTGCTTTCTTCTTCTCTCAGCTTAAACACCTATCCTGGTTTTCTGTCCCTTTCTTATCCTCGGTCCCTCTCAGGTTCATTACAAGCAGTCGATGGCCACATCCAGGGCCTGAGATGGTATTAACTTAATGTCTGTGATGTTCCTGTTCATTTCATTGTTACAGAGGAAATAGTCAAATACCAGGTAATCTTGTGGCTCTCTCTTTTTTGGAACCAAGAACTCCCAACAACAGGCCATTCCTTTGACAGAAATCAATCAATCATTCACCTTCCTCTTCAACTGCCCCAACCCTCTGGTCAAAGCACACTTTCATACCCTTGTCTTTCTCTTCCAACATGCACATTTAAATCTCCCAATACTATCGCATTCTTTCCTCCCATCTACTTCTGCATTTCCTCTTGGAACTCATGTTTTTCTTCAGCAGTGCAGCTACGTGTGGGGCATAAACTATTATTACCTCTACGGTCTTTCCTTTCAGTGATATTTTTACCTTCATCGCCCTATCACTTGTTCTTTTCACTTATTCTTATTCTTCTAACCCATCTCTCGCTACTACTCCCACTCAGTTTATCCTTCCATCCTTGTTCCCATTTCAGTATAGTCGGTAACCTTTTCTCAATTCTCTCTTTCCTTCTCCTTTTCCATCCCAGCAAATCCAACTTCCTTCTTTCCAGGATATCCACCTTCCCAGTCACTGTTTGTATGTTCAGCGTTCCGAATCGTAGTCCATGATTACGGCTGGGTTGCAGTCTATTGTATCCATTCTGTCTAAGGTTCATTCCATTCTTGAAAGCAGGGTGTGTTGTCGACTACTGGCTTGCTGGGCCTATCGTAGCTTCAGTTTTCAGGGTTCCTTTACGACCTTCACAGCTACCGTAGTGGTCCCAGGAGACATGCACTCTCCAATGTACTTGGCCCATGGAGGCAATCCCCTACTTTATGCTGTGCCAGTCTCCCTCGACATGGACAAGGGCTTGGACTTATAGGAGATATCACATGTACCTAAGGGGAGAAAAAATTAACTATTTCCGAAAAGTTCATAGTTCATAAAACCCCTTATACTATTTATAATTAAATACCATTTTGAACATTTGATTAACCTATAGTGAAATCCCCTTATTTTATATTTTTCAAGGGGAGGAGGAGGAAACATACATACATTTTCATTTGGGACTGTTTTGCCTTTGTGTCCATTCTAGTCTGCAAGCCTCTGTTTGCGAACAAGTCCCCTCCATGATCCCCTATTAGCAGTTAGCACTGTGGCCTTCTCCTCCGGCCTCTACTCCTCTCAATTTGAAATCATTCAACACTGAATCTAACCATGGCCTCTTAGGTCTACCTCGGCTTCTCTTACCCTCCACATCCAAATTCATTAACCACTTGCCCCCATGCTCACCACATGACCTCACCATCTGAGTCGGCTCATATGAACAGCTTTATCTAGCGTGTTCATTTCTAACTTACCCTTATCTCTTCATTACTAGTACCCTCAGGGGCAGATGACCTAGCTGTTCTGCCCCTTTAAACCTCAATAACCAACTAGTACCCTCCTGCCATTGCTCCCATCTATTTGTCTCAGCAATCCTTCGTGCTACCCTCCTATCAGTTACCTCTAGCTTATGTATCATACATCCTGAATCTGCCCAGCTCACCCCAACCGGCAAGGTCGGTCTATATACTGAGCAATGTAGGGAGAGATTCGTCGCTACACTAACTTCTTGCAAAATACTGTACATCACAATTGAGTACTTACTGCATTGGCTTTTCTAAGCCACAATTTTATTTCTGTCCCCATACTACCATCCTGAGAGAATGTGGAGCCTAAGTTACATAAAATGTTCCACCTGCTCCGATTTAGTTCCTCCTATCTGGCATTCTATTTTCTTGCATTTATTCTCTACTGACATAACCTTCATTTTTGAAATGCTGATTTTTTTTTTACCATATTCCCTACATTTCTGTTCAAGTTCTAACATGTTGGCTTGTTAGCTTTTGACAGTCAGTCACCACCAGCAGGTCATCAGCATAGGCCAGACTGCTTACTTGGTATCCACCTAATTGAATCCTACCCAGCCAATTTATGCTCTTCACCAAATGGTCCATACAGTATATATAATAAACAGTAGTGGTGTAAGATGGCACCTGTGCCTCACTCCTGTAACAACCTTGAACCAAGAACTCATCCTACCATCAACTCTCACTGCAGCCTGATTATCAACATAAATACTTTTGTTTGCCTGTAGTAGCCTTCCCTAGATACCATAATCCCTCAGGACGCTCAGCATCCTTTCCCTTGCTACGCTATCGTACACCTTTTGTAGATCTACACAAACACAACAGTCTATTCCTCTACAAAACACAAACACATCAGTCTATTCCTCTTGTAGCATTTCTCAACAACTCGGCACATACTAAAAATTTGGTCCTAACATCCTCCTAGTGGTTTAAAGCCACACTGGTTTTCATCCATCTTATTCTTGGCCAATGATCAAACTTTCCTTTATACAATGCCCAAGTACACTTTGCCTGGGACAATTATCAAAGAAATATCTTTATAACTCTGATATTTCAGTAAATATTTGCATTTCTGAAAGCTTGGCTCACTCCAAGGTATGTTTATGTGATAATCATGTTTTTTAAAATCCTTATTGACGAATTACTATCTTCAATAACTAGACATACAATGAATTATATATATAAAAAAAAAAGGAATTCACCTTGTTAATACAATGTTTCTTATAAACTAGTACATGTTTCAAGCTCTAATTGAGCTCTTAAGCTAATCCTGTCTTATTTCAATTTCCTGTGTACAATTCAATTTTTTTTTCTCTTAATGCTAAGAATCTTGAAATCTTTTTCCCCCTATTTTTTGGAATATCTTTAAGAAGACATTGTTTTCAAAAACATTCTTTTTCCATATTAACATTAACACATCCCTAGGATTTCAAAAAAAATGCAGTGAGGTATGAGAAACTAAAATGCAGTGAGGTATGAGAAACTATTTTAAACTTTCAATTAATATATGTATATGGTTTGTATTTGGTGTTCATCTTTAGGCTTGTTCTCATATCTACTTATTTTTCACTGAATGGAGTCAAGGTCCATAGAGAAAAAAAAATCTTTTGATTTTGTATGGTAAGTTTGTAGTTTACTAAATGATTTTTAAAAAAATATGCAAATTAACTAATAAAAGCTTCTAAATAAAATGAAAAAAGATACAATACTTGTCCTATAATGAAAACTATAGCAAACCCTAAAATACATCACTTATCTATTAAATGAGAAAGAGATATCAGTACTCGGTACCATAAATTTAGGCCCACCCACAACTAAATCCCTCCCTAAGATCCATAAGCCTGGCATACCCATTAGACCTGTAATAACTTACAGAAACAGCCCAATGTATAAAACATTTTAAATCGACTTTTCTGAAAAAGCAAAGGAATTTGAATTGTTATTCTGCCATACCATGCATTCATTTGACATATCTAACATGTGTTCAAAAACGTTTTTTTAAAAGTATACAAAAGATCATCCAAAAACATCAGTGGCGGCTCGTAGACAAAAAATCAGGTGAAGAGCGAAACTCTAATTTCAGCATTGCTTGATTGTTTGCATTTGTGAATATTGACATGTTCTTTTTCGTATTTTAATGCCAAAATATATTCTCAGTCGTCCTGAAAATGATTTCCGTGGTTTCCCATTTTCACCACCAGGCAAGTGCTGCGACGGATCCTTTCAATAGGTCCACGGCCGATTTTCTTCCAAAATCCCTTCCCTGACCCGCCCTGAAAAGGAAATGCATGGCCATTGCCTGCATTAATAGAATTAATATATTTCCTTAAAGTTCCCATGGGTTACAGTAAAGTTTAAAGTTGATAGGAACTCTCTTCTAGAGGTTATGACGAGAGTGAGACCTCAAGTTGGCCTACAGAACAATTTTAAATACAAGTCTCAAAATCTGCCTATTTAAAGTCACATTCTCATCATACACACATCAAAAAAAGTTTTGCATCACCTCGGTTCCAAGAGTTCCGGAACCGTTAAATACAAAGGGAATAGAGATCAACACAAACAACATTTCAGCTCGTTTTATTGCTCATGAGACCCACACATTGCATGTTGTTCCATCATACAGCTAGACTTTCAGTATTTGTGGTCCAGATTGCAGTACACACCACTACCTCTTAATACCCAGTAGCACGTCCTCTTGCATTGATGCATGCCTGTATTCGCCGTGGCATACTATCCACAAGTTCATCAAGACACTGTTGGTCCAAATTGTCCCACTCCTCAACGACAATTCGGCGTAAATCTCTGAGTGGTTGGTGGGTCAAGACGTCCATAAACAGCCCTTTTCAACATATCCCAGGCATGTTCGATAGGGTTCATGTCTGGCGAACATGCTGGCCACTGTAGTCGAGCGATGTCGTTATCTTGAAGGAACGCATTCACAAGATGTGCACGATGAGGTCGAGAATTGTCGTCCATGAAGACAAATGCCTCTCCAATATTCTGCCGATATGGTTGCACTATGGGTCGGAGGATGTCATTCAGGTATCGTAAAGCCGTTTCGGAGCCTTCCATGACCACCAGTGGCGTACGTCGGCCCCACATAATGCCACCCCAAAACATCAGGGAACCACCATCTTGCTGCACTCGCTGGACAGTGTGTCTAAGACGTTCAGCCTGACCAGGGTGCCTCCAAACACGTCTCCGACGATTGTCTGGTTGAAGGCATATGCGACACTCATCGGTGAAGAGAACGTGATGCCAATTCCGTGGGGTCCATTCAGCATGTTGTTGGGCCCATCTGTACCGCGCTGCATGGTGTCGGGGTTGCAAAGCTGGACCTCGCCATGGACGTCGGGAGTGAAGTTGCGCATCATGCAGCCTATTGCGCACAGTTTGAGTTGAAACACGACGTCCTGTGGCTGAACGAAACGCATTATTCAACATGGTGGCATTGCTGTCAGGGTTCCTCCGAGCGGCAATCCGTAAGTAGCGGTCATCCACTACAGTAGTAGCCCTTGGGCGGCCTGAGCGAGGCCTGTCATCGACAGTTCCTGTATCTCTGTACCTCCTCCATGTCCGAACAACATCGCTTTGGTTCACTCTGAGACGTCTGGAAACTTCCCTTGTTGAGAGCCCTTCTTGACACAAAGTAACAATGCGGACACGATCGAACTGCGGTATTGACCTTCTGGGCATGGTAGAACTACAGACAACATGAGCAGCGTACCTTCGTCCTGGTGGAATGACTGGAACTGATCGGCTGTCGTACCCCCTCCGTCTAATAGGCCCTGCTCATGCATGGTTGTTTACATCTTTGAGCAGTTTTAGTGACATCTATGAACAGTCAAAGGGACTGTATCTTGGATACAATATACACAGTCAACGTCTATATGCCGGAGATCTGGGAACCGAGGTGATGCAAAACTTTTTTTGATGTGTGTACATCTAAGTGCACATAGTCTTCGTGCATTTTCCCTCAAGGCGTCAGATAAAGTGTTAGTGTTTCTTTCGAGTGTTCAAAGTTGTAACTGGCACTTCAAATGTTCTTCTCAGTCTTTGTGTTTGTTCAACCCGCGCGTAGGCCTAATGTCTTGGAAATCACCGAAACTTGTTTATTCCAGACACATTTGTTACTAAAAAGTAAGCAAGTCTAACAGAGCAGGTTGTTTTTAAGAATACAACTACTGCACAATCATGTGAACTGTTCAAACCAAGATCCCTTGCAATGAAGGCAATAAGATTTGCCGGTTTTCTTGATACTGTATATTTTTAGTGCACAGTTCTATCAATTTATTTGGCCGTCCACAATTTAATAATTCCCCTTTGTCTTCGTCTTTCCACCTACAGAAGGGAACTTTTAATAAAATTAATACTGTGTCTTTCACTGAAAACATTATTACACTAAAAGCCATCAACTTTCATCAACGACAGGGTAATTAACGTTATAAATAAATACTATTTATTGGGAAAATATATACAAGCTTCAGCATAAAAGAAAAGAAGCCTGCCGCAATGCCAACTTTCATCAACTGGACTTGACGTGTTGCCTTGCAGACACAGCAACGTCTTCACTAGACTGTCTAACGGCAGGTAATGACGTCACACCTCATGTCAGGTTACCATGGCAACGGGACGAAGTGGCTGACATAAACAAGTTACTTCGTCTCCCGCAGATTCCCCTCCAAGTTACGACAGTACAATCTAGCGACAGGGAATTCAACTGACACAAGGACGTCGCATCGTACTGCCTTGCTTGCGTACCATCTAGCGACGGAGTGCAGAAATAACAGTACGCTACACGATAAATAAGCCCAAGACAATTGCAACCTTTTTATTTAAATTTGAAAATATAATGTTTATCTTACGAGATGGCTAGTGAAGAGGCTCTTCACTCTCTTCACCTGAATAGCCGCTACTGAAAAACATTTAGTGCAACATAGCGGCCTGAACACCATAGAAATAGAGTTCATATTGATATTGTAATAGGGATTGAAGTTTTAATTTGTGAAATTTACTACAGGCAAAACTTAGGAGTACCGATGGGAGTTTCAGCTTCATTTATCTTAGCCAATATACAGTAGTATATAGACCACCTAGATGCAACAAAAATGTTGTAATAATTGATAAATCGTCATCAAAACCACAGAATTACTTAACTTTTATAATTCAATAAATCCTCACATTCAATTTACAAGAGAATCTGAAATAAATCGGCATACTTTTTTTTTTTTTTTTTTAGAAATTTCTATAACAGTAGAGAACCACAAACTATCCTATTACATCTACAGAAAACCTACAGACACTCAAATAAGGAAAGGATTCCACACACCCAGGTTCCCATAAGAAAGCCACTTTCTACAGTTTAATTTGTGGAGCATTGAGTTATTGATTCTTTTTAGGGACTTGGGACACCTTGGTCATCGGCCTCGTGTAGTGGGACGAGTGTTGTACTTGTCTGATAACCTGTGTTGATGTGATGACTGTAGTGATATATGTAACTGTATTAGGCACAGGGATAAGGGAGGTGCCCCAGGACTTCAAGTAAGATACTATCCTGGTATTAGCCTGGACGGAGTCTGGGAAAAAAAATACGGGGGGAAAACACAATGAGGATGGCCACTGGGTGCCGGGATTCAAACCTGTGATCTCCGGACTTGCCCTCACGACTGGTGCACGATTTAACGAGCAGGGCTACGCCACGGGACTATAGAACCTTGAAAGCACCTCTCGCCTAAAGCAATAAGTGAACATCATATTCTCTATAGCTAAGGCAAATAATTTCAACCAAAAATCTGTCTTTAATCTCTGTATTAAAAATCAATGTTTTGTTTTTATTTTCTGAATTTCCCCAGATTTTTGCACTATTTAAGATTTTCAGAATGTTTCATGATTAATTATCTCAAATTTTTTGTTGCTGTCTAATTACATGCTTATAACTGAAGATCGGCCGGGTAGATCAACATAAAATTTGGTTTGGGTATCTATCACCAATCATTTATATAACTTGTCACCGCACCTCTCACCCCTAAAAATATATGCTAAGATTATCGTAAAAGGATTTTGAGCTACTCGATGTGAGGGATAAAATTCGGAAGGTCGCAAGCGAACCCTTAAAACTATATTTTAAGGTCTTAGAATCAACTGTTATGTGAATGTTTCAACCTGTAAACTCTATAACTCGATCTTTTCATCTTGTTCTTGTTCGACCTCTTGGACGTTTCCCCGTTGAAAATTGAACACACGGTTTGGAAGAGTACCTTCTGATAATGTGTCCTAACCATTGTAATCTTCTTCTTCTCTATCTCTCTACTGATGTCTGCCTTTTTATAACGGCAATATAACTCCACTTTACTCAGTCTTTCCCAACTGTCAGTTTCTTAGCAGTATTTTGTGCCATAAATTTTCCTCAGCATTTTTCTTTCAAATGCACATATACGTTCTTCAAAATGTCTTGTAGTCGCCCACGTTTCACAACCATACATTAAAGCAGGTCGTACTAAGGTCTTGTATAGATGGGTCTTGTTTTCCTGAGATATCAGACGTGACGTGAAAATTCTAATCATGCTATAGGAAACGAGTAGCGTTGGTGATTCGTTGCCATATTTCCTTTTCTATTTCACTTTTGTTTGACAATTGAAATGAAAATGAAAATCCACAGCCTGCTTCCAGTCTCCGACCGGGTCAGGAATGGAATGAATGAAGCCCCATCTAGCGGCTAGGAAATGAACTGTGCCGGCTGCCGAGGCCTGACGCACTCCTCTGGGGCAATGATTAAATGAATGACAGATGAAATGAAATGATAGTGGAGAGTGTTGCTGGAATGAAATTTTGACAGGGAAAACCGGAGTACCCGGAGAAAAGCCTGTCTGCCTCCGTTTTGTCCAGCACAGATCTCACATGGAGTGACCGGGATTTGAACCACGGACCCAGCGGTGAGAGGCGTGCTGCCGCCTAAGCCACGGAGGCTTTCTGTTTGACAGTTATTGATCCTAATTATTTCAATGATTCAACTGTCTCAAATTTGTGCATCTTCGTCCTTTAGTATTAGTGTCTGTTGCTTGTAGGTTCCCCTCGCAGGGTTAACATCAACATGTTGATAGCGATCGGAATATTCTGTCGACGTGATATAATCATGTACCGTATTTACTCGAATACGACCCGCCCCCGAATAAGACCCGCACCCTGATTTTTAAGAACAAAATTTTAAAAAAAGAATTTTTACTCAAAATTATTACTATCTTAACTAAATAAACAGAATAGCATTTATCCAATATAGTTTCCAACAGTTTTGAAGTCGTCCTAAAATAACACACATCAAACGATTAAAAATACAAATAAAAGTACACAAACACTTCGTTCATCGTCATCAGAAGTACCAACTTCGGAACTTTTATCACCATCACTTTCCCACTAAATGTCGTCATCACAGCCATCCATAGCATTCGAAATACTACATTTCTTGAAGCTCTTCCGTATGAGATCAGCAGAGATACGATTCCATGCCGTCAAAATCCACGAACACAGTAGCTGAACTTTCGGGCGCTGAATACGACCAGTTGGAGTCGGTGCGTGCTTATCGGCCGCCATCCGCTCCGTACACAGCTGTTTCAAGGCTGCTTTGAACGGGCGGTTCACGCAGCATAGACGTCATCCTGCCCAATCACGAATTCATGACTCGTCAATATCATATTTCCTACCGGGCACGATTTCCAATAACTTCAGCTTCCCTCCCAACTTTCAATTTCTCACTCACAGTAAATGACCGCAAACGTTTCGTAGCATTCATGTTTACACTCGGAGAACGTGCGTGACTGTATGACGCCACGTGCTTACGGTAAAACAAAGTTGTAGCCGGAAGAAGGCTAGCACCGTCTAGCGGATACTCGCAACACCCAATATCGCGCGCGGCGGGCAATTTAGATCTTTCAAATTTGGATGACTCAAATAAGACCCGCACCCCAATTTTTCACTTCCGAATTTATTTAAAAATGTGCGGGTGGTATTCGAGTATATACGGTATTTTGTTTTTGATTCATTAACCACCAAAATCAGTATAGAGAAAAGCAAGACCATGGTGATGACAAGAGGGGAAAGACAAGGAAAGGGCACTGTGAAAATTGGAAGTCAGAGTTTGGAAATTGTGGACACGTTCAAATACCTAGGAAGTGAATTGATGCAGACTGGTAGGTTGGACATGGAGATTGGCAGGAGGGTACAGCAGAGCAATGCATTCTATCAAAGTGTAAGAAAACTTGTTTGGGATAAGGAAGTACCAAGGAAAAGCAAGGAGGTAATGTATAAAATGTACTATGTACCCATATTAACTTATGCAGCTGAGACTTGGACCCTGACAAGCAGGCAAGAGAGTAAAATCCAAGCCAGTGAAATGAAATTCCTAAGAAGTATGATAGGTAAGACAAGGAAAGACAGAGTGAGGAATGAAGATGTTAGGAAGGAAGTTGGGATGGGAAAACTAAATGAGAGAATTGAGAAGAATAAACTAAGGTGGTTTGGACATGTAAAGAGGATGGAGGAAAATAGAATACCAAGACAGGTGCTGGAGGCAAAGTGCAAGGGTAAGAGAGCAAGGGGAAGACCTAGAACAAGGTGGATCGATTCAGTGAAGAAAAGCGTGAGAAAAAGGAATCTGGACTGGGACAAGATCGTGGAAGAAGAATTGTGGAAGGAAAGAGGAAAGTGGAGAAGTGCCATAAATACCCCGACCCGGCAGGAGCTGGATAAGGGGAAATGATGATGATGATGATGAACCACCAACCCCATTTTCTTCGCTTCCAGTAGGAATCTTGATGTATTAGTCGTTACCTAATCCAAAGTTTTCCCCATGATCACCACATCATCAGCTTATCTCTTCAATAGTTGGCTTAGGTACTTGCATTTCCGCCGTCGTCATTGGCACCTGTGCATTTATAGTTTCCATCTCAACATCAACATTTAGTAACTGATCAAAATGTTTTCCAAATAGATCTGCCTGTTCTTCAGGAGGTACAATTGCTCCATCTTCATCCTTTAGTATTAGTGTCTGTTGCTTGTAGGTTCCCCTCGCAGGATTAACCATTCTAAAGAAGGATCTCTATGCTTCCTTGGATTCCTTTTTTGCCGTCAGTAGTGCCTTACCATGATCCCGTTTTTTTTCTTCTGTCGGATGAGTCCATCTGTCATACGTGCACTTCCATATACGCTGCATTACTCTCTTCCGATGGATATTTCACCCATTGCAATCTTTTTATTTGCGACTTGACACCCATTATCAAACCAGGGTTTGTTTTTGATTTTTGGTCGCTGTCCCAAAACTTTATTTGCATTTTGTAGAACTGACCCCCGCAAATCAGGCGACTGTCCTTCCACATCTTCTAATGTGTTTGATGTAGGAGGCCCTCCTTGATTCTATCTTGATATTCTTCCTTCACAGACGTTAGGACCAATTTATCTTTGTCCGGGATGACCATTTCTTGCTTTCGCTTTTGCCATTTGGTAGACAGCTTGAGGCACAATTTCATTACTGCTAGAAGATGATCCGAATTCATATCCGCTCTGCGGAATGTTCGTGCTTGTTCAACACACCTACGGTGTGTATCATCTACTATTATATGGTCCCATGCATAATCTTGCTAAAGTGAACGGTTACGGAGGGTATAAAAGTGGATTTCTCTCTTTTTTTTTTTCTAACAATAGGACATTATCACTAAGGAAACTAATTTTGTCTATACTGGATTGTTTTGTAAAAGAAAATACCGATTTTATTGACCGTTGGTATTCAAAACAAAAGTTTGTTGCTTTTCAGTCGGTAAACACGAATGTACCCAAAAGAGTTGGGTAATACCCTAATCCTGAAAAAAATTACATGAGATTAATAAATACCTACCTTCTCATGTGAATGGAGCAAACCAGGCTGTCGTGTCGGGATTTATCCCTTCCGTCAGCCCACTCCTAGCGGTCTATCATGGGTAAGGGCTTTATTTTTTGGTGAAATAAAACCGCTGATTTCGGTGTTAAAAGTGACGCTATTTCGGTGGGTATTTCGCGAAATAAATGGTCATAATGATCAATGTTTCTTCTGAAATCTTCATTATAGTGATGAAAATGAAAATCCACAGCCTGCTTCCAGTCTCCGACCGGGTCAGGAATGGAATGAATGAAGCCCCTATCTAGCGGCGAGGATATGAACTGTGCCGGCTGCCGAGGCCTGACGCACTCCTTTGGGGCAATGATTAAATGAATGACGGATGAAATGAAATGATAGTGGAGAGTGTTGCTGGAATGAAATGTTGACAGGGAAAACCGGAGTTCCCGGAGAAAAACCTGTCTGCCTCCGTTTTGTCCAGCACAGATCTCACATGGAGTGACCGGGATTTGAACCACGGACCCAGCGGTGAGAGGCCGGCGTGCTGCCGCCTAAGCCACGGAGGCTTCTTGAAATCTTCATTATAGTATGGGATAAATCTAACAGATTATGTGATGAGGGGGTTTTAAGCTTCTTTGCGATGTGTAGAGTATCGCCGAATGTTATTTGCCGCTTACAATTATGTTCATTTCCTTCTTTCTTCCTCTTTTTATGCGTTGCTGAATCTCTGCAGTGTTTATTCCACGTGTCTTTTCGCTCCCACTGAATACGAACATTGGAGTATTTACACATTAGAATCTTTCTTGCAGCGTCAAATACATAGAACCCCTCACTGTTGTATTCCTCGACCCTTGAGAAAACTGTTGTGACTTTAATTTTCGGCATTTTTATACTTAAATGCTGGATGTTTGCCGATAGTTTTATCAGTCGCAAACTCGCTCTGATGTATCTACGACCACAGCGCCATTTGATGTAATCGATAGCGGATATCTATTTTCATCGATAGCCATAGAGATAGCGGAACTGAATACACATACTTCCGGCGTTGTGGGCTTTTGTATAGAAAATATGCAGCACTATCAATCAAATGAGAAGGAAACCACGACGGTCAATGCCTCAGAGCATTTAAACGTGTATTGGAGAGCTTTTTCGATAATCTTTAGCATTTTTGTACCACGTGGAGTATATTTCGTGATTATTTGTGCAATTCGTGCAATAAATCAGATTTCATGATATTTGGAGAGTTCATTTTGCTAAAATACGCTGCTTTAAGTACCTACAAGGTCATATATAGGCAAGAAAGGAGGTATGAAAAAATTTTACGCGTATCGCTATTACCAAAAAATACGGCCCCTAATCATGGGTATTACAAATGCACAAATAACACAGGTTATCCAGACACATTTTTCAAAAATTGTACACACACACCCTAGTACACGGGTCTCAGTGACCAACTGTGAATTATCCAAACTATCTCTACATTATCCCCTTAAATGAAATAACGTTTGACATGAATAAATCAACGGCGCATGTCAGTTGAGGAACATTGCTAATGGACTCTTTATAAGGAAAAATAAATACAGAAAACAATTGAATAGGATCAGTGTTCATTTATCGGGGACCACGTTGTGGTGTAAGCATACTTAGATGTCGCCCATGAGGTCCAGATTCGATTCTGTGTCGCAATTTCAGCACCGTGACATTGTTTGGTTGTGCAGCAAAGCACTTCCCTTTTCTCAGTTTGGCCTTCTTTGTGTTGACTGGTACAGGTCTTCTGTTCAGTTGCAGGGGTCCTACAACATTTGTGTTATGATTTCCCAGCAGCCATGCTAAATGTGGGGAATAGTAGCCCTCGCAATCACATTTGTTCGGCCACAGTCACCCTTAAACAGAATTATTGGCAGAGATTCGGAATCAGCAGGTGCCAATGCACACTTGGCTGAGTTATCACTAATATCATTATCGTTATTTACATCAAATGTATTTTTCTGGCGTGCATAATCATTAGAGATACGGGAATATCTCAATTGCGATAAATGCGAATTTTTATTTTTTCCCCGTTTTTAAAGCTATTTGTTAAATATTATGTTTAAGTATACCCAGAATTTGCGAAACTGAATGTGTGACAAAGTGCGATAACTAAGGGTTCTTGCAAATTTACCCCTTAAATGTGATAAATGCGAAAAGTATTGAATAATTTGTTTTATTACAAAATTTTTGCACCACACTGTGAAATTTGAGAGAGTTCCTAGCAATCGAAATATCGGCATACAATATTTAAGAGTAATAATCGATATATGCGAACATGGATTACTATTTGTGAAAACAATCGATTGCAGTAGTTGAAATGGAAAATGGCTGCTGTTCTTGCTGCATGATGCCCACTGTTTATCGCCAATAAAACAATGTTTTGGGAGAAATTATTTCGTAGTTTCATTTGGTTGTGGTATTAAAAGGAATGTTCTAATCGCTTGTATCGATTCTTTCAAAAAAATTGAGTAATAACGTTATGCTTATATTGATTTATATCGCACCAGCCCTCATTTCTAGTATTTGACCATTATAAATAAAACTGTAAAGTACGTATCGTGATACGAATAGACAATGTTTGTTTGGCATTCTCCTAGTTTTGGGGAATGTTGTCTAACCCTACAAGTGCCATGCAGTATAGTCTGTAGTGCCAGGCCAATAATGTAGAAAATTACTTGTTGGAATAATAATTAATTTTAGTCACTTTAATGGGCACATTTTTATGAATGATACAGCATTTTAAAGAGGAAGGTTTGTTCATTATTTGCAACGTAAATACAAGATATATATTTTACATTTTGACAGAAGTCTTCTTTTTACATTTTTATTTTTAGATTCAAAGTTTGAGGTGTTTTTGTGAAAATAATTGCTAGTAAGTAAATACTTTCGGAATATACAATTTGTTGAAAATATCATGAACTAACATAACACAATGTTTCAGGCTTTTAAGTCTGGATTACAATTAATAATACGATTGAGGCGTACCTGCAGTGGTATATCATCTTCATCATCAGCATGTTCAAATGTTTGGACATCCCTAAATCCACTTTCTTGGGCGTCCCTAGAATCATGTATGCTTCTTCGGAATCACTGCTATTAACTTCACAGTCTTGCACATCACTAAAATCCAATTAACTACTTATTCTCTCAAGATCTCGTGCAATGTTTCCATTTTGTTCAGCCATATTTGTTTACAATGACCACATGGCCCAGGCATCTTCAACGAGTAAATACAACAGAAATACGTATCCTATTGGAGTACCAACTTAACTAAACACAATCGCGAAACTTCAGCACCATCAGCTTTCAAGAATTGTGAAAAGATGTCGCTATATGTCTGAAAACACGCACATAGTCGGAGTCGATTTCTTTCGGCCCTGGCACTACAAAGCAAACGGAAGAGTCGAAAAAATCGACTCTTGGTGCTTGTAGGGTTAATATGATGAATGTATCCTCTACAATGTATGAGTTATAGGTTTTGTTTCATGTCGTCCAGCGATTTCTCCTTTAATTCGGATACTGTTTTACAGATTGTCAATCAAGAGTTGCAAAAAGTAATTCATGTTTGCATATTCCGTTTAACTTAAGAAAAACTTTGAGACTGATAAAATGTGATCATTTAAATCCGGGGAATAGACATGAGATGCACCAAGTTCACAGGATTGTCAACATTCATCTATTAAAGTTGCATTGGCAGCAGTGATGAGTCTCCTTTTTTTTTTATTTTTAACTAAGGGAGTGTTAGTACTAATATCCCAATATCAGCATTAAAGAAATGGAGAAACTTGACACCAAACATTTTTCAGAAATGTTAGATCTCTGAAAATAAAGGCATCAGCCTGGCTACTTGGCAAGATTGAGCTCAAGTGCTGTTGGTTGGTTGTATGACGTGAGACCGTAGCCATGCTGAAAAGATCTAAAGGTCATGTTCTCCACTATGCAATCAACAATATCAGGTGTTGTGCAGCAACTCAAATCACCCTGAGCTGCTGGTGTTAACTCCACAAGCGAGATGGAGAGAACGTTGAGGGTCGGCGGAGAGTTGTATTATTTCACTCATACCAAGGTACTGATTGTTAGAATAAAGCGTGCTGTGGTCATGCTTGTCATATGAAGTTTACCATGAGGTAGCTGTTGGTGGAATGACAATAATACCGGGCTCTCCTGGACTCGGTGGACGAATTGGTTCAAATTCTGTGAGATTTCTATGAAATCCTTTTGTGTGGTTTCCCTACTAACTCCTTGCGAAGTTCAATTCATTTCTTTTAATAACTTTTCTTATAATGTTTGATTCAAGAAGTGCCATTTGACATTTAAACCACCCAGCAAATAGAAATTCGATGCACCTCATCCCTGGCCCCCATTGAAAAGGTAATAATGAGGGGGTAAACGTAAATTTCATTATTTAATTGTATGGTATTTACCTGAAGTTAAGTAAATGTACGATTCACATTATTCTATTAAATGTTTATGTTGTTTATGAAAAACACCTGCGCATGTTTGAATTCTTTTCCGTGCATATTAATTTTAAACCTGTTCAATATTTATTGTACCTGGTGACAAACATTTGAATGCTACAAAATGCTAATTTTTAAAATTCATAATGCTATTTTTCAGGATGAAGTGCTACAAAATCAATTTCAAATTGCTATTTTCTGGTATCTTGAATAATCATAATTAAACGTTTTCATCATTACTTGAACCATTCTCATTACTGTTCCTGCCTAATATCTACTCAAAAGTTGTGTCAGATAAGTACCAACAGTGTGAGGAAGCTGCCATGATGTTTACCTCAATCATATGGTAACTCATCATCAGGGAACGGATTTATATGTAATTACATATCTCTTTGTGAAGCTAAACTTAATTATATGGTGTGTGGAGTTGAAAAATGGAGTATTTATTTTCCATATTTTGGAGTTTAGCACATAATGTTCCATATTCTTAGTCATTGAGGTCAATACAGACCATATTTCGGCAAAAAAGTATTAAATTCTATTAAATTAGCAGTCCTGTCAATAATGGAGAAACATTTAATATCTTAACTGGGGTGCAACTCATCATCACGCCTGTCCACGCTTGAGTTGATAAGGTAAGGTGATAAACGGCGTGGTGAAAGAGAGATGAGTAAACCCGGAAGAGGTGAGATCAGCTGAGCATCAGAATCACACATAACATAGACTATGTCTGTCCCATAATTTCGTTACTGGGGGCGTGGTGGCTCAGCGGTCTAGCTGTATGCCTCTCACCAAGGCGGTCCGGGTTCGATTCCCGGTCAATGCATGTGAGATTTTCGATGTGAAATGCCATGTCCTGTGGTTCGGATTCCACGTAAAAAGGAGGTCCCGTGGCTCATAATCACAAGATTCACGGTCACGTAAAACTACAATCTTCCTTTTTAATTTCGTTACTCAGGAAATCCCATTCATCCACGATATGCCAGTAGTTTCCGGATTATTTCGTAATTCGGGCATTCCCCTTGATGGCACAGTACCTCCATCTACTGTAGTTCCTACCAGTATTCACAGTTTGAATTAGCAGTGAGGTGGATCGTAGTGTTCTTGTACGTACCGCTATGTCTACAAGTGCAGCGTTTTCAGTTGCCTATTGACTTTCATTGAAGACATTAACATTGTTACAAGATGCCTAAAGTAGCACAATCAACCAGTTTAAAATTAAAAAGTTATGTAAGAGAATTTAAAGAAGATGGTTTATCAACTGGCAGTAAGGTATTATTTTGTAATTTGTGTCAATGTTCAGTGGTATCTACTCAAAGGTTCCTGGTGCAACAACACATTTCAACCTGTAAACATCAGACTAACAAACTACGATATTCCAAGCTGAGAAAGTTGTTTCTGACAAAACCATCAACTTCTAGTGTAACGTCCGAGTTCAACACCGATCTCTGCCGCGCTCTCATCTCTGCTGACATCCCTCTCTTCAAACTGAATAATCAGTACTTCAGGGAATTCCTCGAGAAATATACTAACCGAACTATCCCAGATGAGTCAACGTTGAGAAAAAAAACTGTTTCAGCCATATACGATGAAACTGTTCAGAAGATAAGACAAGAAATTAAAGACGGCCCGATTTGGGTTTTCATTGACGAGACGACAGACAAAGAAGGTAGGCTAATTGGCAACGTAATCATTGGTTTGTTAAGTGAAGATTATTGTAAACTGATTCTTTACACTGTGATCTAGAAAAGTGCAATAGCAAAACTGTTCAATGAAGCTATGGGTATCCTCTGGCCACAGGGCGTTCAGTATGATAAAGTGTTACTTTTTATTAGCGATGCCGCACCTTATATGATGAAAGCCGGAGAAGCATTGTGTGTTGTATATCCTAAGATGACTCGTTTAACTTGTGTAGCACATGCCTTTCATCGTGTGGCAGAAGTGGTAAGAGGCAGTTGCCCCAAAGTAGATTTATTGATTTCCTCAGTGAATAAAGTTTTTCTCAAAGCCTACAAAAGAGTTCATCTTTTGAAAGAAATGCACCCAGAAATTCCATTGCCACCTAAGCCAGTTCTAACTAGGTAGGGTACGTGGCTGCAAGTGGTTGAATACTATCCTGAATATATAGACTCCATTAAGGACGTTCTGCATGCTATGGACTCCGAAGATGCAGCCTCAATTGAAGCTGCGCAAACGTTGTTTGCGACACAAGTCTGAGGAATGACTTGATTTACATTCAGCATAATTTTTCATGCATCACAAAAACACTCAAAAGTCTCCAAAACTTGCATCTCTCACTTTCTGAAAGTTTTGAAATTGTGTATAGAACTGTGGAATAGCTAAATCATGATACAGGTAAAGTTGCAGATGTAGCAAAAATGAAGATGGACACTGTTCGTTCAAAGAACCCTGGATATGAAAGAATGGGAAAGGTTGCTACAATTATGTGTGGAAATTTAAGTGTCAAGTTAACGTTGGATTTAACCCCAGCAGACGTTGTAAAGTTGAAATATGCCCCCATAACACTTCTGGTATTGAACGAAGTTTCAGTCAATATAAATCGGTACTTAGAGACAATAGGAGAAGATTCACTTTCCAGCACTTAAAAGAACATTTTGTGATCCATTTTTTTGGTAACCGAGATTAAAATATTGCGTGTTCTTCAAAGATAATATTAAAATGAGAAGTACAGCATTATGGTTCATGTAGATGTACTTTCTATAGCTTCTTTGAACTTATATCAAATAGAAATGATAGTTGTTTGTAATTTTAAGTCCATATATAATTCCATATTTCAATAAAAATAACTAAATATATATGTACTGTGCCCGAGAGCCACATTTTGGGCTGTATATATTTTAAGAATATCTTTTTGTTTGTTGGAACATGATGGAAAACATTGGAAGGCCATGGAGAGCATCACATATTAACATGCATATTACAGCCAAGGGAATAGATATATATGAGTTTTATGACGATCGGATGAGCCGTTTAGGTGCTATAAACATTATTGTTTGTACTTGTTCACTGAGGTGTGTAGACATCATGACGTGAGCCCAGTGCGAGAGTATATAAGGCGAGCCCTGGCTACAGGTATTCACTTCTTCACTCGGCGTTAACCTTCGCAGTCACTCGCAAGCTTGTCTCCGATGTTATTCTGTGTATGTCAGCAGATCTCTACGCGATAGCGTGGTTGCTACGCTGTGCAGCACTTGTAAACAACTCAACCGAAAAGTAAAAGTTACCCGAGCTATCAACTTCAGACGTTCGAGGAACATCGAATTATTCATCGCAGGCAAATCATCCAAAGTGCACCATAATCTAAGAGTCTGAATGCACAATATACCACGACTTTGTAATTTTACAAATTCAAAGTGCATCACTACGTAAATTGAGCCGCATGTTCTATAGGTTCAATTTCATCGAAGCAATCGCTAGTAACTATTGTGATCTGCTTATGAACCATACCAACATGATTGAAAACCACAAAGCAACGATATTCACTATTCTACAGCACGCTAATATGTTTACATCCAGTAACATGTGCTTTGCTATGGAGGACTAGGCAGAGGTGGACAGGTGAACATAAGGATGGATGATGCTGACGAAGAGATCTCAAGCTTAACCTGGTTTATCACCAGAAGGGATCCTTAACCCAGCAATTGGACGGAAGACCGTGGACACGCCGACCAGGATGATGGAACTCAAGTTGGAGGCCATGTCGAACCAGCCAGTCACGATCCGATGGAGGAAGCAATGTGGGAACGCGGTAAGACGTCATGGTTTACCTGGGAACCACAAGCCATGGACGCCCCCTGCCGAAGCTGATATTATAAAGGTCTGACAAAACCAACCAATATCCAGTAGTTATAGTCATTTTGGGAATAGTTCATGTAGTTTATTTCGGTATAGTTCTACCCCATATTTATTTTTGATGTATTTGGATGGAATATTACGTTCATTTTTGCGCTTCGAGAAAGACTGTTATTTTGCCATGGATTTTATGAGGTTTGCTACGTGCATTGGCAAACAGATGATTAGATGTCATGCAGCGTGATAGTTTCCGCCTATCAGCGAAGGTCAGAGCCTAAGTTCCATTAGATGAACTCGAGTTGTTTGTTTACGTCTAGTAGACTGCCTTATTTATGCCTATGATATAGTAAATTCACTAATTGAATGCCCGATTGTCGTCATTTAAGGTTGCTAGAACAGACAGCGTTTTTCATATATTTATCCCGCAGGAGTTAGACAATTCTGCGAAATTGTTTATAACAAATTCATGATGTGATGTTAATAATAATTGTTGTTGACTGGTAAACAATCTATTTGTAAAGGAGGTATTTGTTGCTAAAAACAAAGAAAGCAGATCAGACACTAATCATGATGATAATAATAATAATCTGTTGACGAAATATAAACTATTATTGACGCTCACGTATGATAAAATTATTCTTGGAATTAAATGTTGTTAATGGATAGGGTGAGATGGTCACTGGTCCCTATATGATATGTTAATTATTGGACAGGAGAGTAGCCTCTGGTCCCTGCGTAATATGATGATTAAAATGGGAATAGTAATACAGTTTCCCAGGATATAGAAGTTGTGATGATAATTATTGTTTCCAAGAATATAGTGTATTTTCCGCAAATGTGTGCGAGGTTTAGTAATTGAGCATTGATGATATGATCGTATAATAATAGTCAACATGTGTCTTAAGTGCAATGCCATCCTAATAAGGTTAATAATTTGTTATTTGAATTATGATGTGAAATATGAAAACAGATTTGAATGTATTATAAATTATGATAGCTGATCGCTCATGAAGGCAGATAATAATTATAATAAATGGCAGCCAGGTTGTTATTCGAAATAAAGCCATCCTATTTTGGAGCAAGTGTATTGACGCTCACACACGCTTAGTTCACTTGAGCAGTATGAGATGATAATAATAATAATAGGAATTTGGATCGCTTATGAGACAGATGGATTGCCAAACTTAGTTGATGAAAGTTGTGACGTGTTTCACGCCACTTAGCTGACATAAAAATATACCTAACCTAAGATATTCTTTCCTGCCAAATTTACCTGTCCCTGTATTTCCAGTTGGAGCGAACGCTTCATAAATTCCTTCACTTACCTAAAATCTGAAGAACATTGTGGCCTATGCCGGCAGTTGCAAATTCGAATTGTGAACACCTTGTAGGCGAAATTTTCCTGGATATAACTTCGCACTCGCAGTCTAAACACGCGAGGTACAACTCTTGACCTGATGTGCACTGGTTCTGGAATTTAAGTGTTCCCTAACCTCAAAAATAAACTTTGGATTTACGCATTTATGAAAACAACATCGCCTGTATCGATTGTTCCGGCCACGATCATCGCGAGATGTATCGAACGCCGGGAGATGACAAGTGACGAGCGCACAGCGACCGACCAGTGTGGCCAACTCTCACAGAAGTGAACACGGAAGTGTCTTACGGACTACGTTCAAGAAGCCAGGGGATTCTAGTGTGCGTGTGTTGCTACAACTATTCTATTGTCAAAATTATAGTGATTCATATATGTACTGGTTCCGGCGTGGGTAACGGTCTCTTACATACCTGAGCGTCAAGAAAGACACTTGGCCTGGGTGCTCGGATACCCCGGGATATAGGACAGGTATCAGCCTCCTCGTGGGGCTGTATTTATTTTTGGTGTTTAGCTTTATTTAATATGTAGTGGCACAGGTAAGTTCCAGGAAGTGTGATATTTATTTATTGTTTGTCTACTTATTTTGGGTCTTTGTTTTTTTCTTTCTGTGTAACCGCGTTGTGGAAATTCATACCTCGTGGGTATGGCGCAACAGGTCGACCTTCGGCCGAATTATGGGTTGATGTCTCCCTCTGTTTAATATCTGAATTGTTCACCAATTTTTCCTTCTTCGGAAGTAGTTTTCATGGTGGGAAATCTTTCTTGTTTTCGGGCGAGGATTTTCTGTGTTGCGCAACCGTGTGCGTCCTTTAATTGGGTTCCAAATTTATTTATTTATTTTCCTGTGATCACGCTTCTTGGAATTTTCCCAATTACAGCCATGTAGTTTTTTATTATTTTAGTTTTAAGGGGTCCCTGTTCCTGGTATTGCATCACCTTACGTCCTCATGGTGGTTGTAGTTTACGTGACGTTTTGCCTTGGTTTTCCTCCTTTACGCCCCAAGCGCGTTTCATTTTTGCATTTCCCATACCTTGTATTTCTGTTTTACCTTGGGATTGGTTCAAATCCCAAATTTTGGGAGTGGCGCCCTATGGTGCAAATCGTGCCTTGGTGTACCGTTAGCTTTCGCCATTTTTTGAAGAGAGAGTCTAGCTCGCGTCGGGTCCTATGGCGGTCGTGTGATACCTTCCGCTCCGTTTTTCTGGAGCCTGTAATTAGTAATGTAGTCTTTTCATTTAATTTCTATTAATTTTCTTTTACGTTTATCCCTGGTATGTTCGTGCGTGTTAGTTGATCCTAATTTTCTTTTCGTGTGTAACTTCGTAATTCGTCCTTTTCATTGCGCAACCTCACGGTGGTATTTTCAAGTTATGATTGTTCTGGGGATTTGTGTGCACGCGTTTCCAAGCTCAAACTTTGTGTACCTGATTACTAATCGCAAGATATTACCTTTCTGTGTACCTGTTCATTTCTCAATTCGGTTGGTGTCTTAAAGCATGTTAAGTGGTTTGCCGTTTCACAGCGTTACTGACCTTGTGACCGTCCTTTCAAGGGCAATTAATTCATGTGATAAAAACAGTTTGTTATTGTAATCTCTGTCCACAGTGTAGTTCCTATTTTATATTTGATACTTTTATAATACAGACCCCTTTTATATTTTGATTTCGACTTTACTTGCCCTTTAACGTCCCATCCCCACCCTCAAGACAGCTGCGGTGGAATGATCCTCACCAGGTAAGTCTTCCACTTTTCAACCTTGTGGATAAAACGACGTACTTCCCCTCTTGTACATCTGAGGGGGTCACCCGAGTGCGTTGTCAACACCGACCGCCGAGGCAAGGCCATCAAGTCCCGTAAAGGATGTCTTGGGGTCGCCGTTGGTAAGTTTCCTTCAGGTTGGCAGGCCCTCTAGGGAGTCTGTCGAGCTAAGAGTGAGTGTAAAACAGAGCGGGAGTGACAAAAGTCTATGTGGACAATGTAAATATTGTAAATAATTATTGGAATTAAGATTATTTGTAGTGTAGGTTTTGGCATCAGCATTTCTGCTTTGATCGCACATTTATAGCGCGTGTTGATTGTTTGTTTATTCTAGCGCATTTTTGGCGAAGTACAGTTTGATAGGTTTTTCATTTTTTAGTATTCCACATGGTGTAGTGGATCCACCTGGTATGTCAGGTCATTCTGAATCGTATTGTGTTCACATTCAACGTGACTTGGTGTTGGTCATATTCAGAACTCTATAATAATAATAAAACATAATTTTCAATAATTAATTATTTTCGGAATAGACAGACTGTAGGGGTAGAATAGGATATCTTCTTTCCACAGGAGTGTTTGTTTTTAAGTAGATCTTTTACCCTAGAGATCGTAGGAAGGTTATTTATGTTGTGTTCTACTACAATCCATGTAAAATAAATGTTCGCTACTGTTTTTATCTTGACTATTTTTCGTGCTTCTTATATGTGATTCCCTATCTTCCCACCTCCTCGCATGGAATTTGAGGAAAATGTTGCACTTATCTCGAATATACGCCCAGGACGACCCCGAGCTCCTCTCGTGCATGCATTGTTCTCAAATTTCACATATGTGCATGGTGATCCATCGGTGCCCAGTGGCTTGCCATAGTGTACCGGTGGTTAACGGGCACAGTACATATTTCATGAATTATTAGTACATATAAATCCGTTCCCTGCTCATCATTAATGAAACAATTTTGTTCATGCCAACACATAGCTATAAAACAATGGATGATAACCGCTACATGGAGAATTTCCCTGTGTTGTAAGATGTGCTAGAAGTTTGCTTTGACAATAAACAGACGGTGTGTAATATTGTGCATTTCCAACATCACTAGTATAATTCGTATATGTGTATGTCAAACTGTTCCTGATTATGATTGGTAGGTCCATACATGTGCATGTGGAACTTATTTGAGTGGTTAATGGAATGAAATTTGCAGTGCTGCACAGATATTTTTGTGTAAAAAAAAATCATTGGCATTGAATGTTTTACTTATGTTTTAGTTTTAATTAATACTAATACTTGTTCGCATTTCCACAGGAGATCATGCATATAAACAGAATGTTCACTTAAGCCCAGAAGAACAGATGATTACAGCAAATCCAGATATACAGAAATTCATAGTTAATCCTGCTGAGAATGATTTCATGGTGTTAGCATGTGATGGGATATGGAATTATATGTCCAGTCAACAAGTTGTTGATTTTGTTAAAGAACGCTTGGGAAAGAATGAAAAGCTCTCAACTATTTGTGAGGAGGTGAGTGTGTTACATAAGTATTCAAGGTAACATCCTATCGGGTTTGTCTTGAAATAAGTATTCATGGTAACATCCTCCCATCAGGTTTCAGTCTTTAAATAAGTATTCATGGTAACATCCTCCCATCAGGTTTCAGTCTTTAAATAAGTATTCATGGTAACATCCTCCCATCAGGCATGAGCCTCTAAACAAGTATTCATGGTAACATCCCCCCCATCAGGTTTATCTTTAAATAAGTATTCATGGAAACATCCTCCCATCAGGTTTCAGTCTTTAAATAAGTATTCATGGTAACAAACACACACACACACACACACACACACCCTCTCCCCCGTGAGGTTTCAGCCTTGTTACTACCAAACTTGTTAAGAGTGTGAACTTTCCTCATTTTGTGTGTAGGTCTTCTGGCCTCAAAGTTGTAAGTCTTGTTTGTGTTACCTTTGGTCTTCTTTTGTCAATGTATGATGACACTTGAGAAAATATGGCAGTCAACTTGTGATCATTGTATGTTATGTTATTTGAAAGTGCTCTATTTCCTAATTAAGATGAGTGGTGGACTTAAGACAGGGAGTCAATTGTCTTCACACAACATGATTTGGCGACCGTGGCAGGACTTGAGGAAATATGGAGCGACTTACGAAAACCAGGGCTGTTTTGCGCTAGCAGTTTTACTAGGCTATTCAACCAGCTAAATGGCGGTGTTACGTCGGAGGCTACTGACGCACTAGAAAATCAAGTACGCCTGGGAATGCTGGAATGACGTTCGGAGAACTGGGAAATACGGATCAGCAAGTTTTTGATTTAATGTTGGATACCAATTGTAGTGAAGAAGAACAAAATATGCTATTAATAGGGTGTATGGTTAGGCCTAACGGCCACACATGTTTCGCAGCGGCGTGGCATGCTCTCTATCAGATCGTCCAAGAGCTTCTGTGGCGGTCGATCCCATTCCTCCGAAAGGGCAATGCGAAGGTCTTGGAAGGTCGCTGGTGGAGGCTGACGGGATGCAATTTGCCTCTCCAATGCATCCCAGGCATGTTCTCTAGGATTCAGATCTGCAGATCTTGCTGGCCAGTCCATGCAATGAATGTCTTCCCCAGCCAGAAATTCATCCACCAGAGCAGCGCAGTGCTGTCAGGCATTATCTTCCATTAAGGGGAAGTCCGTCTCTGTGCTGGAGTGAGCGGGACGCTCACCGCTGGACGTCTGGCAAACAGCCCTGCTGTTCTGAGACTCCAGTACACAGTCAGCTGGGAAACGGCAACCATTGAGACGGCTGCAAGCTCCGCTGAAAATTGTCTTGCAGGTGCACTCCGATTTAGTCAGGCGGTTAAAGCCAGATATCGGTCCTGCTGTGGGGTGGTTACTCTTTGTCGACCTGGTACTGGCCTACGACTAACATCTCCTGTGTCTCGAAATCGTCTCCAAAGCCTTGAAATGACATTTTGTGGCACATTCAAGAATACGGCACTTCGGTCTGTGTCTGGCCTACTCCCAGGCGGTCGAGCATTCTACCCTGCAAAACGGGGTCCAAATGGCGTCGTTGTGCCATTATGTTGTCACATTCACCACGAGGCTACACTCCGCACTCTATAACAGGGCAAACACGACTGACGGAATATGGGGAGCAGGCACTGGTTGTGTTTACCTTGCGATTACGCTGCTAGTCAAAGCAGGGAATACTCCTTGCCTACACAGAGCGAACACGTAAGGTTGGTAGTGTGCCCGAAAATGAACCTGAGCCTCCTCGGTACTTGTCAATCCACAGATGGAAAAGGGATCACAGAAGCACTGAAGTCCCCGGCAAAAACAACTTCAATGGGATGCTGACAAGTAGCTCATTTTCATACATGTTTTAAAAGATGGAAAGTGATGCTGAACAATGGAATCTCCTAAAAACACGGAAATCTATCTAAGCTCGAACATGAGGTTCCTGAATCTCGGGATTTATGGGTGAAGAAATGGGCGCCTTTCCATTGTTCATCATCTTGCTAACTATTGTAAATATAAGATGGAGTTTTCTATGAAAAGGACGAGCAAACAAAGCGTGCTTGCTAGTTCATTTACTAGAACATAATTACAAATAATATTAAACCCTCTTAATCCTAATAAGATATTGAATAGTTAAATAATTGCATAAAAATAAATCTACTATATAAAGCTCAAATACCACTCACTGACTCACTCATTCATTCATCACGAAATCTCAGAAACCACCGAACGGATTGGAATGAAATTTGGTGTCCAGCTTCCTCAAGGGCCGCAAACGCCCACTAAGAAAGGATTTTTGGATATTCAGGTTCTAAAGGGGTGTTAAAAGAGGGTAGACCTGCATTTCATTGAATAGCAATATCTCCCGATTGCTTTCATTGGGGGATGTGATACTCGGCATATAAACTCATCATTAAAAATAAGAAGACACGTGTCTGAGGGTTTTTCGATGTGGTGTATATTATGAGGTGAAAGGGGTGAAAAGTGGGGGTTGAAGGATTCCTAACGGAGCGTGTATCTCTTAAACGACATAGGCGAGGAGTTAGGAACTCAGCCGAAAAAAATCAGCATAAAAAATAACAAAATAGGTGTTTGACCGTTTTTTCATAAATCCAATATAAGGGGCCCATGGGGAGGGGTGAAATTATGGGGGGAGGGGGAAACGTAATATGTCTCAGTGTAAAATTATACATGGCCTATGTTGTAGACAGTAACACATTACATATTTTTTGTCTCTTGCTATTTCATCATACGACGAATACTTAGGGAGTTATTAATGATTTTGTACTTTTTGGCCGGAATTTTCTAAGTCCCATGAATGACATAAAAATTGATTCGAATGAAATTTCAAAAAAATAGCTTTTTAATGCTTTTATTATATTTTTCACGTCGTTTAGGGTCCGAAACCAACATGGTTTTTTTTTTTTTCCCGTCCCATGCATGTTTGGTTTCAGGTGACAGAATTATTTTCCACTAGGACCCATGCTTATCTATTTAACTTATGTTATAACGGGATTCCAAATGTTATAACGGGCGAAGCCGCGGGTAACAGCTAGTTATTAATAATAATAAGTTAAGCTTCTTTAAAAGTTGGTCAGTGACCTCGCTGTTTACTAACCACCTGATACAAGTGGATTCCTGCCACATTCAGGAGTTTCCAAATTAAAATGAAATTAAAATTGGAAAATAAAAAAAAATTATTTGAATGGTGAATAAATAAAATTTAATAAAATTGTTAATAGGCACTAACTGTCCTTCCTAAATGTTTAAATTAACAATCATATTATTACTCCATACAATAAACTCCTTAATAGTCAAAATTCTTATCATATTCTTTTTAACCCTTGAATATTATAAACATTGAATCTATTTTAACTTGTGCACAACTATTTAAAACGCTGCGTTCGCTACATACGCATTTCTTTTCTCTTGTTTGACTGAATGTTCAAATTTCTCTGTAGAGAATATTTCTACATATTGTTTCTTCTCATCATAAAATACTTTAAAATTCACTACCCTTCTTTTTCATTTTCGGTTTATTTATAGTCATATCCTGGCTTCAATAGCCCAAGCGATGAAGCTTAGCATTGGTTAAATGTCTTAATCCAATAATATTAATAATGAGATTAATTCTCGGAAAAATTAAACCCACTTCTTACAATATCTTATCATACATCAGTTACCAATTTAAATAAAATTGTTTTTACAACATTCTTTACGTTACTTTAAGCCTCCTCAAAACTTCAGGCTTCACCTTTTCAAACACGTGGCATAAATCTTCACATCTAATTCATTATGACACTTGCGTAAACGTTCATCACAAACATGCGGAAATACCTTGCAATTCATGTAGCTTTCATCAATGCACGTTATAAAACCCCTAATTGTGGAATTAATCTTCATCAATTATAAAAAACTTACGCAGAACTACTTATAATGCTGTCCAATGACCTTGTTCCACTATTTCCTTCATTTCCTATGATAAAAATATTCGTAACCGTTGCAATAGAGTATAATAAAAAGAAAACACAGATTCTTCCAACAGAAATACGCTTAATAAAAATACAATGCGTTTCTCCCTCCTCTAGTCATTCTCCTTCTGTTATCCTCATTAATAACAATACCGGGTGAGTTAGCCGTGGTCGTTATGGCATGACTGCTGGCAGTCGCTCACATCCGGGAGGCGAGGAGGTTCGGATCCCCCCGCCGGCAACCTTGAAGATGGTCTTCTGTGGTTTCCCATCTTCCTTCCAGGCAAATGCCGGGGTTGGTCCCTAACTATAGGCCACAGCTGCTACCTTCCAACTCCTCGACCTTCCATCCCAACTTTCCTCCCCAACGGTACTTGTAACTCACCCATTGGGTGTCCGTCTCGAAGCAGCTACAAAACTGGCGTGCCGAACATGTCCTCGGACACTCCCGGCACTAAACGCCATACGCTAAAAAATATAATAACAATTCTTAAATACCACAACTGTTGTTCAGAAAAACATTTATCAGGCAACAAATTCCATGTGGCCATAAAATGACTATCGTAACTTTCAATTAACTGGACCGACTGAAATCTAGTCGTCGCATTTAAATAAACATTACTCTGACTTTATACTGGCTCCAATGTCACAAATTGCAAATGCAATCGACATAAAATAGCTGGATTAACACCCAAGTTAACTTATTCTCACCTCTAACATTTACATCAATGCATTATCTATGAAATAGGACTACCATTTCCAACAACCGCATATTTCAAAATAGATCTCGCTAGATCTTCCTAAAACTGAATTTCCATTCTAAAAATGTCAAGAATTGCAACTAAGGCAATTAAATACACCAATCTTCACATAATCTTGCCATTCAACAAAATGACATCACCGACAAAAAATACTTCAACCATAGTCGAAAGTGCAAGACTGCAGACATCGTTCCCATGCGATCCAAATCCTGACAACGCTCATTTAACTTCATTATCGCAAACAAGGAAGTGCACTGTCACCGTTACTTTTCATTGTGGTGATGGATGACATAATGACCCGAGTGGCACAAGTAATTGGGGACGGAAAGATGAAAGCAATGGTGTTTGCAGATGATTTGATGATTTGGGGAAACAAGGAGGAGGAGGTACAGGAACAGTTGGACGTGTGGGAAGGAGTAATACAAGGATATGGGATGAAATTTAGCATAAATAAGAGTGAGATGGTGATCACAACAAGGAAGAAGGAAAGAACCACAACGGGAATAACAATTGGTGAGGAACAGCTGAAGAAAGTGGAGAGTTTTAAGTATCTGGGAAGCCTGATACAAGATAATGGAAGAAACGATAGAGAAATAAATGAGCGGGGGAGGCAGGCAGAAGCATTTCGGAGGAGTGTGAGAAGCATGTTATGGAGCAAGGATGTCCCTCAGAACAGCAAAAAGATCATATATCGGACGTACTATGTCCCTATCCTGACGTATGCCTCGGAGACCTGGGTTATGAAAGGAAGGGAGAGGAGCAAAATACAGGCCAGTGAGATGAGGTTCTTGAGAAGCAGTATTGGAGCTACAAAGATGGACAGAATAAGAAATGAGAGGACCAGAGAATTAATGAAGGAGGAACCATTACAGGATGGTATAGAGAAATCTAGACTTAGATGGTATGGACATGTAAAACGAATGGAGGAGAAGAGGATACCCAGGAGAGTACATGAGACGAAGTGGGAAGGAAAGAGACCGAGGGGAAGACCGAGAGACAGGTGGCTGAAGGGGGTGGAAGAAAGCGTGAAGAAGAGAGGAGAAGACTGGACAAGGGTGGAGGCTGAGAGATGGTGGGAAGACAGAAGACGTTGGAGAGGCTTGTGTTCCAAACAGACCCGGCCAGTGGCTGGAAACTGTGCAAGATGATGATGATGATCGCAAACAAATATCTCCAAATGGATTTAATCAAATTAAAAATGAAATAAGTTATGCCAACAATGTGAAATGCAAATCCAAAAATCCTAACATGAAATTTGCCTCAATAGAATTTTAAAATGTTACTAAAATGCTAATAAAAATGGTCAATCATAATATTTCTACAAGATCCAAATCTACTCAAATAACTGGAAAATCTTTTCTGTACCTTGGTTTCACCATACTCGGTTTCAGTCAATATAAATCGGTACTTAGAGACAATAGGAGAAGATTCACTTTCCAGCACTTAAAAGAACATTTTGTGATCCATTGTTTTGGTAACTGAGATAAAAATATTGCGTGTTCTTCAAAGATCATATTAAAATGAGAAGTACAGCATTATGGTTCATGTAGATCTATTTTCTATAGCTTCTTTGAACTTTGATATCAAATAGAAATGATAGTTTTTTGTAATTTTAAGTCCATATATAATTCCATATTTCAATAAAAATAGCTAAATATATATGTAATGTTTGTTTTATCTTATTTGTGTCATGGCCTCAGAAAGGTCATTGCCTCTAAAAACAGTGTGGGCAAGGATGTTGATAAGGTAAACCAAGACCCGCCATCTCATCATAGCTTACAATTATTAGTTCTGAAATTTTAAAACAATTCATCGTTTGTCAGCGAGCCGGATGTGGTAGCTTTAATTTTATAAGCATTTATCCAACAATTTTTAAAATATGAATCATGGATTGTTTTGTAGTCATGGTAATCTTTTCCCTGTAGACAAAGATGCACATTTAATTTTCATGAACGTCCAGTAACACTATCTTTGAGAAGGTTTTGAGAAGTTCTGTGTGACCCAGGTCAACACGGAGGAGAGGAATTATCTGGCCACACCACCTCACGTACTGTGTTTACACTCGGGCTTACACATCCTCAGTCCAGAAGATGATTTGCAAAATAACATTCTAGTAACATAGCAGCACAATTACGGAAAAATGACTTGAACCAGATATGAATTGGATAGGATACAGTTCACTATGCAGTTAAACAATGGTTTGGAAATGCTAACTTATTGAATTAAAACGTTGTAAATAGGCATATATTTCTAACTCGTATTGAAATATTCGATAGGAATGATTTTCCTACATGGGATTTGAACCCAGGATCTTTTGCCACAAAGCATTTGACTTGAACCACTATCTCTCTCCAGGTGTACATTCCACTTACTGTAAACAACACCTTCCCAAATTAATATTGTAGCTTTCAGTCCGTCAACACAAAAATCATTCCAATTACGGGAATACGTGAAAAATAACCTGGAATAAATTACATGTGATAAAGATTTATATATATTGTTACGGACTATTGAAGATGTAGCAATTTTGGCAACAAAATATTTTAAATTTAGTATTGTTTATACTAGCTTCGCTCGGAAACAGTTATGAGTGCATTTCGTGACTAGCGTTTTTTGCCCCTGATGCCAATGAACTACGACCTAGGCCTATATCCATTTTAAGTCTCGGCATGATGGGTTAAAATCACTGAATGGACTATCCATTATATTATCATGGAGATAGCATGAGCAACGAATTATTGTCAGACTAAATTTAAGAATGGCGAGGTGCATGCAACACAAATCCCCCCCTCCCGCCCAATCTAAAAACACGCATAGTGGACGATGTATTGAAGATAAAGATGCGACGGTTTGCCCAGCGTAAGCTTAAAAAGCGCACGGACACCCTTTCCCTCCCCCTCCCGACTTTTTCACTGATATCGTTACTGTTTGGCTTCCTTTGAAAATAAATAAATTTTCTTTTTATACTAAGTAGAGATTTAGTGACTATTTAAACTCCTGTTAGCGATCGAATATTGACTACTACTGGGTGATGATGGGCTACGTTAATTTACGTAGTTTTGTATTGGTGCGCGGACAACCGGCTATGTAAATTAACTTTTTCTTACAGTGCTTCATTCTTGTGTAATTTTCTCCTCTCCGCCATTCATTAATCAAAATACGTGTTATTTACGAACTAAGGTATTTGTTCAACGAAATGCAGATAGGTATATTGTTGTCTTGATAATGCTTTCGGTACTGGAAGTGAGGTTTTATAACACTCAGTTACCGCGTGTAAAAGTGTTAGCATGGCGCGCGCGGAACTGACAGTGCGATAATCAGTTCAGACGAGTCTGTTGACGATATTAATAAGAGTGAAATTGACAATGATAGCAGTGAAAGTAGCGACGATGAGGTTGATGGATGGACAAGTAAGTAAAATTACACGTATTTATGTACCATCTTACCTCTCATGCTAGGTGTACTTCAGTTGCCCGGTCCGCAGTAAGGAATAGAGAGAGTAGCGCCCGCCCGGGTAACAATATGTTAGACCTGGGTTGACAATACTGTTTGTGCGGCTTTTCCATCCCGGTATTCTTTGATTATTGTCTGCTCCTACGTTCCTTAGCCAGGCTAGAACTTATGTCCAATTTTGTTTTTAATTGTGCCCAGGAAATGTTTTTGCAACACGTTTCAAACTCTACCTTATATTATCAAGCAGACTTGGTTAAATTATTTTTAGTGGCTTCGGTGGCGTAGTTGGTAGCATGCTGAGCTTCTATGCCTAAGATCGCGGGTTCAAACCGGCCGAAGTCGTCGGATTTTTTAAGAACGTTAAAAATCCCTCAGTATGCCTTCCTTTGGAAGGGAAGTAAAGCCGGCGGTCCCATGTCATAGATTTATGGCATGATAAAAAACCTTCCACTAATTACACCTGTGTGAAGCTAAATTAGGTTAAAAAATACAAACAACGCTCAGGTTCCTAATTTCGTTGCCAGGAGCCGACTGCGGTGGCGTCTAGTAGCCAAGTTCTGCGTTAGTAGTTGTTCCTGGATTACATTTTGCTTCTTGTTTGGCGGCAAAAGTAGGGACCGCGTTGTCGCAGCCCCTAAACTGAGGAACCAACCAACTTAAATTATTTTAGACTGATAATAGTGTGTTCTGGCCTGTTGAAACATCATTCATAATGATTTCCTCCATTTAAATGTACAGTGCATTCCCGATAATTCGCGTGCGGATAATTCGCGGGTCTCCAAATATATTTTAAATAGAAATTCTCACGGCAAATAATCATGCTAAGTAAAGCAATCTCTGTCATTTAAAAGAATGTTCGTGCGACGTAATGCGTAAAGACGAAATCATTGACATTCGAGAAGACTGAACTGTGTTTCTCTGTGATGGAACAGGAGGTCTACTTGCGCAATGTTCGAAACATACGAGCAGGTTGCCGCGAGTGGTACCATAGCATAGATTTCCTTTATCTTCGAAGCCCAAATAATACAAGAGGAATGCGCTTTCACTGGGAACTTACCCTCCCTTTCCCAACAGCCCTGAAAGGTCGCTGACCTATGAGTTGTGAAGGGTGGATGCGCGGACAGCGTATTGTAAACAGCGATTAATGCGTAGTGACGTAAACTTTCGCGAGACCGAGAGCATGTTTGTTGGATGCTCTTCATGCAGTCAACCAGTCATGAGAGAAAAGTACCGCTACAAAAGCAAGCTCTTGCCGACATCTGTAACGACGATATTTCGAACGGGCAAGTTAGACGCCGATAAAGACGATTATGATTTAAGACATGAAAGCAAAGATGAAATAGCACGGAGTTCGACTGTTGGTGAGGAAAACTGAGATCCAGTTGATATCGAGTGCGGGAGTGATGCAACGGAAATCCTGAAAGTTTCCCACAGAATCTAGTCAAACTTATCTCTTATATAGAAAAACGAAATGAATTTTTGTACTCTTATAACATTTTCTTCGGAAATGTTCACTCGAAAATTAGAATAAACGATCTAAGAAACAAAACGGGATGACTTAAAAAAATATATATATTATTGTAGGCATAATCCACATAGTCCTGCCACTAGACTAGCATGTCTTATAAGACACTACAATCAAGTGTTTTAATTATTATTTTGCGTTTCAAGCATATTTCAATCTTTTAATCAATAGTTTTGTTTTTACTAGGCTTAACTAAATTAACTGCGGATTATTCGCGGTTTTCAATAATTCGCGGAATTTCGTGCATTCATTACCGCGAATTACCGAGAGTGCACTGTATTTATCATCATCTCATCTTCCTTCCAAGTATTGGGCCAAATGTCCCGTTACGGTCTTGCACTTTCCCTCCATCTCTTCATCGGACGTCCTATCGATCTATTTCCCCGTGGCTGGTAGCGAAGGATCTCCTTTGGTAATCTTCCAGGTTCCATCCTTTGGACATGACGCTTCCAGTTCTCTTGGTAGTCACAAATGTATGTAGTTATTGGTTTCACTTTTAGTTCCTTCAGCACATCCTCGTTTCTCTTATGATCCCATTTAGTATAGCCTGCTGTTCGGCACATAAAGGCCATTTCGCGCGCTGTGAGTCTGGAGATGTCCTGAGATCTTATTGTCCATGCCTCGCTGCCATAGCACAAGGTTGGTCTGGCTAATGTGTTATACAAACGCAAGCGTGTATGCCTTTGGACAAGAGATGGCTTTATGACGTGATTGATGATTCCTGTTGTTCTGGTATAGTTAGTTATTTTTGCAGTTATGTCTCGTTCTTCTGAAAAGATAAATTATATCCTAAGTACTTGAATTCGTTAACTCTTTCTAAAATTTTACCATCCAGACAAATTTTACTGGGGATAGGGTCCTTACCTTTAAAGGCCATTACTTTAGTCTTTTCAGTAGAAATGCACGAGCTGAATTTTGATGCCACTTTCTGGAGGTTGAATACTGACCACTGCAGATCATCTTCAGATGCTGCTACCAATGCAACATCATCAGCAAATAGTATAGCGTCTAAATTTCTTAGATGCCTGCTGATAGGTATTGAACCATGCCTTTCACACCTCCATTCCTTTATTATAGCATCCATGTAGATTATGAATAGCAATGGAGAGAGTCCACAGCCTTGTCTTACCCCTCTGCTGATTGGCTTCCACTCGGATTTATGATTACTTAACCTTACTGCAATACGAGTACCACTATACATGTTGTAAATGTTATCAATTTACTGTTGGGGGACACAATCCCTGGCCAATATGTCAATAAGTCTGTTTCTGTCAACAAAATCAAAGGCTTTCTTAAAATCAACAAATGATATGTGTGTTTCCAAATTGAACTCCCTGCGTTTTTCGATCAAAATTTTTAAGGTGAAGTAGGCATCTGCACATGTGCGACCTTTTCTAAACCCATGTTGTTCATTCCCTATCACCTCAGAGTAATGTTTCAGTAATTTTTCTTTAAGAATATTTGCAAAAATTTTGTATCCAGAGTTAAGTATACTTATTCCTCTATAATTTTCCAAATCTTTAATATTTCCTTTCTTATGGAGAGGAACTACTATTGCCTTTTGCCAATCTTCTGGAGGCCTGTTACCCGTCCAGATTAAATTCAATAATCTGAGAAATCTTTTCTTGAAGGCATCGCCTGAATATTTCAACATTTCTGCATTTATTGAATCTTCTCCAGGTGTTTTCCCATTTCGAAGTTTCCTCAAGACCTGTTCTAATTCTTCGAGTGTAGTATTTTCCGAAGACTTGTTGTTAGATGCTTGTAAAACAAGTTGTTCAATATTTGGACTCAACCAAAGGCTCTGAAAATACTCAAGCCATTCTTTGTGAGATATTGCATTAATTTTTACATCTTCTTTTACTTCCCTATTTAGTTTATTTTTTTCAAAATTGTATAGGTTTGTGGTTGTGGTCTTGTTATGTCAGTCTCCAGGTACGAGACAAAGTTTTCCCAACTTTCCCTGTGTTTCTCTTTTTGCTATCACTGTATTTATAAATTAATAAATTGATTAACTCAATTACTTCTGTCATGACGAGGTGGACCTAATTGAGAGTGAGAACTTGGAATATGCCTCCCTTCGTCCCTTGGATATGTGTAAATTACTGTGTAGGCCTATATTCAGACTTATGCTACCGAATATAATCATTCCTGCGACGTAGGATCAGTGATTTCAGTGGTAATGAATGGTTTTACAAATTAAATATTGGTCTAAGATGATCACACTCATATGATACACACCTTGATGTGTGTATTCAACCTCCCGTTGTCCCTTTTATTGGGGGGATTTACCGTAGTGAAAGCAGCATGACTTCATAAACCTTGCTTATTTTACTGGACAATAAGTTCACTTATAATCTATTGAAATAAATTTATTTTCTCAACTGTTTCCCTGGTGCCGCCATCTGTTTGGCTCCTGGAATTTCTGAAAACAGGAAACATAAAACTTAATCCTATTTTCCATTTGCTTTCCTGGATTACATTTTGCTTCTTGTTCCTAGAGAGCGCTTAAAACGAACCCAAAAATAGCGTGCATTTCATCACACTTCCTGTTCCCGGGCGAATGTGTAGCAGTCTCTACTCGGGGAATTCTCTCATTAATCCTGGAAAAATCGGGGAATATTCAAGGAATTCTTTTAAGATGAGTTGGTAGACACCCTGCCTTACATAAGTACTGTAGTGACTTCGTGTACTTTGGTGTGTGTGTGTAATTTGCCTGATAACCAGTGTTATAGTGACGGCTGTATTTAGTGTGTGTCGTCGTGATTCAGATGAGGATTAGGAAGGAGGTGGCCATGCCCTTCAGTTAGGATCAATCCAGATATTTTCCTGGAGTAGAAGTGGGAAACCACAGAAAACTACTTCCAGGATGGCGGCGGTTGGAATCGAACCCACCTCTTATCAGTTTTACCTCACGAGGCTGAGAATACCCCGTTCCAGCCCTCAGACCAGAATTGAATTTCTTGGCAAAGCCAGGAATGGAACCCGGGCCTCTGCGGTGACAGCCAAGAGTTCTAGCCACTACACGAGGCCCCTCAATTATTCGTCGACAACAACAGTTCTGTTGGGCTATTGATTGTGTATCGGGACGTGTTGTTGTAGTAGTGGCATTGTTGGTCTGAATTTATATTTAATTTTTTGTATTTAAATTAAGTGATTCCGCTAGTGCATTGGTTTGTTTGTACGAATTAGTGGTATTATGATGGCTGAAAAAAGAGTGATTATGGAAAAGGAACTTGGTGCAATTAGAAGAATGCATGCAGGAGAAACTGCAAAAAGAAAAGTAGCTGCAGAAATGGGCGTTGGTGAGTGCACTGTGGGTGACTGGAAGAAGGCAAGAAGTGGTGTTCGGTGCAAGCTTCAACATCCGGAATTTAAAAAAGTGAAAATAATGATCAAGCAGTGCATAATGAAGTGAATGAGGCTTTGTTTCTCTGGTTTATCCAAAAGAGGGGAAAGGTGCATCAATAAGCTGACATCATCATCATGCACAGTTTCCAGCCACTGGCCGGGTCTGTTTGGAACATAAGCCTCTCCATCATCTTCTGTCCTCCCACCATCTCTCTGTCACCACCTTGGTCCAGTCTTCTCCCTTCTTTCACACGCAGTCCTCGACGCCCTTCAGCCACTTATCTCTTGGTCTTTTTCCCTCTATTTTCATCTCTTGTATCTTCCAGGGTATCCTCCTCCCATCCATTCACTTAACATGCCCATACCATTTAAGCCTTCACTACTCTATCCTATCCTGTAATGCTCCCTCCTTGGCTAATTCTCTGATCTTCTCATTTTTTAACCTGTCCACCTTTGTCACTCCAATACTGCTTCTCAAGAATTTAATCTCAATAGTCTGTATTCTGCTTCGCTCCCTTCCTTTCATAACCCAGGTCTCTGAGGCATACGTCAGGATTGGAACGTAGTACGTCCTATATATAACCCTTTTGCTGTTTTGAGGGACATCCTTACTCCATACCAGGCTGCTAACACTTTTCCTGAATAATTCTGCTCGTCTCCCCCGCTCATTTATTTCTCATCGTTTCTTCCATTTTTTTGTATCATGCTTCCCAGATACTTGAAACATTCCTCAATTCTTCCCCACCAATTGTTATTCCCGTTGTGACTCTCCTTCTTCCTGGTTGTGATCATCCACTCGCTTTTGCCTATACTGAACTTCATCCCATATCCCTGAACTTTTTCTTCTTCCAACTGCTCCTTTACTTCCTCCTCCTTGTTTCCCCAAATCATCAAATCATCTGCAAACGCCATTACTTTCATCCTTCTTTCACCAATCACTTCTGCCACTCTGGTCATTATATCCTCTTATCCAGGCTGTTCCAAATCCACGAGTTTGAGTAAGCGTACACGCGAGTACTCAGCAGTGATGCTCGGAGCACGGTTAGAGAGGGTCTGGGGGTGATAGCCAATACGTCACTGGGCGAAGGTCATAACAGAGTCGATGCTTTTCCTGCCATACCAGATGTATCCACCGCGCAGTGACGGCAGCCCCCACAGCAGAGCTGTATTGAATGTTGCAAGTTGACTCGCGCAAGGCGGCGAGTTCTCCACTGCTCACAGGCGAGCAACTCGGCTGGAACAGCCTGCTCTTATCACTACAATGAAGAGTAGTGGTGAAAGTGCACTTCCTTGCCTCAAGCCATTCTTCTGTTCCAGCCAATCTGATCTCTCTCCTCCTACTCTCACACAGCTTATACTTCCATTGTACATTTCCCTTATCCTCCATATAGTCTGCTTTCCTACTCCTCTCTTCTCCTACCTTACTTCAACGTATACTATCATATGCTTTTTCAATGTCTAGGAAGGCCATTAGTAGATCTATTCCATATTCATAATGTTTTTCCTGTAACTGTCTTACAGCAAAAATTAGATCTACTGTGGACCTTCCTGCTCTGAAGCCATGTTGTTCTTCTCTCGTCCTTCATACTATTTTTGCCCGAATTCTCTTTTCCAAAACTTTCTCAAAGATCTTCGCACAATGGCTCATCAATGTAATTCCCCGGTAATTCTTGCACTCCTTTCTGCTACCTTTTCTTGTGACAGTTCGTCTGTCACATACCCTCTCCTGTCATACATCAGCTGTTATGCGACAATTGGAAACGAACCCTGGACATGGAAAGGAGCGATATATTTCGAGAAATTGGACAATCGTGATGTGTCTGGCTCAAGGAGATTGGAGAAAAGACTGTTTCACGTGTCGAGGGCATTGTGTGGACGCGACCTTAATTTTGTTTAGCCTGATCATTGGAGTTTGGTTGGTAATCTTATTGGGGGTGCGTCCGTTTTTGAAGAGAGGGATTTTTGATTACGGTCTGAAGAAGATTAAAATAATTATGAATTATATGGAGTAGCTTCATGAATGGATATGTGGAGACTTATTTGTGATCTCAATTTGTTTTATTAGTTTCTTAACGTAAATTTCCTTACGTTCCTTGATTTTGTTGTCGACAATGAGATTGTAACACCACGACACTCCGTCATATTCTCATTTACGTCGGCACGTCATAAATTTCGACCCTTTCGTAAGATTAATGTCCTCATATACGGTTTTCTAACTAGGGTGATAGAATTACTTGAATCTCCCAACGAGGAAGATAATTTTTTTATTTCATTAATTGGTTATTCGATTTTTTAATTTCATTAATTGGTTATTCGATTTTTTAATTTCATTAATTGGTTATTCGATAACTTTCTTCTAGTACACTCTCCCCCCCCCTAAGGTATAGGTTAAGTGTGAAGACGTGTGTATTGTGTTGTGTGTAACCTTGTTTCCTTTTCCAAATACAGTATATATAATATTTGTTAGCATTTCCCTACCTTTTATTCTTTCAGTACAGCATGAAATCAATCCACCCTCCTCATCGAGGGCCCTTTTCCACTCCCAGAGCTAGGACTCTGTAGTCTCTTGTTTTCTTGAGATTAAAAGCAGTGTCTGGAAATTTAGAAATATGAGCACTGCCTCCCCCTTTTTAAGGCCATTTGGAAACTCCGACATTTGAGGTGTTTTTCTCAAATTATCAGTGAAACTGTGATGAGTTTCATGATTGATATTTTTTTACCTTTTCCTTCTTACTATCTTGGGCTGATAAGGTAAGGGGATAGGGATAATTATTCCCTTCTTCCAGTTCTCAGGAGTCCTCTTCTCTTTCCTTACAGCCCTCATTACTCGATATAGCCATTGTATCCCCACCTCTCCTGCCGCTCTCAGCATCTCTACACATACAGTAATGTCATCGCACCAGGAAATGGCAGTTGAACACACTGTGACGGGGTAAGGGGGGGTCTTGCAGTACGCATGCGCGGGCCATCTATTCCAAACCTAAATATATCGGCTGGAAGTCAGTTGCTGCTACTTCCTGCATGATAATTTGTTATCGGGCTTCACGTGTGTGTCGATATTCTTACAAGCCCTTGTGTTTACTTTTAACAGTGTGGCAGTATCAGCACAGTAATGGAAACAGTGACCAACTTAATTTTTTTGGAATGTGGGATACGCAGTGAGCGGGAAGACAACTGCAGTTCAAACCAGACTGTCATCTCCTGGCGCGATATCAGTATCTCGTCCGGACCTGGTGCCTTCCCTCCTTTCATCTTCCTCACTGCGTCCTCCAATTCCCTCCATGTTAAGTCCTCTTCTGTTCCCAGTTCCTCTATTTCTTCATCAGGGTCCCCATTCGGATTCAAGAGTTCTTCAAAGTACTCCCTCCGCATGCCCTGGAGTTCATCCCTTTCCCTACTTCTCGACCACTTTTGTTCACCATTCAAACGTAGGTATAGGTTATTCAAAGTTATTCAAACGTAGTCAGTCATATCATTCCTCCTTTGGTACCTTCACTATCCTCCTCCATCATCCTTGTCCACTCTTCCGTCCTCTTTCTTCTCTCCTCAGCCACTACTCTTTTCACTTCCTTCTTTCGTATTTGATATTCTTTTCTTGTCTCTATTGTCCTATTTTGGAACCACACTCTAAAGGCTCTATTCTTCTTCTGCACTATGCTTTTGTTTCCTGATTCCACCATGGAGTTTCTTCCCATCTCTTCTTGTTGCTTGTCCTTCCACATACTGCTTTCGCCTCCCTTACTAGTATCCTCTTGACTCTACCCCATTCCTCTTCTACTGACTTTAATTCATAATTTGGAATGCTTTCCTTCACTATTCGTAGGTATTCTACCCTGTTTTCTTCACCTCTCAACTTCCATACCCTTACCCGTCTATCCGGATTTTCTGTCCCTTTCTTATCCTTGGTCCCTCTCAGGTACATTACCAGCAGTCGATGGTCAATATCCAAGGCCTCGGATGGAATTACCTTTATGTCTGATGTTTCTATTCATATCACTCATATAGGATATAGTCAACTACAGACTTTCTAGTCAGGTCATTGCTATACCAGGTAATCTTGTGGCTCTCTCATTTCTTGAACCAGGAGTTGCTTGGGCACAAAAATCCAACAATCTTTCACCTTCCTAATTTCGACTGCCCCAACCCTCTGGTCCAAGCACATTTTCATACCCTTGTCTTTTCCTTCCAACATGCGCATTTAAATCTCCCATTATAATCAAATTCTTTCCTCCCACCTGTTTCTGCATTTCCTCTTCACCTCTTGTTTCTCTTCAGCAGTGCAGCCTACCTTTGGGGCATACACTACTAGTACCTCTACAGTATTTCCTTTCAGTGATATTTTTACCTTAATCATCCTGTCACTTATTCTCACCACCCCACTCCATTCCTCTTTCCATCCTCATTCCCACTCCAATATAGTCTACAGCCTTTTCTCAATTCTCTCCTTCCTTCTCCCTTCCACCTTGTTTCTGTTAGCCCCAGCAGATCTAACTTCCTTCTTTCCATCATATCCACCATCTCCTCCACCTTCCCAGTCAATGTTTGTACATTAAGCATTCCAAATCGTATAGTCCATGATCACAGCTAGGTCGTCGTCCATTGTATCCATTCTGTCCGAGGCTCGTTCCCCACTTGAAAGCAAGTGTCTTATCCACTACTGGCTTGCTGGGCCTATTGTAGCTTCACCTGAGCCCCGTTAGCCGTCAATTTTCAGGGTTCCTTAGGGCCTTCACAGCTACCGTACCGGTCCCGGGGCACACAAAGTCCCCACTGTACTTCGCCCCTACAGGCAATTCCCTACTTTGTGCCGTTGCCCATCTCCCACGGCGTGGGCGAGGGGTTGGACTTCTGGGAGACAATAAGCTGACCTGTTAAATGTCTCCAGTTTAGTAAGGATTTGGAAAGTTATCCTGATGAATTCAAAACTAGTGAGGGCTGGTTAGAAAGTTGGAAAAAATTCTATTGTATTAGAAACGTGCAAGTAAGTGGAGAAAGGTTATCAGCTAGTGAAGATATAATAATGTTATTGGTTTGACGTCCCTTTTAACAACTGCGGCTGTTAGTGACGCCAGGGAGCCGGAATTTTGCTCCGAAGGGGATCTTTAACTTGCCAGTAAATCTGACTCAGCTCCATGGCATTTGCGCACCCTCAAATGCCAACTGGCTGCACCAGGATTCAATCCTGTAACCTTGGGCACATCAGTCGAGAGGGAATAAGTGGAGAGCAGCTATACAACTGCGATAAAAGTGGACTGAACTTAAAAATGTTGCCAACATCAACATTAGTTTCTAAGAAAGAATGGGCTCCTGGTTATAAGAAGGGAAAAGAAAGGGTAACAATCTTTGCTTGCGGCAATGTTACTGGTACGAACAAGTTGCTACGGGCTGTCGTAAGGAAAGCTAACAAACCCAGAGCCTTCAGTAAATTCAAAACCTTTGACTCTACCTGTGTGGCACAGAGGCCTACACAGTGCTTCGATGAATGGGTAAATTTTTAAGGCTGGTTTTATGCACAGTTTGTTCCATCCGTGCAACGATTTTCAAGTGTGGGTCGTTTATTGTTTTTGTGGCTGTATTAAATAAAATACCATAAATCATTCGAAATACATGCAAGCGTTTGTTGGCCATTTTAGTGTGTTACCCAGCTGATAAAGAGCAGCTTCTCAGAGCAGCCATCAATTTACACTAGTGACATACAATGAGACGGGCTGAATCTTGCTGTGCTTGAAATGACTGCAATTCGTGTAACACCTGGGCTCGAACCAAGAGCGGAACTAGATAAGTGGGTAGTGTGACACATCAAGCATATGAAGCATCACATGATCTCGCTGCAGAGTACTCAAGTGGCACTCCCAGTAGGGTCGCTGTCATGCACCTGTTCTTACGAGTGAAGCGTATGGGCTATGGGTCACTGACTTGCCCAAGTGATGTATATAACTGGTAAAAACAAGTATTGTAATATACTTATCATTTGGAAACGATGCTGCCATCCGCATAAACCGTCGAACGGGACGACCACAGGTGTTTAACAAACAGACATCACGTTGCCTCAACAGAACCATACGGGGCAATCGAAGGGCTACTTTGAGTCAGATCACCGCCCAGTTGAATGTTGGGAGTCTGGAACCCATTTCTTGTCGAGTTGAATGCCTCGCCGTATTGCTGTTGTTTTGAGGGCTCGCGGAGAAGTGACTTGTTATTAACATCATATTCCATGCCTTCCCATGAATTTTGGCCACTCAGTGTTTATCCAAAATGTGTTAACATAATATGAACTCCTAATGAACTTGAAAAGTACATGAAGCATGAAATGAAATGAATTTCCTATGGGGTGGATGGCTTTTACGACTGGCTGTCCTTTCCGACATCAGCTTCACGAGTGGATTTCATGATGGATGAAACTGAAAGGAGTTTGAAGGAAACAGCCGTGGCCTATTTTCAGCTACCAAGCCAGCCAGCATTTGCCTGCATTTGAAAATGGCAAACTACAGAAAATGTTTCAATGGTGGGGGTTCAAACTTACACGTTTTGAGTCCTGAGCAATTACCTTGCACCTTAGAACGCATAGCTACCACAGTCTTATGCATAAAGAATAAGTGAATCATTATTATTACCTGCAGAAAAATTATCTTGTACACATTGTGTTGTGGTTTTGAAGTGTCAGAGATTATAATAATTATTAGTCCCTCCAGGATATGAATTCCAAATTAGAATTCAAATAAGCTGTTCATAGAACCTCGCAAATCCTATCCCCACCTCTGGCGACAGCTACCAAGAAAACCAGTACATGATCCCAAATTCCCTGCTACTCAGCTGGCATCAAACCAATCAGTCAGGCTTGCTCAGTAAGATTAACGTATGGTAGCTATGCTCAGAACCCACTGAACACTCCCAATGCCTGTCTCATTTGTGGTTGTGATTATGCTGAAGTATGGATAGTGCTGAGTAATGGCATTCCGAGCACATGGTTAGTGCTCAGTGAGGAAAACTATGGCAAGCTTGGCCTTGTATGCATCATAGCCTTGTTTCGAATAACTTCAGGGTACTCATTTTTTCCATTTGTGTGCTTTATATCTTTCCTTTTTTTTTTCCAGCTCTTTGACCACTGCTTGGCACCTAACACGTTCGGTGATGGCACAGGCTGTGATAATATGACTGCAGTGATTGTGAAATTCCTACCAGCTATTGCTGAAGCTGTCCAGACTCTGCCCATCTCGATTCGCTTTCAGAAGGCAGCCAAGAGGGTTGCATCATTGGATTCGATCACTGAAGAAGATGCTAAAAGAATGAAGACAAATTGATAATTGGCAGATCCTCGCTATATACTTTGCCCATTTTTTACTTTCATTTAGCACTGGTTCTAGTAACAGATGATTCTAAGATTTTATAAATATTAACAGAATAAATACTAAGATGACACACATTTTCTTTTTACAACTCAAAAAACTACTACACTTTCAGTGTTCAAAGCAGTTTCAGCTATTGGTCTTATTTTGATGAGCTACGTTTGAACATTTTCGCTGTCGGAACATTTGAGCACAGTAATTATAAAATGCAGCTGCCTTACGAATCAGCCTATCACTACATTGGTTGTTTTGGTAGCTAATATTTAAGAAAAAATAGGTGTCATTTTCTGTTGCTTTAAATGTAAGCTTTTTAATGAAAATGGGAATTTAGTTTAGTAAGAAATGTTATTCCCCCACTACTTTTCATTTTCATTTCATATTTATTTGTCAGTGCCTTACACCATATTTACAGTACATAGAAGGGGTCACTGAAAAGAGCGAAGCCCCAGTTTGCATTTGAGCCCCCCTCCCCCTCCATTCATTGTCCTGATTCAGCCTGTCTGTATTTGATTCTGGCTCTGAAAGTCTTTTATGACTGCTTGGACACTGAGCATCAAGGATCCATGTCATGTGGAGTTTGTTTATATGAAAATTCTCAGGCTGTTAGGACGATCCATATTTCAGAAAAATTATACATTTGGAAGCATTTTGGTAGCGAGTGAGCTTGTTTTCTGGGCTTATTGTTCATGGCCCAGTGAGGTTAGGGCTGTTGTTTCATTATTATATTTATATCTTAAAGAATATGGTTTCAACAGGATGATGGTTAAACAGGTTGTCATAAAACTGGAACACTGCACCTGTTCTCCTAAGCTTCACTGAAGAATGCAGGATCTGGCTGTTGGGGGAATGTTTAACTGTGGTTCAAATTTAAAATGCCTGGAACTCTTTTGTAGTGAAGTAACTTTATGAATATACGACAGCTCTTTACTTGTTTTATCCGATTTTTTAAAATATTATGTAACAAAATAAATACACATTTCCTTTTTATAATTTGAAAAACGACTGCATGTTAAAATATCTTCTGTGCTGTATTTGACGTTTCAACTAAGGATCCCTCTGTTGTGAAATCCCCATGTAACATATGCCCGGGGACCTGTAGTTTTGAGCCTTAAATTGAGGGAAACTTAAAATCGTGAGAAGTACTTCTGTTTCTGTTAAGTTAAATACCTATATACTACTGGATTGAGATAATTTTACACAAATTTAGCTTCTGTTACATATTACTTAGTAATACAGTGTTTTGAAAATCGTAAGTAAAGTTTCTTACAGGCACATTTGCTTGTGTGGGAGTCGATCGAAATAATTTGTCATAATTTCTGAAGAAAGAAAGGAAGGTAGAAAACCTATTATATGCCGAATTATACCAGTATGTAAAATAAGCATTAAATTTGCTGCAACATGCTATTAAAGAAAAAAAAAACCAACATTATAACATAATGTATAACAATCCCTTACACTGCTGCAAAGCTAGTGTAATCCTGCTGTTTGAGCAACTGGACTTACTTTAATTACTGGTATTGGTGGAGAGTATGTAATGTTTTACTCGGATGGATTTTTTAATAGCATGTTGCAGCAAATTTAATGCTTATTCTACATACTGGTATAATTCGGCATATAATAGTTTTTTTCAGAAATTATCACAAATTATTGGTTAAAATAATAAATTTTCAAGTAGTCATCAACTATGGAATTTCTCAAATTTATATTTGCCCACAATTAACGTTCATTATCATTGGTCCTGGCTATTATGCCATTCTTGGAGTGAACCTGCAACGGTGGCGCCATCTCTTAGCAGAGTGAAACGACACCAGGTCCGTCATCTTGGTGTAGTGGGCGTATAGTTAAATAGAGTAGAGTCAATGTCACAAATGCGAACTTGTCAGTATTTTGGTCATTGTCAACTGTGCTGTTCTCAATTGATTTAACCGGACATCCAAAGACCGTGCTGACCACAAGAATGGCGTGTGTTTCTAAAACATTCCGAAAGTAACAGTCCATCAGTGTGACTTGACAAGGAGTTGGGCCCTTTGGTTCAGCAAGATTAATAGGAGATACCTTCAAGACACTGACGTGAAGGCTCAAGAAGCAAAAACCATACCACTTTGTCACACAGCCAGCCTGGACTAAGTAGCTGGCATTCGGAGATGGGAGGTTCAAATCCCGGCACTAACTTCGGTTATTATGAGTGTGTTAATAGGAGATGAAACAATTAGCTCAGGAAAGGGGGATTGAAGGGCTGCTTCAAACCAGTTAATTAATATTCATTTTAGGGGCATGGGACATCTTGGTCATGAGCCCCATATGCTTGAGTGTTTGTTGAATTTGTCCGATTACCTATGTTTCTATGATGACTAGTAGTGTGTGTAGGTGTATTAGAAACAGGGATGGGGTAGGTACCCTGGGGTTTGAAACAAGATGCTATTCCACCATTTACCTAGAGGGAGCGTGGAAGATCCTGGGAGGGAAAACCACACTCATGATAGCCGAAGTCGGTGCCAGGATTCGTACTTCCGATCTACATTTTAGTCCAGGCTGGCTGCATGGCGCAGAGGTATGGTTCTCGCTTGTTGAGCCAAGGTTACTGGTTATTTTGTGTTTGAGGGTGCTTAAATGCAAGAGAGCCGTGTAAGTAGATCTACTGGTAAATTAACCCTTGAGCGGGCATGCCTATGTATTTAAAGTGCGCCAATAACCAAGCCTTGGACCGGTCCATTATTGTTTTACAGTTGCGAGTTTGCACCTATTCCTTCATTGTTGTTTCAGCTAGCATAGTGATAAGCTATATTTTCATACGTACAAGTGTTCGGCAGCAAAATGAAATAAATTGGGAGTGTGTCATCTTAGTGTACAAAGTGCACCACTCGCCGGGTCGTGTAAATAATATTTCCTTCAGTTTTATATATTTACATTTTAAACGCAGTATAATATATCACGTTACCAGTGGGTTCTTGTCACGCTGTGCAGGTCGAGAGAAAAGTTGACCGACAACAGAGTTGACTGGTTACTCAAAGAGGAAACAGAGTTCAGTCTATGAAAGAAAGTGTTCAATATTCCATAGAAAAGGATGCTAAAGAAACTACAAAGTGCGAATAATGGCATTGTTGGGATTGCTATAATCTCATCGGAACAAAGAAATTAAACTACACTATTGTCAATTAAACATGGGCAGCAGGTGGCACAGGTTTGGAGATCACGAGTGCTGTGATGAGCTACAAAAGATTGTTGTTCTTTTTACGTTGTATCCGTTTGATGACAAGAGCACAAACCGAGAACGAAGACTAATGAATAAAATAATAAGGCATATACTCGATGAATTTGGGGTGAATTGCGAGAACACTTACAGATGCTACCCGAATATAGGTATGTATGTCATTTTATAATTAAAGTCCTGCGTGGATGCGGATATAATTTGCATGGCTGTGCGGATAGCGGATAATGTTTGGAGTAAATTTGCGGATAGTTTTTAGAGTACACTCCCAACTTGTAGAATATCATTGTTTTTTCATTTTTTCATGACAAAGTAAGATGATGATTTAACATGGTGGCCACTACTCCTGGAAAACCTGGAAATCTCCTGGATTTTTAATAGGTCTGGAAAATGACGAAAAATTTGAAAACTCCTGGAAAATAGCCACTGATAATTAATTATAAAAATGTTTCCATCCACTGCTAAAATTCCCAGTCCGCTCTTAGTCCTGAACGTCATGATATCGCAAGGGCCATCTAGCGGTCGCTCTGCAAACCCTGTTTATTTTTAACCGGAAATTTACGCGCCGTGTTTTATCTTAAATATTACTCCAGCTGTGGTTTTGGGTGAGCACTCTATCATTAACGAAAGAAATTTCCTCAAGCTACCTGTTTCTGTGTGGGAGAACACGCGATAGTATTTTTGTAAAACATATTGAGTATAGACAACTTGACCGAAATAAAATTGCAGGCAGCATTTTTTTTTTAAAGCGGATATTTGAGTCACAAAGGCTTTTTTTTAAACAATTAAATCATTTGTGTGTAAGCATGCGTATCAATAACTCAATCACCACTAATTTTTGTCAACATCTGTATTAAGTCACTGGTTCTGAACCCGTAGAAGTCTGCGGACCACTCAGCCTGAAATTGAATCGTGTATGGACCACCCCCCTCCCCCCAATACACCTAATCAGTTGTAACCCTTCCTCAATAACACTTATTTTAAAGATATTTCAATTCAAAATCTGATAGTCATCGCCGCGAATTCATTCGGACCATTCTCGTTCAATGCACATCATTTTCGAAATCCCCATTTATTGGCCATTTTTTATACGTGCTGGGGGACTCTTTTCTCCCGAGGCACTCGCGGACCACCGGTTAAGAACCACTGGTATAAGTAGACCAAACACAACTGCTTTACGTTGGTCTTGAAGTAGGGAACGGATAAAGCCCCCCCCCCCCCCTCTCCGGGACTCTCTCTTATTTTTAAGTCTGGAAAAATGAGAATTACTCCTGGAAAATTCCTGGAAAACTCCTGGAAAATCGTTCACCGATTTGAGTGGCCACCATGTTTAAGCAAATCCCATTCAAATTATGTCATTAAGCACAATTAACATTCCGAGATGAAAAGGGTTGCAGTTCTGGTTGTATAACATTCACTTTAAACATAGAACATGACATACATAGCCTAGGGGAATGACTTTCTCCCCAAATGTCTAACTTTAATACTTAATGCTTTATCAAATTAGAAGTATTATTGTAATGCCAGTAGATTCGGATAACAGTCGTGCGGATGCGGATAACGTTTTGTTGATCCACTTAGAGCTCTATTTATAATGGCAGTGTGTTTCATGTAGAGTGTGAATTCACAAAAAGCGACAGGCCAGATTAGCATAAGTCAGTGGTCAGCTGCCACAAAGCAGTGATAATTATAATGTAACAAGCTGTACCCGGCATACGTTGCAATGCCAATCAAAGAAAGTGTTGGCATTGTAATTTGGTTTCTTGAAGTGCTTTTGGATACACAATTTTATCTTCAATTTCCGTTAACTGCCTCTAAGCTATCGTAAAATGGATTTACTAATTTTGAAACATTTGTGGGAGCGTGTGCAACAACTCACCAAAGTTTCCTCGCAATCGGATGAATGGTATATGAACGCAAATGGAACTTTGCTGAAACACCTCACGCGTCGTCACTCATTTGTTGCATCTACTCGTGTGCTACCTATTGTAAAATGGATTTACTAAGTCGAAAGCCTTCCCTGGCATATACACAACAAATCTTCAAAGTTTCATCGCAATCGGATGAATGGCATATGAACGCATACGGGATTTTGTTTAAACGATTCGCGCGCCGTCACTCATTTGTTGAATCAACTCGTGCACTACCTATTGTATAATGGATTTACTAAGTCGGAAACCTTCCCTGCAGTGTGCACAACAACTCACCCTAGTTTCATCACAATCGGATGAATGGTATATGAACGCAGATGGAACTTTGTTGAAACGGTTTGTGCGCCGTCACTCATTTGTTGAAACTACTCGTGCGCAACCCATTATACAATGGACTTACTAAATTAGAAACGTTCCCTGCAGTGTGCACAACAACTCACCCAAGTTTCATCGCAATTGGATGAATAGTAGGCCTATATGAACGCATACGGGACTTTGCGATTCGCATGCCTTCGCTCATTAGTTGAATCTACTCGTGCGCTGCCTATTGTGCAATGGATTTTCTAAGTAAATAACCTTCCCTGGACTGTACACCACATCTCAACCAAGTTTCATCGCTATCGGATGAATGGTAGGCCTATATGAACACGTACGGTACTTTGTTGAAACGCTTCGCGCGTCGTCGCTCATTAGTTGAATCTACTCGTGCGCTACCTATTGTAAAGTATATTTGCTAAGCCAGAATCCTTCCTTAGAGTGTACTTAATATCTCACCCAAGTTTCATCGCTATCGGACGAATGGTATATGAACGCATATGTGACTTTGTTGAAACGCTTCGCGCGTCGTAGCTCATTTGTTGAATCTACTCGTGCGCTATCTACTGCGAAAGGTATTTACTCACCCAAGTTTCATTGCTATCGGACGAATGGTATATGAACACATACGGGACTTTGTTGAAACGGTGTGCGCGTCGTCGCTCATTTGTTGAATCTACTCGTGCACTACCTATTGTAAAGTGGATATACTAAGCCAGAATCCTTCCTTAGAGTGTACTCAATATCTCACCCAAGTTTCATTGCTATCGGACGAATGGTATATGACCTTATACGGGACTTTGTTGAAACGATTCGCGTGCCGTCACTCACTTGTGTAATCTACTCGTGCGCTGCCTATTGTAAAGTAGATTTACTAAGCCAGACATCCTCTCCGGAGTGTACACAACATCTCGCCCTAGTTTCATCGCTATCGGACGAATGGTATATGAACACATATGGGACTTTGTTGGAACGCTTCGTGCGTCGTGGCTCATTTGTTGAATCTACTCGCGTGCTGCCTATTGAAAAGTGGATTTACTAAGCCAGAAACCTTCCCTGAAGTGTACACAACATCTAACCCAAGTTTCATAGCTATCGGACAAATGGTATATGAATGCAAACGGGACTTTCTTGAAACGCTTTGCGTGTCGTCACTCATTAGTTGAATCTACTCGTGCGCTATCTACTGTGAAATGTATTTACTAAGTTAGAAACCTTCCCTGGAGTGGAAACAACTTCTCACCCAAGTTTCATCGCAATCGGATGAAAGGTTTACGAACAAATACGGGACTGTGTCGAAATGCTTCGCGTGTCGTCGCTCATTTGTTGAATCCACTCGTGCGCTGCCTATTGTAAAATGGATTTACTAAGCCAGAAACCTTCCTTGGAGAGTAATCAACATCTCACCCAAGTTTCAGCGCAATCGGATGGGTGGTGTATGAACGCATAGGAGACATATACACCCAAACACCCACATACATACTATCACGTAACATTGATTTTTATATATATAGATTTTATTTTATTATTAGTTAATTAACCCTACAATGAAGCCTCCGTGGCTTAGGCGGCAGCACGCCGGCCTCTCACCACTGGGTCCGTGGTTCAAATCCCGGTCACTCCATGTGAGATCTGTGCTGGACAAAACGGAGGCAGACAGGTTTTTCTCCGGGTACTCTGGTTTTCCCTGTCAAAAATTTCATTCCAGCAACACTCTCCACTATCATTTCATTTCAGCTGTCATTCATTTAATCATTGCCCCAGAGGAGTGCGTCAGGCCTCGGCAGCCGGCACAGTTCATATCCTCGCCGCTAGATGGGGGCTTCATTCATTCCATTCCTGACCCGGTCGGAGACTGGAAGCAGGCTGTGGATTTTCATTTCAATTAACCCTACAATACCGTATTTCCTCGTATAATCGTCACCACCGCGTAATCGTCGCACCCCACTTTTCAAACACTAAAATAGGTTTATAAAATTTCCTCGCATAATCGTCGCATAGCATATTTGTATTTGTGCGCCAGTCAGTTGCACATGCTGCCGCGACTTTATAACCTGGTGCGACTTTGTCAGAAGAAAAGAATCTCGTCTTTATGCTTGCGGGCTATGAACTGTGACGTGAGCGGCAAGCTTCGTCACTTAGCACATTCCACGAGCGTATAATCTGGCGTGATCTTGTCAGGAGAAAGTAATCTCATCTTTATGCCTGCGGGCTATGAACCGCGACTCGAACGGCCAGCTTCGTCAGCACATTCCGCGACCTTTAACCTGTCGTGACCTTGTTAGAAGAAAGAAGCATGTCTCTGACTGCAGGCTATGACTCACGCTACACGAATGACTGGCCCGTGCAGCAAATAATGATACAGTATATTCTTTGAACTTAAATATTCTTCGCATAATCGTCGCACCCTGCTTTTTTCCACGAATTTCAGGCTGAAAAAGTGCGACGATTATGCGAGGAAATACGGTGCTAACATATGTAATATTTACGTGTATAAATAATTTCACCGCTTAGAATTCCCTCTATATCTGTCCCCACCTCACTATCTTCCAAGAATGCTTCTACTGGTCTATGGTGGTGATGTCAACGCATTTGTTATTAATGCCAATCAGCTCTAGAGGTATAATCATGGGACAAAGAATTGCCTGGAAACTATCCTTGAATATAAAGAATTGCCTGGAAACTATCCTTAAATATAACAACATATTGGTTTCTCCAAGGCAATAACAAAGTGGTGGCGAATTTGATGTTGATATGTCACATCACTTCAGAGGGATTATAAAAACCACCTCATAAGAACTGGAGACAGTATAAGAGGCTGAGAGACTGCGTACTTTTGTATTTGTTGTATTTTATTTAAGATGGAACTTAACGTATTAGACTTCGAAGACCACAGAGGATTCAGTGTATATAAAGTGTTAGATACAAAATATATACAGTGGAACGTGGCTAAAATATATACAGTGGAACGTGGCTAATTCGTACTTCTATAATTCGAAATCTTCTTTAATACGAATTTTTCCCTCGGTCCCTAGCATTTCATATACAATCAATGCTAAAAAATCGTGGTTAATTCGAATTATACTTTGGATAATTCGAAGTTTTTGCGTGTAAAATGCCGATCGGAAGCCAAATAGTTGGGTCAGTTCCCGAAAAAACTGTTCCGAGTGCAGCCCGAGCAACAAACCATATCACAGAACTTAGGCATTTTTTAAAGTAGAAATGACGAAAGTGATTCTGTATTCCGTTCCTTAAATTTGTTAGCTTCTTTTGTGATGGCTGAGAGACTTCATTGTAGAAATCAGGTAAAAATCTCAAACATTTTTGAAAAACAGTAGATTTCTGGATTACTACTGTCGTTAAATAGCTGAACAGTACATTTTGTTTTTATTTTTCATTTGAAACTTTTGAGGTTATTCACGATACAGTCATTATACAGTACCGTTGTCTGTTAATCTGCTTTGTTGAACGAAAATCATTATGTAAATGTAATACAATATATTTTCTCTACCCTTTTCAAAGAACTTTCTTAATTCGAATTTTTGGATAATTCGAATTCTTTTACTGGTCTCTTGAGGTTAGAATTATCCAAGTTCCACTGTATTATTTTCAACCATTTAACTAATTGGTGCCTTAGCCCAAAGTTCGTAATGTACGTAAATTTAACGTATTTTTAGAACCAAGTATCTATTGAATAATGTTAGTATTCTAGGGTTAAACAGTAATTTAACTAAAATAATGCATGCTAATTTACTAATCGGTAAGGGCCTTATTTTTTGGTGAAATAAAACTGTTGATTTAGGTGTTAAAACTGACGCTATTTCGGTGGGTATTTCGCGAAATAAATTATCGCAATGAGTGATTTTTCTTCTGAAATCTTCCTTATAGTATGGGGAAAATCTAACATTATGTGTTAAGGGGGTTTTCCAACTTTTTAGCGATGTGTCAAGTATCGCCGAATGTTATTTGTCGCGTAGAATTATGTTCATTTCCTTCTTTCTTCCTCTTTTTATGCGTTTCTGAATCCCTGCAGTGTTTATAGCACTTGTCTTCGTTCCCACTGAATACGAACATTGCAGTATTTACACATTAGAATCTTTCTTGCAGTGTCAAATACATATAACCCCTCAATGTTGTATTCCTCGGCCTTCGAGAAAACTGTTGTGACTTTAATTTTCGGTATTTTTATACTTCAATACTGGATATTTGCCGATAGTTTTATCAGTCGCGAACTCACACTGCTGTATCTACGACCACAGCGCTATTTGATATAATCGATAGCTGATATAGATTTTCATCAATAGCCTTAGAGATCGCGGCACTGAATACACATACTTCCGGCGCAGCACTATCAATCAAACGAGAAGGAAACCACGACAGTCAATTCCTCAGAAGCATTTAAACGTGTATTGGAGAGCTTTTTCGATAATATTTAGCATTTTCGGACCCAGTGGAGTATATTTCGTGATTATTTGTGCAATTCGTGCAATAAATCAGATTTTGTGATATTTCGAGAGTTCATTTTGCCAAAATATGCTACTTTAAGTACCTACAAGGTCATATATAGGCAAGAAAGAAGATATGAAAAAAAGTTTGCGCGTATCGCTATTACCAAAAAATGCGGCCCCTACTAATCGGTTACTTAAACAGTGATTTACCACATAAAAGTTTACATTGGTAAGAAGAAAAGGGCTATCTCTTAGGAGTATGAAGTACGCCACGCGTCTGTTCATGTAATGAAAATCAGCGTGCCCGCTCGAGGGTTAAGGATCCCCTTCACCATGAAATTCCGGCACCGAGGCGACTCGAAAGTTGCAGAAATCATGGGACTAAAACCCATAAAATTATTATTATTGTTTTTCTTACCTATTATCACAGTCCAGCTGCGGAACATGTCTACACTGGTAATATCCAATTAAAACTGTAATTTGTTAAATATTAAGTAATTAAATGAACACAGTTTCATGTCACGTTCATGTCTGCTATCTTCGTATAGTATTGTTTTTTATTTTTTTTTACGGTTAAGAACAATCCGGCCGGAAAGCTTGCTAATGGAAACAGCGAGCGAATACGCCAGAACAGGAGTTTACAAACTTGTTTACATAGTCATGTTGCTAAAAGAAGTGAAATTATGTTAAATGCGAGTGACAAATCCTACACACAACCAAATACACGGGGCTAACTGGCCACAATGTTGCAAAGCCTCTAAATGAATTAATAATAATAACATTATAATGCAAACGTATAAGGTCACATTATCAAGGATTCTGAACTTAATTTTATTTCACGATTATACTGAATTTTAACTAAAATAGTGATATTTTCTCTGAATTCTAGTAGTTAAACATTCAATTACGCAATACAGTACTTGTTTCAGCAGTGAACAAAATCTCATATGGTGTACAATACTAGCAGTTATTCGTGGTCTCCACCTGCAATGTATTGTGATTCTCTCACTCCAGTTCATACCCGCATTCTTACACTTTCCTCGTGCCTTGCTCTGTCAAAGTGGGTAAATTTTTCGGCATAATTAGGGAAAAAAGCAATCTGACTGTCATAACCTAACAGGTCACGATTGTCTACCTCTTGGCACGAGAATCATTTCTTATTGAAGACCTTAGAAACTATTTACCTCTACCAAACACCAGAGCCTCGGAAAAACTGCTAACATCATTGAAGAAGACATACCTCAAGAATTTTATGGAACCGGAGCCATGATCGACCGGACTTGGACCAGAGCCAACTTTGAGTTGAGGCATGTGTTTACACGTCTGGCGGTCCATGGTTTTCACCATCTAATTTGCATTAACAAATGTATCCATGAACCTACAGTGACTTGTGTATTGCTGAGCCCAAGGCTGCAGGTTCGAAACCTGGCGCAGTCAGCTGGCATTTGAGGGTGCGCAAATGCGAGGGAGCCGTGTCAGTACATTTACTGGCACGTTAAAGATCCCCTTCGGGGCAAAATTCCGGCACCCCGGCGTCTCTAAAAGCCAGGGTAGTTAAAAGGGACGTAAAACCAATAACATTAGTATTATGACTTGTGTATGCCAACTATGTGGGCAAGCATGTGATCACTACCTCGTAGAGCTCTATGGGAAAAGGAAAAAAAAATCAATCTATGACTATGCAACTCAAAAGTGCCAGAGCGCAGTTTTAGTGTACGTGTTTATACTTTATTTTTGATGGCTGTTTGGCTGCAATAAAAGTATTGTTAATACCTTCATACATACTGCCAACTTTCTCAATTTAGGCGGGAGACTCCTGATTCTCCATAGTTTTTCCCGCTTCACGATTACTCAAGTTATCCTTAAGATTTTTTGTAAATTATTGGCAAACTTCAAAACATATTCCAGTATTTTTTGAAGCGTTTGTAGTGGACCGGTAATGAATGTTATTTAAGCGGTTGTTTATTGACTTTGCTGCAACATTTCCGTCACATTTTAGTGATTTTGCTCGGGTGTTTTTCTTCACTCTGGCCAAAAGATACTTTCTTTTTTTACAGTTTTCGAAACAATTTCCGTGCATGATGGAATCCTTCAAAGGTTAATTATTTTGTTCTGTCTGTTGATGTAATGTTTTTATATCAAATGGTGGAAGAAGTTGTGTTTCGCAACACGTGGGAACAAAGAGAATGTGAGGTGGAGCAAAAAAATAAAGACAAGTTTAAAAAAGATCTTGGTGTTGAAAGTGAAAGTGATGGGATAATATATGCCGAATACTTATTCACATCATTCATTTTGAAGCATAGTTTGCCAATTTATTGAGCTGATATTCACTATTTGCATCTCCTGAATTTTCCTAATTTTCATATCAAAATATCCCAATTTTTGGTTTTGTAAGGTTGGCAGGTATGATCATGTCTGTTGTTGAAACAGTTCTTATAATTGTAAGTACTACTTCATTGCTTGAAGAATATCTGTTTCCATTACAGCACCCTGACATGTTGATGCAGTTTTTACTAACACACGATGTGTTCTTGTCAAAAAGACTGGACATGCTCGTGCCTAAATCAAGAAAGTGAGGTTTAGCCATCTGATGTTTCAATTCACTACCAGCTTCTAACTAGAGAACCAATGAATACCGTATTTGCTCGCATATATCTTGCATCCCATTTTTTAGTTTGAAATTGCAGGGAAAAATAATCCTTGCATATAATCTCGTATTGATTTCGGCTGCGGTGCTTTTGTTTCTTTCGCGGTATTTGTTGGCCATGTGTTGCATAGTCGACAAGTGCCACTATTAAGTGTGATTGTGTTCTTGTGAAGTCAATCTTTTTGTTATGTGAAAACTTGGTAGTTATATGGCTGGCTTTAAACTCGGTGATCAAATACACAGGAGACGATGGTAATAGAGCTGGTGGTCGAGAATTCATTGTGAAAATGAAATTAATACTCGCTGTTGGCATCGACAGAAAGACATGCTAGAAACCACACAGGGTGTAATCGTCAGCTGTTTTGATGGTGTTCCACACGCTTAAGTAATTGTTGGTTAGAACCTGTAGAGATCTGGTGTTGTTAGTTACGATAAGCTGACGACAGAAGACAAAATTAGGAAGGCCGTCAGTTGAACTCTTGGGTGATTGGGTTATACAGGCATTATGGTGTTGACAGACATTGTGAAGAGCTTCTTGAAGACTAGCATTGCAATTGCATTGATTGGAAGTTACGATGATACAGTATGGGATGACGATACACGCGAGAGTAACTCAGAGATTGGCAGCAGTGATGGCAGTTTACAATGCCAGTTGTCTTGTTTCAATAATGCAAATTTTACGCTTTTTTGGGAATACGGTCTTTCACATGCAAATCCCCGCATATATCATGCACTGAAAATTTTCACTCTTTCTGTCCAGAAAGAGCGATTTATATGCGAGCAAATACTGTACCTAATATTTTTCTATTCCAAAGCCAACGATTGCATTATATGTTAATGAGGCAGATAACTTCATAGGTTATCTGACAACATCCAGTCAAGTAACCTACTCACTGTTCAAAACCGTTAATTGTGTAAGACACCTTTGTCGTTAAAAGTGTTGTGCTTTGGCATGAAACTGTAAATGCTACTAAATAATACACGACTGGACAAATTCTGAGAATGTGCTGGCCGATAATGTTATTAATAAATCTGCGTAAATGCAAGGTAATAATTTACACGCAATGGCTCACATCTGCTCTTTATTACCCTTAGCAGGCAATTTGTTTTTCTGTTGCGTACGCGCACTGTTACATGGAATAAAAATGAAATCGTACATGTTGAGCAAGCCTTTGAAATGTGACCGCAGATTTTCTTCCATTCCCAGTCAATTGTATTGTGTTTAGTCCATGAACTTGACCTCATCGCAGGGAGGGGATGCAACTTAATTTTGTAACATAACCGGGAGAAAATGTCCAACTAGTAAGTGTTTTTACAGCAGCCATAAAATTCGAACCTTACAAAGAAGCCAAATATAATATCAGCAAACTTCCAACTGAAGACCAATTTACATTGTCTTTAGGGCATAATAGCCAGGACCAATGAAAATGAACATTAATTGCGAGCAAACTTACTTTAGAGAAATGTTAAATTGGGATTTCACCGCATTTGGAAAGAAACATGAAGAAAATAACTCCTTATCTGGAAAAGGTCTGGACTTAAATGTATATTTTGTTTCCTTGTATAGTATGGTATTTAATTTCAATTTATTCCCAACCAGCAGTTTAAACCATCATAACACCTGCAGCAACTCTGATTTAACAGGAGTTGTTGCCACTTGGGTGGTCCAAAATTATTTCTAGTTAAAAAGTCCTTTTTATTAAAAGACACTTTTTATAAATTTAATCAATGTCCAATAGTTTTAGACGTCACAGTGTGACTTTCAATTTATGAATTCTTGCCTTTGTTGGGGGTCGTTTATTAATTTACAGTTGTTTGCTGAACAATCCTGAGATTGATCCTGATCGGTATTTTATCCAAGGCATGTTCTGTCCTTCAACTGTTAAATTAAATCTCCATTCAACTTATACCAATATAGAAAAATTAAATCAATGCCATAAGTTACAGCAGGGTCCAGAGTTGCTTGTATTAGCGTTATTTGTGAAGTTAAAATCTACTACATTTCACCCTTAACACAAAGAGAGAACTTTAAAGCATAAAAATACTGTACATATTTTTTAAACCTCAGTAAAATAAAAAAATAAAAAGTAGAATTAATACGAAGAAAACAGGAAGTACAAAATAAAGATATTATTCTAATGATATATTTATTGGAACCTTCTTTACTGTGATCCCAAGAATTGCTTACTCACTTGATGGTATACTTAACTTATTATAGCCAAACTTATTTTTCAAATTATATTTTGAAAGACCTTTATAACAGTTGAACCCTAACGAACTGCCAGGGACATACGAACAACATTCTTTTCAGATGTCAGAATAAAATACAATATTGAAGGTGCAATAGTTGGAAAACATTGCTAGATAAACCAATGGTGTTAACCAGTGCTTTTTTTTTTTTTCTGAAAAAATTAAGGGGTACTCTCAGTTGTAGTCTACTAAACATCACGATCTTGGAATTTTCAGCAATTTGCAGAGTCCGGTTATTACTTTTCGGGCTGACATCTTGAATGAAAGGTTGCATTGGGTTAATTTATTTGTGGTCAATATGTCAATTTCAGTGTCAAAATCGTGGAAGGCTTGATTTTTTGTTCTTAACTAATTTATATGCTGTTTGAAATACATTGGCAGTTATTTCCTTTCCTTTTTCGAAAGCCTTAGTACATGCTGTTTCCAAAGTTTTCAGTTTTATGGTTTTTAGTATTTCAACTGCAGCCTGACGAGCTGAACTCTCTTTATGTTTAAATACTTCCTTGCAGAGAGAAAGCATTTGCCAAGATTTTTCAGTTTCACCCCTAGTACATATAGAAACTGACACCCACTGCTGTGAAATGTTCATCCCTCGTGATGTGCTTTCAGTGCCTAAGTCGCCAACTTCTTTACAAATTTTGCAGCCAAGTTTTTTATTTCTTACCACCAACCCATTCGAACTTACAGCAAATTTCCTGCTTTTTTCCCCCAATCCCAGCATTTGAGAATGTCTTCCGTCCCACTGTTATACACGGTTGAAAGCTCTTTGTTGTGATCTTTTGCATCACCACGCAACACTGTTGATGTTTCTCCGTCATTATGTACGAATCATGAACTTTGTTTTTCAATGCCTGGGGTGGATAGTTATTTTCTTCATCCTTCAAAACTAACCACACACACAAAATAACTTACCCCGCCTCCAAACACTAGCCTTTGTGCTTATAAGAACAGAGTGCCGAGTTGCTGACCAAAAGAAACCGAATTGATAGATCGATTTAAATCGAGGATTACTCAAAATATCCTCCAGCTGATCGATGAACTTTCAAGTCGGAAGTTATATTAGCCGGACTAGATACAAATGTAGCAATATATTTTTTTTTAAACAGTTTTCAAATGTATAAGGGGTACGCGTTCCCACTGAAAAAAAAAAAAAGCACTTTTGTTAACGCTAAAACATGCAAGCAGACCATGGGGAATCCTGCATGCTGCTTCTGTGAGTGGTACACCGAACACATCTCCCATCCCTAGTCACTAGGGGGAGGTGTACCACATATTTAATATGCACTGGTGCTAGGAGCTCACCTATTCACACATTCTGCAAAAGGAAGGTGTTGTCCGAGGGGGTGAGAGAGCTGCACTCCTGCACTAAACCATTAATGATTGTAACTTTACCACATCTGCCTGGTCCAAGTTCTTGTCGTGTTCTCACAAGCTTAATAGCTCCACCACCAAGAGTACATCCCAGTACAGACACGAGGCAGTTCAACAAGTCCATACAGCGGGTAGATGTAAAGTTCAAGAAATGGGGGGAGTGGGAGGAGAAATGGGCACCATTAGAAATGACCAAGATATCCTCAAGCTACACTATATCAAAAATAGGGGAGCTGAAAATCTGTTGCCTTCGAACCATTATCCTCCCCGTTGTTGCATGGATGCATTAACTGATATTCTAAAATTTGTTACTTGAAATATGTTAAATGTCCGATAAACATGAACGATGTGGTCAAGAGGGTTGCATTGTGAAAATGGTTAAGAAAATATGTTGATCTAGAGCACGTGCTAAATGTGATCTGAGTTGTGATTGGCTGTAGAAAGCTGCATACTATATAGAGAGAGGAAGCTTCAAGTTGATTTTAAGGTGAATGAATGTCCGAAATGCATGGTATGTGGGGAAAGATTAATTACCCTCTGTATTAAAGAATTTTATTCAATGGGTTTAATGCATTATTATAATTATTACCTTCAATGAGACTAGTGACAATGCAACCGATTTTGTGCTTGATTTGTTTTTACAGTCTAACTTGGTTAATTCAAAATTGAAGGGACTGACAAAAAGTCAAATTGTTGAAGATTTTGAATTACGAGAGTTCGATTTTCGTGCGACTGAGCCAAAAATTTGAATTATTCACAATTTTAAATTAACCAAGTTCAACTGTAGAGTTTATTCTGCTTGGTTTCATATGAAGCACTCGTTAAATATGTACTAAAATAATTTGGTGTAAGTTTTAATTGTTCTTGCATAATAATTGAGTATGTAAAACATGTACAAATGTCACAGTATTTGTTAATTTTGGGGCTTAAAATTGTGTTTTAAGATGGAGTTTGACTCTCGACACTGATTCTATAGCAGGAAATTGAATAACTGAGATTATTCAATCTGTTATTTCAATTAAGTTGGCTGATATTGTTCAGTCAGATTCCATGTTGATGGGTAATAATTTGAAACTATCTCACAACTATTGTTATTTAAGACTTATGTTTGCACTGTGATTTTTCTTATATTAGCAGTGATGCTACTTAATTTTTTTCCACGAGTATTCAGTATGTGTGTCGTTGATATGTATTTTTATCACTACTTCAATGAAGAGCACGTACAAATGTCATGACATTTGTGAAATATATTTTGTGGTTTAAAAAAAGGATGTTAAGATGGAATTTGTAAATTGATTTCTTAATAGGAATAAATGTGATTATCCAATCTGTTGCTTCACTGAATTTGCTTGATAATGTACAGTAGTTTGGTAGATTACTGAGGCAAGCAAAGTTGCACCTTAATTTTTATATTTTAAATATGTTTTCATTATTTTAATTATTTTTACCATATTCATAATGAGTGCAAGCAAAATACAGTCCGACCTGTATTTTGCTCCAGGAAGTTGCCAGATTTATTTTTACACATTAGACTGTGAGGTTCCCAGTTGAGGTCTTTATAGTGAAGAATTTGTCCCTTGATGTTATGAATTGAAACTTGAGGCTAGTTAAGGATCATTTTATCTGTGTTGTTTACAAAATTTCTTAGTTGCATTTTATCAATGAGCTTTAAGAGTACATTCGTTATGCAACTATGGAGCTTCATTCGTGCATTTGCAAAATGCTCAGTTTGTGCATGAAGAGCACATTTTCATTGTGATCTGTTTGCATCAGCAGTCAAGTAGTTTCTGCAAACTGAGCAATGATTTGTCTACTCAGAGAGATATTTTTATTTTATTTCAAAACCATTGTTTTTTTGCCTTTCGTTATTGTATACCAATATCCATTCCATTTATTCATTACTTGTTTTTGATCCTGATCAATAGCAAGAGTTGAGAGTTTACTGTATGTTTATATTTCCGTAATAAAAGGCCCAAGTTGTAAAAGAGTTTACTTTTTATTTTTTTAAATCTTGATCACAGAAGTATTAAGTCGTTACTATTGAAAACTGGTAAGAAAGTATCAGCTTTGTATGAAGTTCTGGAGTCACTTCTCTGCTTATATGCAGTAGTTATATAAAACGAGCTACAGCTGATCACGGTGTGCCATAACACCAGAATTTGCTTCTTTTATTTCTTTCTTTCTTTCTTTCTTTCTTTCTTTCTTTCTTTGATTTTATTAAAATTTACTACTCCATAGTTGTATACAAACCAGTTATTACTAATAGTGACTGTGAAAGCATGCAACTGTAACTCCTGGTTTGTTCATAGCAGGGTTGATTTTGGAGAGGAGGCTGTACCATCAACTAGGCTTGAGGCTTGTTATTACTCTTCGTCGTCAAATACATCAACATAATGTACTTTGCCTTCTGTTTCAAGAATCATTGTGCCATGACGCCAACATTCGAATTTACAGTAAGTGAACTGCGTAATTGGTAAGAAGACTGTCGGTGCATATCGTCTCTCTGAGATCTCTTTCACATATTTGCAATTTTTGGAACAGTGTTCAGTGCCTAAGCGAGCAATTGGTTACAATCCATGCTGCAGAAACTGTGTATTAAAAGGAATTTTTAATAAATGATGTATAAGAAAATGTTTAATATACTGCATATTAAGTTGTAACAGTAGAGCTTAAGTATTAATCAAACAAAATAAATACATTTTATACTTGAGTATGGACAAAATCAGCCAAGAAATTGAGAACACAATCATATTGTGTATTTTAATTTGTACCCATTTGCATGGTTGATTCGATCAATATTTAAGAAAGAAATGGTCAGGGAATTTTATTGTCGCCCATAATGTGTTTCTTGTTTATGTCTCTTCTGCCAGAACTTGAACAGTTCACCAGATAGGTTCCTGGCAAGGGGACGCTGGTATAGACATGACGCTATAACACCCTAGTATGTGGGGTTGGTGACAGTAATGCCCCAAGTCCTTAAGGGAATAAACTTGTGGTACTGAATATTTTCATAACAACGGCAAAATAGCCTAATGGGAAACTTTAGGGTATTCAGCATTGTACAAGTATGACATTTCTATTCCAGAAAGAAACCTGTTTGGTTCCAGTGAATATTAGTTTTCAACAGAGGTAAGCTAACAGAGTTGTTAAGCATTATCACTAAGCTTTGGTGAAATTATTGCCACAAGTATGGTTGAGTATCATTAATAACAAACATGGGCATAACTTAGTCTTAAATATTGGTGGGGACGAGGAAAATGCAAAGGTTGGCAGGAAATGGTACTATCTCAGGGGACACCAATGTCGACATGAGAGAAGGGTTCATTATTATTATTATTGCTGCTGCTACTTTGAGGCTTGGGATAACGTTGTAGGAGCATGCATGAAATTAGGGTTTATGATTGCCAAGAAGACAGCAATGGCCTTCAGTTGATGGTGATAATATCGATTTGAACTGTCGTGGCGTTAGTGACGCCGGAGTTTCAGTCTGGTGGAGTTGTGTCTAAATCCACCAACACAATATTTTCACATTTACAAACCTGTCGATGCCATCGGACTGAGCCTTGATCGAACTTGCAATCTTTTGGTTTCAAGGCTGACATATTCTGACCAACATGTTGGTGTTAAAACCACCAATGGAAATAGGCTATACTAAGTTATGTGAAGCTTATAATTAACAGTGAGGAAATAGGCCGAGAAAGATCACACCTTTCTTGGTTTATGTTGGTATTCACAGTGTGCTATTATTCACCAAGGGTTGAGTAAGGGCAAACCAGCGGGTAAATGCTCGTTCTTGGCCTTGGGCGTGTTGTTGACAATGGAAGTGAATTGTCAGTTGGGATAGTGTCCCAATATTCCTAGAATTTTGACTAGCCTTGTTTGTGATTAAGCTAGACACGTTACCTTCAGAGGAACGGGTGGTTTTTTTTCCCCCCTTAAACAAAATAGATTCGCTGAAAAAAGTGAAGATGACTTTGCGAACTTATTCCTGAATGAATAGAGAAAGCAGTTAGCCACCTTCTGTGGTCTCTGGATGCATATTGAGACTCCGGTCCAAAGGTCCTGGGTTCGATTCTTGGCTCCACTGAGTTATTTAATTCTGGCTTTAGGGTTGGAACGGGGTACATTCAACCTCGTGAGGTAAAACTGAGGAGAGGTGGGTTTGGTTCCCACCTTACCCATCGTAGCAGTTGTTTTTCGTGGTTACCCAATTCTACTCCAGTGAAAAACCTCGATAGTGCCTAACGTAAGATCACAGAGCCACCTTCTTCCCAATACTATCCACAATTACACACACTGCTACAGACATCACAATAGGGCAGGCTATCAGACAAATTCTACACATCCACGTATATGGGACTCTGTACCAAGATTTAAGGAACATTTAAATACCATAAAGCATAATAAATTTTCAGCTATGGCTAACCACATGGAGGAAAAGAAATAAGAGTTTGACACTATACATAACACTATGAAAATCTTACATATAGGCTACAAAATAAAGGAAAATTTTAAATATCCTGGAGAACATTGAAATTCACACAGCCCGAACACTAGACCCAATTAAAAACCTAAATGACAACAAAAATAATAAGAAAAAACCCACTTCATGCGAATGCACAACCGGCAACCGCCCACCCCTCACTGCCCCCGGAGGAGAAGGCAACAGCCGGCCAGCCTGACATTGCTCAGTTAAGGTCCATAGACCGGTCGACAATTTGCAATTCTCATTTATTTTATTGTCTCATAAAATACACTTTTGTCAATAATTTAACAAACTTAATTTCCTTTTACAGAAAGAAGCATCATTACATGCCACTACACACTAAATTCTTGTTGGCCAATTGTCTTAGAAGGAAATTTAGAAGCAATTGAAAATCAGCTAGTCGTCAACATGCAAGTCTCATTCAACTTAAAGTTTCGTAAAATACACTTTTGCCTATAAGTAATACAGATAGAATCTTTACTACACGGCATTATACGATCAGTTCTTGTTGCCTAATTGTTTTAGATGGAAATTTAGATAGCAACTGAAAGTCAGCTCCCATTATTCAATTTTATTTAGTGATATCTCTTATATTTACCAGAACCAATTAAAGACGTCAAGTTCATATTAACTTCTTTCATAATACACAAATTAGCTGTAGTAATTAAAAAGTTGGGTATCGGGAAAGCGCTTTTCATGGGAGTTTTAACACTGTTTACGGATGAATTACCAAATTTTTTCAATACTGAAATGAAGGTATAATCGAGCGGCTCTCGGCAAGTAACTTATAAAATTCGCATAACAAAAGGCTCCGTCCGTAGGACGCATTTGAGTCCATTGGCCTGCACACTTCATACACTAATTTGATTTATTCTGTATTACAGAAAGAAAAGGTCAAATGGAAATTGACAAGGGAAATGTGTTTTCCTAATTTTAATTCTTTTTTTAAGATTTTAGCAAAAAAGGTGTGTTGTATAGTTGTAATGTGTTTTAAAGCCTCTACGTTGAGCAACAAATGTAATGTGTTTAAGGTGTGTGATAAAATATCATCCCACTGTTGGGCGACGAATGTAATGTGTTTTCTTGACGGGAGTGAGGAAAAGCCGCAGCAAGTCCTACCCTAGTGTGACAAATGTAATGTAAGCTTTATAGATGAAGTTACTACCTGATTAGATTGATTGAAATGTGATTATATTGATTATGTGTTGGGCGCCTGAAATGACCAAAATTTATCACTTAAACCTCTGGTCGAGCACCTGAAACCTCTGCCTCTAAGTCGTAGTACCGGGATGGTACTTGCTTTAGGAATTAGGGATGACTTGAAGCTATCTCTAACTACAAAGAATGAAAAGGACTGCATCAGATAAAAGATAGAATTTAATTATATTAACAAAACAGGAAAATTGCGATCAAAGATAATAAAAGAATAAATTTACTGATTCTACTATGGCTCGGCGAAGATACTAAGGTGGAGATGATTCTAAATATTAAGTTACTGGAAAAGCTTGAATTTACGTGTTGGTAAATTAATCTAAAATAGAGATCTTAGGTAAGTCGAGATCATTTGGCTCATAATGTCTCTACCTAAAATACATAAAATTAACATACCCATCAGACCAATAGTTAATTTCAGAAATAGACATACAAACTCGCCCAATTTGCCCGTTCATTTGTCAAATCGCATTACATATTCAAGGCCAATGCTTCTTTCAAAAATTCAATACATTTCTGTGAATTAACAAGTAAACTGAAACCCATTCTTTACACACAATTGACATAAAAGATATGTACACAAGCATACCGATTCATGTCACCATCGATGTTATCGAGAAGAATTTGAAGAACAACAGTGATTTATCCAAGTTGAAATCTCTGAATTTTTAAACATCTTAACATTCGTCTTAAATAACAACCAATTCAGCTTCAACGAGAAAATCTATAAACAAAAAGAAGGCCTCGCCATGGGTTCTCCTTTATCAGGAATCATAGTAAACATATTCTTAGACAATCTGGAACACGAATTAATCTTAAACAAAAATGATGGTTTATTTTTTGAGGGAAGATATGTTGGTGACATTTTCATAATCCTTGACAACTCTAAAACCAGAATCGAACAATTTTTGCTACATTTGAACCCATTACACAGTAACATTAAATTCACGTCAGAGAATGAAATTAACAATTCCATAAATTACCTAGATCTACTAGTCAAACGTGAAAACAATCTCCTGAGCTATCAAATATTCGGAAAACCAGCACTGTTATTAGACAAGATTCTAACCACCCCGCATCCCATAAAAGAGCAGCCTTCACATGTTTTATTAACAGAGCTTTGAACATCCCACTGTCTGACATAGAATATCTTAAAGAAATTTCAATAATTCACCAAATTGCCGAAGCTAATGGTTTCAATAGAAAATATGTTAACAGTATTAACAAAATCAAGAACAAACCCACTTCCAGATTAGCAAAAGAGGATAAAGAACCTTCCACTTATGCAACGTTCACCTTCGTGAATCAATCCACCTACGATGTTACTAGTGTTCTCAAAAAATATAAAGTAAAAGTAGCTTTCAGAACCAACAACACTAATCACAATAAATTTTTCAACTCGCATATTCTCAATGAAACAAACAAATATAATAATTCTGGCATCTACAGAATCAAATGTAATGATTGTGATGCGGATTATGTGGGACAAGCAGGAAGAGGGTTCAACACCAGATTTTTTGGAACATGTTAATGCCTCTAAACATAATAAATTTTCGGCGATAGGCAACCATATGGTAGAAACCGGGCACAAATTCACAGCCATAGAGAACGATTTAGTTATTTTACATCAAGAAAACAAAGGCACACTCATGAATATTCTGGTACAAATAGAGATTGACAAAGCACAGAGATTTAACCCTTCCCACAATCTTAATGAAATAATTTTTGAAACCAGTATTTCATACAGAGCACTAATAGACGCATTATATAGTAATAGATAAATTGATCAGCTGTATTCCACCATTCAAACCACTTATTTTCCAAATTCAATAATGATTATATCTCTCATTTTCGCATTCATCCACCCCAAAACAACAGCCATCAGCACTTCATAAACATTCCACATTTATTTTTCCTTAATTTTTATTCCTGTCCTCTATTTCCTTTCCCCTACTCGCCTAGTATGTCTTTCGACAATCAAAGGAGTGATATTTGTTTGAGACACGTTTTTTGATCTGCTGTTGTTCACGCCCAAACACACTACATACAGCGGGACATGGCACTACTACAGGGATTATGTTGATTTCTTTGCCATGATGTTCTCCAAGGGCAGCATAGAGACTAGTTCGAAAAACGATAACCAAATAGTGACTCACAACACCGGCCTGACTCAGCGGCTTTTTAATGCACCCAGGCCTGGATATCCAATTAGAAGATCTTCCAAGGAGAAACGGAAACAAGTGAACTTCATATTATTATTTATTTCACATCTTTATTCATGTAACGTATGTTCTTATAAAGGTAATTTATCTTTGTTATTTTTATGTACAGGCTGAGGAAGAAGGAGTTTTACCTTCAAAACATGTACCAGTGAGTAGGTTCAATACAAGTATTGAAAAGGCAGAATCCCTTTATTTTCTTTCTAATCATTTGGCTCACCGTAGTCGAACTCGGGACCATCTGATTTTGCGATGTGGCATTGGTTTCCTTTGCAGACATTCTTCTTCCTTCCTCGCAGCGATGATGTGAAATTTAATGAAGTTAAACAAACAGACGAGATGTGCTGTTTTATTATTGGTTGTGATGGAATATAATTCCTTGAATCACATTTTATGGTGAAAAGCCAGATCAATCTTGCACCATTTAGGAGTCAGACGTGAATTTGCCTATCATCCTTAACCAATATTAAATTGCAATCACCGGGTGAGTTAGCCGAGGTCGTTGCGGCATGACTGTTGGCAGTCGCTCACATCCAGGAGGTGAGGAGGTTCGAATCCCCCCGCCGGCAACCTTGAAGATGGTCTTCTGTGGTTTCCCATCTTCCTTTCAGGCAAATGCCGGGGTTGGTCCCTAACTATAGGCCACAGCCGCTACCTTCCAACTCCTCGACCCTCCCATCCAACATTCCTCTCCAACGGTACTTGTAGCTCACCCATTGGGTGTCCGTCTCGAAGCAGCTACAAAACTGGCGAGCCGAACATGTCCTCGGACACTCCCGGCACTAAAAGCCATACGCTAAAAAAAAAAAAAAAATTGCAATCGGCCTCATGGATAAGCACCGTACCGTAGATTTTGAAAACAAAATTTCTATACAAAATTTGGGGACTGAATTACCTCCGAGTTTTTATAGACCTTTCATATCTCCCTCCATGCGATACTTGGGTAGCGACCTGGAGCCAATCACGGGACAACTTCCCCCAAATTGCCTGTCACTCCTGATCTTCCTTCCCCGCCGTTGGCCCATTCATCCCAAGCGGGCTCTTCCATCTTCCCGCACCTGGCCTGAAGTCACCAGATTCAAAACGGCTTCATGATGCTCGTGCGTCACGCCCTTTGTATCCTCGTTGGGGTCGATTGGCCGTTCACCCTGGTCCGATTCTAAGAAGTCGAGCAACCGTCGTTGTCTCACTGCTATTTTCAGTGGCACGACTCGTAGTCGCCAAGTCTACTTTCCTCCAGTTATGAAATGACATCTTGCTAACCTACGTATATTCCTCGAGCCTTATGAGATGTTAATATACACTGAAGAAAATGGAAATTGCAACACCATGAAGGCGTTGATTTTCAAGATATGGAACGATGCCATGTAGGTATGTAAACGATCAAAAGTTTCAGACCCATTGGATTGTTGCTACAGGTCTCCCCCACGTGATTGGTCGCGGAGGAATCAACTCCAGTATAAGGACTCTGGTGTAGCGTAGTTAACTTGCAGTCTGTGCAGTGAAGTGTTCCCCGTCAAACATGCCTTGACGACAGAGAAGAGCACGCTATCAACAACTGTCGCCGTTTGAGAGGGCTCGGATAATTGGACTGTGTGAGGCTGGATCATCGCTAAGGACTGTCGCTGCACGTGTTGGCCGACAGGCATCTACGGTACAACGGGTATTGCAGCAGTGGTCAAATGAAGGTACCCACACTCGTAGACCTGGCACAGGCCCAGCGCGACGGACAACTGTGAGAGAGGATCGCCGCATTATTCGGATGGCCCGGATGGAACCTCATGCAACAGCAGCGCAAATTCGAGCAGCTGTGGCACCCAACGTTACACAACAAACAGTTGGTAATCGCCTATGTGCAGCTGGCTTACGATTCCGTGTCCCTGCAGAAGGTGTTCCATTGACCCCACAACAGCAACGTGTAAGGCTGGCCTGGTGTCGAGAACGATCGACGAATGGCATAGGGTCGTCTTTAGTGATGAATCGCGCTTCTGTCTTGCCCACAGTGTGCGCCGACGTACCGGGGAGAGGGGCCGCCCAGACCTTATTGTCGAGAGGCACACGGCCAACACCAAGCATTATGGTCTGGGGAGCTATTGGCTTTAATGTGAAATCACAATTAGTGCTTGTTGAGGGCACTATGACTGCTTGACCGTACGTTGATAGGGTACTCAATCCAGTGGTTGTCCCTATGATGGCGAACATTGCTAATGGGATGTTTCAGCAGGACAAGGCCCGGGTTCACACTGCACGCATCTCCAGAGAAGCTCTCCACGACATCATAACCTTAGAATGGCCCGCCAGATCCTCGGTCCTCAGTCCTATTGAGCATGTGTGGGACATGATGGGTCAACTGGCCAACCATCCTCGGCTACCAACAACTCTGGAACAACTGACCCGTGCAGTGCAGCAAGCATGGGCCACAATTCCTCAGGAAGCGATCCAGGGCCTTATTGACTCCATGCCTCGACGAATTCATCAATGTAATGCCGCTCGTGGTGGGCACATCCTGTATTGATTGTTGTCCAAACTTGCGGTCAGAGGGACCTGAAAGTTTAATCATCGAATCACAACCGAACACTCGTCCTGCATGTTCAATTGCAGCAATGTAGCACCACTCCTTCTGGGTATTGCAATTTCCATTTTCTTCAGTGTGTAATTATAAGTAATGTACAATATGCTATAGAAAACCTATAATAATAAATAAATAAATAATTTCCTCCATACGACATGTATCTCTTGATAAGAGCTTCAATATGTTAGTGATAATAATAATACTCAAATGTGAGATAATAATAATGAACATGTGTTGAGTTATGAATAACTTGATGGAACACCTATTAAATAAGATATCGCACAATCCGTGCTTTAAGGCATAGGTGACTGTATAAACGGTAACATAGTGATAACATGAGAAATTGAGATTATTTTTAATATGAGGTCTAAATACATCAGTTTGTATGTCAAGTGTTATGTAGACAATAAATTTGAGATTGCATAGGCTGATAAAGGTTTAAAGACCAAAGCATGTACTACTAAATAGGATCACAAGTCCTTAAGAAAATTGTATTGGAAAGTGGAAAATGTATTAAATTGTTAACATTTCAATACAGACAATAAAAACCATAAAAATTACAGTCATTGAGTACCACTATATCGAAGCCCCTAAAGCAACCAACAACAGAAAAGCTGTCAGTTAAAGCGGCGCAGCTGGCAGAGACCACAATCTTCATAGTACATAGCAAGAACTATTAATTCATAGGGTACTTAGAAAACTTCTGTTTGCAATTTGTAGTGTAAAAGATAAAAATTAGAAAGGGCTGTCAAATGGGGAATAATGGAATTCCAGCAATGCTGCACAACAGGTGGAGAAGTAGTACACAAAGGTACAGGCAGGATGGGTGACGGCACAGCTGGCAAGAGCTCTGACACAGAAACAGGTTCAGATGCTGACACCACTGCTCCAGGAGGCTCGCAATTGCTCCCTGGAACACTGGCAAATGGCATCTCAAGAAGAAGAACAACCTTCTCGTCTCCCACAGCTTCATCGGCACATACTTCAGGAGCCTGCGTGGGACTTCCAGGAATAGTCTCCTGACAAAGAAAAGATATCAAGAGATTGTTCTCAGATTCTTCTTTAGACTTTACCTCTATTTTGACCTCCTCACATTCCTCTCCTGCTGTTGATAATACTGGTTCGTGCAACACCATAATATCCTTTTCTAGCCTCCAGAATTATCACAGAAGATTCAGGACCAGGATCTGGCTTAGGATTATCGTGCAGTTCCATATCAACGATAACAGGTAATACGAGTGGTTGATCTTCACCGAATACTCCTACAGTTGACTTGGAAGTGTCCAAGTGGAACGTCAGCATCTTAGTATCTTCCTCAATTTCCTCAGTTTATTCATATGCTTCCTTCTCTTCCTCTGGTTCTTGTTCTTCCTCTTCTTTCATCTCAGGAGAATCCTCTTTTCCTACTTCCTCTTCTTGCAATGAAGTATTTTCTTCTGGTGCTTCTATCATAATTTCAGTGATGTTATCTTCTACAATTTTGCTTTGTTCTTCAGGCTCACTTAAAGGCACTTTTATCTGGAACGTTTCCATACCGAAGTCAGAGGGTTCACAAACGGGTAGCTTTAAACTCAATACAGATGATGAATCACCGTACTTAAGTCATCAGGTTGTGATTCTTCATCTATCTAATCAATCACCAATCGCTGCTCTTCATCACTACCGGTACTATCAGAATCTGATGCATCAGATTCCCCAAATTCTCGAGTCAACATAGATTCTTTTTCTCACCTTTTTGTTTAACAGAAATTTCTTCAATGTTAACTGTGATGGGAGATTCAGTTTTAAGTGAAACATCCGGCTTGAAACTGCTGCATAGTGCAGACTTAGAACCAAAAATATCCATATCATTTGTATCTTCAACCATAATGCTCTGCGACATAACCCTTCGGATGGCAGCATTAATAGGGTCATCTTCAAATTCATCATCCATACTATAAAAGTTCATAACATCTACATTGCTGTGGGATGCAGATGCCAAGTCAGCACCAGTATCAGCTCCATCACCTAGTTCGTCTGCTTTTACTGGTATCTTACATCGTTCACTCATCTTCTCTGTAGGCCTATTTGATGTACTATCTAATGTAGATGTGAAAGAGCTGAAGATATTTCGGACATTCAAACAGCCGTCGTGCAATGAGAAGACAACCCCTCTGCGGTACAAGTAGTACCATTTGTTGACACCATGAAGCAACAAACTAGAGACAGACATCGCTTACCGACATCTGTCGGTCATATGCAAGAGCCAACTAGCTCACCACAGATGAGGTTACCTACGCTACACCAGAGCACAGCCGCAGAAATAGCTGACATACAAGACATCAAAAGAAAAATGCATTATTTTACGAATTTTATTTCACATAAGATAGTAGTAGTAGGTAATCTGTGGTTTGAAAGGTTGTGTCTTTACGCAGCTTGTATAATAGCGCCACTGCCATTTGATTTTCAATGTGCATTTAAAAACCACATCCATACAGCCAACTGTATGATATTATATAGTCTCCAGTTGTAACAGTGAATTCAGTTTCATAACATTTCTTAATAATTTACAGATTTTTAAGGTCCAGTAAGATTGTATTTGGAGGATTAACGCAGCCTATAATATCTTGTTGATCTTGGCCGTGGCAAGTATTGGTCACAAGTGTGGAATATTTGAGTGCGTGTGCATTATTAAGTATTTAATATCTTTTCCTCCCAGCTTTGCTTCACCCACGGACATAGCGAGGATCATTCCTCTGCCGTCGGAAGGATGGTGTCTGGGAGCCAAACACACTTTGTCAGCAAATGCAACTGGGGATGGTGACAGGTGACCGCAAACTTGGATCTAATTCAGAGTCAAAGAAGGGATTTTGACCGTTGGCTTGAAAGGAACCATCCCGGTATTTGCCTAGTGATAAAAATTGAAAACCACAAAAATCATTTTCAGGACGGCCAAGGTGGGATTCAGGATTATGGCTACAGTTCAGGATTAAAAAACTATTACATCGTCCCAACTTACTTACTAGGCCTGTTTGCCATCTCTTGATGAATGCAGTACATTTGCATTTGTCTGTTGGCACAGGCTAGAGTAAAATTTGGCTTTTCACTGATGTCTCAGTCTCACTCAAGGCTGTGATTATAAGGAAGCTACTGAGGTATGAGTGGTGCTTTGTAATGACATTCAAGGCACAGGCAGTGCCTGTGGATGCTGTGAAAGGTTCTACTCATAGGGTTAGTACTGTTGTTCTGACTCAGTGAGGAAAGCAATGGCAAACTACCTCACTCCTCATCTTGCTTAGTACACCTCAATACTGCGCTGCCTTGAGTTTTCGTTGATATCTACCCACATAACCTAACGACGGTGCTTTTTGAGGATCCAACCAGCCTTCGTGCTGACTGACAGACTTACTTACTCTGCAAGAAAAGGTGGCCATATAATAAGAAATGGGAAGGCTTATTCCAAACCTGAATTTAATTCAAACATCCCTGTGCAAAGAGAAGGCTAGGAATCGCTTATTCCATGATGAAGTTATAGCAAGTTAGTATGATTGGGCTTGTGGCTGTGAACTAACCAACAGGATGTATTGTTTTCCGTGCTTATAGTCGTGCTACGTGCACAAAAAAGGAAAATCCCTCCTCTGCATGCCGGAAGCGGAGCTAGATTTCACCGGGAAAAGTGCTTCGAATTCACTAAATTTGCCAATTGTTGTACAGAGTACCTACGAAAGTTCCACATGTTTAGCATACAGCATCATATATATTATTTCAGTAGTATGCATCCCTCCTGCGGCACTCACAAGAGACCGATCGTGAAAAATGAGCATTCAAATGAAGGAGAATATACATTACCAGTGACTCGATGCACTCTAATTTCATAAATATCTATAACTTCTTTAAAAACTGTACAAAGTGTGCGATTTGCAGTTACTGTTGCTGCAGGAAGATACGCTCCATAATGGTGTCCACTTCACATTTTGGCCGCTGTGACTCCTTTTTTATGTCATTTTAACATTCTGAGGTCTTTCCTTTATCATTTTGCATCGATTTCAGAATCAGTATGTGTACGTTTTCAGAATCAGTAGGCTAAATCGATGGATTGGCTACTCAAATCGAATAACCGGCGAGTGTTACTGCTAAGCTTTCAATCAATGACTCAGCACAAACATGAATGAAGCTCATCCATCTAAACAATGGATTTATTATATTCCAGGTTTGTTAATATGCCGCGATACAGGATTTTCTTCTGCATTCTAATTCCATAAATATCGATTTTTGTAAGAAATGTGCTTTTTGCAAATACTGTTGCTCTAACATGCTGCAATTCTGAGTTGTCGTCTAAAACCTTAAAACATTGAACGTTAATTCTCTAACAGTTTTTCTTCTATCTGATTTTCAGAATCAGTAAATCAATGGATTGGGTACAGGTTTTTCTTCTGCATTCTGCTCGTATTTCCATAAATATCGATTTTTGAAAGAAGTGTGCTTTTTGCAAATACTGTTGCTGTATCATGCTAGAACTGTTGTCTACAACCTTAAATCTATCATCATCATCATCATATTGGCCTCATAAATTAGCAGTGAAGAATTGCATTCTAATTTCATAAATATCAATTTTTGTAAGAAGTGTGCGATTTGCAAATACTGATGCTCTAACATGCTGCAATTATGAGTTGTCTTCTAAACCCTTAAAACTATTAAACGTTAATTATTTTACAGGTTTTTCCTCTGCATTATAATTTTATAAATATAGATCATTTCGCATGTTTTTCAGAAACAGTAAATCAATGGATTGAGTACTCTAAATCGTATAACCGGCGTGTGTTACGGCGTCTAAAACCTTAGAACTATTAAACATTAATTCTTTTACAGGTTTCCTTCTATCATTTCCAATGGTTTTCAGAATTACTAAATCAATGGATTGGGTACTCAAATCGTATAATTTCATAAATATCGAATAACCGATGAGGGTTATGATGATCCAATTTTCAGTGATTGCCTTCTTAAGTTACGGAACATACTACGTGCAATTCTGACTGAAATGTATCGAATAACCGGTGAGTGTTACGGCTAAGCTCTTAATCAATGGACTCAGCACAGAAATGGAATCAACAGTGACGAATTGTATTTTAATTTCATAAATATCAAAGAAAGAAACCAGCCACAGTTCGCTCTCATGCTGACGCTCCACTAGGGAAAGCGAAAGTACCCCTGTAGGTAACGTGCAAAGGAGTTTAGCGTTAAGTGCTACACACAGGACAAGGAAAGCACGCCTGTAGGTAACGTGCAAAGGAGTGGAGCTCTGATCGTTGCACTTAGGAACAAGGAAGCCTCACTGTAAGCGGGGCGTGAAGAAGTTTTCCATCGAGGGCTGTCCTGATAAGGGAGAAGGAGGCTTCTCGGCCAACAAGATAAAGCAGGAAATCTTGACCAAGATGCTTTCATAAATATCGAATAACTGGTGAGTGTTATGATGATAGAATTTTCAGTAATTGCCTGCTTAAGTTACAGAACGTACAGCTTGGAATTCTAACTGAAATGAAAATGGTGTTCTATAATCATTTGGTTGAAATAATAACATAACAACCTTTCTCCTTAAGTCACTCATTATAAACCTATTGGGGAAAGTAAGACTTATGAACATGCAAGATTTCTCGCACGGGTCCGCTAGTCTTCTTATAATACCTGAAACATTTTGCTCATCCCTTGGTGCAAGGGTGGGTCATATCAAATATTTTTTCAGACAAAAAATGTTGTTACAGAGGGGTATTGGCCTTTTTCAACTGTTTTGATATTGTGCCTATTAAGGGAGGTATTTCTTTTCTCTAAAAACTCCATTTTCCCCACCCCTTTGGTCAAAGTTACGAAGATAAGCACTTGACCCTTATTCGAAAAATAGTACGAACTTTGAAAGGATTCAGTTTTTAACATACCAAGAAAGTTATAGCAATATTTCACTTTCCCCCCAAATCCAATCCCTTGGTCCGATTTTGCCCGTTAGCGAACTCGACCGAGATTTTGAATGGTTATATTTTATGTATACATATAAATTATATATTGACTTTTGAACTGACGGTGGTTTGGGGATCTGGGGGATGTGATACGCGAAGATATGTCAATTTTTTCCGGAAGTCGCAATGGTACTGCGCCCGAATTCCTCAAAGTCAACGTCCAGAATCCGCATGGATGGAAAAAGGATCGTAGGGATGTCAATACCCGGCTAAGAAATCAACATATCCTACCGGACTGATGACTAGGGAACCCTTGACACACACAATGCATATCTAACCATACTACTAACTAGTTGCACACAGAACAACCTAAAAACAAAATTGAGCACACTGAGCAAATCGGCTCTCGGGGTAGATAAGTTATGGTTATGTCGAAAAAACTGTCTGCATCGAACCAGTAGTATCGTTATAGCGTAATTCAGCATTGAATGAAAAACAGATCTTATAAACGACGGGGCAAGTGAACTAAAAAGTACTTGCTAATTTATTATTTTATCCTAGGACACTACAAATATGTCCCTAAAAATTTAAATGAAATAAGCACTCAAATTATAAATGTATGTCTCCACTGGACATAGATGCGACTTTATAAGTCTCCCTGCACCAAAACTCGTATTAATAACGATAGGATCTTTCTTAGAAAGATTTAAAAACAATTAAATACACTTTCTTAAACACCGTGTGTCTAATCGTACAATAATTCACTTTAATTCTATAGCATCTCACAAACGTCCTCCCTGGGTAATACATTATTATTTCTCACCGCATTATAGCGTCAAATACTAATTATGTGTAGAAAAAATTATAAAGTATTATAGTATTTTGTTATTTACGGGTGTTAATTATGTACATCATCGCGACCTGCACGATTTTATCCTCCTGCTTTATCGGTATAAAGTTCATTCCACTCCTATATACTTTATCTCACACTATACTTTTGGTTTTATCATGAATGTACATTTTTACCTCCATGTGAACATGTGTCTCAAGCAATTAAGTTCATTACTATTTCACTTATTTACATATCCGGTTTTTAATAACTGTAATAACATTCCCGAACTACGATGCAAGACTTTCAGATTAGCTTGACAACCTTTCACGTGTGCGTGGCATTCAAACTTCACTACTCACACTTCCAATTCTCCACAAATACATTTTTCAACTTACTTTACTGACATACTGTATTTCCATATTTTCTCACTGTAATCTCTTTAGCTCACACTCTCGGTGAATAACATTAACGTGTCTTTACTACACCTCTTTCAAAAATAACTCTGCGCATATATATATCTTCCTTAGCTCGTTTACAAAAATTCTAAAACCATCTCAAATACTTTCAAGAAAGTAAGAGAATCAGTATCCCTACTAAATATTACTACTGTAATACATTTCATGGATACAACCACCTCCGCAAACATCAATACTATCGATTATACAACTCCGTGCTATACCTTTCTTATTCGTTCCACACAACAATACTTCCGTAGTACTTCTTTATACTTTTACTCACATAAATTATGTCATACTTCCTTCCTTTACTTTAATTATTCATCTCCGTTACAATTTATAGCTTCTCTCTGAATTTAAGTCTGCTGGTGTTCATTTCTCAATAAAAATATACTTTACCTCACGTTCGTTACTTTCATCTGATATGAAATCTCTTTACTGTAGTCTTACATGACTTCTTTATGACAAAAGATTGGTCTGTAACATCACATCTCTCCTTATATTCATCAGCTATGCTTTAAAAAAATACGCATACTGTTTATTCTGTCGGAATAAAATTCTGGGTTTTACAATATTTCTTTCTGTCTGTAATTGAGTGTCTCCAACGCAATTGTTGAACACTCCTAACAATAGTTAACGTTTCCATACACATTATACTTCGTTCCTCTAATGAATTAGCTTTATTTAGGATGACAATATCCCTTCTGTAACTCTCATTGCATTTATAACCAAGCTTCGCTTGTTATAGCTCATTACGACTTTCTTTTCTTTGTTACACCACGTTAACGAAATTACTTCACTTGCCGCATTATAAATTACATGAATGAAAATTCTAAAGACGTTAGCTACTTAAGTGAAAAATAGGTTAATGTGAAAATATTAACAATAAACATTGGAAAAAAATAAGTGACAAACTAAACTCTTGTTTACTAAGGCAACACTGAAAATATGGCTTCAAACACCACAATAAATTCGTTGACTTCTAGAAAAATTTCAAAAATTTATAGCCACAATAATAACATGAACTGGGGATAAAATAGTCAGATGTTGGTCAAAACACTGGAATAACCCACAACAAGTGCTAACTACATAGGTGTTAAAAAGTCACGGTTCTTCCTTGTATCTGGATCGCTCGGCACAGAACCTGAAGACTTTGGCAGCTGAAGAATCTCTCCACGTGTGCTCGGAATGTGCCACGTGCCTCCCAGCACGCGTCCGCATTCTCCTCGTCATCTCCGCTCTGCTTCGATGGCAGGTGAAGGCTCCAGCTCGACCAGTTTCACAGCTGATCTCCGCTGGCCTATTTCCATGTCCCCAGTCAACGATCCTGGCTCACATTCCCATCTTCTGGCTTCGCGGTCAGATGACCTAGATTCTGCATACGCTTCTGTCTGGATTACTCTTAATTCGGCAGCTCTCCCGACGTTCCCTGATGTTAGTGTGTAGGTAGTGATTTTGCTTACGATGAGAAATCACCTTTCCTTGTGACTTTCTGCTCGTTGTAGTAGCCTGTGTATGGATTTCAAGCGTACTGCTGATAGTGTTGCAGTTCAGTGCCATTGTTGTATCACTATTTGATCATCGCTGGACTTCGCTTGTTAGTGAAGATTCAACCTCCCAACATGATGAAGTTAGAACATCATCCTCCGTTCATTACAGTTGCAAGTGGTCGTTCTTCCCCTCTGACCTGGTCTTAAAACATTTTATAATATGTGGTAATGTTTTTCTTAAGTATTGCAGTATATTTAACTTCATTTTCTTCTGTGTTGTATAATGTCTGGTAAAAGTTTCACTAAAGTGGTAGTGAATACTTATTATTTCAACGTATATCTTCTTCAATTCAACTGGATAGATTTCTGTAGATAAATTCCTTCCTATTTCCAATATCAATTCATTTACTCTTGTAGTTCCTTATTAACCTTTTAATTCTTCCTTCCGAAGTCTAATACTTTTCTTGGTTGCCATTGCATACAACTTGTAGAGTGATTTCCTATACGTGTTACCTCTTTGAATACTTGAGTAATAAGATCATCGGTCCGTGTCTTCCACTAGCCTCCTGCGTTCAGCTTCCATCCAAAACTGGCCGCACTAGCCCCTAAGCTCACTTATTTGCTCATATCTCCTCTCACAGTCATCTAATTTAATTTCTGTTTTGCCAATTAACTTTCTTCTTCATTCCTTGTGAATTTGATGTACTCCAATCCATTATAATATTAAAATAATAATTTTAATAATTATATATTCCCTCGTAAACTTTCTTCATTGTGATTGGTTGCTCTCATGTTATCAAATCTATTGTCCACGCGCCATCCCCTCCTAAGAATACTCGGCACGTGCCTGACCTTCGAGTCTCCTTGCCAAGTCGAGTCGCTAACCAAAACCGGTTTGTGACTGCTAACTTCTCAAAATTGTACACTTTCCTGGTCACTGTTCTAAAGATGCTCCCTTGGTTAAAATATTTCAGACTATAAAATTTCCATTTCTTCTCCAAATAACAATCTCTCTTCGAGCGAAAATTTTACCAATCGCTTCCTTGCACATAATCTGCCTTCCTGTGTGTAAATATAGCTCAAATCACGAAAAATGTTATACACATTTTTCTCTCAGGCTCTCCGTTCGAATCTTGGTCAGTCACTTTCTCTTGGCTGCTCATAATTTCGAGTGCAGTACCCTTTGCAATAGGTAGCTTTCTAATGAAATCTATCTAAAATCGACAAATTTGAACAATCCAATGCGTACATGAATGTAGAATTGGACTTACAAGTACTAGGAAAGTAACAAACCAGACAACAGCTTCATTGTGCATTCAGGAGGGAACATAGAACAGCAAAATATCGAGGTGTCGAGAAACCGACTCCAAGTGCCACTAGTGAACTTGGAGAAAATAGAGTAACATTGTGATGAGACAGTTATTTTGTATGCTTAGATGTGCATCTATTTATATCAAATTTACATGTTTTTTTTAAGAGCGCGCACCCACAACTTTTCTTCACCAGCCGCCACTGATCAAAAGCTGTGTTAAACCAAGGAATACCATGAGCCGAGCTTGAATTGTGTTTGTAAATATGTGAGAAGTTGTGTGACCTATACGATGTTACGTACTGTATACTCCGAAAGGAGTCATTGACTAGCTTCTGTACTGCAGAATAATGTCTTAGTTTCTGTTGCTTTCTATGTAATGATGGACATTGGTCGAAATATATTCTTCATATGGAATTAAAAAGAAACAAATTTCAACCAGCATAACATTGAACTTGCTAAGTTTGGTTTTAATTCTTGCTATTAGGCGACTAGGTGAGAACCAATCAGAAAATCTTGCCGTGTGGTAGTTAGGATAGGACTGCGTTATACCCTATAGTGATACCACAGTTACATCCGACTTGACATTCCAGTGCTACGATGAGATGTCAGGAGAGCATTCTACCGACCATCTCGTGCTGTGCGGCTAGCATTCTTGGCAGTCGGTCCAGGTTTGAATCCCGGCTCTGCCAACAAATTTTAATTTTGGTCTGAGGGCTGGAACAGGATACACTGAGCCTCGTGAGGCAAAACGGAGAAGGGGAGAGTTCGATTCCCATCTCAGCCATCTTGGAAATGGTTTTCCATGGGTTCCCCCACTTCTAGTCCAGGCAAATGCCGGGATGGTTCCTAACTTAAGACCATGGCCGCCTCCTTCCCAATCCTCATCTGAATTACAAATGCACACACTAATACAGCCATCACAATAACACAGGTTATCAGACAAATTCCACATACCCAAGTACACGGGTCTACATGACCATAATGTCGCAAAGCCCCTAAATCAATCAACAACAACTGCATTCTACCATTCCAGGAATGGTTGTCATTTCGGTATTATCCACGACTAGTTAGAGTGATTTCAGGCCCAAGCATTGGAACAACCATCTGCGTGCATCTCAATGGGGAATTGCCACGAGGATTTCAGCAGCTTGTCTCAATTCTGTCTCCATGTATGTAGGCCTATACGTGGGTAGGTTTTTTAGTTTTGGCACCAATGCTTCAGTGCCAAGTTGCAACAATGTTGGGAGCTGCCACTTTTACCGACGGTTGCTGCCCTGCATCCCCTCCCTCAGAGCACATGACCTCGCCCGTCATCGCTCGTGCGCAGTCGCGCCTGTTAGATGAGTAGTGTGAGACCAGCGCTCGCGAAAGACAGTCGCAATGTTTTCCAAGCAGGAGCAGAGAACGTGGATAAACATTCAGGGTGCTAGGGGTCGCAGTGCTAAACAGTGTCACCGAGGATTGCAGGAAGCGTGCGGTGCAGCTGCGTTACCGTTCAGAATGGTAGCAAGATTGGTTGCAGCCTTTCGAGATGGGCACGAACGTGTGGAGCACATGCCTCGATATGGTCACCCACCTGTAAGTGATGACAATGTACAGATGGTGTCCGCGTTAGTAGAGGTGGATCGGAACGTAACGATTCGTCAATTAGAGCAAGATACCAGACTGGCGCATTCAACTGTCCTCCACATCCTGAAGGACTTACTGAAAATGAGGAGGATTGCGTTCAAATGGGTTCCGCATGACTTAACCGACATGCACAAATGGCTGCGATATGACGCTTGTCGTATGCACTTGCAGCGTTATGAGCGCGAAGGAGAGGCCTTCTTACTGCGTATCATAACCATTGACGAGACGTGGGCCTGATCTTATGAGCCACAGTTAAAACGCCAATAGAACGAGTGGCGGCACCACGGATCACCATGGAAACAAACAGTTCGACCAACCCCCCCCCCCCACACACACCAATGTGAAGGTAATGTTGATTCTTGCCTATGATTGGGATGGTGTGATCATTCACCATACTGTTCCCCGAGGGCAAACCGTTAATGCGGCGTACTATTGTTCGTTTCTACAAGACCATCTCCGAGGAGCTCTGAGAAGGAAACGGCGCCACCACATGGTTACACCGCCCATCGTTCTGCATGACAATGCTAGGGCACAGACAGCAGCCGTTGTGTTGGCATTGTTGGATCGCTGGGGCTGGGGGATCCTCTATCACCCCCCATATTCTCTCGACATCAGTTCCGTCGACTATGATCTCATCCCGAAGATGACAATGCGCGGGGAGCGCTTCCGTACCATTGAAGACGTTAAGCAGGCTGCCGAGCGCTCTCTTCGTACCATCAATAGACTGGGCAGTGCTAACGGGATCCAACGACTTCCGCATCGCTGGGGACTACATCGAGGGCCTGTGAAACTTGGAACCATCTAAGTGAGTTATTAATCCAGTTATAACTAAGGTGCCAAAACTAAAAAACAAACCCATGTACATGCAATAAATAAGCACTTTTCAAAAATAAAGAAATAATAAGCAAATATGTACCTTACTATTTTGTTTCTCTCATACTCCTGAACCCATGTCTGAACATTCATCTTAAAAATAGAACGGTCTGTATTCTATAATTATAAAAATATAGCCTATAAGAAGAAGAGCAAATGTTCATATTTAGCTCCCTAGCAAAACTGGAAAACACTGAGTGCCGTAAGTATTAATGCATCTGTATTTATGCATTTTATATGATGGTTTAAAAGGCAATTAGACGAGTTAACTTAAAAGTTAACTAACTTCACTACCATAATACTGCTTAAGTGCTTGACTGTTGAGGACTGGCTGGGTCCAAGGTTGCAGGTTCGTATCCTGGCGCAGTCAGCTGGCATTTGAGGGTGCGCAAATGCGAGGGAGCCGTGTCCGTAGATTTACTGGCACGTTAAAGATACCTTTCGGGGCAAAATTCCGGCACCCCGGCGTCTCTAAAAGCCAGTGTAGTTAAAAAGGGACGTAAAACCAATAACAGTATTAATGTTGAGGACTGATGACCAACATGTCCCAACTTGTGCAAGGACTGCCTCACATTTTAATGTAAAATGTATTTTCGTAAAAAGACCTTTATTTAGTTTGGATCATTTGCGATACGTGTTACTGGGATGCAAGTGGGGACTCATTGGTGTTAAATGATGTAAGTGTGCAGCACCGAATGTGGTGGCCATGTTGGTTTATTAGTAACTTATATAAGGTGTGGTTTTGACTATACATAAAATCGACTGTTAATTTATTACAATAATAGGTAAGAGTTCGCAGCACACCGGTTGCGGAACACTGCACTAGACCACCAATGGAAACATAGCTCCAATTTTCAATATGGTTATGACTAGTGTTAATACAGTATATTTCCCCAACACTCACGAGTGGCTACTACTTTTCCCACCTTACTTCGGCAGTGACTATATGGAAGCTCATTCTGGAGAGTTTTATACAATGAAACACCGCTAGCCGATCTCAACCCCTAAAACAAGGGTTTCCTTACTGACTTGCAAAACACTTGTCCCGTAAGGTTGTGCTTACAAATTTGGAACATTTACTGTATTGTACTCTCGCCTAATTTTACGCCGTTTTGCATTACCACGATCGTTACTCGTGCTACGAAATGCTGAACATTTTAATTTTTAAGGTGTGCAATTGTACAGTGGCTCATTTCATGTGATCAAACCGATTATTGCTACAAATGAGCAGCAATTTACTGAACCTGAAGTATCATTTTCAGATTAATTAATTTATTATAATCTTCAAAAATAAATTAACCACCGTGGGAGTTTGGAAACAGAACATGAGATTATTTGAAAGCGCTATGTCAAGCGGAAGCAAGCTTTTAGGAGGCCGTTAACGCCGGAATGCTGCATTAATTAAATAAATAAATGGGTGTAATATTAAGAGAAAATTACGTTTGGATAATTCACAGATTAAAATTAAAAGAATTATGAAGCCTTTAATTAAACTCCAGAAGGGAGAATTCCAACATTAGTATGACTTGTTGAAGACCATGAAGACGGACGAAGGTTGGAGAGATATCACTCCATATTCTTCAGGTCAGCCGAGCTGACGTATTTTTGCTTTCAGGGCACGAGGTTGAAATATCGACACTTTTGCCTTATTAAATCACTCATCCGAAGCGAATGAGGGGATTGTTCATAGCTGAACATTTGCACTATCATTCTACAGTATACAGCGAAACGTGAACGAAAATAACCGGAATTAATAATTTCCGTGAATTGCGGAATTTGAGTGGAGAAAAATGTGTACGACATTTATACGGTAGTATAGGGGCAGTACGGTTCCAAGGTAAACTAGCATGTCACCGGCCACGGTGGCCGTGCCCACTCAATATATCCAGAGCCAATAATCATAGAAAGTTGTGCGAGGGTCAAACGAATGGGCTCGATCACTACGACAAGCCATTTCAACTCTTAGTTAAAAAACTACCCCTGCCTCGGATGAAATCAGAGTTCTTTGGCTTCTGTGTGGGTTAGCGGCTCCTTTATGGTAGTCATGTGAAGTGGGGGTTGTGTGTTTTCCTAAAGGAATGCGACTTAGGAATGCCCGGTCAGGGGCACCCACCGGAAACGACCAGGGAAAAGGGGGGGAGTCGGTCAATCTGAGAAGGCAGCAAAACAATAGAGCTTGTTATCACTCGAGCAGCGAACCATGCTAGCGTACTTGTGATAAGACTTCTCCAAGCATGGCTGTGAGTGTGAACTGGTATTTCCGAGAACGCTATCTCAGCAGACATTTGATGCGATGCAGGTGTGTGCGCGTGAGAACGCCTTATAAGCAGACATATGATACGATGCAGGTGTTTATCATTCTACGATTGCGTCAGCGAAACATGAATCAACTTGCCAAGGCGTGAGATTTTGAGTACACAAAGAATATTGAGATCAGGGAAAAATTCCACCGTTGCACCAGGATGCACGCGTTGTACGTATTCAACAATCTGGAAAAGTGGTACGAAACGCATTGTGTTAACTCTTGCTAACCATGCTTAATGAATTTCAGGATGTGCCCAGCGGCCTTGCTTTAGAAAAAAAAATTACCTTCAAATAAACATTTGTAAATATAATCCTCTCAATGCTGCGTCCAGTTATATCCCCCTACAACCAGCAATATCTCATAGAAAAGCTGTGGCAAATATTAAAAATCGGGATGACTGCTTTTTATGATGTATAGCAGCCTACTTGCAACCGGTAAAAGACAATGGATGTTTGCAAAGTACAAGACTACATTTAACATGTTAAAAATACTCTAACAAAGATTCATAGGTTTGAACTTGGTAATCCCAGCTATTCCTTCACGGTGTATGGCGTGAAAGGACATTATCGGCCCTTTTTACGCCACCAAAGAGAAGAAACAACACCACATTCATCTTTTGTCTGTCCCAGGGGGATGTAAATCACCATTGTTTAGTTAAAAATGCAAGCAAATTGGTTAGTAGTCAACTGTCAAAAGATAAGCCTAAAATAATCATTTGCGACAGATGTCTGCAAAACTTTGTAAGTCCATCGCTTCTAGAAAGGCATACGGTAGATTGTAATACACAGGATGCGGTGTGACTGGTTTTACCACAAGGGGAAGATGCGGTCTTATAATTTTAAGCTATCCACAAGCAGGATACGGACCGAATTGTTTCTTTACGCCGATTTCGAGGCTCTCACTGTCCCCGAACCAGGGTGCAAGCCTGATCCCAGCATGAGATCCACAACACGTGTACAACGACATGTTCCCTTTGCCTTGGGAGTTAACATAGCACGTTCGTACGATTCCTCAAAGTCGTACTATAAATCCTATAAAGGTCAGGATTGTGCCAAATGGTTTCTTAATGAAATCAAGTAGTTAGCCATTATGTGCATGGGTTACTTCAAAATCAGGTGCCAATGAGCCTATCTCCGGAGCAGAGGAATCAGTATGAGCATGCCATATTTGGGAAAAAACAATTTTAAGTGCCGATGAAGAAGTCCGTGACCACTCGCACTTTACGTGGGAATTTAAGAGGTGCCGCAAATAGGGTATGTAATGTAAACTAGTCCGCGGCTCGCTTTATTTGTCTTTTTCCATAAGTTTACGAATTATATGAACTTCATTATCCCTGAGTTGGGGCATGTGGATAAGGGAACATATTCCATTTTACCCCAAAACCATGAGCGTTTTACTTCAAATTCACGGCGGCTGGGTAAGATGTGTGTTCGCTTTCTAGACTCCTTTAAATTTATGGCATAATCCTTAGATAGCCTTGAGAACGGGTTGGATGAAATGGAGTTGAAGTTCACACAGGTTTATTTTTCTAATCCTCAACACTTTGAGTTAAGTCTTCGTAAAGGTGTGTTCCCCTATGATTATGTGACTAGTTGGGATGTGTTAAAACTAAAGGCTTTGCCACCCCAGTGTTTTATTCCTTGATAACACGTAGCACCGTTTCAGACGAGGACTACGCTCATGCGAGTCGTGTGTGGTGAGAATTTAATATTAATACGTCGGGGGACTATGCCATGCACTAACTCAAACTGGATGTATTGTTGACTTTTTTTTGAAAATTTTCGTCAGTGTTGCCAACACATATATGGACTTGACCCAGCTCACTACAAGTCCAGGGCTCTCTTTCGATGCCACGTTGAGGTACACCAATGTGGAAACAGATCTTTTGACCGATGTTGACATGGTCTTATTCTTTGAACGAAGCGTTCGAGGGCTTGTCTCGCTCAACCAGCGCCATGCTCAGGCCAATAATAAATACATGGCATCTTATTCGCCTGAGAAACCTGACTCTTACCTACTCTATTATGATGTGGATAATCTGTATGGTCACGCCATGAGCTAGCCTCTTCCCTATAAGGACTTGGTATGGCTCTCTGAAGGATGAAGTATTGCAATTAAATGTGAATACAGCCAGCCTTGAATCGTGTTGTGGGTATGATTTTGAGTACCTCACCACCCTCTTATGATAAACATGCCGACTTACCGTTTTGCCTAGAGCAAGATTTCTATAACACTGGCGAGACTGGGAGGTTTTTATCAACTTCTCCCTGAGGAAACCTATTCTTTGAAAGGAGTGAAATGCAGTGGAGGCAAAAAAATCCAAGCAACATTTAACTGCTCTATGTGTGAACCAGACAGAACACACAAGTGCCATTCGTAATAGGAGGAAGTCTTAAGCCTAGATGCTTCAAAAAAGTTTGCCATGCAAGTCACTTTAAAATCGCTCTTTGCAAAATTACATCAGTCAAATTTTCTGATTATTTTTTAAAATGCGTACACTGTGCCTCAATATGAGTTTTCTCATTTCAAATTTTAGTCGACTACAATGCAATCAAGAGTGCGTGGTTGACTGCTACTATGTTCTCAGAGTGGCTTTTGAAATTGGACACTGAAATGAAGAAGAAGAAGAAAAGGAACATCACACTCATCGTCGATAATTGTGCAGTTCACAAGCAACTACCGGTCCTGCAACATGTGGAGGTCTTCTGCTTCCCGATAAATTGTACCTCGATCCTGCAACCTTTAGATATGGGAATAATAAAGTGTCTTAAAGGGTACTGGGCCATGTTGAAACACCGAATCCCATGAGAACTCCGCAGTTAAGCAACATTGGGCGTGGTCGGAACTTGGATGGTATACCGGTTCTAGGCACTGCGCACTGTTGGCCAACATGGGGAGGAGCGGAAAGGCCCTGGCCACCCTCCCGCACGTAAACTTCGGCTGAGAATAGCTTCTTTGGAGGCTCGGACCTGCCTTCGGGCAAAATACCAATTACTTAAAGGGTACTACAGAACCAACTTGCTAGGGATGTTATCACAAACTTAAAAAGAAATCTGCATATTGTTCCCTTACACCATGTTTTAACCACTTCATCGAAATCCAACATATTATGCACTTTGAGGCACTATCAGGTGTGAAGGATGTGTGTGGTTTGTGCTATTATAATTACTTTAAGCAGAGGGTTTTGGGCACTGTTGGTTGCAAATGTAATGATACACTGCTGCCATTGAATTACGTATACATTCCCTCCTATTGTAATAATATCTTGTGACTGTTTCTCTCTATTAAAATGTCATTTGTGGTAGAATGAATCGTTTTGCATGGAAATGACACAGACCACTGTTTTTGTTATGATCGAGTGTTATTCTAAGCATGGTTTAGTGTGGTTACGAGCGTTCGAGCTCAAAGGTGTCCCTTGTTAGTGAACCTAGATGAGATCAGGTCTTTGTGTGTCTCACTTTCTGTAAAGAAAACTGTCAAACAGACTACCATTTCATATTTCTTTAAGTGAAGTAGTTTACAGTAGTGAAGTGCTGCGTAGTGTGAATAACATGTACTGCATGTTTACGAAAATGAAATTACAGGGTCATTATGACTGTACGCACGCTGCTGAATGTAGCTAAGATACTGTAATTTCGTATTTCTTTCAGAGTTTCTGTTCTCGCAAATCCTACACACTGTATTTGTCGTAATTAAATGGGAACATGTGGTAGGTGATTAATGTAATTCAATTTCCGGGTTTTAATCTGTTCACCAATTGACACGAGAAGGTGCTATTCCAAACTCTCTTTACAACAAAAACTCCTCTATAACAATATTTTTTTTGTGTCTGCAAGGTATCGTATCGAGATTTCACTGTATTTCAAAATATTTTATGAGGATATGAGTTAAAATCACATGCAGAAGTGCCAACGTCCAGAGTGGGTTTTTAGAAATTACATTGTTAATTTGAACATTTGAGTTAATTCTCAGCCAGCTATGTCAAGACTCAAGTAGGTAAAACCGGATGGTTTGAAACAAGGTAGTGTACTCTCACCATTGCTGTTTATACTGGTGAGGGATGATATACTACAGGCAACAAAGGAAGCATACACAGGTACAAAAATGAACATAATTCTATTTGCTGACAAATGTTCTGATTTGGGGAGAGAATGAGAATGTGGTCCAAGAACAGCTGGATGTACTGATGGAAAATATTGAGAAAATGGGGAATGAAAATCAGTGTTAATGACAAGAGGAAAGAAAGAAGGAAAAGGGATTGTCAAAATTGGAGATGGAAATCTGGAAGTAGTAGAGCACTTCAAATATTTAGGGAGTGAATTGATGGAAAATGCAAGATTGGTTATGGAGACCAACAAGAGAATACAATGTGGGAGTGCTTTCTTTCATCGGGTTCGGAGTTTAATTTGGGATAAAGACATACCACTGAAGACTAAAGAAGAGATGTACAAGACCTATTACTTACCAATAATGATGTACGGAGCAAAAACTTGGCCGAAGATGAGGGGAGATAAAAGTAGAATACAGGCAGCCGAAATGAAATTCCTGAGGAGTATGATGCAGAAGACTAGGAGAGATAGAGTGAGAAATGAAGACATTCAAAAGGAAGTGAATGTACAGAAGCTGAATGATAAGGTGGAGCAGAGCAGATTGAGATGGTATGGACATGTGAAAAGGATGAATGATGAAAGAATGCTGAAACAAGTGATGGCGAGACAGATGACTAGAAAGAGAGGATGAGGGAAGTCCTGGAGTATGGTGGATGTATTTCGTAAAGGACAGTGTGAGAGAACGGGACCTAGAGTGGAGTTGAGTGGTTGAGGAAGGATGGTGGACAGACAGAGTGAAATAGTGGGGTGTCATATTTGCTCTGACCCGGCCCAGGATGGAAAACGGAAATTGATGATGACGATTAGTACAGTAGAGCCTTGCTCAACTGACCTTCGCCTATCCGATTCTCCGTGTTAACCGACACTGTTCCCTTACTGAATTGCATTCCTTCCTGCTATGACCTCAGCTGTTTGAACTGACCCTGATATTATTGATTTCGTTAATGCTAACGAAAATGAGCATGGTGAACAAGAAATAGAGGTATTGCAGAACAAGAAGATAATTGATGATGATGATAATTGTTGTTTTAAGGGGCCTAACATCTAGGTTATCGGCCCGAACAAGAAGATAAAACGATGTCTCACAGTGAAGGATTAAGTGCACTGGATATGGCATTAACGTACGTGGAGCAGCAGCCAAAGACAAACGCAATGGAGGTGTTGATTTTTCGTCGATAGTGAGATCTCGCAGCAAGAAAACGTGAATCAGCAGGATAGCAGACATTGTTGACAAGTTCTCTTCTGAAGGCATTTGGAATGTTTTTGTTCAATACGGCATGTATAATTGAATTGATAATTCAGTAAATTGAATACAGTAAAACATGTCATTGTTGTAGTAATACACTATAGCCTACCTACTTGTTTTATTTAATTTTCAAAGTTATTCTGTATTATTCGACATTTTCGGTGATCCGATGTACTTCAGGTCCAGTTTAGGTCGGATAATCGAGCCTCTACTGTAGAAACAATATATTGAGCGTTATTTGCAGTGTAAGTAACGCAGAAATTAAAAATAGAAACACGACAAAAAAGTTTCCGCATAGGGACCTGACCCCATGACCCTTGGATTAGCATTCAATATTCTTTCCGCTGCAGCAACCGCTGCCTGTAAACTACTCTAATATACCTGGCTCGAGCCTCGCCGGCCCTGCCCCGCCCCAAAAATGCAATTTTTTCTCAACGCTTGACCATTATTAGTCTGCAAATGCAACATTAGCCTACTTATGGTTTTATAATTTTTGTCTGCTCTTTCTATCTTTTTTATATATTTTTCCTTGATGTTGCCTTTTTCTTTCCTTTTTTGTAATCATTTTATCTTTGGAATAGTTGGCACCTCTGCACATATATCAGTAACCTACAAACCAGCTGCATTTGCTGAGGAAACACCAGGAAACAAAAACCCATATATCATGGTCTAGCTTAAACATTGGTAACCCACATATGCCACACCCACATTTGTTTAAATGCCAACATTTTGTCAAGGATTGTGAAATGTCAGCTCAATAGGTAGACAAGCATACAGTAAACATCAAAACACTGACCTGTGTGGTAGTTGCAGTCCCCTGGGTGAATTATGTTGACAACAATTAAGAAATACAACAAATTGTAAAAACGTTTTTAATGCAGAATACTTATACAGCAATGTTCAATATTGACTGTTATTGAGTCAAAATGTGACTAGAATACATTTATAAAAGATCATCCTCATCCAGAACTCTGGTGATCCAGAAACTCAAGCAACTGCAGAAGTTGACTTCAAGTGGAATGATTCCTGAAGAAAAAAAGAGACAATATATTAAAACAAGAAGTTCCATGACGAACTAAAGAGCCTACTTTTCTTAAAATTGAAGATCCATGCCAATGATTAATCTATATGGATCTATCTAGAATAATGAAGAAATTAAGTTGGTAATATTGAAATTTCTAATTAGTTTGAAATACTGTATACCTGGCATAATGTAGCCTAATAGAGAACTACAGTTGGCAGCCCTGGTGACTGAATATATTTTTAATTCCATCTCTTAAGGTACAGAATACAACATTTGGCTGAAGTCCAATGGATAGCATGGACGTTACATGCAGTTAAACATTGGATCTAACAGCAATCGTAAAATCATGTTGGCTACAATGACATGCATCTATTGGTCAGAAATAATCTGAAATAATATGATCTATTGTTGTGTCAATTTTGAATGAAATCCATTAGTTAGTACAGAAGTTACATGCATTTTAAAATTGGACCTATCAGAAGGCTTAGAATTATGTTGGCAGCACTGACGTATATTAGTTACTCCAAATTAATCTAGAATGCCAGGTACTATACGGTGCAAAGTTTACTGCTATTGGCTTGCATACTTTCTGATATATTGATAATTGGGTAACAAAAATAGAGACAGTATTTATTAACAGTTGGCAGCCCTGGTTACCCTTAAGAATCGACACTGTTATGGTACACATAGCACACACGAAATTTGGTTGAAATCCAAATGATAGTATAGAAGTTACATGTATTTAAAGTTGGACCTCTCAGCAGGCTTAGAATCATGTTGGTAGCACTGACGTATATAAGTTACTCAAAATTAATATAGAATGTCAGGTACTATACGTGTGCATAGTTTAAAGCTGTCGGCTTGCTTACTTTCTGATGTATGGGTATTTGGATTTTAAAAAAATGAGAGCATTTATTAACAGTTGGCAGCCCGGGTGGCTCTTAAGAATACGATTAGTCATATCTGTTTATGTACACATAGCACATACGAAATTTGGTTGAAATCCAATTGATAGTGTAGAAGTTATATGCATTTAAAATTTGGACCTATCAGCAGGCTTATAATCATTTTGGAAACACTACCATGTTTGGCCTCCTGGAAATTAAACTGCAATATTATTATCTATACGTGTGCCAATTTTGAAATAGCTCCCATTCATACCTTCCAAGATATCCAACATGGAGCTCAAATTTCAATTGCGATTTTTCAGCAGTTGGTAGCACTGACATCATTTTCAAATAAGGCCGTGAGATATTCAGGTATAGATCTTTTACTCCTACCAAATTTTGTTTCGATTGCTACAGCCATTTAGGAGTTCATAGGGGGACACACACACACAGCCAGACAGGCAGAAGGATAGACAGACAGACAGACACACATTAGCCCGATCTCATAAATCTACTTTTTCCTCATTTTTGCAAAATGTGAAAAGTAGGCTAAAAATAAACCTACAGTGCAATATTGTTTCACTGAATCTCACTTACTGCTGAATTGGGTTTAGATTGGTGAAAACAGAGAGAACAATGGAAAAAAGAAGGAAACGTAATGATGTGCAGCATCAAATATTCAACAGGAATCAAGTTAAACATTAACAATAGGAACCTCCCAAGATAGACCAGTCAGATTTTGATGGTAAATAAACAAAACAAACCAAACCCCGTGGCACTACAGCCCATGAAGGGCCTACGTCAACCAAACGACCGCTGCCCAGTCATTTAGCCTGCAGACATTAGGGTGACGCGTGGTCAGTGCATCGGGTCTCCTTGGCGGGTACTCTTGGTTTTCGTGGCTGGGGCGCTGCCTAACTGTCAAACAGCTACTCATTTGTCCTCACGAAGCTGAGGGCACCCCGTTCCAGCCCTCACGTCAGTTTCTAAAATCCCTGACGGAACCGGGAATCGAACCTGGTGCCTCCAGGTGAGACAGGCACGCTACCTCAACACCACGGGGCCGGGAGATTTTGATGATACATGTCACAATTCTCAACTATCACGAGACTAATTCTGAGGGGCTGAGAAGCCAACATCTGCTTTGCTGTCAGGGTAGCAGCGAGGCAATGACATTCAATGATTGCTGGGTCTCCAATTTTTTTTGCCAGTGTGCAGACTTCTCGAAATGTCAGAATACTTTCGTTCAATGCTCGCAGTATAATGTGTCATAAGAGACAACAGGAGATGAGGGCATCACTGGTTCGCATCAAACCGATAATAGTGAGTGTGTGTGAGACGTGGCTGTGCAACACTACTTATGACAGTGAGGTATTTCCACAAACTATACCTGGTCTTCGGGAAGGATCAAACATAGACCTCTGGAGGAGGTGATCTCCCGGCTGTAGGATCCTGTCAGTCTAGGATACTCGGAAACTGACAGTGAAGTTTTGTGGGTAGAGGTGTAATGTCGTGGCAACACATCTTTAATAGGTAGTATCTACTGGCTACCTAAATCCAAGCCCAGTGTAAATGAAGGATTGCTACAATATCTAAGGCATGTGCAACTTCTTCAGCCATGTACCTCACTGAGAATTTCAATCTGGATATTATATGGCCCCGTGATTCCACTCCAATTCCTGAAAATCCATTGGCAGACATATTTCTAATAGTTTTCTCATTCTAGAAGCAACATGTATTATCCAAACATCCTGCTCCATTTTGGACTTATTTCTCACTAATCATCCCTCTTTAGTCTCCAATGTTAAAGTCATCCCCGGCTTCTATGATCCCCAGGCCATTCACTTTACTCTAGCTACTCTCGACTGCAGGTAACCTATGAAACATAAATCCAGGCCTCAATATGACTTCAAGAGAGCCGACTGGAAATCCCTCTCCACCTTATTACTGAATCACCTACCCAGTCCAACGTCCCTATCCACCTGACGTAGGCGCTTTATGGCTTGCCTGGAAGATAACATTTTTCTGGTGTGTTGACCAAACAGTGCCAAAGCGCACCCTTAAAAGAGAGAAGGAAGTTCCAAGGATAAAGAAAGAACTTTTTGAAACATATTACGAAACGGAATAGCCTGTACAAAAAGTGGAATCAATGCCAATTGGAACAAGCGTGGGAGAAGTGCAAAGCCGCATGAAAAGTCACAAAGAATAAGATCCGTGAGGCTCGCAATGAGTTTATTCACATGGCTTGTTCCGATACCAAAGGGCAGTGGAAGCTACTAAAAAGGAACTGTGGCAGCGCCGCGCCAAACTTCAACGGGAAGTTCATCTCCACGCCCGCAAACATTGTCTCCCAGGTAAACACAGAAGAGGTAATAGCGAGTTTGAAGAGGATTAGACTCCATGCTGCGATCGGCCCAATTGGAATACCCAGCTGCATCAGTGGCACCAACCATCTGCCAATTGTTCCACTTGTCGCTTCACTGTGGATTACTGCCACAAGACTGGAAGTGCGGTGATGCAGTAATGATTTTCAAGAAAGGGGACAAATCTTTTATTGGCAACTAACACCCAGTATCTCTCACATTCCATACATGCAAATGCACGAAATGACCGGTAGCCTATAACATACGGGAATACTTCCGGGAAGATAATCTGCTAAGCGGAAGTCAGCATGGTTTACTTCCAGGAAGATCCTGTAATACTTTATTAACGAAAGTTATTGATGAGTGGCAGTTCTCCCTGGAGAAACCTAAGGTCGATCAAGTAGACTGCGTGGCTTTGCACTGGGCTAAAGCTTTTGATTAAATCCCTCATGAATGACTTTTGTTAATACAGTATTATGTCAACTGAACATCAGGGGAAATGTTCTGGCATGGTCGAGGTCAGTTCTCGAGGGTTGAACTGAGTGCGTGGTGTTTGACAGAGTACATATTCGACTATTTAAGTAACCTCGGGAGTATGGCAAGGCACTGTTTTAGGACCTATATTATTTAATGCATTTGTCTTTGACTTTCCAAACTGTGTGACCTCAAACATGGCTCGGTATGCTGTTGATTCAGTAATATACAGAGACATACAATGTTTATAGGATAGTTTAAAATTACAGTCGGACCTGGACACTATAAAGGTGTGGTGTTCCCTCAACAGCCTAAACATTAATGTTGGAAAATGTAAATATATTAAAATATGTAGGTCACATAATCCAATTGAATGTGGATATAAAATCAATACTGTACATATCAAAAAAGCTAACCATTCACTTGTTATGTGTAACTATTTCTGACAATCTGAAATGGAACATAGACAGAGGGAGATGCAAAGCTGTCAGGGTGCTGGGTTTTAAACACAGAAGCCTCCATGGATGCAAGTTGAATGCTCTACGGAGAGCTTATGTAACACATGTGAGACCAATACTAACCTATGGTCTACCTGCCTGGCACCCCACTACGGCTGCTAACCTAAAAAAATTAGAAGGTAACCAACGTCTCGCTGAATGCCTAATAAACAAGAATAGATGTCACATTGCTATACAAATTCCCCACAGGGGACATTCACCTTTCAGCATTTCCCCGACTCTCTCTACCCTACTGTTACGTCTGAATGGGCAAGGGGGTGTGTGCTATACCTTTTGCGAGGGCGGAGTCCTTCAGACTAGGGTTTTTTTCTCGCTCAGCGCGGCTTTGGAGCAACCTCCCGCCAACATCAACTGTAAAAATGTTAATATGGTTAAGTGTTATGTTAGGAAACACATGCGATGAGAAAATGTATGAATATGTGAAAGAATGAATGAGTGAGTGGGTGGGTAATGAAGAACTGCCTGAAGGCACATATGTAAATATTTTATACTTTCTAGCTTTGTTGCCCATTTCACCTGTCCTTAAACAAACAAACAAACAAACAAACAAACAAAATAAAGAAAGAAAGAAAGAATATAGAAATTTCTAAGTGAATGCGAAATATCTATGTAATTTATTAAATTGGGTAGTTTTGGCAAAACACGTTTGATCACTAAACCATCTTTGTTGTGCACACAACAGGAAAATATTACTGAACAGTTCCTAAGTTTCCCACCACAGAAGGTACACTGTAAGTTGTACAAGGGTTTAGTTCCTGTTATGAGCACCTCATAACTTTCATTGACTGTGCCAGGAAGTTCTCATCAACAGCTCATTAGCACATAAATCATATGGCGAGCTTTACTCGCGGTAACGCAATGCTTTATTTACGTTCGTGTATTCCTATCTCATTTCCGTATAACTTGCCAGAATCCAGAAATAATGGAACAATAATCCTATAGTATATCCTTTTAGTGGATACAGTGGGGTTTCCAATAAGCTAATAAAACAGTTCGAGTCAGATCCACCGTTCGCATTAGCGCGCAGTGGCCATCTTGAAATTTCATAATTTAAAAATAAATTACTCTCTATGCTTTAGAGCTGCAATAACAAAAAAACGTGATGCAGTAGAACCTTATGTGTAGCTTGGTATGATCAAGGCAAAATGACAGTCCATCCATACTTTCAAGATGGGGTCTGGGCATAATAATAATCAATTGTTTACAATGTCATTGAGGAATTAAAACAAAACTTTAGAAAAAAGTACCAGATATGGAAATTCGCTGATGCATACTAAATTTCAGTAAAATATTGTTATGTTTGTATTTTATGGATAATTTTGTAATGTAAGTAATCTCACACCACTGCCGGGTGAATAAAATCTGATTTCACGGTCAACAATGTGACCATTAAATTATGACTGGAATGGGTTAATACCGTCCTACACTTGTTCTTCATGGGAACAGTAAACTTGGGCAGAGTTGTTCTCCAAGTTATCAATTCCCAATGTACAGTATGTGCCAAAATATACAGTACTCGTTTTCGCAAAGCGCGCATGCCTGAGCGTCTGCGTGTTGTTTTATCACCATGTTGTATTGTTAGTTGTGTAACGAATGTTGTGCTCTGAGGTAGGAAGTGTCAATGGGACTCACGAAGGAGGAAAAAGTGTTCATAAGAGTATTATTTTCGCTCGTACGGAAATGGTTATCAAGGTAGCAGAGTTTAAAGTTAGTGGCGGAACAATATCGTGAACACTTCAATAAGCCGGCACCAAGCAACACAGTTATGCTGTCTATTGCAACCAAATTTCGTCGTACGGGTAGAATATTGTGTCAACAGAAGGGAAGGTCTGGTAGGCCAGTAACTGTGTCCACAAATGAAAATCATGGATGTGTCCTCAATCAGGTGTTGCAGTCACCAAATCAAAGTCTTCGGCGAACAGCCCTGAAATTGAGGATGATGTTAACCAGGAACATTATAGGAACATGGTGGTCAGGCCATTTATTCAGGATCTAAGAAGGTTTTGTCGTGCCAGGAACATTCAGATGAATAGACAGTGGTTCCAACAAGACGGGGCGGGGCGATCTGCCACACCGCTTGACAGTCTATGGCTTTGCTGCAAGAAACCTCTCCAGGACGAATCATTTCCTGTGGGACTGAGTTCCCTTACCCATCTGACACCACCTGATGGTTATGTGTGGGGAGTGTTAAAGAGGGAAGCTTTCACCTGTCTCAGGACTCTGAAGCAACCTATGTTCCAGAATATGTTGGAAAATCTGCGTGATCGTTATGAACACTGTCTACAGCGCAATGGAGCACATTTTGAACATTTACATTATCATCCCGGTAGAGCCTCTGTGGCTTACGCAGCAGCACGCCGGCCTCTCACGGCTGGGTCCGTGGTTCAAATCCCGGTCACTCCATGTGAGATTTGTGCTGGACAAAGCGGAGGCAGACAGGTTTTTCTCCGGGTACTCCGGTTTTCCCTGTCACAATTTAATTCCAGCAACACTCTCCACTATCATTTCATTTCATCTGTCATTCTTTTAATCATTGCCTCAGGAGAGTTCGACAGGCTTCGGCAGTAGGCACAGTTCATATCTTTGCCGCTAGATGGGGGCTTCATTCATTCCATTCCCTGACCCGGTCGGTCGACTGGAAGCAGGATGTGGATTTTCATTACATTATCATCCCAATAACTAAATATTAACAATAACATAATTTTCCAGCACTGTATATCTTGGCGCATACTGTATATCTACAACTTATTATTCCCATTTTTCAACAGGGGCAGGGATGAGAAGGGAGGAAAGTTCATGTGGTGGGTGGTTTTTATGGCCGGATGCCTTTCCTGACGCCAACCTCACAAGATAAATTAATGAAAGATAAACTGAATTAAGATGGATGAAACTGGACAAGGAGATGAAAGGAAGCGGCCATGGCCTATTAAAAGGTAATGTCTTGATATTTGCCAGGAATTGAAAATAGGAAACCATGGAAAACCAATCCATGGACAGTGGACGGTGAGGTTCGAACCCATGTCTACCAAATCCGCAGGTAGCTTGGCCTAGTGTTGCGCGTCAGCGAGCATAGCTACTGCTGTCGATAAGCTATCAATTCCCAGTAAAGGAACACAATTTCTCAAATAGTACAGGAGTTGGACAGATAGACAAGGCAAGGACACATCTGTAAATTATTCCCATATTATGATCACTTACTCCACATAATTTAATGGGGCAGATGACCTTGCTGTTCTGCCCCTTAAAGCAACAATAACTATAACGTAACTAACAAATAATTTAATATGTTATGATGTCCTGTGGCTCAGGGGAAAGGATTAGACCAGCACGGTTATCTCTTTTCTCACATTGCCGCTACCCAGCAACTCTCAGCTGATGTTACCAGGTTCCCTCAGCTACATTGGTAACTTACACCACCATACTGAACCCAATATTTGCTATTTGTGAGGTCAGTTTTGGCACTAGTAGACATTTCTATGGGGGTAGTATAATTTGAAGAAGATCGGACCATGTTTGCAAAAGTTAGCACGTCTGGAATCGAACTAGTCAAGATATGATTCATGGTACAATTTATTACAAAAGAAAAGTTGTATTTGTGAGTTTATTAAAACTGCAAGCAAGAGGCGGTTTCTGAGCCTGCATCAATAGCTTTGATGTATTGTCAGCTAGGGAAACTCTTGTAAGCCACGACAAACCAGTTTTTATGAAGCGGCGGGCGACCAGTCAAAACTAGTTCACACGCGCAAGGCAGTTTGGAAGGGCTTAAGCGTGGCAGGCTCACGGTTGAACGGCACGAGCGACGACGGAAGAGCTCGAGGCAATACGAGATAACCCAAGGCAGCTTTGGAATGAGAAGACACGTGATTCGAATGTATAATCGTATTCCCGAATGGAATAATTACTTCAATTACATATATAATTACTCTGGAGAAGTATTGACTAATAAAAAGTACCATGTTCGATGAAGAAAGATATAGTATATTTTTCTATGTTTTTGAAATTATGCAAGGAGGTCCTAAATATTTAAAAAATATTTATTTACAAGATTCGAGTGGGATTTCGACCGCGGAATTTGGAAACTATGCTACCGGAAGGAGGTAGAGAGACTGACTCCTATTTGAAATGTCTTGAGGAAAAGACGTGCTTTTGAGCTTGCTGAAATTTGAGTGTGCGAGACGTATACAGTTGACCGCAGTTGCGAGTGATATTCCGGCCAAGTCTATAACAGCCGAGGAAAGCTATTGTAATTTGAACATTATTTGAATAATTCTGTGAATTATTTAAACATTTCGTCTACGAAAATTAAAAGGCATTCAACGAAATATTATCTACGAGAAGCAGTTATATTAAATATTCTGCGATATCCCGGAACATTACTTCTGGAATACTATTACTGGAAATATATTACAAAAGTTTTTCCAAGTAATAAAAGTTATTAAACTTCACCAAATCTTACGGCGAACAGTTACAAGTATCTCCGATACAATATTTTGCAGACAACTCTATAATTTACAATATTCTACGAAATTTCTTCTAAGTTTTGAAACATGGAACTTCAAATATCTGAGTTAAGGGGGAGAGCAACAACACTTGTTAAGAACGTGGAGATGACTCAGTAGACTACCATGATTTGGGAAACTGGATAATGGAACATATCAAGAATGGGAGGAATGACTTAAAAATTCCAAAATTGGAATCGAACGAGATACCTTCCAGAAATCTTCAGTGAAGAACCATGACGGTGTATGACTACCAGACATATGCGGTTAAGAAGTTGAATGCAACGTCGGATCTAAATCGGGCAGTCCAGAGACGCGGGCGGGACATGGCGACGTCCAACCCACGGCTGTATTTCAACACCCAGGACCAGGCGAAGGCTGAGATGGTAACATCAACGCGGGAGCTGAAGGAACGAGTCCTATATCCATCTGGGTATGACGAGCCAACGTCATCTTTGCAGAGAGAAGGTAGAGGAAAGATTGTCCATATTTCAGTAGTTTGGAACATGTAGAGATTTTAGTGTTGACCATATTAATCAGGCTTTTGCATTTTCAAGTTAGTCATTTATGAGCAAATTCGTTATTTGGTTATTTAGATTTTTGCGATTCATTGCGGTAGGAGATTTTTTCGTACTCGTCGAAGCAACATATTTGTGGCATCTCCAAGGTATTTTTGTGCAATATTTGCAAATGCCAAAATTATCTGAAGAATACAGATTTTGGAAGCTGATTAGACTGATGTTAGCATCTTTCAGGATTATATTCAGTATTATTTGCAAGGTTTGATAGTAGTGGAGACATTAGGTAATTGTGGATTGTAAAGCACGACTTTTGAGAGGATGATGATCCTACTTCCAAATAGTTTATTTTGGAATGGATATGCGGATCCATAAGTCACATAGGTGTGAATTTCATTATTAATGGTGAAACGATGTAGTCACGATAGATAGCTAAAGCTTGTCTATTCAGTGAAGGTGACCAAGTTACAATGAACCCTGACGATGTTTTTACTCAAACATTTGTCGTATATTTCATTGTTTTTTCAACAATTCATAATAATAATGTTATTGGTTTTACGTCCCTTTTAACTACCCTGGCTTTTAGGGACGCCGGGGTGCCGGAATTTTGCCCCGAAGGGGATCTTTAACGTGCCAGTAAATGTACTGACACGGCTCCCTCGCATTTGCGCACCCTCAAATGCCAGCTGACTGCACCAGGTTTCGAACCTGCAACCTTGGGCTCAGCAAGCGAGAACGTTACCCCTGAGCCAAGCAGCCAGACTTCAACAATTCGGGATTGACAAGTATGAGGAGAGAATATTTGTATTGTAGCGCAGTAATTCGTTTGGAGATGAATATTTTTATGTTATATGGAATTGCAAGGCTATTTAAATGATGAATTATTAAACAGGAAGCTGTGGAACTTAATGGTAATTGAAAGTCGTCTCTATTATTGTAAAACGAAGTAGATACACAGGGGTTTATCTGTGTAGTCTGTGAAGATTTATTCCCCATTTGAAAGGCAGTTTTATGCAGGATTTTATTATATGGAAGATATAGTGTGCTTCCAAAGTTTGGTTACGACGACATTATTATGAAACATCCGAGTATTGAAAGGTATTTCCGCAAATAGCGAGGGTATGTACGAAAAATGTTGTTAAGAAGATTATGTGAAGATTTATGCCACATCCGATACGGTAAGCCATTATTGAAAGGTTACGTTTAAAATAAATGTGAAAACAGCTGTTTATTTCATTCAGAGTTATAATTCTTATGAAGGAAATGTATCTAAAAATTGTTAATCTTATGATTATTATCCAGGAATATGATATTTTACGATTAATAAGCTTAACCGCTTGGTTAATTAAGACAGGAAAAGACATTTGAAACATCACGATAAGAAAGGTAGTGATAGAGCGAAACTTGTGTAATATAGTGAATGGGAGAGAGATGGACATTCTACGAATGGAGTGAAGCGATTTAAATATTTTATTAATGTAAATAGTGTATAGAATGTAATGTAATGTACAGAATTCGATAATAGAAGGCAGGGTATTTCCATTTGCGTGCTATGTTTAGGTTGAGTAATAATAGGGAGATAGGACTCCATGTATAGAGTAAGATTTATCTATGAAATTTAATGTGAAGGCTGAACAGGTTTATTTCATAATTATCATTTCGTCAAAGAGCAAATTTTTATTTCTTTGATTTTGAAAACTGCTAGAAGTTATTAGGATGTTTCACCATAATTTCATTTAAACAGCAAGGTCAATGACCTAACTTCAATATTTATTTTCAAGTTCAGTCAATCTATTTATTTTATTTATCGAGCTTAGCCCAATTTAGGAGTGTATTTTTATTTTATTATTGTGATTGTCTTAGACAATAAATTTGTGGACACGCTTTGTTTTGCTTGTCCTTTTTCTAGAAAATTCCATCTTAAGTTTGCTGTAGTTAGTAAGATGATGTGCTATGGTTAGTGGGTGCCCAATTTTTCTATCATTACCCGTTACTACCAGAGATTCAGGAATCTCGCTCTCCTTCAGTTGTTAGTACAGTATATCTATCCCAGTAGATAAATTCATAGTGCAACATCATTTACATCTTCAAGAAAGTCCTAAATGAGCAACTTGTCAGTGTTAGACTGAAGTTTCTGCAATCTTTCTTCATCCTCGGATTATGACAAGCACCGAGCTTGCTCGGGCTCATTTACGGGTACAATAAGTACCTGTGTATCCTGTTTGCTTTTTACCTCTTAAGTCAAAGTTTCTTTAAAATTTGCTGGTACATAACCAAAAATGCTTCCAACTTACTTTTTCCGGAACCCAAACATGCTTAGTAGACTCTGTTGTGATGGTTTCTCTTTTCGTCTAGTTGTTGGAGTAATCTTACTCAGACCAGGCCTACGACATGATTTGTTCTTCAATGTTATTATGGGAGTTGGTGTCCTAAACAATTCACTTGTAGCATGACAACCATCCTGAAAATGAAGATCAATTATTTAGGATTTCATGCCTTTCAGAAAAGCAATCCTAGGCATTAACAAGAATCTGAAATAAAGATGATAAAAAACAAAAACAGCATGTCATAAATGGAGTTGTTCAAAATGTGTATATGACCAGGACTCAAACTTATGTCCCCAGCTTCTCTACAACTGGCATGCTGAACATCATACAACCAAATCAACCACAGCTATGCCACATTTTTACTCAGTGCCAAGGTTGAGAATACGACAAACCAAACCTACAGTTCACTGACCTACTCCTAGAGCTCCGTCTGTGTCAGACCCAATGACAAGTTAGTATATTAATAGTGTCTCCTATGAGCTAACCTAATCATATATATGTAAATGCGACTTATGATTTGAACTTCTCAAGAATTAGCATGCTGATTTTTTACACTACCATGATCATCACAGTCTAATAGCCTTCAAGCACAGGATTAAGACAAACTAATCTAAAGTTCCTGGAGAGTTAACTCCTGATCAGGAACATTAAAATTAATTTAGCTCATCATATGCACAAACTACTGTTTTTATAAAAGAGCATAGAACAAAACAATACACAAGTCCGTATACAGGAAAAGAAATTTAAAGCCACATTGACAAATAACTGTACAATCTTGTATTTATGTTCCCGCTGTTTACAGCATTTCTATCAGGTTCCAACAATTTCTCTGGCATAAATGCAATCAAATCCACAATATACGCAATACAAAATGATATCGCCATTTACATATTAACAGCGAAACACTAGCTTATAAAATTCTTTTTTTTTTAAATTTCAAAAACGAAAGTTTTACCTGCATCAAATGCACCGAACATGGAATTAGTACCTTGGTTTATGAATCCACTACGCGTTCTTCAGAGTTTCCAAGCATACAACACATGATAATAATAATATCGTATGGCCTCGGGTGCCTGGTGCAAGCTTTGTTATTTGACATCCAGAGAGCAGCTTGCATACCAAATTTAGTCATTCCTTAGAACGCTATGAAAGTCAAGGAGTTAGATATTTAAGCTCCTTGACACTATAGCGCTTTCTTGTAGAGAAAGGAGGAACAACGTATGACATGCATGTCGTGATTTTTGTCGCATTTAAAAAATCACTTGCCACGGCCAGGAGCGAACCTGCTAGCTTGGGATTAGAAGTCTGACACGATAACCACTCACCCACCATGGCAAGCCATGTGGCACATGATGTGAAATGCTTATGAATTTCACCAAAACTTTGTAAATAAGATGCATGTAAGAATTTACGAAAATAGATGCCCATTGCATTTTCAAGCACATGCCTGTAGTAATATGGCGATACCAACACATAACCGTGGCCGACATAATTACACCCGAATAATGGTTTGCAGAACTCATGTCTTAGTATGATTTTAAAGTTTAGCAGTAGTGAGAATTGCAATGGACGGGTGAACAACACAGACCAAATTTCTGGGCATGTATGCACCATGATACCGAAGCCTGTGCCATGAAATCTGCAGGCCCTGCTGAGTCTGTGGAATGCACATCTTACAGTAGGCTTGCAAGTTTAACGGTGGTTAAGATTCTCATCTGGCTTATGCACGATCCTGACTAAATCTCTGGGTATGTGCAATCTAAAATATCATGAGAATGACTGCAGGGACATTCAAAATTGTGCAAATTAGAGGCTTGGGAAAAATGTGAAGGAGTTCTGGCCTGAGGTTAGTGCCATAACATCGAAGTAAATACTGTTCATATTGTGCTCTGTTGACAGCTGGCTGGAGTGCATATCCACATCATACACATAAACTCGAGAACATTATCAGCCAGGGAAAGCATAAAGGCGTTGCAAGGAAATTATCCCAAAGAATGGTTTTGCTCCAGAAACAAAGTTACTCTTCATATAGTGTGTTCTTGATAAAATTGTATTAGTTGTTAGATGTGAAAGACATCAAGGATGCAGACTGCATGCAAACCTACTGTCGACCAAAGTATTATGTGCACTCGAGTTTGAAGGTTGTTTGTGAAGTAACCAATAGACCTACATAAAATCCAATGACGTCATCATTTTCGTCGTTCTATTTTACGTTTTTTCATGTAGATTTGTAATTTTTAATTTATATTTTAATATTTTTTATCGCAGTTGGAACACAAAAAGTGCACGTTTTTAAGCGTGTTTCAGCCATGCGTCACATTTAAGAATTATTATCTCAAAAGGCCTTCATCAGATCGAATCCAAATTTTAACACAATATGCATTGGAATGTTGTATAACTGGTTTATTAATTTCAAAGTTGTGTGTGTCCAAGAAACAAAGTTGTTATCATTTTTGTAAGGTAACTTTTTCTCGGCTCGGGGTGGTTGGAAAATGTACTTCTTGGTTGCGTTGTAATCGTTATACATCAAAAAGTTATGCTGTATGACTGTGAAATACGTAAATTAATTCATTTATTTTATATCGGCTTGTATTTGTACAAGGAAATAACACATGGTTCACCAGCTAGCCGCTCCAGGAAAAGCTGTACAGCGTTGCCGAAATGGTGCCCACACGCATCATGGCGCGTCTCGCTCGGAAGTGATGGGCTTCATCTCAGCAACGCTGTACAGGTTTTACCGGAGCGGCTATCTGGTGAACCATGCGTTATTTCCTCGTAAAAATACAAACTGATATAAAATAAGTGAATTAATTTACGTATTTCACAGTCATACAGCATAACTTTTTCATGTATAACGATTACAACGCAACCAAGAACTACATTTTCCAACCACCCCGAGCCGAGAAAAAGTTACCTTACAACAATGATAACAACTTTGTTTCTTGGACACACAAAATTGTGAAATTAATAAACCAGTTATAGAACATTCCAATGTATATTGTGTTAAAATTTGGATTCGATCTGATGACGGGCTTTTGAGATAATAATTCTTAAATGTGACGCATGGTTGAAACACGCTTAAAAACGTACACTTTTTGTGTTCCAACTGCGATAAAAAATATTAAAATATAAATTAAAAATTCCAAACCTACATGAACTAACGTAAAATAGAGCAACAAAAATGTTGATGGTATTGGATTTTATGTAGGTCTATTGGTTACTTCACAAACAATCTTCAAACTCGAGCACACATAATACTTTGGTAGACAGTAGGTTAATGACATTCCAAATTTACCCCTATGTCTCGAAAACTAAACGAGTACAAATTGTTTGAAGAAAAATTCAAGTAAATATATTAATTTGTTATCATCTACACTTCCCTATGATATATAACAACTTTCACTCAGTCCTCTGTAGTGAGCATATCTGCCCCATATTATTCCCGTTTCAACGGAGTTGAGAATGAGATGCAATGAATTTGTGTGTGGTGTGTGGTGCCCTTCCTGATGGCAATCTCCTGAGAGGAAGAGTAATGCAATGGCTCTCACCTTTTCTTAGCTTGCAGCCCAGCAAAAATTACCATTGTTTTAAAAGGCTTTCAGGATTTTGAAGGCATTTTGGGAGAGAATGTAACCACTTCCATGAATATGTGTCTAGATATGATTATTTCAAAAGTGTGGTTTCAAGAGACTGAAACTACTGAAATACGGTATTTATCTCTTCATTTAGCACAGTATAGGTGGATAAACTCTTGACTACTGTCGACCAAAATATTATGTACACTCGAGTTTGAAGGTTGTTTGTGAAGTAACCAATAGACCTACATAAAATCCAATAACATCATTTTCTTCGTTCTATTTTACATTAGTTCATGTAGGTTTGGAATTTTTAATTCATATTTTAATATTTTTTATCGCAGTTGAAACACAAAAAGTGCCCGTTTTTAAGCGTGTTTCAACCATGCGTCACATTTAAGAATTATTACCTCACAAACCCGTCTCAGATCGAGTCCAAATTTTTAACACAATATACATTGGAATGTTGTATAACTGGTTTATTAATTTCAAAATTTTGTGTGTTCAAGAACGAAAGTTGTTATCATTTTTGTAAGGTAACTTTTTCTCGGCTCGGGGTCGTTGGAAAATGTAGTTCTTGGTTGCGTTGTAATCCTTATACATCAAAAAGTTATGCTGTATGACTGTGAAATACGTAAATTAATTCACTTATTTTATATCGGTTTGTATTTGTACGGAGAATTAAGACATGGTTCACCAGCTAGCCGCTCCGGGAAATGCTGTACAGCGTTGCTGATATGGAGCCCTACACTTCCGAGCGAGGCGCGCCATGACGTGTGATGGAGCCCAGCTTGGCAACGCTGTACAGCCTTCACCGGAGCGGTAACTGGTGAACCATTTCTTAATTCCCCGTACAAATACAAACCGATATAAAATAAGTGAATTAATTTACATATTTCACAATCATACAGCATACCTTTTTGATGTATAAGGATTCCAACGCGACCAAGAACTACATTATCAAACCACCTCGAGCCGAGAAAAAGTTACCTTACAAAAATGATGACAACTTTGTTTCTTGGACACACAAAATTTTAAAATTAATAAACCAGTTATACAACATTCCAATGTATATTGTGTTAAAATTTGGATTCGATCTGTTGACGGGTTTGTGAGATAATAATTCTTAAATGTGACGCATGGTTGAAACACGCTTAAAAACGGGCACTTTTTGTGTTCCAACTGCGATAAAAAATATTAATATATAAATTAAAAATTCCAAACCTACATGAACTAACGTAAAATAGAACGACGAAAATGATAATGTTATTGGATTTTATGTAGGTCTATTGGTTACTTCACAAACAACCTTCAAACTCGAGTACACATAATATTTTGGTCGACAGTAGTTGGTTTTATACATTTGTAGGTTTTACTGTTATTTGAGTTCACATTGTAAATTGTTTTGGGGCTTGTCAGTTAAGTGTTTCATAGTAAGAAGCATGACTTGAAATACCAATACATATTCAGATAAATTAACATATATCAAGTGAGCAACACACTTGTAGAAAGTTACTTATTCAGTGTTTATATTTCTATTCTGGGGGCTTTTGCTTTAAGTATTTCTCAGCAGTATTAGCCAAGCCTTCGTTGATTAGTTTGGAGTGAGGGTGACCGTTTACAAGTGGTTTTGTGATTTTTTAAACCTAGCAGCCTAGTTGACCAGAATATCATCAGGAGATGCATGCAGATTGAACAGAATCCCAATTAAATTCGATATATTCCTGATGTTGGCCATGTTACGATTATGAAGATTACGAAGTTGTTTGGCCACATTATAAGTTGAAGAATCTACACTGTAAGCTAAAAATTCAGCTCTCTTCTTAAAATATGTATTCTCTCACAAATGAGAACAAAACTAGCCCTCTGTAAAATACGGCAGGCATGTGGTGAATTTATATCATGCTTTAACACCTCAAACTTAGGAACAATGTTATTGTCCCAACATCTTACGTGGAATGATAAAGATGTCAATAACCCAGCCTTCTTTATAAGAAGACATTCACAACGTTTCATATCATTATACTCTACCCATAGAGATTCATTACACTATTCGACCAATGATACAGGGTGGATGGTAACACATGCACGGAAATACATGGGTTAACAGATTAAAATGGCGACAGTTACATACCTGTAGCTTGTACCATTCACTAGAAAATCACCTTTACAGAAGTTTAACACTGTGACTGGGAGTATGGCTTTCACAGTAGCCCATGCCGGTAGCTTGCTAAATCTGTATTCCCAAGGTCATGTGCAGGGGATAATGTAAACATTGTGAACTCGCCGCTTGGCAGGGGAATGATGCAATGCCTTAAGCATGTTGTGCGACCATTGCAGGGTGTAACTTAATGCTTTATTTTAAGTGTAGTAGTAGTAGTTATTTCATTCAGAGCCTCGAGACATCGTGGTCAACAACCTTGTGTTACTGATGTTTGATAACCTGAGTTACGGTGGTATCAGTAATCGTGTATTTGTTATTGGGGTTAGGATTGGGAAGGTAGTGGCTATAGCTTCAATAAAGGTATCAACCCGGTATTCACCTGGAGTGGATATGGGAAACCATGGAAAATCACTTCCAGGATGACCAAGAGAGGGACTCGAACCCACTTCTCTACTCATTTGTCCTCACGAGGCCATTACAGTTCTCACACCAGGAAATTATAGAACGTAATGACTGAAATGTAACAATTCAATACAATGACATGAAACGGAACGTGACTTGTTCTAATGAGATTACAAAGGCAGATGGATTAGAGTATATCACAGAAACACAGGTTATCAGACAAAATTCAATCAAAACTGAACTACGCGGGGTTGATGACCAAGATGTCCATGTCCCTAAAACGAATTAACAACGTATTAGAGTACATTGTTGTGAGTGACACCCTTTAAGACTTTGATTGTGGAAACATTGGACAATGTTACAAGAGATGTTCGAAAATTTCCTTTGGCCCGCATCAATACTGTGCGGATCTCACTGATCTCTTGAGCAACTTCATACACACGTTTTGTTAGCTCTTGTAGGGTATCCACTTATCAGTGATACACCTTAAATTTCATGTACTCCCAAAAGAAGATATCTAAGGGATTTGGATCGGGGCTTCTTGTCAGCCAACCAATAGGGCCAACTTTGTAATGTGGGGGTGCTCCCTTAGTTGGAACCACATGTGCTGTTGGGCATGGAGTGAAACATTCTCTAGTGGGTTTTCCAGAAATTGTAGATAAGATGAGCCAGTCAGTCTTCAAGGTAATACTATGAGTGCTAGGGTAATGCCTCCCAACATCCCTGCTCAAATCTGTTGATGGTAACGTCTCACACCTCGTTAATGAGGCCTTGTCTGTGAACAATACACAATATAGAAGGCCATACGTGTATAATCTCTCTCCAATAGTTGCTAAATCCGCTGCAGGTGGTTTTGGGCATTTCAGGTCTTCCCATAATGTTCTTCGGACAGTCCAATGGGACAACCCTACCACTGCAGTAATTTGGCGACTGCGTCTGCTTGGAACCACTTCAAGAAGTCCTAATATCTGGTCTTCTTCATGTAAAGCACATCAAAGGGACCTAGTTCACGGGTGGGCATGATATTTCCGGTACCAGCTATTCTCTGTACAGCTGCAGTAATCGTACGCCAATATAGAGCCCTTCACCTCAGCTTGAACAGCAACTCTCTGTACTACTTTGCCATAAATGAGAATCATATCCAAATATTCCCCCGCAGTGATCTGTGCCATGGCTATTAATTGGCATGCATGTTGGTGTGTGCTAGCTCCCGCAGGGATACAAATATTACGTCACTGTCTCCCCTCTCCTACTAACGACCCAACTTGCCTGCTTGCTTCCTTGGGCTGCCACGCGATCCTCTGCTATGTTGCCAGACGTCCTCCGGCACTGGACATCACATTTACATTTTTATTCTATGGTGACATGCGACGGAACAAGATTATCATTCCTTTAGATACTTAAGAGGCTCCCTGTTAATAGGCTAGGAACAATTATCTGTCTCAAATTGCAAGCCATTACTGCAGTACATCACTGCTAACATGTGATATTCCTGCCTAGTGGCACAAGCTACAGACATGAAATTTGCGACATTGTAATCTAGAGTAACCTTCCACCCTGTATTCGTAATGTATTAATAATTTTATGCAAAAGAACCAACGTGTTTTGGGACTACAGGGTATACTGTTATCAAGGTTAGAAGGAATGAGTCAACGACGACATTGGTTAGGAGGCCATTTCGAAACATAAAACGCAACTCCATGACCTTCCAAGTCAAAGAAGAAGATGGCAACTTAACAGTAGAGGGCAGTGATCATTTGCTGCTTTAAGGATAACCAACAACTCTATCAGGATGTCTACCAAAACCATCAAACAGAATTTCCTGACAATTCCCTAATTTCTCCACGATAAATCAGAAAATTCCCCGAGTAACAGTAGCGGCCATAATAAATATATAAAACAGAGTTTGTACTTAAAGAGCATTTCAAAACGTGCTTGAACAATGAAGGGTAGCATGACAAAATTGAAAAGAAGAAGAAAAAAAGAGAAAGAAAGAAAAAGAAAAAACAGAAAAATATATTTTTCTAGATTTTGCCAATTTCTAAATTTATCATCCAGAAACTCTATTGGATTTGCGAGTATTGAAAGTAGCTCGTCAATAGTAATGCTATCATGCAGTTACACATTTAAATACAAATACAGTCTACATATGTAGTTTGTGTGCTTTATCTTGCAAGAAATGAGAGCTTACTGATTTAATATCAGTATGAACATACATCTACAACAATCATCACCAGAATATACTTTTCCCCCATCAAACTATAAATGCTTCATTTCCAATTATTCAAGGTTATACCTTGTAAAACTAAAATTCCCTGAGTGTCATTAAAATACCCTGATAATTCCCCGAGTTTTCCAGGATTTATAAATTCCCCGAGTGTTCCCTGTTTTCCAGAGTAGTAGACAAGTCCATAGTGTGTTTAGTTATTTAAATGAAACCATGAGAGGAAGAGGTATATTTTAGACCTCAATGTAACGTTTGTGGCTGAAATCAACCAGCTAACTGAAGTGGATGAAGTAAAGATGGCAATCTATATGCCTACTGCCCCATTTTATACAAAAGCCTACGATCTCAATGAGATCTCGGTGAGCGACCTAATGGTTGGTGCAGAGGGTACAATTCCTGAGACGATGGTACAGACATGGTCACAAACTGGCATATCATTTCCGGAACAATTAGATCTACTCCCACCTTCTGGCTGCCTATCCTGAGCCACATACCACCCCCAAATCTGCGAAGGAAAGAAGCCATGATAAGAGAATACAACAAGATCTTAGCAAACCCTAGACTACCAGTGCATTCTGACATCCCTGATCTAAAAATCAACAGACTTCGCTCAAGGCATCCTCCTCTCGCACTTGCAAACAGTCTCACAGGGGTTAACATCAGCGATACCTGGACGAGATAATGGCTCCAAACTGCCCCCAGCAACATGCCAATCATTACCATGTCTCACTAAGATCGTCCCTGGCTATGATCAACCTCGCAAGGTATTGTCAACATTAAACCGATTGAGAACAGGTCACGGAAGATGTGTAGAGTCACTTTTTAAAAGGGGAATGTAGGCCTAACAAACATGCGAATGCGGTGCACCGAGGCAGACTATTGAACACATCGGAAGACTGCAGTGTCAGAGCCGTGGCCTGCATTATAATACGAGGCCTGGAAATGAGGCGCCAGACAACAATACGAGTGATGGTTCAAACTTGTTCCGCATTTTGTCGCTAGGTTCACTTTCCGGCACCCTTATTCATATCGTTTGCATTACGTACAATGTGATTTGTATATCTGTATTTGACTGGTGAAGCGTGTCGCATTACTTTTTAAGGGCAGTCGACTATTTTTTGACTGATATTGAGATGGATGCTAAGTGGTCTTTATGAGCAAGACGTAGTAAAAAGCAAGTTTTATTCCAGTAAACTATAGTAAATGTGGCATGCATATGGAGTAAAACACCTTAGTTTAAATTCACGGAATATTTTTTGTAGAGTAAGTTATGAGCAAATTGTAGTGTTATGATTGTGCTTATCAAAAATGGTGCATTGTAGCGTGCTGTGTTGTATATCTCGTCAAGTTAAAGGCATTGGATAAATTCTCATTAAACGATGACTAGTATAGGCCTAAGTAGATTACTACAAAGAGAACGCTCTTACTGAACGCATTTCCGATGGGTTTTGAGGACTACCCCGAACATAAACAAGTACAAATAAAAAGACATACGCACGAAAGAGCATGTGTTGATAAAGACAACCACATAAACAATAAAAGAAAATGTTCAGGTAATTCAAGTATTACAGAAGACTGTTATGATGAAAGAATTGAGGAAAACTATGATCAAGCACTTGTAAGTGTAGAAACGCAATGTTCTACAATAAAGCCAACTCATTGGGAAGTCAACAAAATCAAAATTAAAGAGGGCACTAATAAAAAAATGCATGTATAGAACTACAATTAAATCATTGAATTGGAGGTTGATTTTATTAACACAAAACTTACATTCACTGCAACATCAGGATAAACACGATGTTCGAATATCAAAACTCACGAGTGAAGCGGATCATGGGGACTTGAAAGCTAATTTCTTACTTGAACAAATTCAAACTTTCACGAAACGAAAGTGTATCCTAAATACAATGAAAAATGTTTAATAAATCACCATCCATTTCCTGCGTACTGAGATTAAATATTTTACAACTTCCTCATCCACCAACACTGAAACCTTGTAAGGGGCAGATAACTTCGCTGTTCCTCCCATTAAAACAACAATAATTACATTGGGTACATGAGGCGCATGTCACGTCACTTGAAAAAGCTAGGTTGACAGCTGAAGAAAAGTCACTGACTCACGATAATAAGAAGTTTGGTTCATAAATCATTAATGAATGGCCATAAAATTTAGACTCTTGTACGACAAGAATTTAGACACGTTTCTTGGCATTAGTGACATTGAGAAAGATGCAATTGGAATCAAACATAAATTGGCTAATAAATTATAATGCATACTGTTGAATGCCCTGCCATTCTTCTGTACTGTTGAATGGCCTGTCATTCTTCTACAGGATACCAGGATACAGATTTAAAGTTATCTCGATAAAAAGATGAGACGTACGAAACGTATCAAGTTTTGGTGCTAAAAACTTCATCAACTGTGTCCTGCATGCGATTTCTAATCAGTATCGGCCTCCATTATGTGATTATGTGGAATCTCTCAAGTTAAGATATAGAACTGCTCTTCAGTCACCTGAGAAATAAGGCAAGTAACAATGACATGATGGGCGTGAGATCATGCCTCCATGCCATCAAGTCAACACATTGCATAGGAATTATCGCATCTTCTGGAAGTGGAAATGCGAAACTATGGGAAGATGCAGTTGCAACAGATGTCTTGACCAAGTTTCTGAAGCCTAAATGGCCGCAGAAGGTGCAAAACCTGGCCAGTGCTACAGAAACACCCCAGCTTCCGGCACATGTATTGCAGATTCTTAAAAGCCCTCTTCAAGGTAAGAATTTATAGGCTATAAAAACACTACGATTTACATTAACCGTATTTTAGCATTGAAATCTCTTTGTTTTCAGAAAAGCTGGCGTCTCTATCTTCCATTTCAATTGCATTAGTAGTGGGGTTTCTTGTACGAGTGGCAAAAGAGGGTAGTTTAGAGAAAATATCAGCTCCAGCAAGTTCAAACCCATCATTTAGACAAAAACATTTTCAAGAGATGGGGGGGATTAGGCTATCCCAATGTTTCTTTTATATCTCTATTGGAAACAATTCCTCATTTAAACAGCCATAAATTTCCTGTCTCCGAAGTATTTAGTGTCACATTTCACTAATATTTTAACCGACATACACAAAATGAGTGAAGTGTATATTGACAATTAACTCTGCATGCTTCATATGCAAAAATTTATCAAGGCCACTTTTAAAGAATATTGGTGTAAACCACACGCAATCACAATAGTAGCGCAACGTTTCTGAATCTAAGAAGTAAGCTACTGGACAGGAAGATTCTTAAAGTGAAGTGAAATACAGCCAAGAGTGAGCCATATTAATCATTTGGGGGAAAACTGGAGTAAAACAGATAAGAAATACTAAGAAAACATGTGTTTAGTCTATTTGAGTTGCATGTAATGCATTGTCAACAGCAGATAACTAGGGCGCCGAATCGCGATCCTAGTGACGTAAAGTGGAACTACCAGTCTGGTGTTCCAAGTCCCTGCTTTATTTCCAGGCCTTGAGTATAACGTAGGCCACGGTCAGAGCATATAGAGGAGATTATGAGGAATTCCTGTTGGCAACCCCCAATTCCATCAAATTTATACAAGAACTAGATGTTTGTTTGTGATTAAGTGTTTAGAAATAATGCAATTTACTGTTTATATGTACTTAAATGCCATACGCTAAATAAATAAATAAATTTTGAATTACAGTATTACCATGACGAATAGAAGGACCTAGTGTGAGGACTCCGCCAGAGGTGGTTTTAGAACAAGGGCACACGGTCACGTGCCCCACCATTAATAATCATTCTCCTTGGGTTGTAGTCGTCTTGATAATCTTTCCGTGGTAATGGCGCTTACGACGTGACCAAGCAGTTCAATCGGCTTGCTGTTCACTTTCCCCGACAGCAGGAGCATGGCACGTCACAACGAGGTGCTCTGCTGGGTACATGCCTGGTGTGACCAACACAGTGTAGCCACATGCTTCCTCTTCCTGGCCCTTTAACATCATCCCCTTCTTTTACAGCGGGGAGAGGCGAGAGAGGGGCTATGGGAGTTTCCTAGACTTGGGGCACAAGACTCCTGTGACTAGCCGTCGATACGGCCGTGAAAGTAGCGAGGGCGGGTAGGGGCAGGAAGGGTCGGAGAGGGGTGTTAAAGTATACCGTTAGCAAGGAGTACCGATAGAGGGCAGACAAGTTCATAGGTAGCTTATTTACCAACCTTCAGCAATTTTCCACCAAAATAATATACGGAACATAGCGCCCGTTATTAATATGTATGGAGAAAAATCAACACGTATAATATGCATTGAGTAGAAACGTAACATTATGACCGTAGGGTATGTACCGTAAGCGAACTTGTATTATGTTATAACGTCAGGTCTGAGAAATTTCATTATCTGGGCGAATACACAACTGCATGACGACAGCACTCTCTGCCTCAGTACTTGGTTCCGAAAGTTTTGGCGCCTACGATATTGAGTTACTGTATAATTGTGTTCTAGTGCGGTGGTCTTTTGCAGTGCTCAGTAATATTAATCTTACATAGGCTAATATTTGTATTGGAAGCGTGTTTTGTGAATAACGGGAATAACGCGTACCAGTGTGTTATTAAACATAATTAAAATATACACTGAACGAGTATTTCGTCGTACGAGGTAAGTGGTTAATTCCTACTTATCAACTATGTATTATGTGGCATTTTATTTTTAGACCGTAACTTAATGCTGCGACAAATTACTTTATAATTTTCACTGTGTTTTCAGGCATTGAAGGTGTGCATGTCATTACCAAAACCGTGCAATGAACGAGGTAAAATACTTACAAAATAAGTCCTTATCTTATGAGGACAGACTATTAGCAAAGGAATTAGGCCCTCCGAAACCAGATCTGTGCTTTAATCAAGTCTCTAAAGATAAAAACAGAACATATCACAGGACTTTCAATAAATCTGTGTATAAAAAATGGGATTGGTTATGTGGATGTCCGGTAGTAAATTCATTCTTTTGTTTTCCGTGCCTGTTATTTGGTGGCGATGACACATGGACCAAGACTGGCATTAATGATTTAAAACATTTACCTGAAAAAGGAAAGAAACATTGTTTGTCAAAATGCCATATGAACAATGAAATGAGTTTAGCAGTGTTAGGGAATATAAGCATAGCGCAGCAACTGGATGATGGCTACAGGATTTCTGTTCTTAAACACAATGAATTTGTGGACAAGAATAGGTATATTATGTCGCGCATTATTGATGCTATTAAGTTTTATGGGGAATTTGAATTGGCCTTGCGTGGACATGACGAAACCGACGAATCAATTAATCCAGGTGCTTTTAAGGGTCTCATCAATTACACTGCGGCGCTTGACAATGTTTTAAAGCATCACTTGGAAAATTCAAGCGTGTTTAAAGGGACATCAAAGGTCATCCAAAATGAAATTTTAGACACGATTCTGTCCGTTTGTCGGAAGAATGTTGTCGAGGAAATCCGTTCGGAAGACTTCCTCTCGCTCCAGGCTGACGAAACAACGGACGCTTCATGCAAAACCCAAATGTCCCTAATTTTTAGGTATCAAATAGCAGGTAGAATTGTTGAGTGATTTTGGGTTTTCTTTGAAGTCACCGACAGGAGCGCGCACGGTCTGGCTGCAACAATATTGGGACAGTTAAACAAAATTGAAGTAGAAAAATCCCCTGAGAAACTTATTTGTCAAACGTATGACGGTGCTTCTGTGATGAGTGGGCATAGGGGTGGAGTGCAGTCGTTAATTAAGGAGAAATACCCAAACGCGAATTACATTCATTGTTACGCACATCAAGGTAATTTGATTCTCCAACACGCCACTTCATCTTGCTCCCAAAGCAGAATATGTTTTCAAGATTTGCAAGGGATAGGGCCATTTATTCAATATCTCCAAAGAGAATGGTTGGTTGGTTCTTAAGTTTAGGGGCTGCGACAACTCGGTCATGTAGCCCCGTGTACTTTGGGTGTGTGTAGAATCTGTCTGATAACCGGTGTTAATTGTGATGGCTGTATTAGCGTGTGTGTCTGTTTTTTAATTTAAGTGCAGACTGCAACTTAGAATTTTTCAAATAGTTCCTACTTTTGCCGCCAAACGCCACCGTCAACGACTACTAGGCTTAGTTCAGAACTCAGCTACTAGACGCCACCGCAGTCGGCTCTTGGCAACGAACATAGAAACCTAAGAGCGTTGTTTACATTCTTAACCTATACAATTTAGTTTCACACAGGTGTAATTAGTAAAAGAGAATGGATTGCTTGATTGAAGTGGTTCAAAAGAAAATAGGTTACGCCCCTCCGACAAGATGGTACTTTCAACATAGAACTGTCAACACTGTGTTCGAAAACAAAGAAAATCTTTTGAAATGTTTTGAGCACATTAGAGACTCAGAAGTTAATGACAGAAATGCCTCAGGTCAAGCTGCAGGATTTGTGCGTACATTGAAAGATCCCCAGTTTATATACTGGCTGACTTTCTTTCATAAAGTTATGCCACACGTAGCTATTTTCTTTGATTGTATTCAGCAAAGTGGTATTGATGCTGTTAAAGTCAGTGACTTTATAAAGCAGTTTTCTAAAGCGGTGACCAAAGTTCGCGAAGAATATGCGGAAAGTGAAGTGTCCTTTAGTGAGCCCGCGAGCAAAAGACTTTGTGTTGAACAAGGAAGTAGTAAGAGTAATCGTCTGGCCGCAATAGAAGTGTGTGATACTATTGTTAGTAGCATTAATGACAGGTTTCAGTTTTCGGATCACTTGTGTGCTTCAAAATTATTTCTAGTTGAAAAGTTTCCATACTATTCCATTGAATTTCCAGAGAGGGATTTCCAGACAGCCGTTACATTGTTCCGTGCAATAAATGGTCCGAAACTGAGAACGGACTTGGAGGTAATGTACTGTCGTGAAGATTTGCGTAGGTCTACGCACACCGGCGCGGGATGCGGGTACTGTAACGGGAGCGGGATTGACACGATACCCGCAATCGCTGCGAAATCGTCTTTGTATTCTGACCAGCGCGGGAAACAGTTCCGAAATGAATTCGTCTGATGAAGTGCAACATAAGGAAAATATATACCAATTATCGGGAAGCTATCTCGCCAGAAGATAGTCTTGCTTGTGGAGTGTTAGTAACTAACCCAACCGCTTGGACTCTTTTTACGTCAGAACAAATGTCTATAAAGGAGGCCTTGTTGCTTGTTATATTTGTATTCATTGCTGATGGTTACTTAAGAGAAATAAAAGCCAGTGAAGCAGAGCCGGTAAAAAATATTGGTGTCTGTAATTTCATAAAAGGATTGCAAAAGGGAACATTGACCGGGTAGGTCGAGTGTGTCTCCCACATTGCTATTAGATTTTTGGCTACTGGGGATTCTTTCTCGACAATTGGCCACAGTTTTGGTGTTGGATTCACAACTGTTGGAGCTATCGTGACAGAGGTTTGCCAAGCTATCTGCGATACGATGCGATAGTGCAGTTTATATTTAGTTTTAGGGTAGTTCAGTTCGGTTTTCTTTAGGTTAATCACCACGTGACAAATGAACACAGAAACAAAAGTGATATTATTTAAATGGATGCTAACCAGGTACTTGCAGTTCCTTTCCTATTTCGTCCCTGAGCTTATCTTTATTCCTTATATTTCTTAATCTTCATTACTCATGTCATTGATATAAGGCAGGATATTTCCTGACACACTCTATTAACAGTTCCGTCGCCATTGCTAAATGGATGCGGGACGCGGGAAAACGCAGCAAGCTGCGTACTCCTGCAGTAACGCAGCAATCCCGCCATCTGTGCGGGATTGTGACGCAGCTGTCTGAGTGGATGCATATCCCGCCAAGTGCGCAAATGTTCGCGACATTCCCGCTCCCGTTCCCGCATCCCGCGCCGGTGTGCGCAGTTTAATGCTTCCGGTGCGGCACCACTTCTGCAGTTCTTTTATAACAATAATATGTTGCGCACATTTTCAGAGTGTGTGATACTTTTAAAAATCATTGTTACTATCCCAATGACGACTGTAGAGACCGAAAGGTCATTCTCTACTTTGAAGAGGATAAAATATTTCCTGAGAAATTCTATGGGGGCTGATAGACTGTCTGCACTTGCAATGTTGTCGATGGAGAAGAGGATGATAAACAGTATCCCAGAATTCAACACACGCGTGATAGAGGAGTTTGCTGCTGCTAAAAATAGAAGGATCGAACTATTCTACAAGAAGTGAACGATCAGGTAAGCTTTTTCTTACATGGTATAACTCTGATTTTGTTTCATTTTTTTTTCTTTTTTCGTGGTAATCAATCCCGTGTACCCTAGCCAACTTATTGTGTGTGTTAATTACTTAGTAACCTGCGTTATTTTCTGTTTATTTGACCGGGTTTGTACTTAATTATCTGTGCCTACAGTTGGGAAAGGAAGGCATGATGAGGATGACGCTCATAATCAAATCACTCAACTGTGGTTTCATAGTTCACTCATGGTACGGATTAGAGGGCAGATGACCTCGTAGTTCCTCTCCCTTAAAACAACAATAACTAACTAACATCGAGAATTATGGTCATGTGTTTTAGCAAAACTGATACCTGCTGTGCCCCACCCTTATCAAAGCCCACGAGCCGCCTCTGGACTCCGCCATTATAGCACGGTAGTTTGTGGTCCCGCCGCTACAAGCACTGCAAGCGATAATGTCCAACAACGTGTCCTGTTGTTGGGTCGAGCCGGGTCTTAGAAAAGTGCGCGAGAAGTTACTGTGTGAGATATTTGTGTGAATTAAATTGAATTTTCTTTGCATTCAGGTCTTAAATTCAGTTCATTGTGTCTTGTGTACATCAGCGTTTTGTGTTGTGAACTTCAAACATATTTCTTATGCGGCTTTGTTAATTTAATAGTTCAACATGCCGTACTGGTTTTTGCCTGGCTGTAAGTCAGGATATGGTAGAGTAGTTGACGATATACGATCTTTTTCACCACCGAAGAATACAAATCAATTTGAAAAATGGGCCAGAGCTATTCCACGAAAGGATACGGAGTTAACGCGAAGTATTAGAATTCTTCAAATTCATTTCTCTGATGATTTGATAGTAAAATCAGGTAATTTTATAGTGAATGGTGAAGAAGTGGAAATCTCTCGTGTGTGGTGGAAGTTACGACCTGGAGCAGTGCCTCATTTTCCCCCTAATTTACCGAAGTAGTGAGAATAAGTCCCGTAAAGCTCCCAACAGGAAAAAGAATCTCGACACCAACAGTAAAAGAAGAAAGAAGATTGAAGATGGGAGTGGAGCAACGAATGAGGCATTAAAAGGTCAATCCAGTGTTGATAAGAATTTGGGTCATTCTAGTGTACTTACTGATGCTGAAAAGACTATAATATTGTTCAAAAGGCGCCGTAAGAATGCTAACCGTAATTTAATTCGCGTTAGATCCTGCCTTAACTCAGCAAAATCGAGAATTAATTTGCTGGAGAAGCAGGTTCGAAATTCACAGGCATTTAATTACAAGGATAACGATTACAGTGGCGAATCCAGGCCTTGCGAGGCTCTGGGCGATATGATAAGGTGGGGCCCACAACAATAGAAAAAAAAATCGAATCAAATGGAAAATAGTTTGGTAATAATAATAATAATAATAATAATAATAATAAAATAAAGAATAGTTACAATATTTTGAATACACTACAGTACATTATTTTAATAATATGAAAGAAACCTTTATGTCCCTTTGAATAAGATTATGTAAACAATGAAATATTAAAATATTACTTTGCGACTTTTTTCCCGGCTGAAGTCTTCTATTATTTCACTGAAATCTTAACTTGCTAAACGGTCACGAGAGGTCATAGCTACACTGAAGAAAGGAATATGAATTATAAATTAGTTTGAAAAGTATACTTAAAAAATGAAAATCCACAGCCTGCTTCCAGTCTCCGACTGGGAGTTTGAAAAATACATATACTGAATTAATTAAATGTAGAAAAATCCATGGCGCGGGGCCCCAAGGACCGCGGAGCCCTGGGCGGTCGCCCTCCTCGCCCTCTCCTGGATCCGCCCCTGATAACGAACACCTTAGCAAGAAGGAAAAGATGATAATAGACACTATGCTCAAGAAATGCCAGGAAAAATCTCGCAATGGAATGAGGTACAGCAATGAATTCATTTTAGAGTGTTTATTGTTGAGAATAAAATCACCGAAAGGATTCCGTCATTGTCGGCGACATAATCTCTTGCCTCTGCCTTCAGAAAGTCACTTGAGAAAACTTTGTAAAGGACTAAAGTGGCCTTATGGAGTTAATGCGCATAGTATAAATGCTATTTCAGACTATTTTAAGGAAGAAAAGGATGATAATTCACGTTACGGTGTTGTAATTTTCGAAGAAGAGAAGCTAAGAGAAGAAATCGAGTTAAATAGCTTTTCTGATCAAGTAGATGGATTAGTTGATTTAGGTGAACACACACCTGACCTCCAGAATAACGTACTTGCAAATCACGCTCTAGTGTTCATGTTCGTACCTTTCATGCATATATTGGGTGCAGCCAGTTGCTGTTTATGCAAGCGGAAATGCTACTCCAGGGGACATTCTAGCAAAAATTCCAAGTCTAGGTGATTTTGCAGTTAGAAGAGGCTGGGGCGAGGGTGGCTGGCTTTACTTGTGATGGTAGTCAATCAAATAAAAAGGCCAGGAATTTGTTAGGAGTCAGTGGCAAGACAAGCTCTCTACAACCTCACATCCTTAATCCTGCAGATGTTACGAGAAAGATCTGGGCTTTCTCCGACTGTATATTCCAGGAATCTGTGTGTTCCGTAACATGTAATGAAGACCGTAGTTCTTATTTCCGTGAATTATATTTTCCAATGTGCCCTGCCATGCTATTTTAATTGTAACCGCTAATTACTTTTTAAAAGAGTATTAGTTACAAAGTAATTAGTTTCCCTTAGCACCATCCCTAAGACCAGCTGACCCCGGCTGTGTGGAACTTGTCCACTCTAGCGCTGCCTGGTGGGGCGCGCTTGAACTTCAGGAGTCTTCTCACTTTCTCCTTCTATTCGTCATGGTATTACTTTAATTTCACAGAAATCGGACATTAGTCTTTGTCCAAGGGGCAATCTCAAAATTGGGGAAGAATAAACTGCTACTAATTTCACTTCAAAATATCATACTTTTCCTTCCCTCTAGTTAACCTTTCAATGCCACAAAGAATTCTGTGTTACCATTCCTTTTTATTCAATTTAATACTATTGACCAACTTGAGCACAGAGGTATTCTTGTAGAGAGAATTTTAAGGATTGTGATACAAACCTCTTCTTGTGAGTAATTCTCATTCCGCATAGTTGCTGAACTATTCCACTTGAAAGCAGAGCTTGCCTTTTCTGTGACAGGTATTTGAGTATTTTCGTTATGCACAACAACAGGTGTAGCAGTCGAACTGTTCCACTCTGAGGAAGAGCATGCGTCTCCTGTCTCCTGAATTGAAGTGGTGACCAATTCCTTGATGTTCTCCTTATCCACGGGAGCTGGCGTAAGAGCCAAATGGTTCAAGTTTAAGCCAGTTCCTATACCCTGAGTAGAATTGGTCACAGACTCTATAAAAGTTTCATTCTGCACACAAAATGTTGTACTCCATTCCTTTCCCACATCTTGAACAGAGTTCTTGTCAGACACTTCATCGTCACAACTTTCACTAGTATTGTCCATTAAATTAGAGATATCCATTAACGTTGAACCACTATCACTTATGACATCAGCACTTGCACTGTTAATAGTTTCTTCAGGTGCACTAGTAGAGGCCTCCATACTTGCAAAATACCTGAAACATGAGTTTCAAATTGCAGCATTCAAATGAAATGAAATTGCAATAAGGCACAAGAAGAAAATACACAACCTGCATTATATAGTGTCTCGCTTCCAGTATGTCATTCTGTAGATGAAAGTGTGTGAATGCTGTATGAACATAATTTGCAGGATTGGGCAAGTTAGTTCATAAAAGTAAGTTAACATTTCTTACCAAAAATAATAGCGATGTTACCAATACAGTTACTATGTGTGGCAAGTAACATTATAATTGTCAAATTAACACATTGTTACTTTTCCATTACTATTGTATAAAATAGTTGCTTTATCATTCTTTCCTCACTTCTTATAATTAGCTTGATTTGAACAGAATAGTGGATTCAAGTAATATGAAAAAAAGAAAAAGTTAATTGGCTATGTGAAAATTATTTTTAATGTGACAATCTCATCTCTGTAGATTTATGATTTATGACTCACAAATAAATTCCTTATAGAAAATTAAGAATTGTTACACCATGACTTTCCTGGTGACTCACAATCACTACTTTCTAATATCCTTATCTAAGTACTTAATATACCGTATTAGTAGCAGATTTTCAGTCAGTCAACACGAGTTTACCCAATTACGTACATCAAAAAACGTTTTGCATATTGCGATTTAGTGACTTGTTTATTTTGCTATGTGTATGTAATCAAATTATACACAATGAAGGGTACATAAAAAGAAAAACAACCCACAATCTGCTCTGCAAAGGAGACGGAAACACACAACGAATAACAAAAGTGATAATGCGTGGGCTGACCACACAAACGTCCTTGTCTTGTTGGGGCATATCAATACCGTGTATGGCCACCACGAGCTCTAAGGCATGCTTGCAGACGACGAGGCATACAGAGCACCAATGAATCCAACGTGGTTTGGGGCAGATTTTCCCACTCTTGGACAGCAGCTTCAACCAGTTGCTGTTTGTTGGAGGATTGGGAAGGTGTGGAATTGCCCTCTTGAGCTCTTTCCGTGTATGTTCAATGTCCGCAGAGTAGGCAGGCCAGTCCATTCTCTGCATGCCATGCATCTGACGGAACAGATTGGCCACCCTAGCTCGATGGGCACAGCATTATCATACAACAAGCCCTCACCCATTGTGGCAGCAAATCCTGTAACGACAGGTTCAAGGATGTTGTCTCTGTACATCAGACCAGTCATGTTACCGTGGATAGGAATTAGAGGCGTACGTCGACCGAACATGATTCCACACTAAAACATGACTGAACCTCCTTGCTGTTGGCGGCGTTGGTACAGTAACAAGGTCCCATTCCAAGGATTGAGCCAGCCTCTTCTCTTAAATACCAAATGATGTGCAACTAATAAGCTGATGTATATGTATGACTTTCGTCATAATAACCATTTTGGCCCGTATTGAAATCTGCAATTACTGGTTATGATTTCCACTTTTCAATACAAAAAAGGAAGATTGTAGTTTTACATGACCGTTAATCACGAGATCATAAGCCACGGGACCTCCTTTTTACGTGGAATCCGAACCACAGGACATGGCATTTCAATTTGAAAATCTCACATGCATTGACCGGGAATCGAACCGGGTCTGCCGTGGTGAGAGGCCAACAGCTTGACCGCTGCGCCACATCGGAATTTTAAGAATTTTATATTTGACATTAGTCATGTAAAAATCCGATGTCTTATGTATCTAAGAAAATTTTAGCTAGTGTAAAAGGATGTGTTAAATGTGTATGAAATATTTTGTAAACAAAGAATGACTGATGACCGCATAACAATGTCGAAACATGTATCGTGTGTAATTTAGAGTTAAAACTAAAGTTTTATTGAAAAGTGGAAATCATAATCAGTAATTAATAATAAGCTGATAACGGGTTTCCCAAGCTAAGAACGTGGTCTGGGCTGTGGAGATTACGAGATGTTTTCATCACAATTTACAGTACACATTACATTCCCATTGTCAATAAAAATCCCTCTCTAGTTGAAACATTTGAAGGATGCATCTGGAAACCATTGGAATGTTCTTCACTCGCTCTCTTGCCACCCAGTTTTACATAAACATGACCGTGCCCTTATGTTTCTCCTGAGAGTAAAGCAGAGACATATAAAAATAATGCAGTACTGTATGGTACAGTACTTTTTAAATTAATGACAATACAGTACTGTGTAAAGTTGTTCGACAGTTGCATTCATTCATGTGTGCATTTACTTACGGAGTAAATGAAAATACACCGTGTACCGTGATAAATACATACTGTACTTTTTACTGGGGACATACTTTCTCCCGCATTATATCCTAATCTATGGTAAATCAGACTGCACTATAACGGGATTCTAATCTGCATGAATTATTTTTACACTTAATAAAACAATTGCCCCATTTGTGTGAGATGTGTTTTATTAAGGGTATAAAAAATTCAGGTATTTATTTCAGGCACTAAGATATTAATTTTAACTCCTCGCACAACCTAAATGGGTATACTAGTGTTCACCGAATGAAAAGCTTCTACTAATACCTATAGATTATTCAGACAACACTGAAAAATGGCTACTTTGTCCTGATGAGAACAGATCAGAGATCACTTGGGCCCAATCACCTAGACATATATCTAATCTAGAATCAGAAGGTCGTCCCAAAATGATGCCAGTTAAAGGGGTAAGGGCCGTTTTCACCAATATCAATTACCTCTTAATTCATCAGGTTATTTAACTTCGCACGAACATTTCATTAAACGGAAATTATTAATAGTTTTGTTAGTGAATATATTCAATACGGACCTAAAATGGAGAATAATGCTCTAATTAAACCGAAATGCTAGTTAACTTACCACTAACAAGGAATTACGTTAAATGGCCAAATCTGATCACTCAACTCTCTAAAGCATCGTTAATGTGGAGGGAAACAGCTGAACTCAAACTTGCTCATCTTGCAATGCCGGAAGAATTGGTTTGTTTCTGAATTTCACACGGACGTTCATCCATATGAGTATAAAATATGATTATGACGAACTTATAAGATCATAGGCCTACATGTTACTAATACCAAGAAAAAGGATACAGAAATTTTAAAAAATCATATCCAAAGTGGGATTCAAACTCCTTTCAGCTCTACATAACGAACTCAGAATTTGCAATGCAACCACTTACGCTAGGAAGAAAATGGGGTAGTGCGAATCCTATTAAGCTAAGTAAACAATGTATACACACAACTGCCAGTTCTCCTAAATACTTTGTTCATATCATTTTAAGTTTTCACCATTTCCCTACCTCAGTAATTACGTTCCAGAAAATCCCAAGGAAGCATCGCAAACAATGATCAGTGCTTCTTGATCTGCCTGCCATATTTTCTTCAGGGTGAAGCCGAGTCTACGCATGCGCAAGAACCATCAAGTGTATTTATGCAATTAAAGAACTGAATGGCCTCTTGAAATGCATCGACGATAACCATGCATTAACTCTCGTGAAAAAATGAAAATCCACAGCCTGCTTCCAGTCTCCGACCGGGTCAGGAATGGAATGAATGAAGCCCCCATCTAGCGACGAGGATATGAAACTGTGCCGGCTGCCGAGGCCTGACGCACTCCTCTGGGGCAATGATTAAATGAATGACAGATGAAATGAAATGATAGTGAAGAGTGTTGCTGGAATGAAATTGTGACAGGAAAAACCGGAGTACCCGGAGAAAAACCTGTCTGCCTCCGTTTTGTCCAGCACAGATCTCACATGGAGTGACCGGGATTTGAACCACGGACCCAGCAGTGAGAGGCCGGCGTGCTGCCGCCTAAGCCACGGAGGCTTCATTAACTCTCGTATTTAAGTTAAAAAGGAATTAACTAACTAATCGTTAGTAAAGAGTTGGTGAAAACAGCCCTAAGATTAATTACTCAGTTGAGTGTTTTATGAGTAGAAATATTTTTAGATTATGAAGGAAATAATGTGGTAATTTTTCACAAAACAATGGTGTACCCCTTCGGCTTAAAATCATTCCATAAAACATTAACAAAGTTCTGTATCTTTTTCTTCAATAAATCAAGGCCGGCATTAACGGCAGTATTAAAGGTTCCGGGACATTCTTATTAAGACCGTTTGTTCTTAGTAGCTTATGCGTGGCGAGAATGAAAAACTGGTCTTTAATAGTTGAAGATTGTCAGTAATTAGTAACATACTCCACATTAGGGAGTCCAGACTCGGCAACTCACAGTTACATTTGTACGATGAACACAGATACTTCGGAATGCAAGAGGGGGAAAAGCCCAGCGAGATAAGGGACCCTCGCACACAGGAAACTCCTCTCAGTTGAGAGCAGATAGTGACCAAGTTAACTGCTCTCTCCAGGACCGTGCAAGACTTAACCAGATAAGTAGCCTGTACAATACAATATGAATTGACCATTTAACAACAATCACATATTCACTCTAAACAAGCAAATTTTGGAGGTCAATCACCACTTCAGTATCTTAACAAATCACATAGACTACAACTAACAAATATTGAAGAGTTGCATTATCTTAACTAATCATCATCATCATCATCATGAACCGGCTCCAGTTTTCCGGGTGCGGTGAATGAGCGCTCTCCATTTAGTTCTTTCCAAGAATGTTTCCTCCTCCATGATCCGCTGCACATCCAGACCTCTCCCTGCAACATCATTTCTAACCTGGTCGATCCATCTCTTCCTCAGTCGACCTCTTGGTCGCTTGCCTTTTAGTTCTTTCTCAAACCACACTCTAGCTGTTCTTTGTGTGCCCATTCTCTTGAGATGACCGAACCATTTCAGCATGGCTTCAATACAGATCTCATTAAGAGATTGTTCTCCTTGAACAAGATGGCGTATCTCATCATTTTTTATTTTGTCCCTCCTTGTCTTCTGAATCATAGTTCTTAAAAGCTTCATCTCCACTGCCTGTAGTTTACTGGTATTTCTCTTGGATTGGGTACAGGTTTCTAAGCTATATGTAGTAACAGGTACAAAGAAGCTCTTTTAGAGTATTAGTTTTGATCTTAAAGGAACTTGCTTATCCCAAAGAAGCCCTCTCACGAGATGATAAAATTTTGCTCCATGTTGAACTCTACTAGTGATTTCTGCAGATGGTTGGTTATCTGTGGACACTACACTGCCAAGGTAACAGAACTGATGTACTTGCTCTAATTTTGTACCATTGAGAGTGATGTTAGCACAGATGTTTTGTCGACTAACGGGCATCACAACTGTTTTGGACTTGCTTATATTCTTAACTAATACTGCAACTAAATAGGTGTTTATGATCGCTTGACGATCGAAACTAGTCATCCAAGTGTATTTATTAATCTCATGTAATTTTTTTTTCCAGGATTAGGGAATAACCCATCACAATTGGGTACAAGCGTGTTGACCGACTGAAAAACATCAAACTTAGTTTACTAAGGCAACACTGAAAATGGCTCCAAACACCATAATGAAACATTTAAATACGGTAGCTCATATTTTAGTAACTTCACCCTTATATTGACTAAAATCAAATTTATAGACACCAAGCTTACATTCTTAAGTAGGGTTACAAATATTTAATGTACTTACAAAATTACATTTTAATTCTAATAATTAGGCCACATCCGTAAAGTCGATAATTATGTCATAAAACCAATTAGCAATGTGCAGTTTTCTGTTTACGAATAGAAATGCAAAACACTACCTATTGCTTTTAAAAATCATCAATTTAACAAAATATAAAACCTTTTACAAACACCAGGTATAATATGCAAGGATCAAACTGAAGTATTTAATTACTTGTACTGGTTCATTTTAGCAACTTACACTACAATTAGTCCAATAAACCACGAGGGAAATATCTCCATTTATAGCCTATTTTCATCATATGAAATAAAGGCTAAAATCTAAATGGCTTGAGCAATTTCGTAAGGACTTACCTTATCCGATCTTGACTGCGCCAACATTTTTTATGATGTTGCTAAGCTAAGAAATGAGACTTACCTGCTACGCACAATTTCTTTGGGACTCTTTCCTCTGGGAGAGACGAATTTCTTAAGGGCACTGAACTTTATATTTGGACCAACTGCTCTCATAACTGGAGAAGAGGCAGAATTCTTAACAAATGGATTACGTTTCGCCTTCTTAATCAAAATTGGTGATGTGGCATCGCAGTCCTTCACTGGTGATGCATTTTCGCAATCCTCAGTCTTTGGGAAACGTGTCTCATGCTCGGCAGAACATTCTCCTGCTTCTACATGTGCCATTTTTAATGGAGGTTCAGGGTCAGACTCCACATACAGCAAGGTGAGGTCCATTTCACTGAAGGTTTCTTCTCTTTCTGTAACTAAAATGAATATTAAAGATGCAACATGATCTTATCTTGGCAGCAGAGCTGAAAATAAAGCAACATAACAAAGAAAGGTTCCAAACTTATTGCACACGGATAAAAAGAAGTGCATTAAAATGGGAACTTGCACATTTTGCAGATCTAGGGAAGAGATTAATAGGTGACAAGTCACAAGTTTTGCAACGTTATACAGAGGTTTGTCCTACCTGCTACAAGTAACAGACAGAGGGCTCTTTAATGCAGAATATCATGTATGGATAGTACTGTAGTAGCGAACAAGTGGTCTTAACAGCAGGAAGACATTTTGTGGCTGTATCAACTTGGGATTTTCCAATGTTTCAGAGACCAGTCCTGAATGAGACTCGTTTTTTAAAGTGAGTTGAGTGTGTAGTTTATTTGATAAGTTAAGTGCAGAAGAACCAAGTGTGAGACCTTCATAGTAAACGTTCTGGGTCCCTTTTAGTTACAATAAATTATCTGCATTATTGCATGCATGATGTGCAGTTCTCAAATAAATTCAATATATTCCAATAGAGAGCGTTTGAATTGGACTTGTTTAGTACCAACGAAGTGGACAGTGAAGTGGTCAGATGGTGTCTCTCTGGTATAGAGGTGTGGGTCGTAACGTGTTCAGTTTCTGTTTGTCTCTTTAAGATACTGTATCTTCTGCAGCATGAAACTGCTAATGTAGGGTCATAAGGGGATCCCTAAATCTTCCTCCGTAAAGAAGCAAATCACACAAGTTCTAATTCTCAAGTTTTGGCACCATGTATTACAAAATACGAACTACGCAACATTTCCCAAAGATGCCACCTTTAATATCAAAGAACTTAAAACTACATACAAAGAATACTTAGATCCCAAAGAGGGAATTTACAATATGAAAGAGAAAATACTTATTAGTCTCTGTCAATCCCCAATAGAGGGCGAGTCTTAAGGAGTTGGCTTGCACTTTTGATGTAATTACTGGTAGGCCTACACCAGACAGACCCTGCAATAAATCACATTATTAAGGAAAGCTTTCCAGTCGATCAACACAAATTGTGCCCAATTATATTAGGCGGAAAAACAAGTATCTATATGCCGTAACATGAGAAATAACATATATATTATTTCAGTAGTATGCATCCCTACTGCGGCGCTCACAAGCGACAGATCGTGACAAATGAGCATTCAAAAGAAAGAGAATAGACATTAGCAGTGACTTATTGCACTATAATTTCATAAATATCTATAATTTCCTTAAAACATGACTAAAATAAATGTACGAAGTGTGTGATTTGCAGTAGGAAAATACGCTCCATAATGGCTGTCCACTTCACATTTTGGCCGCTGTGACGCCTGTTCCATGCCTTTTTTTTTACATTTTGAGGCCTTCCATTTATAATGAAAGGTAGGGAGAAGAGCAAAATACAGGCCAGTGAGATGAGGTTCTTGAGAAGCAGTATTGGTGCTACAAAGATGGACAGAATAAGAAATGAGAGGACCAGAGAATTAATAAAGGAGGAACCATTACAGGATGGTATAGAGAAATCTAGACTTAGATGGTATGGACATGTAAAACGAATGGAGAAGAGGATACCCAGGAGAGTACACGAGACGAAGTGGGAAGGAAAGAGACCGAGAAACAGGTGGCTGAAGGGGGTGGAAGAAAGCGTGAAGAAGAGTGGACAAGGGTGGAGGCTGAGAGATGGGGGGAAGACAGAAGACGTTGGAGAGGCTTGTGTTCCAAACAGACCCGGCCAGTGGCTGGAAACTGTGCAAGATGATGATTTATAATTTTGCATGGATTTCAGAATGAGTACTCAAATCGTATAGTTTCATAAATATCGAATAACCGGTGAGTGTTATGATGATCCAATTTTCAGTGATTGCCTTCGTAAGTTAGGGGACATAGAACTTGGAATTCTAACTGATGTGTAAATAGTGTTCTAATAAACATTTGGTTGAAATAAAAACGTAACAGCCTTATAAACCTATTGGGGAAAGTGTGGTTTATGAGCATGCGAGATTTCTTGCACGGGTCCGCTAGTCTTTTAATATTTCTCATGTCAAGACATATCATAAATACTTGTCTTCCCATCAGATGTAATTGGGCACAATTTGTGATAACCGACTGGAAAGCTTTCTTTAATAGAACTAGGCAGCTCTGGAAAATGGCTTCTATCACTTCAATTTTGGGCATTCTCAGGCCCTATAAATCTCTATCTTAACCAAGAGGTCTAAAAACCAACCTTGTAGATTGTTAATTTGATAGGAAAACTTACCTGATTCCACTTTTTTCCGGAACAGTTTGACATCCATGAATGCAACTTGCTGCTTCGTGTCTGCTGGGGGTGGCGTAGAGTCTCTGGTGTGGGATTCCTTGACATAATTAGCTGACCAAATGCTGGGGTGAGGTGCTTTTTTGTTACCGAACTGAAACAGGAGCAACTAATTACGAATGTATTCTTCCTCTCTACTTACAAGAGAAGTGATCAAAGCACTACTCTCAGCGATATTTTATAACATGAAACATGACAAAATCCAGTGTGTTCCTGTAATAATAATAATAATAATAATAATAATAATAATTACGGCCGGGATGGGGGGAGAAGATTGGTCGATTTTGGTTGGGCACGTAAGGATTACGACAAGCTGGTGAAAACAAGGGTGTGAGACATTGGATGCATACCACTCACGTCTCCGACGATCTTCCTATGTTAGGTGGAGATGCGTGTTGAGCCTTGCTACCGGGTCTGGGGGTCCATCAATGGCGACGCAGTAGCCTTCCAATACAAGATGTAAAAGCCCTGAAAAGGTGTGAGGACAGGGCAATAGGGTATCCCACAAGTTCGATAACTAAACCACTCCCACAGGCCCTATCTAGACTGATCTAAATGAAACGTGAACAGTTTGGTGTTAAAATAAATAAAATTTAATCCATAAAATATTTTGTAGGACAATTAAAGATGCAATTAAGATTTGAAAAAATTAAAATGGCTCCACACCGTTTTCAAGAAATGTCTCATTTAACAGCTGTAGTTTAGCGATGCTGCGGTGCATGACTTTTGTTCTGAAATGGATAACATGCCAGTAAATCTACTGACAAGGGGCTATTGCAGGTCTTCTCTATTAAATTTACCCGAGGGCCACATCATTTTATGATTATTAATGTACTCAAGGGTCCGGAAGTGAAAAAAAAGAATGCAGAATTTAGGTCAAAATCTAACTCAAGTCGCAATAGCAAAGTATTTTGTCTTTAGAAAAGCGGCAAATTTGAAAACAAGAAGGAATCCAACTTGTGAGAGTAGCATTTGAAATAAATAGACCTACATAAAATCCAATAACATCATCATTTTAGTCGTTCTATTTTACGTTAGTTCATGCAGGTTTGGAATTTTTAATTTATAATTTAATATTTTTTTAATCACAGTTAGAACACAAAAAGTGCCCGTTTTTAAGCGAGTTTCAAGCATGCGTCACATTTAAGAATTATATCTCACAAACCCGTCGTCAGATCGAATCCAAATTTTAACACAATATGCATTGGAATGTTGTATAACTGGTTTATTAATTTCAAAATTTTGTGTGTTCAAGAACGAAAGTTGCTATCATTTTTGTAAGGTAACTTTTTCTTGGCTTGGGGTAGTTGGAAAATGTAGTTCTTGGTTGCGTTGTAATCCTTATACATCAAAAGGGTATGCTGTACGATTGTGAAATACGTAAATTAATTCACTTATTTTATATCGGTTTGTGTTTGTACGGGGAATTAAGACAGGGTTCACCAGTTAGCCACTCCGGTGAAAGCTGTACAACGTTGCCAAGCTGGGCTCCTTCACGCGTCATGGCGCGCCTCGCTCGGAAGTGATGGGCTCCATATCAGCTACGCTGTACAGCATTTCCCATAGCGGCTAGCTGGTGAACCATGTCTTAATTCCCCATACAAATACAAACCGATATAAAATAAGTGAATTAATTTACGTATTTCACAGTCATACAGCATAACCTTCTGATGTATAAGGATTACAACGCAACCAAGAACTACATTTTCCAACGACCCCGAGCCGAGAAAAGGTTACCTTACAAAAAAGATAACTTTCGTTCTTGAAAACACAAAATTTTGAAATTAATAAACCAGTTATACAACATTCCAATGTTTCTTATGGCTAGCCCGGATTCCAATCCATCAGCTTTCTTGCGTTCCAATAGAGTTGTGTGAGGTTTCCAGAAGTTCTAGCAGTCACATCAAGTTTGTTGCAATGTAGCAGGTGCCCCTTATCCATTTTACTTCCAAGTTCATGACAAAGTGTGCATTCTTCAGATCTCAGGATGTTGATTCGTTTCAGATGAGCTGCAAGGCAGTCTTGGCCAATGTTAAGTCTGAAGAAGGCTACAGCTTCTCTTCTTGGTGTTAATTTATATTGATCCCATTTAGGATCAATGTCTTTCCATAATTTGGTTTCTGCTGTTTTCTTTGCCATTTCTTCATACCTGTTTTTGATAGTATTCTTCAAGATCCTTTTTGCTGACATAAAATCAGTCTGACTGACAGGTTGTTGTAGTGTGGTACCTTTTTTTGCTAATCTGTCTGCCTCTTCATTTCCTACTATTCCAACATGAGAAGGGATCCACTGAAATGAGATATGTTTGTGGAGTCTTTGAAGGGTTTTTATCATACAAAAAATTTCTTTGAGTTCTTTATTTTGGGGCTTATAATTTGACGAGATGGCTTGGATGGCTGCTTTTGAATCTGTAATGATAACGCATTTTTGATAATCAATGTTTCTGCCTAATAACTGATGGAGTGCATGTGAAATTGCTCTTATCTCAGCATCAAAGTTTGTTTTGTGTTGGCCTACTGGGAAGTAGAGTGAGAAGAGAGATGAATGTATTCCTGCTCCAGTTCTATTTTCTTTGTCTTGTGAGCCATCTGTAAATATTTTTAGCCATCGATTAGATGGATATCTTTCTTCTATTGTACAGAGGGCCAGTTGTTTTAGGTCTTTTGGTAAAGAGCCTTTCTTGCAGACCTCTTCTAACAAAGTAAGATCTGTAGTCACTTGTATATATTCAATGGGGTTGACTGGCATACAGAGTGGTTCAAGTTTTATTTGCAGATTGCTCTTATTGATGTATTCTTTGGCGAGACTTAAGGGATCTTTTTGTGTTTTAAGATTGGGGCTAGAAACTGGTTTTTTGATCCATGTTATTTGAGGTAGTCTTTGTATACTGAGATATGCATTGGCTGTTTGATGTTTCATCTCTTTTTCTATAGGTAAGTTGTGGGTATATACAATAAAACTTCTTTTATACGATTCACACTTATACGTTTTCTACACTTATACGATTTTTTTCTTGGTCCCGGCAAAATCCCTATACTTTCCATGTTAATTTACTTCCGATATACGTTTTACATTTATTCGTTTTTGACGCTTATACGATCATATCTTACGTCCCCGAGAGAAAAAATGCGTCGTTTATACATTTACAACGGTTTCCCTACCTAAAATCTCTAAAAATATTGGAGCCAGAAACTTATGACACGCACTGTACGTTTCTCGGAAACCATCCCTCGCGCGGCTCTATGTTGTGGCGAGAGCGACCTTGAAGTTGCGTGTGTTGCGAAATACATCATCACTTGCTGCAGTCATTGTTCTGCCTTGTTCGGTGCTTCAGTTGTGGTTAACCATGATAGCAGTGAACATGGGTGAAAGGAAGAGGAAGTGCATTACGATTGCTGTTGTTCACTTCTTAACGGGGGCCATCGCTCGCCGCTCGCCCGCGCTGCGGGCCTGTCTCCCGCCAGGCACTTTGCCGTAATGCGTAGCTCGCGCTGCCTATACTATAGTTCACAGCTGGTGCTGAAAATGTTCGCCATTCACTGCTACACATCGCTGGCACCTCTTTATGAAATTGTCATTTACGTTCTGAAGTTCCTCACCACCGATTGACAGTATTTCAACGGTAATATAGTCTTTAAGCTCATTTTCGCGAAGATTTCCTGTACTTTATGAAGGTATTTACACACGTTCACGCAATGAAAATCGCATTGGAACATCACACTGAGTACTAAAGACGTGAACAATTGACTAAACTGAACCCCACACTGCTAAAGCACACTGCAAAGGAGGGAAACTTGTGGCGCCAAGAAGCGCATTACGGCCAAGTGCTTGACGGGGGACCGGCTCGCGGCGGGAGTGAGCGAGGGTCCACGTCGCATATAACACAAGTCCCTGTATAACCCATAATATCACATATATTTGGCAGTTTTTATTTAGTGACTTTCATTTACGCGTTTTTCACGCTTATACGTTTTTTTCATTTGGTCCCTTGAAAATCGTATAAGTGAAGTTTTACTGTAATTGCAAGGCGGTTATAGGTGTGGTTTTTATTGCACCTGTTATGATTCGTAGGGCATTATTCTGACACCTCTCGAGGCGATCAATGTTTGACTGGGGTGCTGTAGAGAGTACTTCACTGCCATATTTTATGATAGGTTTGATGTAAGTATTGTAGGTTTTGTTGAGTGTGTCTTGAGTGCTCCCCCAAGTAGCTCCTGCTAGTCTCTTCAGTAATTTTATCCGTTTGCTTACCTTATCCTCCACATGTTTTATGTGTTTGGTCCAGTTCAGCTTCTTGTCCATGATGATACCTAGGTACTTTGTACTTTCACTTTTTGGAAGGTCTTGATTACTAAATTTGAGACTAAAAGTTGGATTGTGGTGTCTCAGGGAGAAAAACTGGTATACTGTTTTGGAAGTATTGATTTCCATATTATTGTTTTCAGTCCAGTTTTTGAGTTTTATAAGTGCCTGGTCCATTCTGTGTTCAAGAAGCATTTGCTGATTTGGGCTGTTACATGCTGTGGTCCAAATGATAACATCGTCTGCAAACATGCTGATATTCACATTACCCAGTTTCTTTATGTTTTTTGGAAGATCGTTGATGTACACATTGAATAAAGTTGTGCTTGATACAGCTCCTTGTGGGAGGCCTAGTTTTGATTGCTTGCAACCTGAAGTTTTGTTGTAATGAACATTGATCATTCTTTGTGAAAGGAATCTTGAAAACCAGTTTAACATACATCCATTTACTTTGAAGTTGATAAGTTTCTTTAGCAGCATGTTTCGCCATACATTCCAATGTATATTGTGTTAAAATTTGGATTCGATCTGATGACTGGTTTGTGAGAAAATAATTCTTAAATGTGACGCATGGTTGAAACACACTTAAAAACGGGCACTTTTTGTGTTTCAACAGCGATAAAAAATATTAAAATATAAATTAAAAATTCCAAACCTACATGAACTAACGTAAAATAGAACGATGAAAATGATGATGTTATTGGATTTTATTTAGGTCTATTGGTTACTTCACAAACAACCTTTAAACTCAAGTGCACATAATATTTTGGTCGACAGTAGTCACTCTTGATGTTGATGTGTGTGTAGTTTAACGTGGCCATTACTCTCGCGTTCGTGAGCCACAGGACCTCCTTTTTATGTGGAATCAAACACCACATGACATGGCATTTCACTTTGAAAATCTCACATGAATTGACCGGGAATCGAACCCGGTCCGCCATGCTGAAAAATAAACAGCTTGACGGCTGCGCCCCCACCCCCAGTCACTATTCCCCTCTTACTTGTTCGAAAGGAGAATCAAGATAATTTACCTTTTGAGGGGCATCAGGATTGAAATCATCCATTTTCTTCAACGTGAAAGGATCCAAATTGCCTAGAGCAAGCTGGAAAGCAACATCAGGGGACAGCTTCTCACCAACAATTTGATCTTGTTCTGGATCTTCAGTCAATGGCACAGCGTTACGAGAAAGTGGATCATAAACCAGTTGGTACCTAAAAGTGGCATCGGCACGGAGGAATTCATCCCGATACTCCTGAGTTACTTTTAAATTCGGCATGTTAAGATGGGCTGGAATCCTCGTGAGTGCCTATGGGAAAAGAATTACACTTGTCAGGGCATTTGGCACAAGAATAATGGAGAACAACAGCGCATTTCAGAACACAAACCAGTCATAGCAACACAACTGTGCATTGTTACGAAGGGAGATCAAATATAAACGGGAATTTTTTTTTTTTACATTTATTGAATCAATCAAAAAATCTACACATATAGAGATCACTTTTCTACACAGTGTCCTGTCTTCGACACACATTTTCTCCATCGGATCGGTTAAGTTTTTAATGCCGTCCTGGTAGAAAGAAGATGGACGTGTAAGGAGCCACTTGCGCACAAACTCTTCTACACTTGCATCATCTTCGAACCGCTCTCCTCCTAGGTCTTGTTTACGTGGTCCAAACAAATGGTAGTCGCAAGGCGATAAATCTGGACTGTAGGGAAGGTGCTCCAAAGGTGTCCAAAGAATTTCCTCCAGTGTTTCCCGCGTTAATGCGGCCTTGCATTGTCATGGAGAAGAATGAAAATTTTTTGAAATCGAGCTCATCTCGGATGATGGTTTGAACACTTCCGTAACTTATTCCTACGGCTAACACAATTTGCGAAATTTTTATTCGCCGATCTTCTTCAATAATGTCACGAATGGCAACAATGTTGTCTGCAATGATGCTTTTCTGCGGTCTCCTTTCATGAGGTTCATTTTCCACTGTTTCTCTTCCTGCCACAAATTTTTTAGCCCACTCATACACTCGAGTCTGCAAAAGTGTTTCTTCCCCAATCTGTGCGCGGAGGCGTCTCAAAATTTCGGAAGGTTTGGTGCCCTCTTTTGCGAGAAATCTGATAATGATGCGTTGCGCAACAGACACGTGCACCTCTTGCTCACGCATAGCGTACAGAAGCAGCCCAGCTCCCTGCCGTGCGATTGCTAACGGCGGCGGTACATTCAAATTCCCGTTTATATTTGATCTGCCCTCGTACATCAAAAAAAATCAGATGTATAGTTTATACACATAATATTGCTGAAGACAGGGAACATTGGCATCAGAAATTCTCCGTACGAAGACATGGGCCTGCCACTAGGCAGAATACTATATAATATATAATAATAAACAACACACACATGATCAAATTATCATTTGCAGCATACCTCACGGGTCAAAATTATTCAGTTGGAACAAGAACTTAAACTAAGTATTTAGAGATAAGGAAAATGAATATTTAATCATTTATTTTCATGAACAACTTGTCAAACATACAATTCAGAGTAACTGTTTAAAATGGCAACCATCTTAATGGCATCTGAACTAGAACTGTGCTTGTCCATCCATTGGTTCCCTATGACAAAACTACTCTACTACCTACAAAATTAGGAGACACTCTGTATACAAACAATAAACATTCAAATTAGTAATTCAAATTATACTCTGTGAGCTGCCTGAATAGGATTGACATTTGGCTGGAAGTTCCATGTCACTCATCACCCCTCTGACTCCTGACCAATCCATGTTGGTATAGTTGATGTCAAAATACTCTGCGTTGCAGTATTACAGCCCACATGCTTCTGTGCCTGGTCAGCTGTATCTCTAGCTTGTACAGTGTGATCGCTTGTTATTCTGTTTGGCAACCTTGTTCCCTGACCACATGGCGAGGCGAGAACTGTCAATCCTATTCTAGCAGCTCAAAGAGTATAAGCATACCATTTATTTTGATAGTAAAGTATCTTCCTTGATGAAAGACCTAACAATTACTATCTATAAAATGCTAAACTGTATTCTTATACCAGAGGGAAATGATTATGTGAATTGTGACAAAATGTTTGAGGAGCATCAGAACAAAAACTGATGTGCAGTAAAGAATTTATTACAGAATGTAATAAACACTGATAACTTTGTGGCAATTCAAACACATTTATATTGTAGATTTAGCTATTTTTGATGGAAGATGTTTGTAGCATCATATTTTAAATAACATTTCACCAAGAACCACAAAGGCACAAATACAGAAAAAGTTGATTTACGGGCTTTTATTCCAAGGCTTCTCATTATAAATTGTCTGTATTGTTCAGGAAAAAAGACAAATTTCTAATAAGTGGGGGTTGGGGGCACATTAATGTGGAATGAAGATGATAGCTCCCACCAGAACTGTATTGCATCTAAAGTGCATACGGAGAATTCATTACTTTATGGGAATGATAACAGTAAAGTATGTTTTGAGAAAGTAATACGAATAGTAAGAAAGAAGAATACGGAAATAAAAAACATATCGGAGGTGGGATTCGAACTTCTTCCAAGATACATAATAAAACTCAAAGACTGCAATGTTACCACCTGAGCCACCTAACCAATAAAAGGAGTGCGCAATATTAAGTTACATAAACAACATACACACTCAACTGTGAGTTTAAGTTTCCCTTCTTTTATAATTCTGTTCCAGTACAGTAGAACCTCGTTTTCACGTTCCTCATTAGTACATTTTATCGCATATCACGTCGTTATTTTCAAGTCCCGATTCTTATCTAATGAAAATAATGTAAAAGTACCTCCTGGATAAAGTTGCATATTTTGCCGCTTATCGCTTAGTATGATAGCATTTTCGTCAGCCCTGAAAACATTCATGGTTCATCCCTACAGGAATGGGAGCCCATCCACTCAGAGATATCACTCCGGCCAACAGGCGGGCGAGGTTTGCGACATAACAGGTGCAACTTCCCTTGCCAAGCTGGTAAATACCCCATCCCATTGTGCCTATTTATGGATTTGTGTATTCAGCAAGTTTAGTTTTCTGAGAAGGCTAGGCGTCAGTAGGAACTAGCATTATGTATCGGGCTAACCGTACTGGTACCGAACGGAGCCCATCACGCCTCATGGCTGATGAAGGGGGACATCCTCCGAAACATGTACCTGTGAAACCACATTTATAAACTTGTATTGAAAAGTCGGACTACTTATCTTTTCTTTGATTACATCACGTCAATACGGACCAAATGAGTAACACAGTGTAAAAATGGATATTCTTTAAATATTGAGGTTTGTTAAACAAAACTTAAATACATTTGCATAGCTTTTTGCTGGGATTGTGGATAAATTCAGTTAAACTGCTGAATTCGTTAAATACGGGTTTTATAAATTGAGGTCTGGGAATGTATTCAAAGAAAAGAATTTTTAAGTAGAATAAAGCAAGAAATTCGGCTTCAAAAATGTTGTTTCACTTGAGGGCTTGGACAACATGGTGATTTAGCCCCATGTACATGTGTGTGTATATAATAGATACCGTATACAGGGTGTCATTTATGTACTTGAGTACCCTTAAGGGGCTAGTAGGGGATGGGTATAGGATCAATTTCAGATAGGGAACCTGGGATCGGAATGGCCTCCTAACCCCAGAAAACACATTTGTTTCACGCCCTCCGCCCCTGTAAAGAAGGGAAGCGCGCCATGTGTTACTCTGAGGTCAGGCACTCTTTCGCTGTCAACGGTCTTGGCGCGACGACCGCTCAACGCTACGTTAGCTGAGAGCTGCATTCCTCTTGCCAATTGATAGTTCCGTCGTCTCTAACTACTACAGAAACACACGTAACTCGTTAATGCTAATAATCAAAAGGCAATTAATTTAAAGAATCAACGATCGTTTAAAACAATCAGCACAGAATACACATGCACGGTGGCTATGCCCCCTCCTTCCCCCCTAAAAAATAAAGAAAAAGAAAAAAATGAAGGCATGGCATCCCAGGAGAAACGAACCCGGGACCACCGTGGCACCGCGCCTCAACCCTATCCTGTCAATTAATGCAGCGTTGAGCGGTGGTCGCGCCAAGACCGTTGACAGCGAAAGAGTGCCTGACCTCAGAGTAACACATGGCGGGCTTCCCTACTTTACAGGGGCGGAGGGTCTGAAACAAACCTGTTTTCTGGGGTTAGGAGGCCATTCCGACCCCAGGTTCCCTATCTCAAATTGAGCCTATACCCATCCCCTACACCCCTCTTAAGGGTACTCGTACATAAATGACACCCTGTGTATATATATATATATACACACTAAGAGAGAGAGAAAAAAGAAAGGGTTCCTTTTGTCTGACAACCTGTGTTACTGTGGTATCTGCAGTATCATCTGCATTTGTAATTTAGGTGTGGTTTGAGAAGGAAGAGGCTGTGGCCTTAAGTTAGGAACCATCCCACATTTGCCTGAAGTATAAGTGGGAAAACATGGAAAACCCCTTTCAGGATGGCCGAGGTGGGAATCGAACCCTCCTCTTCTCAGGTTTGCCACATGAGGCAGAGTATACTTCATTCCAGCCCCCAGACCAGAATTACAATAAATTTCTTGCCAGAGTCTGGAATCGAACATCGACTCCCGGGGCACAGGCAAGTGTGCCAGCCGCTACAGAACAGGGCGGGCAGCTCCAAAAACTGGAAAACCCCATTTAAAGAAAGGATTTCAGCACCTCCATAACAATTCATTAAATAGGGGTTCATATGTACAAAATATTGAGTGATGAGAAGCATTAAAAATGCTCACCCTTGATATATCAGGATCAGCTGTTCTTGTGAAGAATTTGTGTGCTTTCGCCAATCCAATTCCTGGAAGGGATGGAAGATAATCACATCCTGACAAGATGCACATGTACCTGAAAATGTCAAACCTAAACTTTTCCACACGAAGTCCAATAGCCAGATGCAGCCTTTCCTGCTCCACCAGGAGGCCATTTCCCATCATATCCATTTTGAAGACAATCTGAAACAATAATGAATCATTACTAGTACTGTATATGAGCGGCCAAAATGAAATTCGCGACCTGAGAATAAAAAGATTCTATCTACACTAACGGTAATTTTACAGGAGAGCAGGTTTAATGTTTGGTTTACAATATAGTTGAAAGTTAATGTCGAATTTTGCTGTGCCTTTACGTGTTGATTTATCTCCTTATACTCATCCGGTATTGTATCACAGTGATAAATAAATATCGTATGGCCTCGGGTGCCGGGTGCAAGCTTCGTTATTTGACACCCATAGAGTAGTTTGCATGTTGAATTTCGTTGTTCCTTTAAGCACTATGAAAGTCAAGGAGGTTAGATATCTAAGCTCCTTGAACACTATAGCGTTTTCTAGTAGAGAAATGATGAACTTTGTGTTGGCGAAAACTCCCGGGATTAATTTTGTCAAACTGAACACGGCCTACTGAATTCAAATGGGTTCTTTGACATGCCAACCTCGTATGACATGCGTGTCGTAACTCTTGCCGCCTTTCGAAAATCCCTTACCACGGCCAGGAGCGAACCTGCAATCTTGGGATTAGTAGACCGCAACGTTAACCACTCACCCACCGTGGCAAGCTATCACAGTGATAAACGTTTATTTGCACATGTAGGTAAGCCCTTCTTTGTGGATAGAACCTTTCTATTCTGAAAATCAGCAATTCTGTCAGATTAGATACAGATAGAACTTTATGCTGGTGCAAGTATGTTGTGTTGTATTGTGATTAATTATGTTCTATGAAGCAAAACCGACCTTGACCCCTGAGATTCCGGGTTCAATCCCGGTCCTGTCAAGAAACTTAATCTGGTGTGGGGTTAGCCTCGGGATAATACTGGGAACCTGGCAAATGCAGGGGCTGGAAGAGGTGTGGAAAGGAACCCTGCGAGTAACACTGTCTGCTTGAAATTGCGGACAGACCACTTCATTCCCTGCATTTCGGCCCATTGGCCCAAATCTACACCGTTTCACCGATCTCAACCAAAATTTGTATATTTACCCTCTGGAACACTGCGACTAACACTGTCTGCTTGAAATTGCGGAGAGGCCACTCCAACCCCTGCATTTAGGCCGTTTGGCACAAATCTACACCGTTTCACCGATCTGACCCAAATGTTACATATTTACCCTTTGGAACCCGACAAGTAACACTGTTCACTTAAAATTTCGGACAGACCACACTATTCCCTGTTTTTTGGCCCTTTGGCACAAATCTACACGGTTTCACTGATCTGAACCAAATTTTACATACTTACCCTTTGGAACCCGATGAGTAACACTGTCCACTTGAAATTTCTTACATACCACTTTATTCCCTGCATTTAGCTCAGAAATCCCACAGGGTTGCCAGCTACCTAACTCACCAGCCATGAGCCCTTGAGGGTGTACCAGAAGTGGTGGGGCTACACACACCCTGCCTCTTTGAGGGCCTTGAGCAGAAGACAGGAGATATTATGAAAAGGAAAAGAAGGCAGACCCCTCGAAGAATGAGGGGGTCAGGAAAGATGAGACAACGGCCAATTAAGGCGGGAAATTGAAAGACTCCCTAGCCCTCGGATACCCTAACACAGTCGGGGTCGGAAGAGAACAAGAGTTGACCAAGAGAGGCTGACAGGAAAGAGAACTGAAAGGAGCCCAGCACCAGGAAGTAGAAGCGATGCCAGACTTGGCTGGGGTCCCGTGGTCGCTAACCCACGTCCCACAAGTTGTGAAACCCGCGGGGGGGTTTGCAGTTGTGAGAATAGCTTGCCGATTCATCGCGAGGTGACATGAGAGGACTTTCCAGAGCCCGCCGTGTTATCTGCTGTCTATGCGGATGACAGTACCGGGCCGTTGCTCAAGCCACTGTGGTGTTGCGAAAGAGTGAGTGATTCCCCGGCCAATCTAAATAGGACGGGGAACCCCGAACATGTGTCATCATATTTCGTCATCATCTGCAATCATCTCAGGTTCGTGCAGCTTGGACCCAAGGCTAGCAGAGAACAGGTTGCCTCGTTCTCATAAGGTCTGTGGTAACAGCGCTCCCCTGCTGCGTGACGTCATCAGCCGACCAGCGCTGAGCGGGAGGGACTACTGTTACGGCTAGCCTTGCACTACTGCAGCAGGTAACCACGGGGTTGATGTACAATATAAGAACTCATGATACTTGTAGCTATAAATGCAGTTTAATAAAATAGAGCTTTAAATATACTTTTTGTTTCCCCATTTCCTCTTCTAGTTTGTAATTCAGTAGTTAGTTTTAGGTTTCATTTGATCATCTTTCATTTTCACAATCACCCAAACCATTAGGGTCTGATAACCTAGATGTTAGGCCCCTTAAAACAACAATTGTCATTATCATCATGCATAATTAAATATAAAAGTTATTCGAATCGACACAGAACGATAATTCTGAAGCTTCAAAATTGAGTCATAATTGATAAAGCTCCACATAATGTACAATACACAGCACCGTTTTAATTCTATTAAAATTCATGCTCAATTAAACTGTTGAGATTAAGTATGGAAAACTATTACATTTGCTCACTGTTCACGAACTCAATCGAGCATTCAAGCCTGAAAAAATATTCACCTGGTGTATTTTTTCATCTTCTTGGATATTTTGTCATGGGAGACTGAACATTCATTACTTCTCTTGTAGCTCCCCTGTGTTATCTTCAGTGCATTCATGAATTCATTCTCATGAAAGTCCTCTGTCGAATGAATGTCTCTACCACTACACGATTTATTTCAGGATATTTCTTGTAAAGAGATTCAACCAAATTGGTAATGCACAATTTACCTCGTTTTATGCTCTTGGGACCATGGTACTTCTTAAATTCATCTTCTAGCAATTTTACCTCTTTTTCCCAGCTTTCAGAAGGCTCTGGTGAGTCCACCGAACGACAAAATTTTGATCCATGTAATTTGTGGATTCAGAGTCTGCGATTCAGAGCTAGTAAATGTATAGCTACCAAGGTTTGGACATGTCGATCTAAGCTTTTTTGCTACCCACCCAGAAAGGTAAAACATTGGCTTCCATTTCAGTTAGGGGGGTGCTCAATTCGTTCTCAGGAATCAAAGAGGCAATGATTTCTCTGGTGACATCTACTTCGCTATCTTTCTCCGAATGATCTTCTTCCTTCTTGCATAATACACCAGACATTCGAAGCACTTTGGCTGGAATATATTCGGAATCATCTTCGGTTCCTGTATTAGAATTATTTTGAAGGAGTCCTTGATTTCGCCCTAAAATAATCATTTTTAAACAATATAATGTGTCTAAAGGATCATCATTCAGACCATCTTTCGTCCTAATCTGAGAAAACAGATTTTCTAAAGCGTCCTGGTTGAGACGATGGGTGAGTATGCACTCAATACCATGGACACTCTTCAAATCTAATAGAAAATACTTCAAAGATTTAATGGATGTGATGATTCCTCTCTGAAAAAGCTGTATATTTTTCTTGCCACAGCATCTCATTGTTTCAATAAATTCAAGCATGTCGTTGAGAATTGAATCTTGAGATTCCAGATCTTTTCCATATGGGTTTTTGGAAGGTCTACCTGAAGGTTTGGGATTGTATGTATTCATCACATCGCACCACCTATCAATTATTTCAATACATTTTCCAGTTTCTTCAGCCAGCTGAGGATCAGCTGAGGATCAGCTCCCGGTGTCATAAATTGAAGGGCAGTGGCTGTCTTGTGCGACAATAACTGACACGTTTTCCTGACAGTTGGTCTCTGAGTCTTTTCCACGGTGACTTTCGTTCAAATTATGCAACATTTTTAGATCACGTTTCTTCTGATCATTTAATAATGCTACGATAGGATTTCTATTTACAATCTTCCCGCTCTTTAGCTGGAACCCAGTGTCTAAACACCAGTTCCGTACTAGTTTCAGAAGATGTGGCGCGTCAGCAAACATGTATATTTTTTTTCTTCCGTAGAGGGATGAGTAAACCAGGTTTTTTCAGTACTAATTCTTAGTTCCTTCTTAAGTCCAACATTTCCACCCCACATGTCGCTAACACATGCTTTTACAATGCTCGGCAAGTTTTAAAATAATAGAGTTTGAAATCTCGCAGGTTACTTTCACATTAAAATCAACAAAGAGAGGCACCTTCCATTGAGCAAAAAGTCCCCGAGCCATTATTATTTGCACATTGGAGTGTGGCCCGATAACTTCATCTCCTTTCCTGTCATATTCCATGACGCTTTTAACTTTCATTTCATCAAAAAGAAGAACAGTAATTTTTTCTTTCTTGCTCAGAAATGAACCAGCAACGCCCAGAAAGCGGAAAACATCTTGGAGAACTCCATTGTTCATATCGACTGTTGATGCCAATTTTTGCAGTGTAGACAGTCCAGGCAAAGGAATGTTCATTTTCTTCTTCAGAAAAAGATATGAACGCTTACTAATGTATCTCAGGGAAAATGCAAGAGATATTTCATAGTCTGTCCATTTAATTTTCTTTTTGTTCTATAAAAGGATGTATATTTGATTTTCGGTGAAAACCGAACCGAGTATTTCCCGGGCCTTTTTACGCACTCTGATTTCATCAATCCTTTTTCTCTTCATTTTACAAAGTTCTCTTTTAAGCCAGCCAATTTCTTGGCTTTTCAGTACGATTCTCTTCCCCAGCTCTGCGTTCTTTTGTCGCAACTTTTCATTTTCCATCTTCAAAACAACTGTTTGATTTTCCTCCGTTGTAGTTTGGACGTCATCACACACTTCTTGAACAGAGTACGAGCTTTCTAAAATTTGATTCACAGTTCTTTTATTTTCTCTCTTCTCACTACACATTTCTCGTTCACGTATCTGTAACTGGGTTTCTTCGGGTATATCAGTACCTAATTTAAGTGAAGGCACAGCAGTCTGTTTCAGTTTTCTCTTAGGAATTAAATTCAATAATTCTACTTTCAGGTCCCTCTCATAGTCATCCTCAGTAAAATGTTCAGAGCATATTTGTGAAGTATTCGGATCCACTTCCCGTCTCTTCTAGTACACAGCACCCATTTTTGCCCAATTAAATTGTCTTTAGGGAATGAATGATACTTTATATGCGCACTCCCGGGATCCCGCTTCGTTTTATTAAGACTGTTTGTACACGAAGCCACCATGCATCTCATTCCAGGCATCGTAGAACACTGAAAGAAATAATAAACATGAAAACTATAAGGTCGTACCACGAAGCTAATAATACACAAATGGCTCTTTCATTTAACGAGCACTTACCTATTACTTGGGGAAACGTGTAGAGCAGTACTTAATGAAGCACTATCAAACACCAATATATAATGACACGTAACGAAAATAGATAAACTCATCAACACAACACCATTAGGAATAGCAGAAGCTACCAGCTTACTGGAGACTGTGGCATTGGCTGTTGCCGGGTCTGAGCAATACGTCATCAGGTAGAGCGCATGCGCGCGGAACGAGGCAACCTCTTATATACGAACCTTGGCTTGGACCCACATTCTTTGCCGAGCAGTACGCCATAAGCTCTTTCACTAGACGCATCAAGTACAGGCCTAAGCCAGAAAATAAGGTTGAGACTTTGGAAGACATCGAGGTTAGACATCTGAATTACCTATATCAGTTTTAAAATTACACCATGTTCGTTTAGTAGTCATTTTTTCAACCTTATTATTATCATAAGTGCAAATGACCTAGATGTTACGCGCATCATACCACTAATCACCGCCGCATAAAGTCTTTCTCGACTGTGATTTTTAACGTATTTATTTTTATTACAGTACATTGTGTACATTATAAGTTGAAGTGTCAATTCAATACCGGTAGTAGTTTCCCTTATCATCTCCATCATAAGGACAAATGACCTAGATGTTACGCCCATTTCACCATTAATCACCACACACAAAAAATCTTCCTCACCTGCGAATTTTGAAATATGTATTTCTATTACGGTAGTTTGTAAGTTTGACGTGTCAATTCAACAGTAGTTTTCATTATCATCCTTATCAAAAGGGCAAATGACCTAGATATTACGCCCCCATTGTCCTTGGGGGCAAATGACCTAGATTATAAGTCCATTATACTTCTAAGGAGACTTGGAGACATTATCATCATTCCACCGGGCGAAGCCGGGTACTACTGCTAGTAAGTTTATAAAACTCACATGTGAAATAGAAGTAATAAAAATCAATTGCTGTATAACAATAACTCAATTTCACCCAAAAATGTAGTTAGAACCTTTTTATTCTCAGGTCGCGAATTATTGAGGAGAATGGTACTGAAGACTAGGAGAGATAGAGCGAGAAATGAAGACGTTCAAAGGGAAGTGAATGTACAGAAGCTGAATGATAAGCTGCAGGAGAATAGATTCAGATGGTATGGACATGTGAAAATGATGAATGATGAAAGAATCCCGAAACAAGTGATGGAGAGACGGATGACAGGAAAGAGAGGATGAGGAAGACCTCGAATACGGTGGATGGATTTGGTGAAGGACAGTGTGAGAGAACAAAACCTGGAATGGAGTTCAGTGGTTGAGGAAGGATGGTGGACAGAGTGAAGTGGAGGGGTGTGGTATATTCCCGGAATATACGAAACACGTTAGTCTTCACTTCTCTTTTGGGATTTTCCTCTTTCATGTCTTCTTAATCTCCCTTCTCCTTACAGAGACTTCTTTTGTATTCTTGCTTTCTCTCTGTGCTTTTCTCTATTCTTTTGCAGGAAATTGATTATGTTCTCCTTCGCTAACCCATGTGTGTCAAGCATCTTCATATTGCGACATCTTGCGGCGCCTCCCTACACTTCAACTTCTTGCGTTCGAAGGCTGAACTAACTCCTCTAATCACTGGTGAAGCTTGAAGTTCGCTCTTCCACTACAGATGACTCTGCAGACAACTCTTCTGGATCAAGACCAACTCTTGAAAAATGAAGAAATTTTCTTGCTTTCAATTATTATTTTATTTTGTTATGTTGTACATATGTGTTCCCCTACCCCTTTACTCCTCCCTCCCCCCTCTCGGCTCATCCTGCAGGCCCTTGATTTCAAACTACTCGCTCTTCGCTTGTGCTACATACTGGTAGTTCACTCCTACCAGGTGGTTACTATACATCTCGTGATGTTTTAAATTTTCAAATATCGTCGCCATGACATAGTGATACTTTAACGGCCGGCTGCGAGCGTCTTCAAGCATCATTCGCAACATTCGGTAACAGTACGGTTAGCTCAATAAGTAATACTAGTTTCTACTGACACCTGCTGAATACACAAATCCATAAATAGGCACAATTGGATAGGTATTTACCAGCTTGACAAGGGAAGTTGCACCTATTATGTCGCAATCCTCACCCGACTGTTGGCCGGAATGTTGTCTCTGAGCAGATGGGCTCACATTCCTCAAGGGGTGAACAAAGAATGCTTTCAGGACCGACGAAAATGTGATTGTACTAAGCAGTAAAATATGCAATATGATAAAAGAGGTATTTTACATTATTTTCATTAGATAAGAATTGGGACTTGAAACAGATAAAACAGATTTAATTAGTTTAAATCTAACGCAAATATGAAAAATTCTACACGGTTTGACTCTGAAATGACTTTAGCGTTAATAGCAGCGCTATGCAAAATTTCGTCCAAGTGACTGAAATTTTCAAGAACGTTTTATCGCACATCGCGTCGTAATTTTCAAGAACAAGAAAAATAACTGCTAAGAAAAATACGAAAAATTACTACTTCAAAAATCTACATAATTCAATTATACTGACAAAATTATACGGTTGGTCAATTGGATAATTACAGAACATAACTACAATTCTACATTATATAAAGCAATTTCTTTTCTACCTTGAGTTGACTCTGGTCTGGAGAATACCTTCGTCTCGCCTGCCAAACCAAACGTGTCTCGGAGCTCATCGTATCGCCCACAGCTATGAAGACCGGTTTGTGTCAGAACCAGCTGGCCTCTTCCCCCAGTGGAACAAGGTCGGTGACGTCCTCGGTGAACGACCTCGCCGTGAAACAGTCCGCTCTGCCTGCACTCCGTCTCCCGTTCACTGCAAGTCGTCTGGCTTCGACTCCCCATCTCTTCAGAATTGACATCTCGGTTCTTCAGAATTGATATCTCGGTTCTTCAGAATTGACATCTCGTCTCCGGTTGAAAATCGTCGTTTATACAAGCGTTTGCGAGTATTCTAGATGTATTAGAACTCTTGTAGAAAAGTAGAGGTTTGTTCGGTGATTTTGCGCATCACGTGGATGATCTGCTGCGCCTTCCATAATAGTGAATTCTGGAATTCAACTGTACATCTTTGTAGTTCCCACTTCCCTATGCTTTAGCTTAGCACATGGTAATTCTCATTTCACTGATGATATATTTAAGACTTCCCCGTTGCTGCTTTGTAACTTGCATTTTTAATGTAATGTTCAAGTATGCGTTCAAACGTAGTAATAGTGAATATCTTCTTGTCGAAATGTATTTATATATGCGATGTGAAAACAACTTTGTATTAAGCACTGTAATACTCGGCTATATACTGTTCTATTCTGCGTGATAAATGTAGCTTGCTCCTCAAGTTACAGTCTTGCTGTACTACACTCTTCTTCACTTCCAACTTTGATAAAGCATAGCACTGTTATAATAATACTGGCTTCTTCTCGAGGTCTTGACGCGATGAAATCTCAAATTGGAAAGAACTCTCTCGTCCCGTTCTCTGCGCTCGGCAAGTTGCAGTCTCTGCCTCCCCTCTCGTGGTGTGACGTAACTTCTACCACCTCTCCTCACTTCAGTCCGTAGTTCGACCTTCGTCTCTTCTCCTCTTTCATGACGTAACTCTCGCTTCAAGTGGCGTGATGTCTCTCGCAATGTAGACCTCCCACATTCATATAATAGAATATATATCCATCTTTAAATCATTCCTTCTTTCTTGCCTTTCATAATTGCATAAGATGTATAGTATTTCACTCATTTCCATACAGATTTTCCCATATTTCTCGAATTTTTAATGAATAAAAGATTTTCATCCACTCTTTCATTTTTCCTGGGTCTTGGTTCATATCTAGATTGGTTCTTTGGTAATGCCCTCAAATAAATTCTGGCGCAGTACTAATGAGGAACGTGTTAATGAGGTTCTTCTGTCTTTATCTTAATATCTAGAAGACTGAGAAATGAAACTCCCACCCACTAACAGTCCCTCCACCAACTCTATTCACTGAATGTGTAGCTACTACTGCTGTGATACACTTGTTAAGCCCCAAACTAGAATTGTAAACAAATATGCAGACATGACCTACGAGTACTCTGCTGAGATGATGGTAAAAACCTATAACTAAAAAATACAAAAAAGCAGTGTTTGTCTACTAATACTGTGTATGGAGACTTGTGGAGATATGGAGATATGTTCTCAGAATGTAATTATACCTCTAGTCCCCTCAAGACCTAAGCGGTCCCTTTGATGTTCTGGTCTGTGAGAGGCTAACGCACCAGGAAATAGTTCCCACTTGTTCTGCTTGTTTTTGGCGCAAAAGATTTTCCAGCATACATTGCTATGTTTCCATAAGCTGGCTAGATTACTCTTCAGAATTTCCTTTGTAAAAATCTATGAATAAATTGTTCATTTTCTCGTTATTTAGGAGCTTTACCAACTTTGCTTATCATGTGATGAATTTGTGTGTGTGAATATAATTCTTAGTGGTATTTGGAACTATAAGCAGAGTAATTCAGTACGAATTTGATATTATATTACATTTTGTTATGTACTAGCCTTGTTTGAGCGGCAAAAGAGCACCCGAGTAATTGGATTTCATAGCAAATCAGGCAACACTGTTACGAATGCACAAAGTTCAACATGGTTTCCTCGAGTAGACAACATGTTCAAACGGGAGATTTAAAGCTTGATTCACCAAGAAAATATTTCAAAGCTAATAAAAATGGAGAGAAATTGAGTAAAAGGAGCAAACAAATGATTTTATATGTACTGTACTGTAGCAGGTTGAGGGATGCCGGAAGCACAAGAAAGGAGAGAGAGGAGATATGTGGGGGGATATATTGCTCACGACTTGACCTGACGTTTGGTATAGGCAGTTGGTAGTCCCGTGGACTCTGTAAATAGGCATGCTTATGGCTGCAAAGGCACACATTGCAAGTGGAAAAATTATGTATAGGCTTGTAAATTAGGGAGACAGTTGCATGGAGTTGAACATTGAACATTATTTATAAACATGCATATAACTAAGATTAAAATATCTTGACTTTACGATGTGCTAAATTCCAAGTTTATTGCCTACACCTAATCAGAGACATTGAATCTGGGGTTCAAAAACCTGAGATTATTAATACCCAGTTGGTAGCTGTGGTGACTCTTATAATAAGCAGTCATATCTACTAAAGTATACATTGCAAATACAAACTTGGATGAAATCCATTTGTAGTTATAGATGTCACATGCAGTTTAACATTGAACCTATCAGCACGCACAGAATTATTTCGGCAACACAGCCATGCTCGGGTTGTTAATCAATGCTGCGGAGCAGCACAGGTCTTCTAGTACAATAGAATATTGGAATGGTAGTACATAGTGTCGAGTGGTGGCACGCTTTTTAATTCCGGTATATTCCCGTATATTTCCCGAACGAAAATCGACCAAATTCCCATGTATTTTAGATCTCCCCGAGACTAGAGTTCGCATACCGAATGGCTGATAGATGAATTGTAAAGCGTAAATCAAGTTTTTCTAGCGAAAGTGTAACTGCATAGCGACAGTATGTTTTTACATGATGAGACGTCTAAACACCCTAGAGACAAATGAAGTCCATCTGGATTGGTCATTATCCAGATCAGAGACTATCCAGATTACGACGAAGTATAACTTGTGATTGTGAAAGTCACGGGAATCTTGTCATACAAGAACTGTGCCGATCACATCCAATTGCGTACCGTGAACACGATTACCCCAAAGTCAGACTGCGCTCCACCGTAAACTCATGACCACAGAGTAGAAACTGAGAGAATAAAGTCTACCAGCTTTTGAGTGGCGCAGATACCTACTCACCACATTCGATCATACCCGTCTGCGAACTCGCCACTCTCCACTTTGCTAGGCCAACGGAAATCTCGTCAAACGGCCGGGAGCGGCGTTGATAGCACACATAGCGACATCTTTCCGTGTCTGTCCGCGACAACCGAGATCTCGTCAAAAGGACGGTGAGCGGCATCGATTGCGTAACATTGTGATATTTATTCGTGCCCGACAGTGAGAATCTCGTCACACAGACGGCGAGCGGTGTGTATTGCGTAACATCTTAATATTTCAGTCTCGAGGAGGCCGCGAGCATAATGGGAATCTCGTCAAATGGCAATAGATTGGCGTCGATGCGTAACATCGTGATATTTATCTGTGTCCGACTGCGAGAACAAGGGAGTCTTGTCAATATTTCTCAGTATCTCACCAAGATAACGGGAACCTCGTCAAACGAACCACGCCGATTACGTAACATTGCAATATTTATCGATATTCGACCGCGAGGATAAAGTGAAACCTGTCAAACGGCCGAAAGCAGTGTTGATCGTGTAACATCGCAATACAGTACCTTTCCGCATTTTCCCCAGTCCCCAGCCTCCATCTCGAAGCCGTAGGAACAGCAGAAATTTAGTTAAAGTGACACACTGCGACGTAGGCGAAAGGCAAAGTAGCATAATGGTTCCTACTTCTGCTGAATATCCTTCCCATTATGTTGAGTTTTGCAAACATACACACTGACATAAGAATATCAGCTCTGCATAAAAATAACTGGTCTTCTCCGTGAATAACAATGCAGGCCGTGTCCTGTCTGTCATTGTCTAGCAACGAGTGCGGCGCGGCCAGGCAAAGCAGTCGCATGAGACGCTGTTGCGTCGCGATGTTAGTAGGTTCTCACCCCAGCAGTGGCGCAAAATGCGGATGGCGGCGTGGTCTGCAGGCGAAATAAAAGGCCGAGCGTCAGGACTCTACTGAGCGTTCGGAGGCTAAGAAGTCGGGCATTATGAGACTTTTCAAGATTTCCAAGATCAAATGTGTAATGTTTGTATATTTCCCGCATTTTTCCTGGGTCACTAAAATTCCCGTATATTTCCCGCATATTCCGCTCGACACCCTGTAGTCTTAAAAGCTCCACAGTGCAATGCTTATAGGTTGTTTTTATCAGTAGGCTTTAGTATTGTTATATTAGTTATTTCTTGAGCAGTACCAAGAGCTCATGATTCAACGTACCCAAAAGCTTGTTTAAATGGGTGAGTGGAAACTGTGTTCGAGCCATTCGGTTTGAGTGCTGGTTTCCCATACATGGGTCGGATTCGCCCAATGCAAGGATCTACGGCAGGCATTCTCAACCTTTTTAAGACTGTGAGCAACACCTTCTTACCACACAAAGAACACGAGCACCATTAAATCGCATATAATAATAATAATTATTCAACAAGCATGCGCCTCTCATCCCTTTTCCTACCTGTCTCTTCCTCTGAAGTGGTGGAATAAGTAGTAATGGATTCATCGCTCACCAGGCATACTGCAACTGCTTGCATGACTCATGCAGATAGATACATTTACGTGTGGACAGTCCAGTCAAATCAGCATCTGTCATGTTACTCATGAAACAGGTGTGTCCAATTATTCTTACCGTAGATTAAAAAGTACTATTTTAGAAATAGATTACATTTCTGACGGTCAAAACTTGTGATGGAAATACTATTATTCTAGTCTGTGCAATAAAATTCGAATTGAAGAATGGATCTCATGGGAGCTTGTACTCGCGTGCACATTTTGGCTCGTATGACGAGAGCACCCAGTTGAGAACGCCTGCTCTAGAGTAAAAAATTGTCATTTGTAGCTCTTCAGTCGGTCAACACTATTGCAATGCTTGACAATAGTCACTGCTCTTCGCTCGTTTGAAGAGATTCCCACTGTTCCAGCGGTCACATGTTCACGATTCCAGGATTATCTAGCTTTGTCAGACACGTGTTCATGGTCTGGCTCGAGAAACATGAGAGGGTATTGTGTTGTTATGTGATCAGCCGTCCGTCCGTACAAGCTTGTAGCATGAAAAAACAGGGATAAAGCATTGGGATCGTATGCAGTTGATACTGTTTTTTGAGTAGGCTTCGTTGATGCACTTCTTGCTGTCCCTGCATCTTCAATTTTGTGATATATGACAAGAAGTAGGTACAGCAACATTTTGTATTGTCTGTTTCATAACATTCATGCTACCCTAGGAGAATAGCGATCACAAATTCAGATCAGTGCAGGGGTTTAAGCACCTACCCACATACATACAGAATTTCAGTTTCATTAATAGGCCTATACATAAAATTATTGTTTGAAGACCCTGATTACAATGAGGTAGGAAACAATTCTCAACAAAAAATCAAGCCCTCTGAGGTTTTAAGTAATTTACAAACTACAGATGCAAAAGATTTTGGCAAAGTAGCTCAAAAATGGCCCAATCGTGATTCACACAAGAACCTTTACAAAGGTGTCAGAGATTATAAGCACATCTTACTCTAGTAATTCCTTAGAGGGAGGGAGGAGTTCATCGTTTATGAAAACTAGATACAGTGTCTCAATCATAACAATAAGGTAAAGGAATTTAACACGAACCTTCAAACATCCGAACAAAACGAGATCTGAATCTTCTGTGATAACTACTTGAGCAATTCCTTGAAGATTAAGGTAAGCCAACTGTGCATCTGCTTCGTAAGGTGCTACGATACAGTCCACGTTCATGCGTCGACATTCACGTATAAGGTTTAATGCCATAACATGTGACACATCAATACTCCGACGCAAGTAATTGCGTGCTTCATCTGTGCGTCCAGCACGAAGTAGTTCTGCAGCCCTTTTTCTGTTCGATTCACGAGATCTGAAGAAAATGAAGAATAATAGGATTACAAAGAATTCATAATGGTTAACTCAGTGAAAAGGTGCACAATTTCTCAACATTAGTTCTACCATAATATTAACACTTTATTATCTTTCAAATATAGATTAATATTGGTACACCTTCTGCATCACAAACAGCTTTCAAAGAGATTGTAAGAAAACAGAAGAGATGTAATGCAACATGAACTTATTAGGCTTCTTGTAGCTTTAGTGACAATGAGATCAACAGCCCTATGCATTTACTTTGTGCCAATGCTGTTAGTTAGTCTTATGGTCAGAGGAGGATTTATTTCTCAACCCTAGGCAGAAATAAACTTGTCACCCCCACCTTCAAATTAAATAATTATCACAATTAGGGGTGCTATTTAACAGTGATAAATGTCCATCTTGCTTCCATTCAGTCTTTCTATACCATACAACCTCTTCAGCTGCCAACAGGACCGCATTCTTAATACTATTCCAATCCGTATCGATGGAATTAGTTGGACTCTCTTTATCAATTTTTTCCATGTCAAAATGTTTCTGTTTAGAGCACTTTGCATTAAAGACCTTGCAAATTCTTTGTTGGGAACTTATCTTCACCAGTAAGTGATCCGAGTCAACATCTGCCCCTCTGAGTGACCGTACGTCCTGAATGTATAATACAAATATAAATCTATAAGCACGTGATCTATCTGATTTTTAGTCACTTCATCAGGTGAATACCATGTCGCCTTATGTATGTGCTTATGCTGAAAGGTTGTGTACTAACCACCATTCCTTTACTAGAAGTAAGGTCGACCATCCTCAAACCATTATCATTTGTTACTTCATGCAAGGTCTCTTTGCCAACTGTAGATTGTAAGGCAGCTTCCTTCCCTATCTTTGCATTGAAATCCCTAAGGATTAACTTAACATCATGTCTTGGAGCTTCCGCAAGAAGATTGTCTAGTTCAGTATAAAAGAGCTCTTTTTCTTCTTCTGTAGAATCTTAGAAGCATGTGCACACAGTATTGTAGTACTAAAAATTGTTCCTCTAATCCGGATTGAGCACATTCTTTCATTTCTTGGTGTAAATTTCACCGCAGCTCCCAAAATATTCCTATGTATAGCAAAACCTGTTCCTAAAATCAGAACTGCATGTGAATGAATCCAAGACGAAGTATGTAGTGATGGAAAGAGAAAGGTCAATTCCTAGGGACCTAATAGTAGAAAGAAAGAAATTTGAGCATACTTGTAATTTTAAATGCTCTTGGTTCCCTTATAACTGATGAGAAACAGCAACTCTGAAGAAATTAAAGAGAGAATTAATGCTGGTAATAGATGTTATTTTGCCACTACTCAACTATTGAAATCCAGAATATCACACAGATGTAAGAAAACCATTTATAAAGTTATCATACGACCAGTAGTGACCTATGGATGTGAGACATGGGTGGTAACACAGTGAAGTACTCAACAGATGAGAAAGGAAAATATATGGACCTACCCAAATTAATGGGGAATGGCAAGTGGGCAAAAATATTTATAATCTTTTTGAAGACCCTCCTATCACAATAGAAATTAAAAGAGCAAGGATACCTTGTCTTGGTCATATTCAGCGTATGATGGAAAGGCGCACCAGGTCTTCCTAAGTAGACTAAAAGGTCGAAGGATAGTTGGACACTTAAGGAAACGCTGGCTGGATGACTTCGAGGAAGACCTCTGCACCCTTGGAGTCAGAAACTGGAGGAAACAAGCAGAAAATCGTGAAGGCTGGAGACTTGTGGTGGAGCAGGCCAAGGTTCTTTGTGAGCTGTAGCACCTCCGAATAAGGTAAAGTAAGGATACATAAAATGGCAAATTGAGAACATTTCTCATGTGGTATTAAATATAATACTAATAATGCTATTGGTGTTACATCCCGTAACTACAGGGTGCCGGAAGTTTGCCCCAAAGGGGTTCTTTAATGTGCCGGTAAATCTACCGACACTGCTCCCTCACATTTGCGCATCCTCAAACGCCAACTGAATGCTCTAGGATTCGAACCTGCAACCTTGGCCACTGCAGGTAAGAACTTGACCACTGCACCACGCAGCCAGCCCTGGTATTAACTGGCATGAAGGGGAAATGCAATAAAGATGGGTCAATCCAGGCCAAGTGGTCCAATATAAAAATAAATGGTTGCTTGACCATCTCAGAAAAATTTGATACTTGCTGGGTTTGTTCCTTATCATGAAGTGAGCTTAAAAATATTTTTTGAACTTTTTTTTTATTACCATTTTTAAATGGCGGCCATTTTGTTATAGGCCGATCGTGGTTTCTTCGTGTTTGTAAGCATCTGCAGTTTTTTAAATATCTCGGCAATGGGTTCCTCTAGGCCTATTGTGCCCGTTTAGACCGGAGTCCGCACGACCACATATGCATTTTACCAATAATCAGTCAGCACGAGAGTCAAAATATCCCGGAGCGCCAAATGGGTTAAAGCAAATCGCAAAAACGACATCAAATGAAAAAAATGCTCTACTGATCTTTGGCTCAATGCAACAATAAGGATAGAAGGAGATTCAACTGGGCGTAACACATCAAGTAAAATTATCTCATTTTATTTTGAATTTAAAATTGACTGCAAAAATGCTTAAAGTTGCATCACTCACGTGTGGCGACCCACACTCCTATTTACACAATGTACAGAATTTTTCCAAACACATTTGACAATTATCTTTGGAAACACAAGTCTGATTATTAGTCCTGTAGACTGTGTTCCAAAATTATATTCATTACTTGTGATTAAATCCAGTTCAAATTTAATTGTCTTTACTGGAAATATCGTAGTTCACTGTTTGAATTTTTACATAATATTAACACTCGTAGAATAATTGTTCATAGAATTTTTAACTTTCACTTATTTTTCCAGTTTCAAAAAATATTATTTCTGAATCAACACAAATTATTTACACATATTAATAATATCATCTGAAAAGTATTTGACCTTGAGCATAGCATCGAAGAACTTGTGCGAAGCACAACAAAAATTAATTGTTCTTCTGACATAAAATGTTTCGAGAAGTGACTCGATTATGAACTTTCAAGTTCCTAACAAAATATATGATTTCTGAATCATCAACTTGATCAATAAATTGTTGGACCATTCAACTATTTAATTTTCCACTTGGGAACATTATTATGAAAAATATTTATATTAGCAGCCATTTTAGTAACTTTCACAACTTGCAATTCTTCGACAGAATGCGGAAATAATAATTGTAGCTTCATAATAAATTCATTTATTTCATGGCACTAGGATTGAAAATATCCTTCAAATTATTCGTGGTTATAGAATTATTTTTAATTGGCAGTGGCCCATTCTATTATTTGTGTAAGAACACAATATTCCAACAACAACGGCAAAGGTCTTCCTCTGAAGAAGAATAAACTACTATCATGACAAATCCGGGATCTAGCAAAATCAAAGTCTAAATGGAATCCGTAAACAAGGTTGAAATAAGAACTGATGGTTTCTAAGAAATAACCTTCGGGTCATTCATACGACGAAATGTGTAGTTCCAATACTCCTACTATAAACCTGAGCCATCGAACCTGCTATTTGATTGATGCTCGAAAAAATCTCCTCATTCCTGCGACTTAAACATGCGCACCTGGGAATGGCATTTCAACTACTCCACACATAAATTTTCTTCCCAAAATTTATACAATAAATCAAGCCTCTGCTTGTTATCAACACTGGAAGATTAATAAACTTACAAGTTTATTTTATTTTACCATTCAGTTCAACCCGTGAATTTATCATACTTATGAAAATCTTTATTTCACTTTCGAATGTATTTACGTCATGATTTTATATTAATACAAAAATATCCTATTTGATACAATTATCAATTGCTTCCCGTTTCATGCCTCTCCGTGTTATCTGAAAAATATACTTTGCTCATTGCAAATATCAACTGTTCAACCAGAACTGAAATGTTGGTTGAATGCGGGCTTGCGCTAACCACTCTCCTTCGGAAAATCTCCTGTTCCAAACTAGAAATGATTAAACTACTTCATAGGCTCTCTCTCAATACATATGATTATTAGAAAATATAATATCTAAGAATTATTTAGAAAAGTTATAAAAATTATCATTATTATTATTATTAGTTATATTATTTTAAATATATTTAATTATTATCTCATTATGTGAGAATCCACATGTTCGAACCTTCGAATATGGAAAAAATATCCATTCCTCAACAAAAATAATTATTAACTTTTACAGTTACATCGGCTGATTACCGTGATTTCCCAAAAATATGAAATATTCAAATAAATGCTCGATATGCTCGGTCATCGATCCTAAACTGTTCTGAGTGCTGAAAATACTCAGAATAACTCTAATATGTCTTGCGTAAATCATTGCAAGATTTAAATACGAAGAAAAATAAATGTGTTGGTCATCTGCCGAAAAATAGTTTGTTCCAATTAGCTAGGCATAATATAAAGTCAAAATGTGGCTTACATTTCTTGATGGTCTTGAAGCGTAGCGAACCTGGTTTGTACCAGATTTATCCATAAACATGCCCTATCGGACAAGCACGTATAATCGTTGTATCGGCCGCCATTATATACCCACAATCCGTCTAACAAGACATAGTGGTAATATCTCTTGACGTTTGAAGTAACTGTTGATCCATTTTAATATTGGCTTCTGTTAACTGCATAACAGTTTGCTTAAATGGGGTCAGATCTAAGTGATCTATTCTCAGATATGTCAGTTGTAACATAACTCACGGTAATCTTTTCAGTACAAGAAAACACTGACAGTCTAACCAATCAACGGCTGTTCTGAAGATCGTTCCCTGGGCATGGCTTCACACCATCTACCATGCGCGAAGCAACATGTAGTTTCCCTGCGTTGGCTAATGAACACCACCGTGATAGACTGGTCTTCAATGTACTGATAGATCGGAGTGGTTATTAAGTTACAAATATGAAAACTGACTGAATTGGACTTAAAATATCCAAGTATTAGGTTATTACTGGACTGTGACAAAGTACTAATTCTAGACAAAGTCTAGCATATGTCCATGTGAAAATAAAAATATTTCACCAATGTCTGTAGAAAATCAATCACCTCAGTGATTCTCCCTGCCGGAAACTTACTAAGTTCCACTCGTAGCGCAGCACTTTTGTGACTATCACAACTTTGAAAATAACTTCTGCGTAGATCCGGCAACCATGTGCCTTGGCTCAGCGTAGTGGCACCTTGCTAGGCAAGTGCTTGTGTCGAAGTGAGCTATTGATGCCTAAGCCAGCCGGCTTTTATTCAAAACAGTCAGGGTCACGCGTCATCACGCTGAAATCTAGAAATCCTCATATCTCTGGTATCCCTGGTCCGATTTACTTGATACTAAGTGCAATCTCTTTCATTTGGCCGTGCCAGTAATCTGATCCAAGTCTCAAGTCTCTACTCTATGGCTAACTATTTAATCAATAAATAGCCTCGACCTCTGCTATTACTCGCTACGTCACTTGACATGCTCTTAGCGGTATATTCTTTCCAATTGCTTCGAGAAGCAATGGAGTGCGATATTCAAATATCTCAACTTTCAAAAGCGGCTGTAGCCTTTCCCTTGATATTTAGGTGTCTGAATCTTGGAATACCCATTCCTAGAGTTGGGCACACTATCTAATAAAAAGCATTGAATTCAGTACACTTTGGCCTACACATTGAACCCATTATCACTAGGGTTCGTGTGTCCTTTTACAGATTTTTAATTACTCAAAGTTTTTGTTTTGAAATTCAAAAATCTGAATTTTCAATCAATAATTTTTTTATGAAAGGACAGTTTCTCATCCCTAATATTTTTTGTGCTACTACACTTCACAGTAGTGTAATTGTTTATAAAGTTTCAGTGGTGAGAAGTTACCCCTTTAAAAGTTACAGGCTTTTAAAAAACTGATTTTTGAAAAATTTTCAATTTTTGACCTGCAATATTTTGGTTGGGGGACCAGATAAAAATCTGAAAATTTCACATTTTAAAGATCTTTACAGTAGTAAACTTCAGTATAAATTTGAAGTTTGAGATTTAATTGGAAGTTAGTTTAAAAAAATCACAAATATGATAAAAAGAAGGTTTTATAATTCGCAATACATCTAGTCTAATGTGGGTAAGTATTTTCAACTTAAGATCTAAATTAAAATACATTCAATTTATGTAAACAATATTTAGGCCTTACTTGTTGCTAAACATTTCTAAATAGAAAACTGAAAGAGGCTGTTTGGCAGCATGTGCAAGTCTGTACAGGCTCACTGACAGACAATACACCACGAGTCTCAACATGTCTGTGAGTTACCTAGTCAAACACTGCAAGTCTGTACAAGTCTGTGAGCTAGCTATCTTGTTTCCCCTTCCACTCAATCTGTTCTCTCCCACTTAGTTGTCCATGAGCTTTTACAGTGAGCAGTTGTATTATTGTAGTTAAATGGAGCCTCAGTGTTCAATTGGCATTTTTACTAATGAAGTATGTCACAAAAGTGTTTATGGAGTGTTTTCTAAAGAAATTACAGTGATTGAAAATTACAGTGAAGAAGAAAAAGTGCTGTTTCGTTTAAGAGTTCACCTAGATGTCAAATCAAGCTGTAAATACCATGAAGTAAAATACTTGAACAAATTTCATCACCTCTATGGACAATCTTGGTTGGACCCATTGAAGAAACACAAGAAGCCTATAACTAAAGGACTGAGAGAAATAACTTCAGATCAATACTGTAAAAATTAAAATCCTGTCATTAACCTAATACCAGGGAAATCATTATGTCCAACCTGTTTTATACAAAGGTATTTGTGGCTAACAAAGATAGGGCTAGTGCTAGTTCTGATGAAGAATTTGAAATTTAGAAGAAACAATAACAAAAGTAGACTCAGCTTGTAAAATCCTTGGTGTATCTCCTGCAAGTAAAATTAGGAAATTAAATGAAGAGCAGAGGCCGTCTGCCTTGAAAGCCAAAATTGAGAAAGTTTCAACTTCAATTAAAAGAAATTGAGAAATCTCCTTTCAAAAGGAAATTAGTTTAAACCCAGGAACTAGTTCACAAAATTTGCCAGCAGAATATGAAGATTTGATTGAAAACCTAAAAATTAATGTGAGATTTCAAATAAAGAAGAAAAGATTAAGATTATCAGTTTACTGCCAAATTCTTGGAGTAGGGCAAAAATAAGTGATGAATTCAAAGTGTCAGAACGCTTAGTTAAAATAACAACGCAAATAGTATAAGAACAGGGAATCTTACCTGTTTTGCAAAAGAAAAATGCAAATAATTTGATAGATGATAGCATAATCAAAAAGGTCATCATGTTTTACAAAGATGACAACAATAGCCGTTTGATGCCTGGAAAAAAAGATTGTGTTCCTGTGAAAGAAAATGGTACTAAGATTTATAGACAAAAGAGGTTACTTTTGTGTAATTTAAATGAGCTTTTCAGTGAGTTTAAAAAAGAAAATCCTGAAATTAAAATTGGAAGATCAAAGTTTTGTGAGTTGAGACCAAAATGGTGTATTATCGCTGGAGGATCTGGCACTCATAATGTTTGTGTTTGTTTGTACCACCAAAACGTAAAATTGATGATTAGTGGAGCTAACCTTAAAGTACACTACAAAGACCTCTTAGAAATTCTAGTTTGTAGTATTGACAGCTATAACTGTATGTAAAGGATGTAAACGAAAGATTCAAGAAGAGTATAAAGGAAGGACTAATGAAAAACCCTAAACAAACTTCAATTGCAGACGAATGGGCACTTTTGAAGAATGAAATAACAAAATCCGCAGAAGAAAACATTGGTAGGAAAGAAAGAATAGGTAGAAAACCGTGGATCGCTCAGGATATACTAGAATTGATGGATGAAAGGCGGAAACACAAGAATCTAAGAGATGAAAAGGGGAAAGCAGAATACAGACGTCTGAGAAATGAGGTTAACAAGAAGTGCAAGGAAGCGAAAGAAGAATGGTTGAATGAGAAATGTGCAGGTATAGAAAATTGTCTGAAATTAGGAAAAGTAGACACAGCTTATCGAAGGATTAAGAATGCTTTTGGGGAAAAGAAGATTAAGTGCTGTAATATTAAGGACACAAATGGAAAGCCTCTAACAGATAGGGAAGAAAAGGTTGAGAGATGGAAAGCTTACATTGAGAGTTTGTATAAGGGAAAGGAGATTGAGAATCATGTACTGGAAAGGGAGGAGGAAATTGATGAGGATGCGAAAGGAGATTTAATATTGAGATCAGAATTTGATAGAGCTTTGGAAGACTTAAGCAGGAACAAAGCACCAGGCATAGATGATATACCGATTGAGTTGCTACGCTGCATAGGAGATGAAGGTCTGATCAGGTTATTTCACTTGGTGTGTAGGATTTATGAGACAGGTGAGGTACCCCCTGATTTCAAGAAGAATGTAATCATCCCTATACCAAAGAAAGTGGGAGCTGACAGATGTGAAGATTACCGTACAATCAGCTTGATTACTCATGCTTCAAAGATCCTGTCTAGAATAATTTACAAGATGATTGAAAGCCAGATAGAAACGGAGTTGGGTGAAGACCAGTTTGGTTTCAGGAGAAATGTAGGAACAAGGGAAGCTGTACTAAGTCTTAGGCTGATTTTGGAAGGTAGAATAAGGAAAGATAAGAGAACGTTTATGGCTTTTGTAGACTTAGAAAAGGCTTTTGATAACGTTGATTGGACTAAATTGTTTGACATTTTGAAATCGATCGGAATAAAGTACAGGGTGATATACAATCTGTACAGAAACCAGACAGCAGTCATTCGAGTTGAAGGACATGAGAGAGAAGCTGGTATTCAGAAAGCTGTAAGGCAAGGCTGCAACTTATCACCCATACTTTTCAATCTTTACATTGAACAAGCAATGAAGGAAATTAGAGAAAAATTTAAAGTGGGAGTGAAGATTCAAGGAGAAATAATTTCAACTCTGAGATTTGCTGATGACATTGTCATCTTGGCCGACGAGCCTGAGGATTTGAATGAGTTTTTGAACGGTATGGACTCCGTCTTACGGAAAGAATTCATGATGAAAATAAATAAATAAATGTAAAACAAAAATACTGGAATGCAGCCGAAATAAATCAGAAACCTCTATGGAGATCAAATTGGCAGGTGAAAAGCTGAAGGAAGTAGGAGACTTCTGTTACTTAGGAAGCAGAATAACCAGTGATGGACGAAGCAAAGAGGATATTTAAAGTAGGTTGGCTCAGGAAAAGAAAGCATTTCTACAAAAAAGGAATCTGCTGACTTCGAATATAGATTTAGGTATTAGGAAGTCATTTTTGAAAGCCTTTGTCTGGAGCGTGGCGCTCTATGGAAGTGAAACTTGGACTATTGGTGCAGCAGAAAAGAGGAGAATTGAAGCATTTGAAATGTGGTGTTACAGGAGAATGATGAAGATCAGATGGGTAGATAGGGTTACAAACAAAGAGGTATTAAGACGAGTGGGAGAGGAGAGATGTTTCTGGCGACTGCTAATGAAGAGAAGAGATAGGTTGGTAGGACATATACTAAGACACCCAGGAATAGCAAGCTTAGTTATGGAAGGAAGGGTCGAGGACAAAAACTGTAGGGGTAGACCAAGGTTAGAATATGTTAAACAGATTGCCTCGGATGTAGGGTGTCGGAGCTATGTAGAGATGTAACGAATAGCTCAAGACAGGGAGGCATGGAGAGCTGCATCAAACCAGTCAAAAGACTGAAGACTCAAACAACAACTGTATGATGGGAAAATGTAATGAGTGTCCTGGCAAACAAGCGTTATTTGACATGTTTGAAGAATCAGAGGAGGAAGATTTGATACCAGACAATATTGAATATAAACAATGGGTAACTCAAGACAGAACAGAAATGGTAATCATAAAACCACAAGAAGAATTTTTTGAAGTGTTTGTAGCGAAACTTGAAAATCTTAAAATGCATAATTTTATTGCAAAAGCTCAAGGTAAATATATGAAAGATAAAAAGCAGTCTTTGACAATTCATGAATGCTTAGTTCTTGCAGACTTTTCAGAAAACTTCTCGTTTGTTGTGCAAGATGAAGTGCAAGGACACCACTGGGTAAACAAACAAGCCACAGTTCATCCCTTTGTGTTTTATTACAAAGATGAACTAGACTGCCTTAAAAGTCACAGTTTCTGTGTCATAAGTGACCACCTTGAGCACAACACTTGAACAGTACATGCCTTCCAAGTTCAGTTAGTTAAATACATTAAAGAACACCACCCGTCCATTAAAAAAGGGATTTATTTTTCTGACGGGGCTTCATGTCAGTATAAAAACAAAACAAAACTTTGTTAACATATGCTACCACCAAGAAGACTTTGGTATGAATGTAGAATGGCATTTTTTTGCATCATGCCATGGAAAGAATGCGTGTGACGGTGTCGGTGGTACAACAAAGCGAGCTGTCACAAAAGCAAGTCTTCAGCGAGCATATGAAAACCAGATTCTGACTCCTCAACAAAAGTTTGAATTCTGTAAAGAAAAGATCAAAGGTATTACTTATGTTTTTGTTAGGTCAGAGGAAGTCCAAGAAATGTATGTCAACATCTTGGAGGAAAGGTTCAACACCTGCAAAAAGATAAAAGGTACTCGATCTTTTCATTGTTTTATACCACAGTCAGACAACCTGCTGAAGTGTCAGTTAACATCAACTCTCCAGACAGTGTACTCCACAAAACTGGCAAAGCTGTGCCACTGACAATTCAAAATAAAGACATAGTGGCTTGTGTCTACGATGGTCAGTGATGGATTGTAGAAGTCGACAATGTTGATAACCAAAACCAATATTTGCACGTCATATTTTATCACCCTCCAGGACCAAGAACTTCACTAAAAAAAAAAAATGAAAAAGATCAAGTTTGAATGCCAGTTAAAAAAGTACTAAGGAAGCTGTCTCCTCTGGAGTTTACTACTGTGACAGGGTGAACATTTAACATAACTCCCAAAGTGTGTGAAGAAATCTCCCAGATATTTAACGAGCCACTAAGTAAATAAAAAATAACTGTCAGTTTAGCTATTTATAAACCTATAAATGTTGTTAAATTTCTTTTAAAAAGGTTTAAACTTAAGAATTGACATTGAAAGTCTTGATTGTTTATTATTTTACAATTTGTATACTTTATCATTTCGTTTAAACGACACATACACATCATTGCACAACTGTAAATAAGAATGGTCTAGCCAATTTTTTACTTAAAATTCTTTATTTATTTAGTTCTACCAATTAAATACAAATTCATTACTATGCAACTTGTGTATTTTATTCACCCTACATTTTGTGCCTCAAAAGTTGAGTAATTGCAAACGTAATTTTACTAATATTTTTTAAACTAACTTCCAATTAAATCTCAAACTTGAAATTTATACTGAAGTTTACTACTATAAAGATCTTTAAAATGTGAAATTTTCAGATTTTTATCTGGTCCCCCAACCAAAATATTGCAGGTCAAAAATTGAAAATTTTTCAAAAATCAGTTTTTAAAAGCCTGTTACTTTTTAAGGGGTAACTTCTCAAAACTGAAACTTTATAAACAATTACACTACTATGAAGTGTAGAAGCACAAAAAATGTTAGGGATGAGAAACTGTCCTTTCTTAGAAAAATTATTGATTGGAAATTCAGATATTTGAATTTTAAAACAAAAATTTTGATTAATTAAAAATCTGTAAAAAGACACATGAACCCTAGTGATAATGGGTTCAATGTGTAGGCCAAAATGTACTGAATTCAATGCTTTTTATTTGATAGGCCTAGAGCAACCCATTGCCGATATATTTAAAAAACGCAGATGCTTACAAACACAAAAAAAACCACGATCGGCCTATAACAAAATGGCCACCATTTAAAAACGGTAATTCAAAATAAGTTCAAAAAAATGTTTTTAAGCTCACTACATGATAAGGAACAAACCCAGCAAGTATCAAATTTTTCTGAGATGGTCAAGCAACTTGTGCTGGACCACTTGGCCCATATGGTATTTTAGAGGCACTAGGGAGTATAGTAAGTTGCAATAAAAGCCAACAATTTCTGACATGCCCTTGTTTACGAGGATGCTTAGCACCATTCTCACGCTGCTTTGCAGAAATCTCATTGCCCTTAGTTCGCAAAGATGTTCAATGTCGCTACTGCGCCGATATGTAGAAATTTCAATACAAATTTGTGGGAAAATTCGAACACATTGTTGGTCTTTGAGGCATATACTCCTTCATATGCTGTAAAAGGTTTTCATATACTCGTTCCCAGAGATTCTGCTACAATGTGGCAAGCTTTTAAATTCATAGTTCCTACAAAATATGGTACACCTTTCAAGATGGGAACCGTAACCTCTAAATTACAACTTTTACTTTCTTTTTGTTTTACCATAATTCATGTCAATGCTTTATATCAGAATTCAAGGATTGTGCCTTGCATAGCCATGCAAAATTCTAAATAATCACGCCCAAACTTGTTGGGTTATACTTATGACAGGTCCCCTTAGTGTTGTGTACTCACCCGACCCTTCAAACCTCACTGAGCCTCTCCAAGCTTGACGGATTCAAACAGAAAGCGAGGTAGGAGTAGTGCTTTCCTTGAGTGTGTCAGGAAACAAGAGGAAATGACAAATAGTGAAACATTATCAAAATTAATTGAAGATGACATCATCTAAGGAAAAGTATTACCCTATTCTGTCTGCTGAATTAAAATGATGCAAATATTGTGCACAGAACCATCTTGGTATTTGTCTGGATTAGAAGTGGAGAAATCGCAGCAAACCTTTCTAGGATAGCTGATGTGTGTATCGAAACAATCTCTTCTCAGTTTTGCATCTCGAGGCGGAGTTCCAACTCTCAGGCCAGAATTGTAACACACCGCCGCTATGATATTTCAACTACAGGCTATAATAAATTAATTACAATTGTGGTGGAAAATGTATTTCTGGTAGGACTGATGTGGGTTTTTCCCCAGTGGTAGCATTTCTTAGTAGCCCAGATAGAGCTACTTGTCAGCGGCGACTTCCATTACCTTCTAATTCAAACAATATTGCATAAGTAGTGTCATATTCTAGTATTTTAGGATGGGGTGAGTGAAACCAAGGTATCCTCCTGCTCACATTTTTCTTAGTATACAGACGGCCATGTCACAACGTGAGGGGCCATGGCAAAACAAGTGGTTTTATTAAATTTTTGGTGGGCGGTGCAAGTTAGGAGTTTTTTATAATACGTATTCATACACTAGGAAAAGAGATAAACCTTCTGCAACTTAGAATATCCTTTACAAATGCTGGTGTCAGCAAAGGATCTGAAGAGAGTTGTGCTATCACATGCTAACATTTCCGATCTTAAAAATTAAAAAGAGAAACATTAACATAATGATCTTCTATTAGAGCAGAGGTTCCCATTACGAATTTTTCTCGGACCCCGTAAAGCGATCGTTATGTAAGCACGGTCCCCCTGCTCCAAAATCATTTAAGTCAAGACTTAAAATATTTAAATTCCAAATGGGAACCTCTACCTTGGAGTACTGTGCTCAATTATTTGTATGTTAATATTAATTAATTTAATCCTATTACATCATATGAAAATGAAAATCCACAGCCTGCTTCCAGTCTCCGACCGGGTCAGGAATGGAATGAACGAAGCCCCCATCTAGCGGCGAGGATATGAACTGGGCCGGCAGCAGAGGCCTGACGCACTCCTCTGGGGCAATGATTAAATGAATGACAGATGAAATGAAATGATAGTGGAGAGTGTTGCTGGAATGAAATTTTGACAGGGAAAACTGGAGTACCCGGAGAAAAACCTAAAAATAACAATGGAGTGGTTGAGAAGGAACAAGTCCTATTTATTATCATTTTGTTAAGACCACTAATGTGTAAAAGGGGCCGGCGTTCAATAAGACGAACGCAATTATTTCCCGCAATTATTTCTAGAGGTCGGGTTGCAATTTCAAAATGTTCATCCTGAAATTAGGCCCCATATCTAGTCTATTTTTAGCCTACTTTTCACATTTTGCAAAAATGAGGAAAAAGTAGACTTATGAGATCGATCCGGGAAAATGTGTGTCTGTCTGTCCTTCTGTCTGTCGGTCTGTCTGGCTGTGTGTGTGTGTCCCCCTATCAACTCCTAAACGGCTGCAGCAATCAAAACCAAATTTAGTATGAGTAAAGATGTGCACCGGAATATCTCACGTTCATATTTGAAAATGATGTCAGTGCTACCAACGGCTGAAAAAACGCACTAGAAATTTGAGCTCCATGTTGGATATCTTGCAAGGTATGCATGGGAGCTATTCCAAAATTGGCACACATGTAGATAATACTATTTCAGTTTAATTTCCAGGAGGCCAACCATGACAGTGTTGCCAAAACAATTTTAAGCCTTCTGATAGGTCCAATGTTTAAATGCATATAACTTCTACACTATCAATTGGATTTCAACCAAATTTTGTATGTAATATCTGTACATAAACAGATATGACTGAGCGTATTCGTAAGAGCCACCAGGGCTGCCAACTGTTAATAATTGCTCTCTTTTATTTTTTTATCCAAATACCAATATATCAGAAAGTATGCAAGCCAACAGCTTTAAACTATGCACACGTATATTCTGACATTTTAGATTAATTTCGAGTAACTTATATACGTCAGTTCTACCAACATGATTATAAGCCTGCTGATAGTACCAATATTTAAATACATGTAACTTCTATACTATCAGTTGGATTACAACCAAATTTCATATGTGCTATGTGTACCATAACAGAATATCTGTAAGTATTGTTAAGAGCAATCAGGGCTGCCAGCTGTTAATAAATGCTGTCTATATTTTTTTTACCCTAATATCAATATATCAGAAAGTATGCAAGCCAACAGCTCTATACTTTGCACACGTATAGCACCTGACATTATAGATTAATTTGGAGTAATTAATACAAGGCAGTGCTGCCAACATGATTCTATGCCTGCTGATATGTCCAATTTTAAAATACATGTAACTTCTATACTAACAAATGGATTTCATCCAAAATTGGCACAACAAGATATCATAATATTTCAGATTATTTCTGACCAGCACACGCATGGTATTGTTGGCAACATGCTTTTACGCGTGCTGAGAGATCCAGTGTCTAACTGCATGTAACGTCCATTGGACTTCAACCAAATTTTGTATTCTGTACCTTAAGAGATTGAACTAAGAATATATTCAGTCGCCAGGGCTGCTAACTGTAGTGCTCTATTAGGCTACATTATACCAGGTATACTTTGAACTAATTAGATATTTCGATATTACCAACTTAATTTCATCATTATTCTAGATAGGTTCATATACTGTAGAATAATCATTGGCATGAAAAGTAAGCTGTATAGTTCTTCACGGAACTTCTTGTTATATTTGCTTTTCATTACGCACATTGTGGAAAAAGCTTGTTCACACAAGTAAGTTGTTGCAAAAGAATAATTTTTATTGCCTTATCGCTGATTCCCATGTAGTCCTTTCGAGCTGTCACCGAGAAATCTGCTAGCTTCCTTTCATTCATCTTAATTGATAAGGGGGGGGGGGCTGGTTGTCAAGCAATGACGGAGATCCGCGGCTCAATTAAACTAAAATTGCGTCCTTTGAATCCATATTCAATGGACTTTTAACAATTGAAACCAATTAAAAGTTTCAACTTTCAAAACTCATGTAAATATGTAAACACACAAAATAGCTGCGGAGCAGAACACAGAGAAACAGGAGCAGAACGCTCTCTAGTGGGAAACTTGAAAAGCTCAAATTACGCTGCTCCACATATGAGTGCGCCACTAATGCTGTGGGTGGCAATGCATAATTATTATTATTTTTAATACTTTCTCCGTTTTCCATTTTTATTATTGCGTTACTACTTGACTCCTCTTCGCGGACCCCTTGGACAACCGTCACGGACCACCTAATGGGAACCCCTGTCCTAGACAATCATCAATTAGGTACGTTAAACAGAGAATTCTAGTCTGCTTCGGTAAGTCGTGTGGATTGTTTGGTGTCCGAGGTTTGAAATTGTCAATGCACGTTATATAATTCCCGGGCACAAAAAGCAAGATTAACAGCTAAGGGGACCCGATGCGCTGACCACGCGTCACCCCAATATCTGCAGGACAAATGGCTGGGCAGTGGTCGCTTGCTAAACCTAGGCCCTTCATGGGCTGTAGTGCCAGGGGTTATTTTCTGTTATATAATTATTGTTCCCATGATCCTTACTGATTGCAATGGTCTCAACTTTCTGATATTTAGAGACTTATTAAACACGCTCAAACCTCGTTTGGTCGCATGATTACTAATTGAAAATAATTTTAAAGTTAAGTTTCCTTTTGTCACAAAGAATGATAAACAGGCATAATATTTGACGTTATTGTTAATCCGAATTTATATGAGAACTTATGATGGCTATGTTAAATTTATGTCAGCACTAAAATAAAAGAAAATAAATTTAAAATTCTACAGCTTTAAAGTGTAGAGAGATCTTTGATAACTTTCATTCCTGATATTAATATTGATTCATAAATAGCCAGTTTTTCAGGGAAGAGGATGGTAATTAGTAGAGCCAGGATTTCTAAGCGAAATGCTTATAAATGCTTTTTTCGCTTAACTAAGAGTTTGCTAACTTATTTCGTGTGTTTTTTAAATTAAAATAGCCAATTTTACCAAATACATGTACATTTAAAAACAAAATTTCACTTCTAACCATCATTTTATCATTCAAGCAAATCATCCATCATTTTATATCTACTAATAAGCAAAATGGTGTAAGTGTATAAGGGGGAAGCCCCAGGATGTTGTGAAATAACACTGCGTAGTTGAAATTGCGAGAGAAACTTGGGATGCCCCGCCGAGTATCTTCTACTGCGATTAACCCTGCAGTAGCCACGTCAGAGAAAATAATGTGAGTTACCACGTGGGGTGTTCACAGACCCCCATTGTTTTCTGGTACTGAAGAATTCTAAAATGAAACATAGGCTTCTGCAAATATATTTTATTATCAATATCACTTACCTTCTACTACAATAATTAAAAAATGTGGTTATCACCTCACAGTATCAGTCTACTACATGCTATAGTTTTGAAAAACACACATTCATTCGCTAACATTTTCCATCTCATGACTGTCTTTCAAACAATTATCACTTATAGTTTTCATGTGCTTCAGACACAATTTTCTGTAACACTTGCAACAATACATCTTGGTTTTGAAATCTTTCATTCTTGGGAAAACAATACATATTGATTTAGCGCCATTTCTTATCTAATACTACATAAAAAGAAGTGCTTAGTGAGAAACCTAGTGTCTTGTTACATCTGGAATTATTGCCAATGTGTCCACGTCCACACTAGACAATGACAAGTCCAGGACTTCTGAGTCGCAGTCTTATTGCCAAACTTTGAACAATAACACATAAAAGTTAGCAGAAGTGGGGGTATGGGAAACCTCCACATGGGCACTGCAGGGTTAAGCTGTCCAATCCGGTATCGACATGTTGTCACTTGGTTGGTGAATCCCCCGTTACGCAAGCTGTTAGGGCACAACTTGCTGATGCAATCAGTATTCTTCTTTCAGTCATGCAAAACATGTCCGTGTGGTAAGGTGCATATGATCGCGATCAGTCATGTACTTCCTACAGGAAGTTAAGAAATGCCACCCACAATGACATCACAATCGGCTTTGTTTGGATGTGATATATTTAGAGAAGATGGTAGGTTTTTATTTTGTTTGGTGTGCGAAAAAAGTGTTTCTACAAAGAAAAAATATAACATTGTACAGCATATTAACACAACGCGACTTAAGGAGAGGGCTAAGAATAAATCTAAGTTAAATCAGCAACTAATTACAGGCACTGTAGGCGAACAATCAAATTCAAGTGATACATTTTTTAAAGACTTGTTTTTAGCATTAGTGAGTTCGGACATTCCATTGCGGAAATTTTAATAATGAGCAGCTTCGGGGATTTTTAGAAAAACACACAAACAGATGGGTGCCGGACAAATCTACATTGCGAAAAAACTATTTCAAGACGTAATTCGTCATGTTCGGGATCAACTACAGCACAAAAAAATATGGATTTCTATTGATGAAACCACAGACGCAGCAGGGCAATGTGTATGTAGTGCTGTAGTTGGTGCTATGAAAGCAGGCAGTAGATCTTATCTTCTTAATATACAAGTACTTGACCAAGTAAATAATTCAACTATTGTAAAATTTGTCAATGACTCGCTAACTATCTTGTGGCCAGAAGGGGTACGGTATGGCAATGTATGGTTATTTCTCAGTGATGCTGCTCCAGATACAGTATTGTTAAAGCAGGAACTGGAATAAAAGTCCTTGATCTTAAGTTAGTTCACCTGACGTGTCTTGCTCACGGTTTACATAGTGTCGCTGGAAGAGTTAGCCTGAAGAAAGTGTTTGTAAAGTCACCGATTAGAGTTCAAAAATGTCATGAAGTCCTTCCAAATTTGTCCTTACCTACTCAGTCAGTTCTAACTCGATGCATAACTCGGTAAGTTATAAACGAAAAACCCTGGTTACGAAACACTGTAAAATTTCTATAATGCCTTCTGGTACAGAAACGTACAGTATATCGAAGAGAAATTCACTCAAGCAGAACTTTGGTGCTTTTCACATGTTCCTGTAACGTCATGCGATGTTGAGATATCATTTTCAATGTTTAAAACATTCTTCACTGACAAATGCAGGAGCATCACACAAGAAAATTTCAAGATGACCTTCCCCGTGTGCTGTAACAAGCTTAGGTAAGGTAAGAATTCTACGAAACAATGTATTTATGATTTAATTTAAATTTTTTATTTGCTTATTTTTTGAGTTTACAGTAGAACCTCGGTAATCCGAGGTAATTGGGACCGAGAGGAGCTTGAATTTGGGAAATCTCAGATTACGCAAAGTTACGAAATATTAAGACCTTAGATTTAAAATTAGATGCACAAGAACCTTGCGTTTAAATATTCTTACAGTAAACGGCATTGTTTCATCAGTTATCGTATTATGTGTTGCATTAAGAACAAAGTTCCAAATGGTTCCGCCTCGTCAATACTGTTTGTTAAAATGTCGTGATACAATCACCTGTCTTTTAATACATGGTACATGTTTCGACGTCTGACACTTATTGACGTCTTCATCAGCCTAAATATTTGGGCAGCACTTAAAACATTCCCTTTATATACTAGGTGTAGTTAAAATTTGTACATAAAAACACACATAGATCACTGTGACACATTAAAAAGTTGTTAAAACATTTTCTTATGTTAAAAGCTCAATAAAATCCTCAGCCGGGCTTGGCAGTCTTTCTTGGTTTATTTCTAATGTTAGCTTCAAAAGCCCAAGCAAGGGGTGACCATTCCCAACTGGAAAGAAATGAAACTATGTATGAGAGAAAGAAGTGGTGGATAAAATAATACTTTAAAAACCCTAAATGTTATTTATTTATTTATTTACATAGGTCCCAATGAGCCTGAGCTCGTGTTAAGGACAATCAAGTAACATAGTTACAGCATGGCATATATATAATTTTTGTAACATTATTGTTTAATTTAATAGTAACTTATATTAGATTGCTAGTGACTAATTTTACAGAGATAATTCGGTATGATACATTGCATTGCTTAAGGCTATTGTACATGGGCTATTCATTCCTTAATAGGAAGTCTTTTGTTTTCCTCTTAAATGTTTTTATAGAGAAACTTTCCCTTATGCCTAATGGTAGCGAGTTGTATTCTTTTATTATAGAGGACATAATTCCTTTAGTTCCAAATTTAATGGATTGGGAATGGCTGGTGAATATTTGATTTACTCCTCTTGTTGCATAATGATGAATGTCATTTGCATGGGTAAAATGGATGTGTGTGTGTATCAATTTGTTTTCTAATTTGTATACACATACTGTTGCTGACATAGCTATTTGTTTTTGCAGTGGCATAATTTTAGTTCTTGAGTATAATTCATTTGAGGGTGTGAGCCAAGGAAGTCCAAAGATAGATTTTATAGCACGTTTCTGGAGTATCTCAAGTTCTTTTATCAGCTCCTTCTTACAATATCCCCATATGAAATTCATGTACATTAGATGTGAATGTATCAGAGCAAAGTATATATTTTTCAATTGTTGGCTAGTAAGACAGCTATATCTTAATCTGAAAATAATACCAATTAAAGGGCTGATTTTATGTTTTACATTTTCTACATGATTTTCCCAGGTTAGTGTACTATCTAGTGTGATACCTAAGTATGTTGCCGATTTAACCCTTTCTATTTCTTTGTTGGCTATGTTGACTATGTTTGTGGTCTCAATCTTGTATGATGGTTTATGGAAGAATAAATATTTTGTTTTAGTGATATTGATAACCATTTTGTGTGCTCTCAACCAATCCACCAGCTTATTGAGATCATAATTAATATTTAGCATAATTTCCTGTTCAGATGTTCCCAGATAGAGTATAAAAATATCATCTGCAAATAGTTTAAGCTTGCCTTTCAATTCTAATAATACTATATCATTAATATAGGCCAAGAAAAGAATTGGTCCTAAGACAGAACCTTGAGGTACTCCTGTGTCAATTCTCATTTGAGACCCTTTTACATTATCGATTGCAACATATTGTTTTCTGTTAGTGAGGTAGTTCTTGAACCAATCATGTGCCACTCCTCTGATGCCTGCAAATTCTAGTTTATTAAGGAGAATCTTATGGTTAACCAGATCGAATGCTTTTTGAAGGTCAATTAGTACACCAGCAGCTAGTTTGTTTTCATCTAATGCCTTTTCTACATCAGTTACTACTTCAAATATAGCACTATCAGCTCCTCTATTTGGAATAAACCCATATTGGCAGTTTGCAAAGTAATCATTTTTCATGAAGAAATTCATAAGTCTTCGTTTAACAACGCTTTCTAGAACCTTGCTGATGGCAGATATAATATTAATGGGTCTGTAATTTGATGGGTGGGTTTTGTCCCCTTTTTTGTAGATCGGGACCACCCTAGAGACTTTACAGGCATCGGGGAATATACCAGTCATCAGTGAAAGATTTATTATTTTGACAAGATATGGTGTAAGGCCCTCAAGACACAATTGTAGCATGACATTAGTAGTGTTGTCCTCACTTATATTGTTTTTGTGTTTTAGGGAGTTTATAATTGATTGTATTTCATTAGCATCAGTAGGTAACATAAAGATTGTCTTAGTGCTAGTAGTATTTTTATAGCTTGCAATGTCCGAGGTAGAACCGTTTCCTTGATTTTCCCATATACTGTTAGCAATATTGACATAATATTTATTAATTTCATCACATATATTTTCCTTTTTTTCGACATTTGTGCCATCGACTATAAGTTTGACAATTTCATTTTTCCCCTTCTTTGGCCTATTTAACATCTCATTAACAACACTCCACACTTCCCTCTGATTATTTGCATTTTGAATTTTTTGGTCAAAGTAGTTTCTTTGTAGGTTTCTCTTAAGTTTTGTAACTTGGTTGCTAATAATTTTATATTCTTCTAAAATTTCTGCAGATGGATTTTTAACTTTGGTTTTTGTATATATCTTATCTTTCCTGTGTATTAGTGCTAAAAGATCTTGTGTGATCCAGGGTTTTATTGGTGGGGCACTTGGCTCCTTATTCGTATATTTCATAGTACAGGCTTCTATTCCTTTATTAATAAAAGACTTACGATGTAATGCGGCAATGAGCTAACAGAGCCGTGCTGAGTCGGACGGAGACTGTGCTGTACTGAAACGGTGTGTCAACATTGAAGCAACAAGCAAGACAATAGGGGCGGAAGAGGAGAGGGGTGAGAGTTCGGGAGTGTTTTGGTGAGGAGTGGGGAAGTAAGTTTAGGGGAAGGTAACAAGGATCAACTTACTTCCCCACTCCTCACCAAAACACTCCCGAACTCTCACCCCTCTCCTCTTCCGCCCCTATTGTCTTGCTTGTTGCTTCAATGTTGACACACCGTTTCAGTACAGCACAGTCTCCGTCCGACTCAGCACGGCTCTGTTAGCTCATTGCCGCATTACATCATAAGTCTTTATATAACATTTAGGGTTTTTAAAGTATTATTTTATCCACCACTTCTTTCTCTCATACATAGTTTCATTTCTTTCCAGTTGGGAATGGTCACCCCTTGCTTGGGCTTTTGAAGCTAACATTAGAAATAAACCAAGAAAGACTGCCAAGCCCGGCTGAGGATTTTATTGAGCTTTTAACATAAGAAAATGTTTTAACAACTTTTTAATGTGTCACAGTGATCTATGTGTGTTTTTATGTACAAATTTTAACTACACCTAGTATATAAAGGGAATGTTTTAAGTGCTGCCCAAATATTTAGGCTGATGAAGACGTCAATAAGTGTCAGACGTCGAAACATGTACCATGTATTAAAAGACAGGTGATTGTATCACGACATTTTAACAAACAGTATTGACGAGGCGGAACCATTTGGAACTTTCTTCTTAATATAATTCAGTCAATACCGAAAAAATGTGCGACTCTCAGAGTCAAAAATATTATGTGTTGCAGTTGGGCTTTGTTTCAGAAAAACAAAACAATATTCCACAAAAGAAATGCAAATATGTAGATATTTACTTAAATGTGCAGTCCGAGCAGACACTGGCTAGTTGGCGGGAGGGAGATAGCGGGCAGAATTGTAAACAATGCTTGCGCGCATCTCCACCCAAGACCTTGGGTAAGCTATGCGTCTCACTGTCATCCACCTCGGAATAAACGGAGTCTTGGACTACCGGGGCTCGGATTTCCGGGTTTCTACTGTATTTGCTTAATTTTATGTGCTTATATGCCTGCTTATTTCACCATTTGATTGTGCTTACAAATCCAGGATCTAGTAATTAGGCATTTGATGGATTGACTAATTGAACATGAAAGTATAATGGATAGTTAAAATGCTGTTGCGTTATGAAAGAGGAACTTGAGGAGATGTTACACATAAAATAATAATTTAAAATAACTATTGTAGAGAATGACTTAATTATTTATACTAGCGATTACCGACAGCAGTGGCTATGCTGGCTAAAGCGCAGCGTTAGGTCATGGGACCAAGCTCTCTGCTGACTCGGTAGACGCGTGGGTTCGAGCCCAACCGTCGGCCGTCCTTGAAATGGTTTTCCGTGGTTTCCCATTTTCAACACCAGGCAAACGCTGGGATGGTACCTTCTGACAGGCCACGGCCGCTTCCTTCCACATCCTTGCCCAGTTTCATTCATCTTCATGCATTTGATCTCTCATTCCGACGTGCAGGTTGCCCACGGGCGTCGACTGGTAGGACCTGTACTCGGCCTCTCAGGAGGTCACACGACAACAACAACAAAATCGAGCAATTGAAGGATTGCTAACTTTTGTGAATACGTAATTTGAATTTATTAATAAGTTGAGTATTTCCATGGAAATAATTATTTAATACTGGCAATTCAGGATAGTCGAGTGCATAGTTGATTACTGCAAGAGTATGATTTTGAATGATAATGAATGACCTATGGAATTATGTTAAGTTTTGAAGCCATTTCTTAGTGTTGCCCATACAGATTGTTAATTGTAACTCTTCAGTTGGTTACCACTAACTACTGAATTAAGGAGTGATGTACTATAAATGTTTCAGTGATTCACTGCTGTTTTTTTAATCATCTCCTAGTTTAATTAACTGTTGTGTAGGGCTTCCGCGGGAGTTAAAATACAATGTTTTTATTTTCAGAGTGTATTACAGTTAATGTTCCAAGGACTTATTTGTAATTACTAGGATAAAGAAAGAAAATATTTTAAAATGTTGTTGTTGGAATTCATGATTACAAACTATCTTTCTAAAGTGTTCTGAAACCCGTTTTCATCTTCCCCGAGGTATTGCTTATTATAGCCTTTTGTTTGGGAAATGGTTCTCAGAATACACACTTCCTTGTGTTGTTTAGGGACTGAAGACAGAACGAAGGGAGGTTGTTGCCGATCTATGCGACTCCTAAGATAGCAAACGGTACGTATGGATGCCATCTTAGATATTCAACATCCATGCACTTGAGCCATTTGTGGATTAAATCTCCCATACAGTACTGCTTTCTAGAAAAGTTTCAAATTCTAAGTTTTAATTAAGTGACTTTAATATTGTATATATTCAAGATGATATATGAGCCCAGTATCAATAATGATAAAGTTGTAACATCGGCAAATTAGGTCCATCAAATCATGCTTCCTGGACGACAGCAATTTAACCCTCAGAGGGCGGAATTTATTATATTAAATCGCAAGACAGGTTACCCGCGAGCGGAATTTAATATATAATATGGTCAGAGATCCGCCGATACCGGCGCAAATGGTACGCTAAAAACTCAACAGATGGCAGTAAACTACACCTTTAGGTCTGGCCTAACGGGGAATCCCCGAATTGAGTGGTGTTATCTCCCTGCTAGCTTCTCACAAGCTGTAAGAGACTATCGTGTTCAGTCGAGTTTGCGTCGCGAGTTCTAAGAACGGCCTTTTGTGATTTATATAGTTATTTTGCGACATGTGCAGTCAAAAGAGGGTCATTGAGCAAGAGATTGCTTCAATTTTGGACTCCACGGATGTAGATAAAAGTGATTTTTCATTTAAAGGGTCCAAAGATGGATATTCGAGTAGTGTCTCCTTTATGCCCTTTATGCACTAAAAAAATTCGATAATATCCCATGCACTTCTGAGAAGGAGTGCATCCAATAATCAAGGTAAGCCATTAATATTATGTACATCTCCAAGTTTATAGCTAGTGTTCGATAATACTGGACGAGTTTTAATTTGCTGCATTTTCGGTTCGCGTAGACTTAAAACGATTCCACCCGCGTAGGTTTAGGGTTAAAATATGCTCTCCCGAAAAGTTTGATGCATGTTCTTTCCATGACCCTTATCAGCGAACTCACCTTGTTAGAGTAGAATGGATCACCTGCCTTCACACATCATACCAAGTATTTGGCTAATTCTCAGGTTCTAATTATTGTTGAAGTCACCACCTTTATATACAGTATGCCCAATATATCAAGCCTTATATGGGACACTTGAGAATACTTACTCTCTTCGTTTCTTTTCTGTAGCGGCCTTAGCAGATAAGTGACGTCCATCGAACACCAGGATGGGCTTGATATTGTGTGCCAGGAGCATATTGATGAACTTAAGGCAGTAATGAACATATCTGAAAACATGTCAATACAATTTTGAGAATAAAGAAATGAAAAGTACAGAATGATATTGTGCTGTACCAGAACACATACACTAATTCATAGTAGTTGGTGAAAAGCCCTGCAATACAAGATAAAATGCAAGGGGAAAATCAGACTATTTTGCCAGTCCACAGCAATGATATATTTTTGAGGTTGCAGCTTTACTTTGATGATGATTGTTGTTTTAAGGGACCTCTAACATCTAGGTTATCGGCCCCTAATGGCTTGGGTGATAGCAAAAATGACAATGAAATGGAAACCAGAGCGAAAATTAAGCGAGACTGAAAATACTTAAAAAATGGAACTCAGATTGAAACGATGCACAAAATGGAGAGTGGTAATACTTACAAAAGGGAATTTAGAAGGAAAATACTCACAAAAGGAAGAGATTGAAAAATATGCACAAAATGTAGTTTAGATTCAAAATACCCACAAAATGCAATTCAGAATCAAAATACTTACAAAATGCCCACCATACAAATCACAATTTAGATTGAAAATATGTGCAAAATGCGGTTTAGGTTGAAAATACTTATAAAATGCAATTGGAAATATAATGAAAAGAAAACAAGAGGTCTCTGACCCCTCGAAGGAGGGATCAGGAAAGATGAGAGAAGGGCCAATGAAGGCGGGAAAGTGAAAGACTCCCTAGGCCTCGGATACCCTAATAACTTTGAAAGAATAATAAATTTTTCGCCTTTCAATACTATTTATTGCTAATTACTTACAGGGACATGTTTCGCGGGCTAACTCTCCTCCTTCATCAGCCTGTCCAACAAAACTTGAAGTTTTGAAAATACAGAATGTTTTGTTGAAGTTTTGTTGGACAGGCTGATGAAGGGGGAGTGTTAGCCCTCGAAACATGTCCCTGTAAGTAATTAGCAATAAATAGTATTGAAAGGCGGAAAATTTATTATTCTTTCAAAGTTATAGTTACGTCAATATGGACCTGAATAATCGACATTAAGTACTCTAATACCATAGGGGTCGGAAGAGAACAAGAGTTGGCCAAGGGTGGCCGATAGGAAAGAAGACGGAGAGGAGCCCGGAACAGGTAAGTGGAAGCAATGCCAAACTCAGCTGGGATCCCGTGGTCGCCAACCCACGTCCCATCAGATGTGAGCCCCTGGGGGAAGCTTTACTTTGAAAAGCCAGACCAATATACTGTAGGACAAGGGATGCTTGTTAAAGGAACGATCCAGGAGGAAGAACACCATGTCAACTGTTGGAGCTTCTGTTTCAGTCTGGTAAAGTAAAGTCTTGTAGCTTTATGCTTGGTGCAAGTCTTCAAAATTGACACCACTTGGGTGACTCGCCAGTCAATGATACAGTTCCAATACTGCAGACCAGAATTAAATTTCATGGCAGAGCTGAGAATCAAGGTGACTGCAGGAGTGTGAGTATAGTTATTATCAAATTCAGATGTCAGTGGAAGACAATACATTTACAAGGGCAGATCGGAAAGAAACTCTCAATAATTTTTTCTCTCCCCTGGTATTGTAGCTGGAATGTTGAAATTACACAACAATATGGTTTGAAGTTTGCGTTACAGAGGGTATTTTGATTTCATGTGCAGCTCTATTGAGAGAAGCCTGAGTTATGAAACAAACAAGGCACGCATGTTACTGTCGTCAACTTGTGAAAAGCAGCGAAGTGTAGTTCGATATTCGTGGGCGAAAGGGCACAACCCGAGTGAAATTCACAGGGACATGCGTGGCGTGTATGGGGTCGACTGTATGGACGGTGTCGTGCATTCTTTCAAGAGGGCCGTGTGAACCTTAGTGATTTGTCACGCTCCAGACGGCCGGTAACAGCTGCAATCCCGCAGAATGCCCGAGCCATTGAGGCATCAATTTTTTTGTGAAAGACCGCGTATGCACTTGCAAACCTTATCGCCGACGTTCAACATTTCCTATGTTGAGGTGTACGACATTGTTCATTACACGCTGAAATTCCGTAATGTAGTGCTCACTGGCAGACAACCACAAGGGCCAGCAAATGATGACAAGCTTGGATCGCTTAACGTGTTACGCTGCAGAAGGAAAGGAATCATCACTGGTGATGGGTCGTGGGCGTACCGCTACTCGCCCGAAACCAATCAGCACTCTATGGAGTGGAAACAAGCTGGTTCCCCCGGACGAAAAAATAAAATAAAATCAAAGTGACTCAATCTCCTAGGAAAATGCTTGTGACAGTGTTCTGGGATATGTGGTATGTTATTGGTTGCTAAACACAGGATCACTGTGAATGCAGCAGCCTACATTAAAACTCGGGTTAAGTTGCATCGTGCCTTTCGTGACAAACGCCACAGCATCAACGCTGACGGTGTCAAACTTCTTCATGACAATGTCCGCCCCCAAGTTACTGCTCCTGTTAGTGAGAAAATGGCCCAATTTGGGTGGGAGGTGCTTTGGCATCTACTATACAGTCCAGACCTGGCACCGTCGGGCTTTCATCCGTTTGGTCCCATGAAGAAATTTCTGGCCGGCCAAAACTTTGCGACAGATTTGGAAGTGAAATCAGCAGTCCGCAGATGGCTATACTCCAACCAAACAGACTTCTACGAACAGAGCATATCCAAGGTCATTGTTCCAGGCAGACATGGTTCAGACAGTTCCTTTATGAGGAGAGTCTGTGCCATTTCATGATGAAAATTAGCTGTCTTTTGCTTTCAAGGAATGCATTTGTGTATTTGGGGGTGTCCGAATTTAATTGCAGGGATCAAGGTAATGTGTCTAGATTTCATTGCAGGGATTAAGGTAATGTGTCTAGATTTCATTGCAGGGATCAAGGCAATGCCAATATGAAAGGAGACTGAAGTTCTTTGAGACCCTTGCCTGCAAGTAAATTTTATCTGTTAAGTGCCTTTGTTTATGCCTCTACTTACCTTCACCCCCACCCAAAATTATTCTCTGGGTATGCCCCCGAGTCAAGGAAGATGCAGAGACACAAGCTCTCTTCATACAGCATGATGGTGCATATACAAAAGCTATGGAAGCTCTGTTGATCTCGCGATCATAAGCCAAGGGACCACCATTTTAAGTTTCTGAACCATCAGACGTGAAATTTCACCCCGGAAATCCCACCAATTTTAACTGGAACTTGAAACTGGAGAGAGGCAAGCAGCTAGGCCCCTGTGCCGTCATGCACCCTAAGGTGCATCCACAGATCCACTGGATACATAGTTTCTACACGAAAGTGGCCTAGTCCATTTTAATTTATGCATCCATAGTTTTCAACAATACAGGGGTGCGTGGGTCACAGGCACTCGGTAGAATGCCGTATGAATACTCGTATCGTATCCAATCTGAAGTGGCTTCTTCACTTTATACATTATGCCTATGTGTTTACAGATATAATCGCATATCATATGCTTGGCAAAATCTCTGTGTGATCAAAAATTCCGGTTCACGTATATACCGCTATACCGTACAATACGTGGCTAGGGAAATTTTTTGGTGTAGTCGATGACATCATAAATGGCGTCCTGTACTCGTATTTGCTTGGTGAAAGAATCTATCATTTGAAAAGTTTTGAAACAAAGCCAATGATAAATAAAATCGAGGCTGTATTGTGACCAGAAACTGGTTTATAGCATGTTAGCCAGTTACCGGAGCTCCACCAATGAGATAATTCGCTGCATATATACGAGCCGAGGTGCAGGAAACCGGTCTTGGGTCTTTGTGACGGCGAGCCGAGCATGACTGAAGGGAGAGACTGCACGCGCCACAGGAATTCGGACGTGTGCAGACTACTTCGACCCTACGTCAGCCATGTGACCAAAGCAAGCCAATGGAATGCCGTGTTACAACGATTAAACTAATTACCAATAATGAGCATTTCTCATTACGAGAGTTATTTAAACACTTCAGGACACCAGAAAAGTTATTAAATTTTATATAAAAATTATTGAGACATATATGAAGGTAATCAGATGCGTAATTACGAAGTAATGAGAATTTGGAATAAACATGCAATTTAGGCAAGTTTTTTATACAGGTGACGCTAACTTTTTATCGAAGTGGGAGAGACGCGAGTGGATTCGTGGTCCTTTCTACTGAAGTCTTCATAGGGGACAGACGTATTCCGAAGCAGTGCAACAAATAGCAAGACAAAGTTAAAATATTGCAACGACGTCGCAGAAAAAGTTTAAACTACAAGTATATAATACAATAAAGCATCGAGAATTACGGCACAGTTATTGCGTAATTACTATCTACACATTTCGAACTGCAATTGCGATATTGGAAGGAGACACGTGAAAGCTGTATGAAACAACGTTCGAGGGTGATTGAAATTCTTCACTATGTCTAACGAACAGAAGTTGAGAGGGAACTACATCATTGCGACTTCAGAGAGTGAGTTGAATCACTAAAATGCTAGAGGGAACATAAACCATGATGACATTGAGAAAATTCGAAATGACGTAACATAAATTACGCAGGGGAGGTAAACATCTTTTCTCTCCTGCATAACTATGAATCTACGGAACTCATTTCTACATAACTACAAATATGGATACGTCTACAACATAAACTATGTGGCAGTACAGAAGAAAGAAGAAATTCATGAACGAACGAGACCAGGGGGATCCCGGTTTGATTAAGAGAGAAAGGGTGGACCCATCCCATTAAGAAGAATGTAATGTCATGTAGGATTTTTATTCTCAATTTCCATCGATATTTGATATTTAGGAGGCGATTTCAAATTTATTTTTGTGGATTTTATTGTTTTTCTTTCTTTTTATAACTTAGATGGATTTTTATTGGAAAGTGTATTCCAAGAATTTAATTGTCAGTATATTATATTTAGGAACTATGATCTTGTTAATGATCTATTTTAAGATCTGAATAGAGTTATATTATGGATAACTTATTATCAGATCTGGTTGTGAATATTTATTTTCGTGATTCACTAATGTGAATGAATGTATTTTATTGAAGAGGAATAAGCGAAAGGAAACAGAAATATTGTTATATGAGCAGAGGTAACTGCAATATACACTGTAGTACTGAAGGAATGGGAATTTAAAATAAATACTTGAGTGGAATATAACAGCTGATAGAAGCTTGCATTAACTATGTTAATAATGAAAGAAAATGAGAGTTATTGAAAGAATATTATTTTATTATATTACCAATTAGGATAGTACATCAAAGGAACCAATATTTTTATTACAGTATTTTTATGAAACTTGTATTAACTGCAGAGTGAGAATTTTCGCAATATGATGTTATGTATAAGGTGCGTTCAAAAAGTAACGAGGCGGAGGCTGGAATGCGCAAACCGGTGCCGACATCGGCTAATCGTGGCGTGTGTAACGAGGTGTGGTTCCGACCAGAGCATTGAAGGTCACAGCCCGTCGCTAGAGGGCACACGTGCACGTCACGTTACAAAGCGAGCAGCAGCATGCATCAATCGTCCAACGCTGCCAGTCGCATTGCAAACAGTGACATGGAGGCGTCAACCGAAGAGCAAAGAGGTGTTGTTCGGTTTCTGACAGCGGAAGGAGTAGGGGGAACGGGCATTCATCACCGAATGTCACAAGTGTACAGCGAACACTGCATGTCCCTTGCAAGGGTCAAGGCGTGGCACAAGCGCTTCAGGGAAGGACGGGTGTCGTTAGCCGATGACAACGTCCAGCTGGTTGATGCACTCATTACCCAGGACCGCCGAGTGACAGTGAACGCCATAGCCGCCGTGGTTGCTCCACGACCTCATATGGCCAACACAGTCGCTGCACTCCTGCAGAAATTCAAATGGGAGGTTCTCGGCCACCCTCCATACAGTCCAGACCCCTCTCCCTTTGATTACGCCATGTTTGGTGCCCTGAAAAGGGCTCTGCGGGGCCAACGATTCACCTCCAGCTGTACGTGCGCAACTGGTTCACATCGCAGCCCAGGGAATTTTATGAGACAGCCATTCACCGCCTCGTGTCACAGTGGGACAAGTGCCTCAACAGCCAGGGCCAATACTTCTAACATACAGGTACTGGTTTCTGTAATTATGCCTACGGCTCGTTACTTTTTGAATGCACCTTATATTTTGAGAATACAATGGTTATAATAGTAAGGAAGAAACTGCGAAGCATATCTGAGAGAGATATTTTATGGTATTCCCGTATTTACGGATGATAGTATTGTACTTATGGCAATGGGCAAGGTAATGTCATTGTTTCACGATTTATGAAGAGATATCTGTAAAGACAGATTTGAGATATGTTAATGGTATTTGAAGCGAGAGTTATTAATGGAAGAATAGGCAGTTTTATTTTGAAAGGATTATTAGGAGTTATCGATATAGGCATTACAGTTGAAAATCCTTGAAACAGTATGACAGCTGATCTTTGTTGAAGTTTTATCTGATAGAAATTATAGGAACAACGGATCTCTGTTAAGCTGAAGTAAATTGAGTTCTCTTTAAATGGTTCTGAGTAGATACTGATGTAATGGTAATTATTCGACGAGAATGAATAGTTATTTTTATTAATTACTTTTTTAAGGTAAGCCTCCGTGGCTTAGGCGGCAGCACGCCGGCCTCTCACCACTGGGTCCGTGGTTCAAATCCCGGTCACTCCATGTGAGATCTGTGTTGGACAAAACGGAGGCAGACAGGTTTTTCTCCGGGTACTCCGGTTTTCCCTGTCCAAATTTCATTCCAGCAACACTCTCCACTATCATTTCATTTCATCTGTCATTCATTTAATCATTGCCCCAGAGGAGTGCGTCAGGCCTCGGCAGCCGGCACAGTTCATATCCTCGCCCCTAGATGGGGGCTTCATTCATTCCATTCCTGACCCGGTCGGAGACTGGAAGCAGGCTGTGGATTTTCATTTTCACTTTTATTAAGATGAAAGACCAGTGGATGTGAATAAATTATGTCTTTACTTAACTGTACGGATTATAGAATCCTGAATTGTAACGATTACTGGAAAAGACATAGTGAAGTGGAGATTTACGAGATTCTACAGAAGTCATGCTGATATAAGAAGTAGGAGAAATAATGTAAATATTTTGAAGTTTGACATTAGCATTTTTGCTAATTTATGGTAGAAGTTCTTTATCGCTTCTAAGGAAGATTTTTACGACAATAGGAGATGGGAGTTATTTAAGTATAGTTTTTTTTCTTTTGTCGTGTAGCCTCCTGAGAGGCCAAGTGCAGGTCTTTCGAGTCGACGCACGTGGGCGACCTGCGCGTCGGGATGAGAGATGGAATGGATGAAGATGAATGAAACTGGGCAAGGATGTGGAAGGAAGCGGCCGTGGCCTGTCAGAAGGTACTGTCCCAGCATTTGCCTGGTGTTGAAAATGGAAACCACGGAAAACCATTTCAACGACAGCCGACGGTGGGGCTCGGACCCACGCGTCTACCGAGTCAGCAGAGAGCTAAAGCTTGGCCCCATGACCTAAAGCTGCGCTTTAGCCAGCGTAGCCACTACTGTCGGTTTACATTTATAGATTAATAAATAGTTATTGTAATGGCGGAGGCCTACGTCATGGGTAAATTCATTTTGCAGGTATAATTTAACGACATTAATTTATTTGTTGTTGTTAACTCCCGTTATTTGGGTACAGCAGTTGTTTGCCAGGATTCAATAGTTATTACATTATTTGAGCTTGCATAAGCATTTATGTTTGGCATTGAATTACCACCATATTACTCAGCTGTATGAGGTTTCAAACAGTGCGTTGTTACATGCGGATGCAGTCACATGTGTTCAAGTGCACGGTTTGGTCGTGAGTTACGAATGCTAATAAATTACTTTTACTAGTTCAGTTTAATTGGAAAATTGCAGTGCACTCTACTAAAGCCATGGTGAGGCAAAGCCATTGGTCGCTAGTAGGGTAGACGATGGCCTGGGCAAAACTAATGGTCGTTACTTGTACCACAAGCAAGGGGGTCTGGGGCGTTAGGTTAGGTTTGTGCTGGTAAGTAAAGCCTTATTAACACATAGAATGTAACATGTATGCATCGTTTAAACCTTTAAGCCTGTATTGCACAACATTTGCTGGTAAGGAAGCTGTTGTGATCGCTGGTACAAAATCCTGTATGATTCTGTTCATCCTCGTTAGCACACCTGCTTATATGACCGAAATGTATCAAGCTAGCATTTTGTACGCCAAGTTGTATGAAATAAAACATGGTGAAGAGTTGTTGATTGAGTGTATTATTTGCAGTTCATTCGCCTTATTAATGCAAAGCAGTAGTGAAACTTGCTTAAGTAAATTTGAAAACATGTCAGGTACTGAATGAATGCATTCCAATCAATATTTAAGATCTAACTGTAATAATTGGATATTTTACCACACGCGTTAGTAGGAAGCACAACAAAAAGTCCGAGTGTGTTGGAAAATTGTACGAGTGGAATCGCGCCCGCACACTGTTTTGAAGATTCCAGGTTCAAGGTGTATATTTTAAATTCTTTTTAACTATTTTATTATATCCTCCCCTACCTCGTACAGGAAGATTTCAACTTAGTTTTGTTCACATGATCTACGAGGACGATAGGGAAAGTTGTTTTCTTCTCATTTAAATGGTTATTTTCCCTAAATACTGTTCAAAACCATGGATGGATACTATTCGTGATAAGATTAGAATTTTAGTAGTTCAATAATTTATTTATCCCAGAATAATAATACGACACGTTCTGAAAGTCCCTTGTCACTTTCTACAATCACATTTCTTCTTGTTTCGACGTCTAAACACGTTCGTCCCTTGTTACTCATGTTTACTCGACGACTGAAATGCTACGGTATTTCTGTCTCACTAATTAGCGCATGTACTGCAAGTCTTTTCCTTCTCAAGTTGACTACCTGAGCTCGACCTTATCGGTGGCAATGTGAGTTATGAATAGAATGATGCAAGCAGGGAAGAAAATCCCCAGGTAACTCGTGAGTAAACAGTCACTGGCAGCAATCCTGGACAATTAGAATTCTCGGAATGTACACCAGTAGGTAGAACACCATAACAAAAGGTTTGGAAAGAGGAATGTATAGAAGAATTAACTTTGCGGCTACTACAGTGTTGCCATGTAGCCTGCATTTCACTCTCTCTCTCCTTTGACTCGAAATACGTCTAGTACAGACATTCAAGAGGGATTTCCGTATGTCTGCAGAATGGTTTTAAAAGAAAGGATGACATGGTCCGGTGTAAAAAATGTCCTGCAGCGTGTGAAGTGTCCGCTTAATTCAAGTGGACGGGACAGATGGCGATGTCCACTGTCCGGACGTCAAGGTGTCCACTGAAATGAGGCTAATTTAATACTTGTCTTATGAAAAATAAAATCGGTTCCAAGGAAAAATGTCCGTATAGGCAGGTGTCCGCTGAATAAGGGTGTCCGTTAGGGCAGGTTCGACTGTATCTCCTACTTAGTACAGTAAGATTCCTATTTTCACTGATAGATAGCACATCAGATAGCTGGAGTTGCCAATACTACTCCCAAAACTCCATGGCACAGCAAACCCCTTGATACAGTACAGTGGTAGAAATGTTTCAAGGGCCCATCCATGAACAGGGCAATTGTTACAATTTTATCCAGTTCATAGAAAGGTTAGTTGAATACAATTACCAGAAAGAAAAAAAGTTGCTGGCACTCGACTGCTATAAGGTACAGAGTTTCAATAATTCGTAATTTTGTTAGCAACACTCTGAAAGGTATTTGTAATTACTGTGCAAGGTTATTGAGGCTAACTGCTTTCAGAAAACACCACATTCATACTTAAATATGGAAATTATCAACATTTTCAATGCTGCCAACTTCACTTCAATGCACTCCCCAAAAGTCAATTTCAGGACATAACTACTCTCCCCTAGCCACTGTCAGTTAGGTCTGGTGCATAATATAACAATTGGTCTACCCATTTTAGATCCAGTGGATACTAAAACCATTGGCCTGCCGAGGTTAGGGTAGGTGGATACTAAAACCATTGGTCTATGAAGGTTCCAATATGTGGAGCAAGCAGACCATAAGGGTTAGGCCCGCGTGATAAGCGGCAGTTATGCTTGCTATTATCCCCATACCTTTGAAATTGATACCCAAAACACTGTTGACCAAAAATTACTGATAGTGACAGACCAGACCTAAGCGACTCCACGTTTCAAACTGACTGCCAATTCCTGTGATCTAATGTCAAACGCAATCATGTTGGCACTACTGAAAAAATGCAATAACACCCTCTAGCGATAAAATGTTAAACTACTACAGGGTCTTTCATATAAAATAAGAACGGCAAGCGGCAGTTTTGTTATTGGCTAGTGCGGTGGCCTTGGCCGAGCTTGTGGCGCGCCATGGCCCCCTGCTGTACTATTGAAAGCGCGCACATAGTAGCCTACATACGAGGGCTGTTTTTTTTTAAGTTCCGATGGACTGAATAAAAATTACAGATTGACACACCAATCTGATTTTACTACTAAATGTTTGCTTGTTTTATTCGTATGTCTCAACATAATCGCCAAAACGATTGAAACATTTGTCGTATCGTTACACCAGCTTTCCAATGCCCTCGGCAAAATATTCTGCCACCATTGAGGTGGGTACGTCGGGAAGGCCTCCTGAAGTTTTCCCTTTTTGGCGAGGCGTTGCCGCCCAACCATACCTTCAATTAACGAATAAGGTGAAAATCATTCACGACCACACTGTACCAACGTTACGATAGACTTTTACAAACAATTCAAGTGGGAAGTTTTGGACCATCTGCTGTTTAGTCCAAACCAGCATTGATCTTCAGGAGACTGTCCAGACGTACCCACCTCAGTGGCGGCAGAATATTTTGCTGAGGGCATTGGAAAGCTGGTGTAACGATACGACAAATGTTTCAATCGTTTTGGCGATTATGTTGAGACATACGAATAAAACAAGCAATCATTTAGTAGTAAAATCAGATTGGTATGTCAATCTATTATTTTTATTCAGTCCATCGGAACTGGGGGGGAACAGCCCTCGTATGCACTATGCGCGCGCTTTTTAGAGTACAGCAGGGGGCCATGGCGTGCCACAAGGTCGGCCAAGACCACCACACCAGCGAATAACAAAACTGCCGCTTGCCGTTCTTACTTTATATGAAAGACCCTGTATATCTCAGTCATATTACATATTCCTACGTAAATTTAACAGATTTTCATGATAACTGGCACCTTATAGCAGTTGAGTTCCAAGTTGCCAGATTCAGCAGTCGGGATGTAAATAAATATGAGATTACTTTGTAAGCTTGTCATGGAGCAGGATAGGATCTGGTCAAAGTATATAATGTGGCATAAATTCCTTGGCTTTCAATGGCTGCCATACACTATAACTTCTATAATTACTTAAATGAGTGAATTCTTTATCTACTCTGCTAAACAATAGATCAAATAAAACTTTGTTTAGAGAACCAGTACTCTGGAGAAAAATTTACTGGTTCTGTATCAAGGGGAACTTTTGCAATCAGGGTGGCTGGCACATGACATTTCTAAAAATTATCAGCCCCATATCATGAGATGTTGAATTAATTCCAGTAAAATTTTGTTTAAAAGAACTAGAACCAGTATATGATTTGTTTCTTTCTTTCTCATTGCATATACATTTCATATTCGCCTGAATAAGGAGGTATAGGCTAGTCATTGTTGATTCTGAAGATCTACATTTAAACGGTGAGGGCCTGCTCTATGGAACGGAACCTCGCATGCGCCGTGTGACAGCTGGGGCTCTGTGGCTAGCCACCTGTCGAGCAAGGCGCTAGCAGCAGCGTAGCGCCCAACTAGTTTAACACATTTACACCTTTTAACGTATTTAATAATCATTACTTACATGAATTTCAGAGTAGTTGCTAGAAATGCTGTCCATTTTCTAAACACACATTGCACCAACGTAGGAAGTTTTGGTACACTTGCTGTAATTTATCCTCACTGATATTTCGTTCTAGAGAGCCTCCAGAGTACGCGGATTGTTTCTGTATACCTTTATTTTGAGGTTCCCCCACAATTAAAAATTGTACGATGCTGAAACATATGAGCATATTTTTGAAGACTTTTTGAGAAGATAAGTTTCTACTAGGAAAATTCGATGTTTCGTTCTTTACCTAACCCTGTTCACGGGATATGAGATAGGCTACAGTACTTCATACAAGTCTTAATTACAGGTATCTTAACTAATGTATCTTGCCAGCTCCGTATGTAATAAATGCAATGACAGCATCCAGGGCTTCCCGACCCGCTATTGTGTAACAGCAGATGCTAGTCACCTGGTGCTAACTCGATGCTCTTCGACCGTCACAGCGCCCGGCGAGCTTCCGTTCTATAGGAAAGGCCCTCACTGTATTTAAGGCAGTGCAGAAACCTATTCTGAATCGCACTACTTGAAGCCCAGGAGCCATTCACATATTACATATTACTTACAGCCTAGGTTTTGTGTTTTTTACGCGTTGAACACGCACTGTTTGCACGACGTCTTTGGTAGCTGAAGAAGGGAAGGCAATGGTTTGAGTTTGCATGACGTCTTTGGTAGTTGAAGGATGGAAGGTAATGTGTCCCGACTCTCCAAGTGAACCCTTTAAGGAACAAAAAATAAGTACATCGAACATAGAATGAACACACTGAAATTTACACTAAGGAACAATTTATTATTGCTATGAACACCACAAAAAATGCCGAATATTTTTATTTAATGCGTTTATGCTCGCGATCCTGTTAGGCCTATGTTTGCGATTTGACGTGTTTAATACGCACTGTCTCTTGTATGTCTTTTTAAAATGAGAATGACGTTCGGAGCTGAAGAAGGGAAAGTTATTGCATTCCTAAAACATGTACGGTACTCATTAATCTTTGAAATTATATAAATATCCATTGTCCCTGTACTGACTAGGCTAAAAATTTCATTTGAGGATACGTCCTTATTAATAGTTACAGTGGTTCCTACGTGTTGAGTTACTTATGATAACATTTTATAATTTCAAGATGGCGTATGCATCATGTTATCACGTTGACAATAGAGGGGCCTTAACAATACAAAACTATTTGATTGCCTTGGCGTAGTTCTGCCCCTTAAAACAACAATAACTATTTGAATGCCAAATGGTGCATGACACATTGGATTTCAAGTTATGGATTACAATGCTTGCATGATACACACAGCTGCTATCTTAAAATAATTTAGCTGATGACCTTGTAGTTAGGGCAACAGATCCTTCCACATGAAGGTATATTTTTCCAAAATTTGGTAGAGATTCGATAATTAGTTTACTTGCAATGTGTAAGCTTGGAACATTTGGATGGCTACCATTTGTTTTGGTTAAGATGGCGGTGATATAAAACACAGCACTGAGGTATCCTTTGCTACTGCGACCTCTGTGCCAAATTTGATTCAATTGGGTTTTGTTGCGTTTCAATTAATGAGTGGGGGGGGGGGGTGACCAATATACACACAAATACACATTTGGCCAGTGTAGAACTCATAAGTCTACGTTCATTTTTTGCAAAAAAACAAAAACAAAAGTAGGCTATAACAATGTATTTGAAAAAGGGTATGTATTGAAATATTCACGCAAAGTATTCTGAACAGAACATAAAGGGTTAGGTCAACATGAAATACGGTTTGAAATCTCATTCAGATGTCAAAATGGCAGTACCATAATTCAAGCCAAAGCAACAAACATCAATGTCCGCATGTCATCCGTGATGTGATCCACTAAACTAAAAATTTCCCCTAGACAGGTACGTATCGTGGTATATACTATTAACTTAGGTACAAAAACATGCACCTTGATACGATCAACACTTTGTCAATGTCGTGGAAGATGAGCAACAGTATCAAGTAGGGGACGGTAACGGTGAAAGAGACGAGAACCCACGATAACATTTGCTAAACTGCTGAAATTAGCCATAAATACCTTCTGTAATGATTCAAAACAGATGTGGAAATTATGAAGTTACTCCTCCGGTGTCTATAGCCCACCCGCCTTCCCTTTTTAGAGCACGACTTACATAGTAAAATTCCCACTGGGTCAGCCATTATCTGCGTTAATTATGCACAACTACAGTATTGCAACCCACACGCATACGGAAGGCCTACTAATTGTATAGGCGTTTTTTTACTAGTTAGTGCGGCCCGAGTCATATATGCACCCCCGATTATTGCCATGCACAGCGAAAATAATCACATAATCTTTCTTTAGGCCAATGGATTTCGCCTATCGAGCGTCTCTACCTTAAAAGACAGTATGCAATTAAATGTAGTATTTGCCTCTCACTTGCACACTTATGTCCTGCAATTAGCTTCGTCCTCTTCCACCCCGGCGATGTTGCCATTTCCCAATAATTGAAAGTGACAAATCTAAGAAAATGTTTGAGTTGTCTTATAGAGAATTTTCCGCTCTTTAAGATTATGTAAAAATAAAAGCCATAAATAATTAACACATGGCCCAATTTTCACAATTACGATATTTTAGCGTGAATCTATATTTTTGCAGATATAAAACTTATCACGCCATAGATAATGAACTAATGATCGCAACAGACCAAGAATTTATTTTTAGATTGCCTGATGTTGGTAGAAGATACTCTATTTCTCAGGGCAGTATTTATTTTCATAAAAAGAAAGTTATGATTTTTTTAAATCTTAAATGTTACTTGAAAAATCTGAGATGGTATCACAGAAAAGTTACGTAGCGAGAAGAAATGTTCATTAAAGTCTGAAATCGTTTTTAAAACAGACTAGAGCTCGATATCAGATAGCATTCATTAGTTATCGCACTTACTCCTCCCGCCCAGCGCTGACGCTGCGAAAGTTTGTTTACTCCGGTGCCAGTATCCCCCCCGACTGCGTTTGATGGAGGGTAGGTGATGGTGTGAACTCAAACTGTGAAATGAAGTGGTCCTTATGTTCTTTATAAATTGTCCGCCTCGTTGTGTACCGTAGTGGCTAGCATTCCTGGCTGTCACCGTGGAGGCCCAGGTTTGAATCCCGGCTCTGCCAAGAAATTTAATTCTCGTCTGAGGGCTGGAACGGGGTGTACTCTACTGCAAGAGACAAAACTGAGAAAAGGCGGGTTCGACTCCTACCTCAGCCATCCTCGAAGTGGTTTCCGTTGTTTGCCTTTGTTAATTCCGGGAATGAACAAGGGTTCGTTAATGGTGCGGAGTTAACGTTTCTGTGCCAAAAGAACACGGCAGACCCCCACGACGAACTGACAGGTGGAGTGTAGGAAAAGTGGTTTGCTGAGCAATTGTTGCCCAATGTTCCCGAAGGATCTATCCTAGTAATAGACAATGCAGGCTACCACAGTCGGAAAATCGAACTTTTACCTATAACGGAGAGAAGACCGGATTATAGATTGGCTCATTCAAAAGCGGTCCTTTTCGAAATGATATGTTAAAACGGAAGCTTCGTGTTATGTCGTGGGAGATACAAGATAAATAACATACACTTGTTAATATAACACAACGGTTTATTAAACACCTGTTGATACACAATGTGAACTAACTTGAGCGGAACTGTCGTCTACAGTCCGCGGGTGCATATATACATAGTAGCTGGAAAGTTCCAGATTGGAATGTTCTGGGCATAGTGACTAAAATGTTCGTGTTAACTCAAGTAGCCCAAATACACAACACTGACTAGAATGTTCATGTAAATACACAACATTTCCTCCCTCTTTTAAATGGATGATTTAGGAATCAGGAGAGAATCTCAACGGTGGTCGGCGCTGGCGAGTACTCCCTCGGGGAATAAAAGGGGTTTGCGAAATAGACGGTGCCCTGTCTACATGTGTAGCTGGTGTGGCTGGTGGTGTTTGGGCTGTTGCTGGTGTCTCGGTGAAGCGAACTGGTCAAGTTAAGTCTCTTGCGGAGATGAGGGTACCTTTGCTCCGATGCTGTTATCGTTCGACTGGCGTAAGCGATTGGACGTTCTTGCCCGTTGCTGAGCTGGTGTGACAGTACTGCGCCCAGGCCGGTCTTGCTGGCGTCCGTGGCCAACAGGAGTGGGGTAGCGCTACAGAACGGGAGAACAAAGATATAAAACAATTTAGGTAATGAAATTTGCCAAAGTACCTTTAGTAATGGTATCCGGAGCTGTTAAAATAATAGATGTTGACTCGTCCGCTGCCATAAACCCACCCAGCCATCCCAAATAGATACACGACTTATATAGCAGAAATGCAGAAATGAAGTCTTTTGGAGCCATCTTGCTTACTAAGTCAGGAAAGCCAACCCCACGTATTTGGTACTATTTCACATCGGGTATAGAACGAGTAAACAAAAGAGCGTCGATAAAGTAATGTAATGAAAAATTGCGCCAATTGTCAGTGTTTATTTATTTATTTATAATGTTTTACATACAAAAACAGACCTAACCTGGGGCTTACGCCCCAGACCCCCTTGCTTCTGGTACTAGCAGTAATTTTCGACCAGGCAGTACATAACCTAGTAGCGGACATAAATTCTATCTTATTAATGTTTCACATACAAAAACAAACCTAACCTGGGGCTTACGCCCCAGACCCCCTTGCTGGAGGTACTAGCAGTAATTTTCCGCAAGACAGTGCTTAACTTAGTGGAAATTTGTAACAATTTCAAACTTTACGTGTCATATGGTGAATTTTGTATTGGACATGTTGGTAACGTACTCCGATGTTCGTTTTTCGGGTGTCAAATGACGTATGACGTATGACGTAGTGTCCAAGATGGCGTCCATAGTGAAATGAAGACAATGCAAAAGCATTATTTTCGTAAATAATCAATTAAAAGGAATTATTCCAGTGCAGCAGTGGCAATTGAGAAAGTAAAACGACTCCCAACATCTCCGAGAAAGGTTAGTCAATGATAAATACTATATTTTCGTAATATACCTTGTTGAAAGTTACGACGGCTTGGTCTCCTGTTCTGTAGTTTTAATGGTCGCTTTACCAAGAAACAGTTGGAGTTCTTCTAGTGTAGTTCGTTTCGGTGCATCACGTACAGCTCGGATGTGTGCATCCGACATGTGGATGCCTGACGCATCGATTTTGTGGCCAAGGGTTTCCAGAGAAGTTTGAGCGAAAACGCATTTGGCTCGGTTGAGCTTGAGGTTGTGTTGTCGAAACCGTTCCAGAATGGTGCTGAGGGCCTGCATCAGATTTTCAAAGCGATCAGCAAAAACTATACTGTCATCGAAGAAACTTACGACGTTTGGGAGACCATGCAGGACTGTGTCCATTCGCCGCTGCCAGATAGCGAGGATGTTAGCTGCTCGCGTTGGGCGGATCAGACCGTGAGTTGGCGTGTTAAGTGTGAGAGCATGGTTGAACTCATCGTCGACCTCGAGATGAGTGTACGCGTCGGAGATATCCAGATGGCAGAAGAGAGTGGCGCCGCCCATTCGGTTGAACAGATGTTCCCCCTTGGGAATCGGATGTTCATCGATGATGATCCAAGGGGTTGAGAGTAGGCTTGTAGTTGCCTGTGAACCTCAGTTTGCCGTTCTTTTTGGCGACGACGTGCGTTGTCGATGCCCACTCAGAGTAGTCCACTCTTTTGTAGAAGCCAGATGCAATTTTCTCGTCGATTTCCTTGGCATAGGCATCGCGGAGGGCAACTGGTACGTCTCGAGCTCTGGCGAAAACAGGTGTGGCTCCAGCCTTCAGGTGCATCTTCGCTGGGGGACCCGAGATCTACCCGGGGGTTTCGCTGAACACATCCTGGTAGCGAGATAGAATGTTGTCGAGCTGCTTCTGTTGTTCCAAGGTCAGAGCCTGCTTGTCTGAGAGCTTGTGGATTGGGTCGGGTTTTGCGAAGAGGTGACCAAAGTCGATCTCCCGTACAAACTCTGAAATCCACTCTCGGCCAAAGAGCGATTCGACTTCATCGTCAACCACCTAGAGATTCAGGTTCCTGGTTGTGGTTCCGATGGTGGTGCACACTGACGTTTTGCCAATGCATTTAATCGGATGGCCAGTGTAACTGACGAAGTTACGATCGTTTCTCTGCAACACCAAACCTGGTTTGATCATACTTAGCTTTGATTTGCTCATGGTTGAGCAGGGGGCGCCGGTGTCGAGTTCCATTTTGACGGTGGTTCCCTCTATGTTGACATCAACCAGTGGCTCAGGTGCTGCGTTGACCGATCCTATGACCTCGATTTTGCTGAGGTAGTCCACAACGTCGAGGTTTTCAGCTGGAAGCTCTTCTTTGGTCACATGGTTTGTTGTTCGATGTTTCCTCGATTTCGATCGGCAAACTTTTCTAAAGTGACCTTTCTTGCCACACTTCAGGCACTCTGCGTTCAGGAACCTACACTGACAAGGGTGAGCTTCACCGCACCCTGCACATGTTGATTGGTTGTCCTGGGATGCACTCTGGTTTGCCTGTTGTGGCCATAGGTGCTGTCTGGTTAGGTTGTAAGACCCTTGACTTCGATGAGCTGACTTGCTGAGTGGCGGCTGCTGGTTGATGTTCTTCCTGGACAGAGGCTTCTCATATCCAATCCGATTGGTTGATTCAGACTTAGCGGCAGCTGTTTTGACCTCGTCGGTGGTAATGCGAGTAGCTTCAAGTGCATGCGCGATTTCATATGCTGCGGTGAAGTTCTCTGGTTGTTTTGCAATAATCTCGTCGCACATTTCTCGTGATTCCAAACCTGCGAGCATTTGTTCAATTAACATGCGATCAAGAAATGTGCCATACTCACAAAACGTTGCAGCCTGCCGCAGTCTTAAGGTGAAGCTAGCGATGGTTTCTCCTTGCTTCTGCATTACACTGCGAAATTTGATGCTCTCAGCAAACTTGTTGCGTGTGGCGTCAAAGTGGCCTTTCAGCTTAGATTGAATCTCGTTGTATGACAGAGTTTCCGGATCATTAGGACTCACCAGGATCTTCAGGGCATCATTGAGTTCAGATCCCATGTAAACCCGTGCAAAGTTTGCATGCTGTTCCGCGGGTACCTTGCTGAGGTTGAGCGCCCAGGTAAAGCGAGTGAAATAGTCGGCTACAGTCGTTCCGTCGGTAGTGCGATACGGTTGCATTGTGAACTTTGGCGGTCGAGGTTCTGAAGACGTTGTTGACCCTATTGTCTGTCGGATAGCGTCGGCGATCATTGCCGAGAATTGTTGGAGCTGCTCAGAGGTTAAGTCCGGCATGGTGAAGATGAGTGGAGAACAGTATTTCTAACACGCACTTGCGATGAACTTAGTTCGGTGCAAACACTTGCGTTGAGGTTAGAAAGTTCACTCGGTTTAGTTTCCAACACGCACTGCGATGAACGTCGTTCGGTGCAACACTTGCGTTGAGGTTAGAAAGTCACTCGGTTTCACAACGTTATTTATCTTATCCCACTTCTGGCACCACTGTTATATCATGGGAGATACAAGATAAATAACATACACTTGTTAACATAACACAACGGTTTATTAAACACTAGTCTATAAACAATGTGAACTAACTTGAGCGGAACTGTCGTCTACAGTCCGCGGGTGCATGTATACATAGTAGCTGGAAAGTTCCAGAATCGAATGTTCCAGATTGGAATGTTCTGGGCATAGTGACTAGAATGTTTGTGTTAACTCAAGTAGCCTAAATACACAACACTGACTAGAATGTTTATGTAAATACACAACACTTCGTTTTATTGTGACTCAAAACAGAGACAGATATGATAAAAACATCAATGACGAGAAGGCTAAATCAGCAGAAAAATATGTTCTTCCCTTACCACAGTGAACTTAATCCCATCGCAATGGTATGGGCGCAAGTGAAGAACTATATAAAATTGAACAACGTCTCATTCAAGAAACAAGAAATGAAGAATTTAATTTCGGCTGCATACCACCACTTGACCACACATAATCTGGTACATAACGTGGACCACAATATATATATATGTTATATATAATATTCATGAAAAATGTCATATTATATTTTATTATAACCTATGATATTCGAGAAATGTAATATATTCATGAATAATTGAAAAATATAAATTGTTATAATGTGTGCATTAAAATCGCGCTCTGAGGTTCGGCGTATCATGTCTAAATATTGAAGCGTTGTTCGCTGCAAGGTGTGAGGTGCAGTTATATACAACAAACAAATATTTCGGAAATTTTCCGAGTTTTGCGTAAAACCACGCCTGTAATACGAGTGATGTTACATCACGTTCCCGGCTTTGCAGAACTTTGTATATGCAGAAGATCTGGCATCAGCGCGCCCCATTTAATGCGTACTGTCTTTTAAGGTAGAGACGCACTATAGACCAATAATTTCTAGGTAGCGTGGCCCTGTGGGTGGCCCACATACAAGGGTTGCATTTTTAGTTTTGGCAACGAAGCTGCTGCTTTATGTTGAGAGCACATGACCTCGTCCATCCCCTCCCCCATTCGTATGCAGTGGCGCCTGTTAGATGAGTAGTTGTGAGTAAGCGCTCGCGCAAGACGGCCGCAATGTCTTCGAAGCAGGAGCAGAGAACGTGGATAAAAATTCAGCGTGTTAGGGATCGCACGGCTCGAGAGTGTCGCCAAGGGCTGCACGAGGCGTGCGGTGCAGCTTCGTTACCGTACAGAACGGTAGCAAGATGGGTTGCAACCTTTTGAGATGGGCGCGAACGTGTGGAGGTCATGCCTCAATCTGGTCACCCGCCAGTAAGTGATGAAAATGTACAGATGGTGTCCGCGTTAGTGGAGGCGGAAGGGAACGTAACTCTTTGTGAATTAGTGCAGGATACAGGACTGGCGAATTCGACTGTCCTCCACATCCTGAAGGACTGCCTAAAAATTAGGAAAATTGCGACCAAATGGGTTCCGCGTGACTTAACCGACATGCAGAAATTGCTGTGATATGACACTTCTCGTACGCACTTGCAGCGTTATGAGTGCGAAGGAGAGGACTTCTTACGGCGTATAATAACCATTGACGGGACGTGGGCCAAATCTTATGAGCCAAAGTTGAAACGACAATCGAATTAGTGGCGGCACCACGGATCACCACGAAAACAAACAGTTCGACAAACCCCCACCAATGTGAATGTAATGGTGATTCTTGCCTATGATTGGGATGGTGTGATCATAAAACATCCTATTTGACTAATAAAAATTTTCCATCTATTCAATACAAAAATTTAAGTATTGAAATTATATTATTTCATTATTGGGACATGTTTTGAGCTCTCAATCAGCTCATCATCAGCCAAGTGCCCTCACAAGCATAATATAACACTCACCAAAAATACAAAGTTCATAAACAAGTACAATAAACAACATGCATTAAAAATTGACATGTGTCATGACTAGAGCTGGGATTTTTATGTAATGTCAAGTGGCATAATATGTACATAAATATGTAACAAAAAGCACCAAAATATGTAATATCATATAATTAATATAAACTTACCATTTTGTCAGTTACAACACACTAAACACGCTTTATACAGGGTGATTCTCTATGTAGTTTACAACTTCAATAATGTGTAATTATTTATTGGAACCACCTATGGACTTGGTTTATATGTTATTATATTGCAAAACACTTCAAGTTTTGACTCGCGTAGTTTGTAGTTGCACAGTTGTCCGCCACGCGCACCACCTGTCTCTTGTTGGAAATGACGTCTTTCACTGAAGCGGAAAGAGCGAAGTGGGTGTTCTGGTTTGAAGAAACCAAGTCAACAATGAGTGTACGGCGGAGGTTTCACACAGAATTTGGCAAAGACCCACCCAGCAGACCAACAGTGTACAAATGGCACCAGACATTTACGGAAACAGGTTGTTCTGTGCGACACAAAAAGGCGCCAGGCCGCGCACCTGTGACTGGCGATGTGGTGGAAAGAGTTAGGGAGAGGTTCGTCCGCAGTCCGGAAAAATCGAAACTGGCATCTCTCAGACCACTGTTAGGTGGGTGTTGCGTCGACATTTGGCCATGAAAGCATACCGATTGCCCTTGGTTCAAGCACTAAGTGAAGCGGATAAACATACCCGACATGAATTCTGTGTTGAAATGATGGGTCGCATCAGCCGTGATGAGTCATTCTTGAACAATGTGGTCTTCAGCGATGAATCAACGTTGCACATTTCTGGCCAAGTCAACACAATAAATTGTCGTATTTGGGGCATGGACAAACCACATGGGCACCACGTGACAGCCCCAAAGTGAACGTTTTCTGCCCTGTTTAGAGAGAAACAATTACCTGGCCGCCACGGTCCCCAGATTACACACCACTGGACTTCTTTCTGTGGGGCTTTGTGAAAGATAGGGTGTACATTCCTCCCCTACCTGCAAATCTTGATGAACGGAGACTGCGCATCACAATAGCCATCACCTCTGATATCCCCGAAATGCTGGTTCATACGTGGCGGGAAATCAACTTCCGTTGGGATGTGTCCAGGATGACAAATGGTGCACACATTGAGCCGTAATGGATTTGTCCAAAAAAACTTGAAGTGTTTTGCTATGTAATGACATATAAACCAAGTCTGTAAGTGGTTCCAATAAATAATTACACATTATTGAAGTTGTAAACTACATAGAGAATCACCCTGTATTACATTTTGTAGCACAATTTTTCAATGGTCTTTGGAGTCATATTATATGAATATATCACACACTTATTCTATAGAAACTTATTATTTTCATAACTCAAAGCACGTTTATTCATTAAATTTTGTAGCACAGTGAACTATTAAGTATTTTTCGATGTTCTCTGGGGTCATAGAAAGGCGTTTGTCACTTAGGATGTGACATCACATGATGTAACTGGGGCAAATTTTAGGAGATGATTTTTCGCTGGAGAAATGTCCTCGGGAGGATCAACGTCATCTCCATTTAGAATTCGGCACACACTGTGAAATGTTGAATAACCAGGATTTCTCTTCAAAACTTTTTGCAATGTACTCAATACACTTGCACCAGTTTCCCCATGCACAGCACTTATCATCCTCTCAAATACACGTCACTCATAATTACCTTAATATCCCTGTTGAGAGGACAGACAACAGCCCCACATTAATTGTGAAACTTCAATTCAGCAATTTATTTCATATAAAAACAGGAAAACTCTGAAATATGTAATTTTATGTAATATCACTAAGAATATGTAGAATACCCACAAATATGAAAAAATATGTAAAATATGTAATTACATAGAAATCCCAGCTCTAGTCATAACACAGCTCTGCTTGTTGCGTGTGTGGGGAAGTCAGAATGAAGCAACATCAACTTTTTATTAAAGAACATTAGAAGTTTCCATTATAATAAGTTGTTAATTTTACTATAAGATGCTAAGTTTTATTATATGTCAATTTTTAATGTATGTTGTTTATTATGCTTGTGAGGGCACTTGGCTGATGATGAGCTGATTGAGAGCTCGAAACATGTCCCAATAATGAAATAATATAATTTCAATAATTAAATTTTTATATTGAATAGACGGAAATTTTTTATTAGTCAAATAGGATTATATGTCAATATGGACCAATATGACGTTGAATACTCCTAATCATAAAACATACCGTTCCCCCAGGGCAAACCGTTAACTTAATGCGGCGTACTATTGTTCGTTTCTGCAAAACCATCTCCTAGCAGCTCTGCGAAGGAAACGGCGACACCACATGGATACTCCGCCCATCGTTCTGCGTGACAATGCTAGGGCACACACAGCAGGAGTTGTGTCTGCATTGTTGAATCGCTGGAACTGGGAGGTGCTCTATTATCCCTCGTACTCTCCAGACTTATGTCCCTGTGACTTTGATTTCATCCCGAAGATGAAGGAGCCACTGCGCAGGAACCGCTACCCTACAATTGGAGATGTTGTGCGGGCTGCCGAGCGCTCTCTTTGCACCATCGATAGATTGGGCAGTGCCAACGGAATCCAACGGCTTCCGGGTCGCTGGGAACACTTTGTACGCAGTGCTGGAGACTACATCGAGGGCCAATGAAACTTGGAACCCTGTAGGTGTGTTATTTATCTATTTATACCATAGTCGCCAAAAAGAAAAAAGCAACCCATGTATATTAGCCACTGGTTTTTGTCACGCACAGTGGAAATAAGTCACTTATGACCGACCTCATGTGGCGGAGTATTTTATATCCTACATGTTGGCAACACTAACGTGACGTCAAAGTGTGAGCCTAGGTAACAGAGACCTCATGCTCTTTAGCAACAAGGCTGCCATTGTTCAATGAGCAAGAAACAGTAACATATATTTACATAATTTAGCACGCATTTCCAGTGCACTAGTGATAATGGACGGCAATTTCAATTATGAGAAAAGGTACGAAAATCATTAACGAAGTTGTGGGTGTCAAAGGCAGATTCTCGTCTCCTTCACTATCATCTATTACAGTGGCGGCCGGTAATAAGGTTGCAGCGTTGCACAACGACCAGATTTTTCATAGAGACAAAATATAGAATTTTGGGAGGGAAAATATTATGCATTTTATATTTTTTCCTCTTACATGGATAGGAATTGATACATTTGTTCTTTAATAGTTCAGGAAATCTCATAGTCCTGTTAACTGCATTGAAAAACCAGAGCGCGCGAACAGTGTAGGAGCGCTGGACGTGTGGTCGTTGCATCGCGCCAGCACCGACCAGATCTCAATAGTGAAAGGTATGGCAGAGATGCTAGGCCGGGTAAGCCCTATCGCAACAGTTAACTCGGCTGGTCGTTGCTCGCTCATTGCAACCAGAAAGGAGTGGGGCGGGCAATGATACCCGAGTGGCTCCGTGAACTGTCGATACGACCGTCTTGCAATGTAATTGGCGCATGAGTCAAATACTTCCTGTTCTTTATTACCCTCGTGTGTTAAGGTACGCTGATTTGTTCTCGTGAAGTTTTATATCGTTTTTCATCCATTTTATCCCGAGGTGAATGTGATGTTCTCGTGCGACTTTAATTAGTGTTTTGTATTCAATCTAGGATGAATTCCTTAAGTAGTTTGCAAATTAAGACTTTTTCTCAGTGCACTGATGAAGAGAAACGTGAAATTAAACAACGCGGTAGACCATTGCCAGAGTTGAAAATTGTCCAAAATGTTCAAACAGGGAAGAGGCAGTTTAGGAGAATTTTTAAGAAAGATGTATATAACAATCATGACTGGCTGTGTGGGTGTGAAGATAGGAACGCATTGTTTTGTTTTCCATGTTTACTATTTGGCGGCGAACAAGCGTGGATGAAATCGGGAGTTACTGATTTGAATTATTTGAGTTCAAGCATTAAAAAACATGAGTCCTCGGGTATTCATTTAAGAAATGTGCTGAAGCTAGCGCTCTTCGGCAAGGTAAATGTAGCTTCGCAGCTGGACAGTGCATACAGGAGGAAAATAGCAGCAGAAAATGAGAAAGTGAAGTAGAATAGGTACGTCCTGAATATACTAATAAATTGCGTTAGATTTTGTGGCGTATTTGAGCTAGCTTTGAGAGGTCACGATGAAACTCAAACATCATCAAATCCATGAATTTACAGGGGATTAATTAATTTTAGTGCAGAACTAGATGTTGCTTTGAAGTCTCATTTAAAGAAGGCCACGGTCTTTAAGGGGACATCTAAAACCATTCAGAATGAGCTGCTTCAAGTGATGCTAGATGTGTGCCACGAAGAAATTGCAAAGCAAATGAAAGATGCAAATTCCTTGGCTGTAATAGCTGATGACACCAGTGATGTGTCTAACATTTTTCAAATGGCCATTGTTTATCGCTATGTGGTGAAGGGTAAGCCGGTGGAAAGATTTTGGGGTTTTATTTCATTTCAACACCATGACGCCAAAACATTAGATTCTTGTTTGCTTGAAGAATTGCGAAAACATAAATTAGATTCTCCAGAAAATTCGTGGAAATTAATTGAACAGACTGCAGAATACGTGCATTGTTATGCTCACCAAGTAAATCTGGTAATGGGTAAGGCTGCTTCTGTCAATAGAAACGTGAGAATTTTCTTTTCAAATCTACAGGGTATTTGTACATTTTTTTTCTGTTAGTCCCCAACGTACTGCGGTACTTGATTCAGTGGTGAAGATACGGTTACCTCGAGCTAACAATACTCGTTGGAACTTTTTATCTAGAAGTGTAAATACCGCTTTCTGGAGATTCTGGACAGTGACGAGATCAAGAACTCCAGCACAATAAATCAGGCTGCTGGTCATAAGAAAATTCTAATCAGTCATGCTTTCAGTTTTTGGCTCTCAGTTTTCAGCAAAATAATGCCACTTGTTGAAATTTTATTTGGTCAGCTCCAGAGAAGTGAAATTGATCCTTGTTCTGCCCAGAGGGCAATTTCTCAGTTCGAAGATAACATAAAACTCATTCGGGAACAAATTGATGTTGATTCAAGCGCAGAACCTACCGCGACTTCTTCGAAAAGGAGGAAGACTGACAACACTCAATGGAAGAGGGAGGGAAAATAAGTGTGTGACGAGATCGTGTGCGAAGCCAAAGCCCGCTTCTCTTTCTCAGGACATCTTGTTGCATCAAATTTGTTTGCGCCAGATATGTTTCCAAAGTACGCATCAAAATTTTCAGAAGAAACAGTGAAAACAGTGCGCACGATTTATAACTTTGTTGACAGGATTAAACTTTCTCATGAACTGTCTTCTATCTACTCGGCAGAAGAATTCAGATGTGTGTCAGGGGCTGTGAGTTTATTAGATTTTGTTCTGCGAAATAATTTGGAAAATACATTCAGTGTATCATCGAGACTACTGAAATTGATTCTAACTGTGCCTATGACGTCAGTGGAAGCTGAAAGATGTTTCTCTACATTGAAGATTATTAAAACATTCCTAAGGAACTCCTTGTCTCAAGAGAGATTGACAGCATTAGCGATGCTCTCCATTGAAAAGGACCTTATCATGGAAATTCCAGACTTCAATCAGAGCGTAATAGACAAGTTCGCTGCAACAAAAGACAGGAGAATGGACTTCCTGTTTAAATAATGTGAGTAAGAGATCATTACTAATTGCTACCAATTCTTAACATTGTCGATTGTCTTTGAATTATATTTATATAATACCGTACGTTTAAAAAAAAAATTGATTGCTTATTTTGTGACTGCTAGCGGATCCTCTATGCTATTGTGCTTCTGCCTTCACAATCGAAAATAGACTTGTTTCCAAGAAATGTTGTCCACCGGTTCTATCCAATTCAGGCCTTTTCCCGCTTTCTATACAGCCCACAGAACTCTCCGATAGCCCCCGTACGGCTCATATTACCGACGCGGCGTCCTGATAAAGGCTTACAGCTCCATGACCTCCAATCAGGGAAATGGATGTATACGGCAATTATTACCTGATGGCACATACGTACGGAAAGAGTTTCGTATGCGGGCGAGTCCACGTGCTGCAGCGGGAGAGAGAGTGGAGAGAGGGGAGAGACGTTCACTTCGCTCATTGCTAAGGGAATGTTACTATCGGCTCCTACTGTAACTGTCACGTTTGAATTCTATTTGTATAGTACGTTTTTATTTCATTTGATTGCTTATTGTGTGACGTCAGTGCCTCCCAAGAGCACAGCAGCAATGACCCCCTCCACTACCTTCCTTCTCCTCACCCGCGAGTTCGCACAGGTTTGCGCCATCAGGTATTAATTGCTGTCTACCCAGACTTCGCTCAAGGCAGCCGTCTGTGAAGACAGCTACGAGACTTATCAATGAGAACTTTGACATAGTCCAGCAGTGGTCTCATGATTGGAAGATTTTTGCTCCACAGGATTGCCGAGACATGCCATCTGTCACGTCTAAAGTACCTGGCTTTGATCTTCCTCGTCGGATATGGTCGAAGTTAAACCGGATCAGGACCAATTCTGGTGTTTGAGCGGACTCTTTGTTCAAGTGGAACAGGTTACCCTCTCCAAAGTGTGACTGTGGAGCCGATAGACAAACGGTGAAGCACATCATTCACGACTGTCCTCTTAGATCCTATGGTGGCAACATATTGGATTTTCTCTCAGCGACTCCTGCATCAGTGGACTACATTTTGAATTTAGATATAAAATTATGAGCCTATCTGGTCTCTTTTTTTTTCTTCCTTCAATATTTCATTAAGATGTATTATGATGTACTGTAAGTGTGTACCATACCATACGATAAATAAATAAATAATTGCTGTCTAAATGAGAATGCCCGTGTCAGAATCGCTCCAGAGAGAGAGAGAGAGAGAGAGAGAGAGAAAGAGCAAGCATATTGCATTATAGTGTCTGAGTATATTCTTCTATAGTTTTTGCGGAGAAATGTTTATACTATGGATTAGTTGTTCAATTCTGAAGACAAGCAATCACCTCTACAGCACTCCTGGCTGGACACATTTTTTTTTGTCCGTGAATGATATCCAAGGTCTCGTTTGAACACAGCTGCTATCTGCCTCTAGCTGACGTGTGGTGAGGAGTTGATTTGTCGTCACCTCCCGTTGCGTCATCAGTGGCTGCTCTGGTCATGAGACGCAGGCTGCATCGAGGAAGAGTTCCGAGAATAATACCAAACCTTGCAAACAATGGAATTTGCCCCTACTGAACTAGTATTTTCTCACAGGCTGATCAATCTGAAGCAAAATAAGTTACTTATAAAGTTTCGTGAATATCATAATTAGGGTAACTAGCAGCCGATACTAAGCTACGTTTGAACCGCAGCTTGTATATGATTTACACTTACATACGATCACAAAGGATATGGTGATTGATAAACCTATGAGCAGTGAATAAGATAAGGGTGTAAGGGTAGCGTACCTGCCTCTCGCCCGGAGGCCCCAGGCACGATTCCCGGCTCCGTCAAGGACAGTCTCATGAGGGTAGTAGCGGTCGCTTGGTAGGCCAAGGCTTTAATGGCTCTAGTGCCACGCTTTTTAGTGAATGAGCTAACAGTCTACTACTCAACAAATAATAATAAGTCCTGAGCTTGAATTTACGTGCGGAAATGCGTGGGTAGACCTGTATTATCCAACATTTAAAAAATCATTAACATTTTAAATACGTTGTAGTGAATCATTATTTCGATATTATACTTCATTTTGAATTATTTTACTGAAGTAATTTTGTACCCAGGCTTAGTAAAAAAAATGCTGTTAATGATTAAGGATTCTCTCGACAGATCTATTTGCTCCTTTGTTATAACAATAATGTTATTGATTGTACTGTACGTCCCTTTTAACTACTGCGGCTTTCAGAGACTCCGGAGTGCCGGAATTTTGCTCCAAAGGGGATCTTTAACATGCCAGTAAATATACTGACACGGCTCCCTCGCATTTGCTCACCCTCAAATGCCAACTGACTGCGCCAGGATTCGATCCTCTAACCTTGGGCACAGCACGTGAGAACATTACCGTTGCGCCACGCATCCGGTCGTTCCTTAGTCTATTATTTTGATGGTAATATGGATTTACCTTTAGTTTAAAAAACTTAGTCTGATATATTCTGTAATTGCATGCTGGGTCATATACAGTAGGGTCTATGTGTTGAGCTCCCACAGGAATAGAAATTCTGGATACGTGTTTAAGTGAAAGGAAAGAACGGGAGTACGTTATTACCTGGAATACGAGGACTGCGACATTCGTAACAAATGAGCTATGACTTTTAAATCAGACGTGTGTAACACATGCATCTCAAGTCGTCTTTTACACCATCCGCCAAAATAGTGCAACGCCCAGAAATAATATATACCAGCCGCCACTGATCTATTACATAATTTCCAGATTTATTTTTCATAGTTAGAAAAAATAATAATGTTATTGAATTTACGTCCCTTTTAACTACTGTGGCTTTTAGAGTCGCCGGGGTGCTGGAATTTTGCCCCGAAGGAGATCTTTAATGTGCAGTAAACCTACTGACACGGCTCCCTCGGATTTGCGCACCCTCAAATGCAAACTGGCTGCGCCAGGATTCGATCCTGCAACCTTGGGCACGGCAAGCGAGAAAGTTACCGCAGAGCCACGCAGCCAGCTCATCCTAAGAAAAGGTATTTTGGCTAATTTGGGTCCTTACGAAAATTTTATCATAAGAGTGATATCTCATTCAGCATTACCAACAATTGTAATGAAAATCACAACACACACTTTCCTCATTGCATCACAGGTGGCCGAGCAAAATTTGGCATAAATGGATTATTTATTAGCATCAGTTTATGTTGCAATAATCTACTTCCACCAGTCTGTTTTCAATATGACAGGGAAATGAATTATGAGGATAAACCACTTACGCATCGCAATTCTCTCCTCTTGCTAATTTCTCTGCACAAGTGTATGCTCCTTTGTGCAACCAGCAATAAGCGTCAATAGCAACACAACACCCAGAAAACTGAGATATGTTAATCTTACGGGAAGCTTTCTCAAGAAAGGGAATTAAACCTTGAATCCCCATTATATGAAAATAATAATATATAGTGTGTGCAAAAACACATCATAAAAAACAAATCAATGACGGTAATTATAGATATAATTCGTAAAGCATAATATTGGTACGTTAACCATAAAACCAAAAATAATGCAATAAGTCTGGTCATTTTAATTTTCACATGCAAAATAAATACATTAAAGTTAATCACTGGACTATTCCACATTCAAACATAACTTAACAGTTTGGCGGTAAATATCACGTGACTAACCAGTGGCAAAGAATATACCAGTGGTACAAACGCACCAGTATAGAAATTTTTGTAGACTTCTATTTCCTCGTCGATGTTTGGGCACAGTCAAGGCTGGTTATCCACAAGAAAATTGGGTTACTAGAATATGTGTTGAGAGTTTGTAAATTCTGGGGATTAAGCTTACTTTCGATTTTGCAAAAAATGAAAGTAGACTTATGAGATCAACACACGGTCAAAAATTGTGTGTCTGTGTGTGTGAGTGTGTGTACTCTGAATGTCTGTCCTCCACTATCAATTCGAACACGGTGAAACTGAATTGAACGAAATTTGGTACAGAAGTAACATTGGCAAAGGGCAATGAGTGTCAGATTGCCACCATCTTTTCCAAAACTTAATGGCGGCCACTCAAATGGGCAAAACTTGATAAGGCATTACGGCCAAACTAATCATGGGATCTTTACCAAATTTTGTAAAAATATGCTTCCATATGATACGTGTCTTGTGCCCAAACTACAAAGCCATCAACCGTACCACTTCAGGATGGCGGCCATGTGAATTATGCAAACTTTATAATCCATAACATGGGACCCACCAGTTCCGATTATCGAATCAAGAATCGTTTAATAGTTGCTTTTATTATGCAACGAGCCTATAATGGCAATTATAACTATTTTATGTTCGAACATAAATATTCATAAATATCTGTCGAGATTTCACCAGTTTTATGTACTGAACAGAGCGCATGGGACGCAGAGATTACCTTGTATTTCTTAGAATGTCTTATTATCATGAAGATAATCAATTGTTCTGTGCCACTTTAGTTTTTAATTTTAGTTCATAAGTATGTTGGTACCGTAATGGTTGTTTTGCACTATGTTTTATTTACAGTTCCCTTATGATGAGAAGGCTGTGACTTCCTGTATGTATTCTTTGGTCAACATGCACCGTATGCATGTACTGATGTACTCAGTTGTGTAGAAATGTGCCATAATACATCTAGTATTCAAGTATCAATCCGTGTGCCTTTTAATTAACTAACAGGTTATGGGCCCAGACCGGACTAATAGTGCGTGTTTGAAACTAATATACAACGTCGCTCAGTGAATACATAGAAACGGTGTAGCATATTTACACATTATGGCAACAGCGAGTGAGTCAAATGCCGCAACCACGTTATCCGCATCGACTTCTGTTATCTCTGGGATTACTGTGTCATCATCAGTGCCTAATATAGAGAAACTAGGACAGCCAAATTATGGAAGCTGGAAATTCGCAATGAGAATGTGTCTTATGCTAGAGGGATTGTTTGGTTATGTCGATGGAACAATTCCCGTTACTTCACATGTGGACACAATTCGTGACCAGAGTGCGCTGGCAAAAGTATGCCTGGCTGTTAAACCTTCTTGCTATATTCACGTGTGTTCACTTTTCAGTGAAATTTACAAAGTTCACTTATTTTTATTATAACATAACCTCTTACCTGTCAGTGTCATTCTCTCCATTTTTCTTTCTCAATTTGTACCAGCTTGCACGTGTTCCGCGATACTGAACTTTTCCGGAAGTAATGTTGGTCATGAGGTTCATTTTTCAGTTGACCCCTTTCTCTGATTGGCCTTCAGCGGCTTCGAGAAAGCTCCACGCTCTCGGATTGGTCGACGTCATCTGTCCACATCACTCATCCAGCGCGTTGGCCGGTACCGTAGAGTGGGGTGAAGTCGATCAGGTGGGGCGAGGTCGATCATTGTGACGTCTCGATATAATTTCAGTACTAATACCTGGTGGGTATATGGAGATGTAACGATTTAAATTTCTTTGAAATGTTGAAGCTCCGTGCTATTTATATGATATTATTTGTATGTTATAACCATAATACGTTAAGTGTGGTTAAGTTTTCAATCAATGTCCATTTTTAATATTTTTCAAAACTATGGTCAACAAAGTCATCCACCGGTTTCAATCGGTACCCCAACTTCTTCACCGACTTCATTTGATAACTTGATGTGTTGTGCTCTTGTGCTGCCCTTTAGATCACACCTAATTCATGCCGCAAGCAAGCAATAATGTATTATACCGAATGTTTACATTTGGTAGGGTGAAGTCGATCATGGTACGAATATATCAGAAGATGCCAGGCGCTGCTGGGAAACGATATTATAATGTTCAGTATTTGAACAATGCTGTGTAAAGAGTAAAAAGGGGGGAAAATACGCATCAGAAAAGCCTCTGAATGACATATTATCCTAAATGATTGGGTCAAAGGTAAACACAATACTACTGGGTCAAAGGTAAACACACTGAACGTTTGGAGGACAACTTGCATTGAATACCACTGATGAAAATTGTTTGATTGAAGGTTTAGTTAAGTGCTCAGAGTGGGGGTTTCCTCTGAAATGTACTAATGTATGAAATGTATAGGAAAAGAAGGCTATTATTGGATACAATTTGTCAAGCCATTTGTCTCTGAATGTAATTCGTTTTTGCAAAGAAAATAATAATGAAATTGCTCTCAAAGAGTTTAAAAAGAGTACGCTACATCTTCCATAGACTATCGCAGAAATGAACATAACATTAATCGAGATTTAAGTGATAGGGAATCATTGATTTACGAATTATATTGTATGTTTTAGAGAGTAAGCTCGCTAGCGTTAAATATTAGTAAAATGTAATAATTTTGCCATTTCTATATGTTAAATCATGATTGAAATATTTTAAAAACTAAAATGATGATCGATTTCACCCCATATGAAGTATGAAGTCGTTTCTAGGCTGAAATAAACCTGTGATCGACTTCACCCACCAGGTGGGGTGAAGCCGATCACACTTCAAACAGTAATAGTTTCGTAATTTACGGAAGTTGTCATGTTGTTATGCAAGCATTAGATTGATGAAGCTTCATTACATTTATATTGTAAGGTTTCTGTTAGGGAGGCCTGTACAAATAATTAGTCTAAGGGATGAAATTAGTCTAAAATAGGGGGCGAGCTTGGCAGATGCTGTAAGAGGTAGGGAGTGTTTAGTGAATCAAGATCGACACTGCGATCAGCAAGGAGAACTCCCCAATGTACTGTTTGATGGGGTAGTTCTAAGTGAGGGGGTGTTTGGAAGGGCAATTAAGTTATTACACTGTGCACAACAGCTGCGTCATGCGGTCTACTGCGAGACGTGAGCAGGCGAGCTGACGGGAAATCCGCGATTGTCAGCGTTGAGCATTACCGCTCAGCTGACGACAAGAAGCAATTAAACAAATAAACAATAAGACTAATTCTATGTCCTACCTGAAGGGGAAGCTATTAGGGTAGGATCTTATTAGCTAAAATAAATAAAAGAATAAGACCAGTGGCTTCTAGTGTTTCTGAATTTAATGTGTACCTCGATCTTGAGATACACTGGCAAATAGCAGTTCAAATGATAATCAATAAAAATAATTACAGTCCAAGCACAGGGGGATGTAAGTGTAGTGTGGTGGTGAGTGTAGTGATCGCTTGAGACACTTACCCGTTCAGCCAACAGAAGAGGTTCGTCACGTCGGTGAACTAAGACAGACTAAGTGATCGAATGATCCTGGGTGTTTGACCTCCGGGGTTCTTATAGGTTTCGTGTGCTAGGTCGGCGGAATCCTTACATTCCTACCGAGTCGTAAACCTTTCTCGGGTCGTTGCCTGGGCTACGAGGCTACCTGGGTTCATGTATGTGCTAATTATTAGTCTTGTAATTTATAGGTTTTTAGATTAAATCTTTAGAATTTTGATTTGTTGGCGATTTTGTTTAGGGGATGGGGGTAGCGTACCCTAGGGGTACAACAACCCCCTTTGTAGGGTTAGTTATCGTCCTCGATAACTGGACGAAGACGTGGGGGTGGTTTTTGAAAAAATAGGGCATCTTCTTCTCTCTTGATATTCTTCTATCTTCTGTTCTTCTCTTCTTTTCTTCTTTCAATTTGGCTAGTAATGGTATGGGTGGCGTCGTAGGGGGTGTGTTGGTAGCCTCGTGAAAGATAGGGGTGAGTCAGGGGGTAGATATGAAATTATTAAGATGTAGTAATCGTCGATGGTTGAAGGCTGTGTATAGGTGCCTTCCTATTGATTGTGCGTCCGGGTGTGCTCAGCGATCATGTGTAAGTGTTTTATGGTGAGGGGAACAATATTTATTTACATATATTCTAAAAATTCAACAAAGGGGTGTGAAGCTTACTTGTTTTCATAATACATCTTTTACTTGGCGGGATATAACATGTATCCCTTTTGGTATTTGTAATATAATGACACAATAAATTGATAAACAAAACAGTACATATAATATAAACATTTCAATATCATCAATTTAACTGAAGGGGTGCAGGAACACAACGAGAGGAAAAAACATCCGAGGGTTGGAGGGAGGCTATATATACAGACATAATTAACGTACCTCCGGTGTGGATGAAAAACCGCCCTCGCGTGCCCTGCACGTGTGTAAAAGGGATAGAGTGGAGAGAAAGAATGCAATAAATGTCGCAGGGTGTAATTTAAGGGTTAAATTTTAGAAGTGTTTTATTGTGGGGAAGAAATACGACATTTTTACAAGTGGGAGTTTAAAAGAATAGAAAGAAAAAAACAACGTATAACATAAAATAATCCATATACCCTCATATCTTTGCAATTTTATCTAAATAATATCAACAATTTAAAATATTTTCCAGAAAAATTTCCATGCTATCATACCATTTGTAAGTATTAAAAATAAAACAAAACTCTATTAATCACACTAATATGCTATAAAAACAAACCCAAATTCTCTTAATTATATTAATATTCCATAAAAACAAAAACAAATTCTCTTAATTATATTAATATGCTATAAAAACAAAACCAAATTCTCTTAATTATATTAATATTCCGTAACTACTGCCGTTGCGCAACCATATCACTGTTAATATTAATTTCTATATCCGTTAACACTATGGTGAGTGCACTCTAACTTAATATCTAAGCATAAACTATTATCTATGACCTGCAGGTTATATAATACTCGTCTATAATATTGCTATTGCATGACTCGCTCCCTGTGGGCGAGCGAAGTCATCTTGGCTGCATAACTCGTCCTTTACAGAAATAGGCGCGAGTTGTGCGGCCGTAATGCACTTCTCATTATAGGTGTCCAATTACTTGTTGATCCGACCTCCAGTGGAGGATATCCCACAGGTATATCTCCACTGTGGTTCGGATGTGCTCCTGGAAATATGTATTATGTGGGGGCGGGACTGTGTATTGGCCGTGTGAGTGAGAAATGTGGGGGCGGGAAATTTGTGTAGTGTAAAAAAAACATATTGTTAATGCATTCAATTCGTAGCCATCTGTGGGGATCCATAATACACATATAAAATATCATATTAGAGGGTATCTACCCTCGTCCTTTGTGGGGTGAACCTGTGGAGGCATATATAGAAACAGCACATTTATCAAATGAATCACATTTTATCACTGTCATTATTAATTTCGGCGAGCGCCCAAAATGGAGCTACTCCCGATGCATGTGCGCAAAGTGTGCACCACCATGTGCGCTGTATCCGGTGTCAGCGCCTCAGGTTTTCAACCTGCGCTGAAAAGTAAATACATGTTTATGATTATAAAGCATAGATTTCTAATTATTATTGGCCATTTGTTATTTACTTTCTTTATACCTTTGTATACCTTTCTATTTGGTTTATACCTTATTCCTTATTTTCTATACCTGCCCTTCTATTGAAGGATAATCCCGCGAACGGTATGGACCGTTCCAATCTACTAGCGTTCCTTCCTTGAAGGACACTCTCGTGAACAGTATGGACCGTTCCTGTATACTAGCGTTCCTTCCTTGAAGGACAATCTCGCGAACGGTATGGACCGTTCCTATCTACTAGCGTTCCTTCCTTGAAGGACAATCTCGCGAACGGTATGGACCGTTCCTATCGGGCTTACGCATTTTCGTAAGACCGCATTCGGCGCTCCTATATTGCCATTTAGGCAATATCAATATAATCCTCTCCCTGGGGCACAATAATATCTGTAACCTCGGCCAGGGAGAGAATCGTAGTTTCATTATATATTCTCTTCTTTCTTGATGCTTTGGTCAACGGGGGTATGAGCAGAGAGGTCATCGGTGCTACAAACCTCGGCCCGGGAAATTATATCCTCTTCTTTCTTGATGAATAAGTCTACGGGGGTATGAGCAAAGAGGTCATCGGTGCTACATACCTCGGCCCGGGAAAAATATATCCTCTTCTTTCTTCACCTGTGTATAATAACCAGGTCTCTAGCTCCGCGCATAGAGCCGAAATTACTTAACCTTACATACTAACTATCGTCAAGTCATGTGGGTCGTCTTGGGAAGGAGGAAGTATCCTGTCCGATGTGGGGGTAGTGTATTCCCTCATCGAACCATCAAGCCTCCATCCGCAGGTATAGTTTAGACAATGTTAGGACATAAAAAATGGGTATAACGGACCCTTATGCTTAGGGGAGACAGGCTAGGTACTTCCCCTAACACAGGCACTTGCCCGCCCTAACACGTCACCACTATGACCTCTCGTCGGTCGTCAACGTTGAAGTCCTATTAAGTCATGTCCTGGGCTCTCCTTGCCGTCAATCCTGGGTACAATTTATCAACATCTATTTTCTCTTGAAAAATAGTTTCACATCCATTAAAGCGCACCTCCGTGCGCAAACCATGAAGAGCAAGTGTCAAGCGGTATTGTGTTGTGTATGATGTCATAGTCATACGGGGGGGATAACTGTGGTGGCACGGTGTACTTTCATTGCGCCTGGCCCGTCGGATATCCAGCTAATGTCAGCTGCGTATTATTCCTTCTCACATGTTAGTAGGTAAGTGAGGGATGTGGAATGGGATTCCCGTGTTACTGGGCAGTTGTAGGTATGTTAAAAATTGTAAGTAGCGGTAAATGGATGGTAAGAGAGGTCCAAGGAATCGTGGTCCTATGGGGATGTATGGAAACGTTAAGTGGTAGGAATTCTCGACCGGTGTGGGTGAGGATTTTATTGTTTAGGATCTGGGTGTTCAGCGTGGTTGTTAGGTACCGTGCTGAAGGATTTAGGTTAGCATTTATGCTCTGAATTGACATGCAGGGTAAAAACATTGGTTATGAAAATGTAACATTGCATGCACTGGTGTTAGCGGGTTAAGCCTGGAACGCTAAGCTGTTAGCTCTAAGGTTCCGAATGTTGATTAACATATAGCCACGAGCGATAAATCATGGTGTACACCCTGGTAATTGCATGATTACCAAGTGCCGCGCATTAATAGGGGAGAAGTGTTCAAGTGTTATCTGTATAGTGTTTAATTTGTATCTTGGGAGGGAGATGTGCTTTGCGGCTTGGACACACTAGTCGTAATATATGGCATCTGGCGCCATAATAGTAATATGAGACTGCTGTTCATACTCGTAATATATGTACTAGACTTATATACTATAAAGTCTAGATTGAAAAACTGGTCATCTAGGGTTATTATATAATATAATCCCTTAACTAGAGGTACTGTGTAGATATACTGTCTATAGATACTGTCTAGAGATACTGTCTAGAGCTACTGTCTAGAGCTACTGTCTACAGATATTGTCTAGAGATACTGTCTAGAGCTACTGTCTAGAGATATAGTCTAGAGATACTATATATATATATATTCTAAACCAGGTTATATTACAGCGCACTATATGTTTGTCGTAATTCCTTCCTATATGGAGGCTGATCGCTGCAAAAGAAATCTATCCACCCTATGGAAATGTGGGGGATTCATAAGTGTGTATTGCCATTCTATTAGTTGGGAGGATGGTATATATGAATGCCATCTATATGTTAAACAAGGCTATAAATTCCACTACATGTGGCGTTTTAATTGTATATCTCAAGAGGGGTAAAATGCACGGGGGGGGGGGGGGATATTAACGTGCTATCGCTTGAAATAACTTTGCTCGTCCAATCTGGAAGAGAATATTTTGTATAAAATTGCCGTACCGCAAATAAAATAAATTAAAACCTCCTAATTGGGAAGTGGATTTATATATTTATATGGTCACGGAGACATGTTCGTGTTTTCCTACGTAGGATGGCGTGTCCATATAAGGGTGTATTTGAGGGCAAAAGTGTATTAAAGCCCGCTGAGAGATAAAATACGGTGTATTTTGTGTGACGCGGCGCTGTGTGAATATCACCGAAAATGCTGGCTTTATGCCGTGAAATATGCAGTCCCGGTGTTAAGTATTGATGGATGACGGGGGTGAACTAAAATAAAAATATTTGGTTACCCTGCCTCGTGTAGTGTATTCCGACAATTGTATGTCTCGCTCCTACTGTCGTTTGAATCTAGCGCGCGAGATTAGGCCCGTATCCATTATGGCTGCTTGCTAGTTACCCGTCACGTGGGAGGCGTGTATGGTGATAACGTGTGTAAATGGGAGTTATCTGTTATCGCTACTGTGAGGCGTGACCTGAAGGTTTGATTGGCTGTCGGGCTGTAGTATGTGCTGTTTATCGCGGCGCTACTCTGATTGGACCTGAGCTTCAAGAGTGGGTGTCAAGCACAGGGCTTTGTTATCGTTTCGTAGATGAACTGTCACAAGCACGTGTTATGTGTTTAATGTAATGGTTATCATCGTTTTAAGCTACACAGCCGATGTACTATGTAATCTGGGTGGAGGGCATTAACTATCCGTCCGTATATTGGGAATCTATGCATTTCCTTTTATTGAGGAATCCTAATGGGATAATGCTGTCATCATATCGTACCTAAATGTGGCAAATGAGATGTGTATAACTATTGTGTCTGTTGTATAGTATTTATGTAATATGCTGGAGTGTGTTATACATGTCCGGAAGCATATGGCGCATTCCCGTGGCTGTAAAAATTCTTGGTACTACTTATGTAGAAAAGTGTTTCAGTGGTTTGCACTTGTCTACTCCGGGAAAATGAAAAAAAATAAGGCGGGACGCATTAATATGCTGGGTGCCCGTTTATAGACAAATGTTTCTGTGTTTTATTTCCCCTTCCTGTGGGAAAATGGAAAATGGCGTCTATAAAATATATTTATTTACCCTGTATTTAATGCACCAATTGTATTAACTTGTACTGGGAATGTGTGTTCGTTCGCGTGTAGCGATCCCATGTGAGTGTATCAATGTTGGGTATCACCCTGTAGGAAAAGTGTTTCCGTGGTTTTCCCCCTGTCTACTCCGGGAAAATGAAAAAATAAGGCGGGATGTAGTAATATGTGTATTCACAGTTAATATTGCATTCCGCACGTTGGATTTTCCGTGGAGTAGCATAATGGGCTACCTTTATCGGGCATTCTGCTGTATGGCAGTGAGAATTATACAGTGTATTCTCCCAACCGGATGTGTTTTTGTAAAGATGATGTATTCCTATTTCGTATATGCTGTTTGTGAAATCAAGTGAATATTTATTCGTTATATATTAAATAAAACCATCGGGACTTTATTAATCATTATCTATAAAATTCGGCATGATTATGTCTATAGTCGATACTCATTCCTTATCGTGATCCCAGGAGGGTAGGCAAACACCTGCTCTTGACTCGATTTACGCCTTAGGAAAACGTGGAATAGCTATGGACCATTTAACGTATTTATTGCCAAATATATTTACATCTATACGCTCACGGCTGATATCTATCCTATAGTGTTTTGACCCAGGAAAGTAGGCAAACACCTGCTTTAGCCTTTCTCACGCCTTAGGTCTACTGTAGGACATTTATGGGCCATTGAGTATTGTGTTACTAATGGACATATATATATATATATATATATATATATATATATATATATGTGCCATGTCGTATCACGTTGCCTCAAAACGAAAATATGTAAATTTACTGTCGCCAACTGATGATCGTAATGCTAATTGTTTATCTACTGTGTAGATGTAAATTAGAGGGGATCTATGCAAGGATTTGTGGTCCTCTTGGAGCCTTGTGGCACTTATGAAAATATGAAATTATTGATAAAATATCATTTTGTCATATAGTAGACAATTATGAACAGCTTGTACTTAGCGTAATGATGATAAATGGGTTCCTGGGTCGACTGTGAGAGAAATAGCCCCAAGCTACTAGAGTTGTCTAGTAGTCCATTCGGTCGTTGGCTAGGATGAGATGAATATAATTATAATTATAATTCTAATGATTTCCCTGCTCCGTCGTCTATGATGGTATTTCGCTTCATATGAAAACTGTTCATTTTGTCTGTCTTTATGACGGTATTTGGTGGTTAATTCCACTGTGATTTAGAAAATAAATATTTATAAGATCCCATGTGATGATAAAAATATGTGGAACGGAGTGTGCGTCAACGTCATAAGCGCTGTGTATAACACGTGAGTCGTGGAGTACTGGCGTCTCGGGTGTCGATAATCTGTGGACGCAAGCATCCGACCTTGCATTCAGAGCCCGATTCATTGTCTGTGTGGAGTCTGCCTTACTTAGTAGCTTTTGTGAAGTGAATTGATATGTATGTATGATTAAAAACACCTTATGGATTACAGTGTATGGGATATGTAATATGCGTAAGTATACGTCAACCTTATTCCCAGTGTTACCTAAGTGTGTGTTCAGCTGACCTATATATGCTGATGCTGTGACGGTATGATAACCTGTGTTATTGTGTCACCTCCTATTGGCTGTGGTGGTAATAATCCACCTGTGTACTAGCGCAATTGTGTGCGGAATGATACTAAGTGTCGCTATATTCTGTTATGAGTATTAATCTGCATTGGCCTATAGTGAAATTCGCTAACCTGTGTTGTTGTGTGTCTACTGCTATGCCTTTGCGAAAGGTCGTTAATCTGCATTGGTGTATAAGTATTGCGTTCGATTATATAACTGCCGCTAACCTGTGCTCCTGTATGTGTTAGGCCATTGTGTGTATGCACTGCGGCTAACCTGTGTTATTGTGTTGTCTGTAATTCGGTATGTGCTTTCGCTATTACGGGAATAATGTCGCTCGTTATAAAGATCGTATTATATGTTCCGTAATGTAGTATATTTGGCTCTATGTAATAATTTATTGGCCCATTCTGAGACAATGTAGTGTATAGGCCTGTCATCCCGCCTTAATATGGGGTGACTGTTGGAATCCGTGCACTGTCTAAAGTTGTCCAAGTAAAATATTGTGTATTAATCTCTTATAAGTGGTCATTATCCATGGGAGTGTTAGTTCCTCTAATATTATGGGAAATATATGTAATCGCCTATTATTTATCCCATCTATCGGAATTGGTTATCGGTCGCTGCCGAAGGTATATATATATATATATATATATATATATATATGAACAATTAAGTTATATATTAGTGTACCTCAAGTGTGTTCTGTCATTATATATAAGTGGGGGAAGGGCATGTCACTCTATAGTCCCTTATGACAGGTGAGGTGACCTTCAACCGGTCGCCTAATGTTCGTGACCGTGTGTGAAAATGTAAATGCGATTAATTAGGTAAAAATGTGGGCTATTTATAAGTTTGTATTAATGTGAAGTGCATAGACATCTTCCTATGGTAAAGGAATCCTTCTGTGGTTTGCTATGTTGCCTCCATATGTGTGATTGACCTTTTGTATCGCACGGCCATGTATGAGCGTGGTGGTCTACGTGACTTGGGCGGAAAAGACTGTCGCTAGGCAGTGATCGTGTATGTCTGACCAAGCATTCCGTCTCTTGTTACTTCCGTATGTGAGGATAGAGAATTGACCTCGTTTGCTGTGCACTGTGTATGACATTTGCAAGATTCTGGCTACAATATAGTGTCTGCAAAAACATTTATGCACTTTACATATTATAAATATAGAACTATTATTAAGAATGTTACATCGATATCTCCTATGTGGAATTTTACAATTAAAGACTAATTATGTTGTGTGGCCAAATCTGGATTGGTGTTGACCACTATTTCAGACTGTGGTTACTAGATGCCATATTGCACTTGGCGCTATTGCCAATGTCTATTTGGCGTACCTTGTCTATGGGGACCTATGGGAAATGTGAGGCATATGTACTATTAAATGTATATATCTAGCCGTGTTCTATCTGAAGCTAGTGTGAGTGAACAAAATTCATTATTTTATAAAGACATAGTACACAAGAAATACAACCTGGTATACATTATTATATCATTTATAACTAAACATGCAACTTATAATTAAGCATCGTATTATGCAGTGTTGGGAACTGTCGGTGACTGCCAGTTGTGAGCATGGCTACTAAATGCCATAGCGCGTAGGGCGCTGGTTTTAACTTACATGTTCCTGGGTTCGAATTATGTATGGGAAAAATACAATTTACTATCTGACACTGATGATTTAACGCTTTCGTTTCTTAGCCGCGGAGGGTTGAGGTGTGGGGGTGGTTTTTCGTGAATGGTACGGTTTCATACGCCGTACATGAACCGTATCATTAATAATTTTGTGTAAACAATTCATGCTTTTGGGCTAATGCCGTGTGTATTTTTAATTTAAAACCATACGTTTCGGAGAAACCTTGCCTCCTTTTTCAATGGAAATAAACAATGTGGCCAAAGAAAGTATATCAATGATATTACAAAAAATATAGATAGATTCCTCTGTTCGTCACCAGAGAGCAGCTGCCAGAAATTACTGTATGGACATGGTGGAACGGCGGACAGAGTAGTAAGTAACGAGAAGGTAAAGGGGGCGGTGTGAAAATATAGAAACTCCTCGAAGAATGAGGAGGGGGGGGGGGGAGGGGGGGGGGGAGGGGGAGGGTTAGATGGATACAAGGAAACATAAAACAAAAGGAAAGTGTATCTGAACGATACCTAACGTCATACAGTCAACGGCGAAAAAACAGATGGAAACTCCTCCAGTGACGAACAAAGGAGATCAAATCCAGGCTCTGAGCCTTAGAGGGAAAATGTACAATTTTAAATATTTGAAGAACAGAGAGACTGAGAGGAACTATCTCCCTAGATCCTTAATAACTGGTAGCCAAGTGTCACTTAGCTGATATCCAGTGTCTCTGTTAAAATTATTGGGATTTTTACGAATTTCAACTGCTTCCCTTATAATTCTAGACCAGTTGTGCTTAACAAGGGCAAGCGCATGAGCATCCTTAAAACATACATCGTGCCCTGAAGACAGGGCATGTTCAGCTATAGCTGATTTGTCAGGTTGGTTTAGACGGATGTTCCTTTGATGCTCTTTGATGCGAGTTGCAATGGACCGTTTTGTTTGTCCAATGTAGACTTTTCCGCAAGTACATGGGACTTCATACACCCCAGGTTGTAGTATTGGGGACAATTTATCTTTGTTTAATGCTAAACGTTGACCAATTTTTGTCAAAGTGCCGAAAACTGTTTTTATCTTGTGCTTGCGGAGAATCTTAGCAACGCGGTCAGTGGTGTTGTGAATATAAGGCAGGTAAGCGGTTCCTCTCACGTCGGAGCTCTGAGAAGGTTGTCTATCCCTCCTTCTGGGATGTAGGGACCTATATATAGTGGATTCATTATAGCCATTACCCTTAAACATGGTTTGTAAGGCATGTAACTCTTCCTGAAGAGTTGATGCCTCACATATACGTTCCGCTCTTTTGGCTAGAGTTGTTATAATTCCTTGTTTTTGTGCTGGGTGGTGGTGGGAGTCCGCATGTAAATAACGGTTAGTGTGAGTTGGCTTACGGTAGACGCTGTGCCCCATGGAGCCACCCGCTTTCCTCCTCACAAGAACATCCAAAAAAGGTAAGCATCCACCTGACTCTAGCTCCATTGTGAAGTGGATTGAAGGATGCAGCTGATAGGTCCCTACATCCCAGAAGGAGGGATAGACAACCTTCTCAGAGCTCCGACGTGAGAGGAACCGCTTACCTCCCTTATATTCACAACACCACTGACCGCGTTGCTAAGATTCTCCGCAAGCACAAGATAAAAACAGTTTTCGGCACTTTGACAAAAATTGGTCAACGTTTAGCATTAAACAAAGATAAATTGTCCCCAATACTACAACCTGGGGTGTATGAAGTCCCATGTACTTGCGGAAAAGTCTACATTGGACAAACAAAACGGTCCATTGCAACTCGCATCAAAGAGCATCAAAGGAACATCCGTCTAAACCAACCTGACAAATCAGCTATAGCTGAACATGCCCTGTCTTCAGGGCACGATGTATGTTTTAAGGATGCTCATGCGCTTGCCCTTGTTAAGCACAACTGGTCTAGAATTATAAGGGAAGCAGTTGAAATTCGAAAAAATCCCAATAATTTTAACAGAGACACTGGATATCAGCTAAGTGACACTTGGCTACCAGTTATTAAGGATCTAGGGAGATAGTTCCTCTCAGTCTCTCTGTTCTTCACATATTTAAAATTGTACATTTTCCCTCTAAGGCTCAGAGCCTGGATTTGATCTCCTTTGTTCGTCACTGGAGGAGTTTCCATCTGTTTTTTCGCCGTTGACTGTATGACGTTAGGTATCGTTCAGATACACTTTCCTTTTGTTTTATGTTTCCTTGTATCCATCTAACCCTCCCCCTCCCCCCCCCCCCTCCTCATTCTTCGAGGAGTTTCTATATTTTCACACCGCCCCCTTTACCTTCTCGTTACTTACTACTCTGTCCGCCGTTCCACCATGTCCATACAGTAATTTCTGGCAGCTGCTCTCTGGTGACGAACAGAGGAATCTATCTATATTTTTTGTAATATCATTGATATACTTTCTTTGGCCACATTGTTTATTTCCATTGAAAAAGGAGGCAAGGTTTCTCCGAAACGTATGGTTTTAAATTAAAAATACACACGGCATTAGCCCAAAAGCATGAATTGTTTATATAATAATCCGGGCCGTGAAAGCCTTAATAAGAAAATAATTTTGTGGTTGTGCCGAATGTTGACAAGTTAGTTTAGGTCCGAAATTTTCCGTTGGATTCTGAACGGACCTGTCCATTTCGGGATTAGGAACTCGGACACGTTCTTAATGCGAGTGGGTGACCATATCATAATGAGCTGTCCGGGTTTGTATTCCTGGTGTCTGTGAGCTTTATCATATGTGAGTTTCTGCCTGTTTTGTGAGGTACGGATATTATGTCGCGCGCTATCACGTGCTGTGCATAAGTATTGCAAACTTTCAGCGTTGCTAGGGAGTGTGTCCTGTGGGATGTAAATGTTGTCGATCGGACTGAGCGGCTGGTATCCGTGTAAGAGAAAGTGCGGGGTGTGTTTGATCGCCTGCGACACGGATGTGTTGTAACTAAATGTTACTGCTGGGAGATAATTATCCCAGTCAGTGCCCTTGTCGTTAGTAAAACGAGCTATCGCGCTGCCAAGGATTTTGTTCATAGCTTCAGTTAACCCATTCGTCTGAGGGCTGAAACTAGTGGTTGTGTAGGCTCTGATTTGAAGTAATTTAAGGAGCTGTGTAATGACATTTGATGTAAAAACTGTTCCTCTGTCGGATAATAATGTGTGGAAAATACCATATTTGGTAATTATTTCCATGAGGAACTCTGCAATTTGGTGTGCGCTAGCTTTTGGGACCGCTTTGGTGATAATGTATCGGGTAAGGTATTCGGTTGCTACCAAGATGTATTTGTTACCTTTGTCTGATGTCGTAATTGGACCCTTTACGTCAATGCCTATGCGGTGGAAACGTTCGCCTACAGGGATGGGGTGGAGTAATCCATGGTGTTTACCAGGGCGGTGTTTGTATCTCTGGCATGTGTGACAAGTTTTAATGAACTCTGTGATGTCATTTTTCATGTTTTCCCAATAGTACTTGTTGCGAATGCGCAAATATGTTTTATGGACTCCAAAATGTGCGCCGTTAAGGGGTGGGCAGTGATATTCCGTCATCACGTGGTTTCGGAGCGTAGTGGGAAGTGCAACGGGTGTGGCGTCATGTGTGGCCGTGGGTTTGCACCTAAGGATATCGTCCTTATCGATAAAAAATCTGCGTGACAAGCGGGCAGTTTTACTGTCTACCTGGTCGCGATCCTGTAAGGCAATCCTAATTTGTCCCAACTGGGGATCGTTTATCTGCTCATGTTTAGTATCAATATGAGTGACAGCAAATGTGGGTAAAGAATCCCAAGCATGATTAATATCCTCGTCCGGTGGTTCGAGCACAGGTAGTCTTGAGAGACCGTCTGCATCAAGGTGTGCCTTACCTTTCTTGTGTTTAGCCTCAAATGTGTAGTCATACAATTTAAATATAAACCTGTTAAGCCTGGAATTGGGATTTTTAAATTTATCCCAGTAAAGAAGGCTGGCGTGATCCGTAACTACCGTAAAGTGAATACCATACAGGTATGTTCGGAAGTAATTTACGGCCCAAGAGAATGCAAGCATCTCTCTTTCGGTCGCGGAATATCTGGTTTCTACCGGTGTAAGTTTACGGCTAGCGTATGTAATTGGGTGTTGTTTGCCATCCTCGGCTTCTTGTAGTAGGGCTGCTCCGATGCCAAATTGGCTTGCATCCACATGCACGAAGGTGGGTCTACCTTCCTGAAAATGCTGGAGCAGGAGCGGTGTAGTGAGTAAGCGTTTAAGCTTATCGAAAGCCTCTCTATGTATTTCTGTAACTATAAAGGGTGTTTTCTCTCGTGTGTAAGCTCGTTTAGGGGGTTAGCTATCTGTGCAAATCCGTGAATGAATCGACGATAATAACTCGCGAGACCCATAAAAGAACGTAACTGTTTAATGTTTTCCGGCATTGGAATGTCAGTAATGGCAGCGATTTTGGCAGGGTCAGGTGTGATGCCGTCGCGGCTGACAATGTGACCGAGAATGTGGACCTTCGTTCTTGCAAATTGACATTTGGACGGTTTTAGCTTTAATTTAGCATGCCTAATCCTGTCAAAAGCTTCGGTCAAATGTATAATGTGTTCTTCGAAAGTTTGTGAGAAGACTGTTATGTCGTCTATAAAGGTTAATACCGAGCGGTATTTGAGGCCCGCGAATGCCTTGTCTACCAATTTCTGGAATGTTTGACTGGCATTCTTTAAACCCATGAGCAGGACGGCGTAACCGTAGAGGCCGTTTTCGGTGACAAATGCCAACTTATGCCTATCGGGTTTATAGACAGGGATTGAGTAAAATCCGGAATAACAGTCCATTATCGAGAAGTACTTAGCTCCGCTTAAGGTCTCTAGATAAGTGTCTGTGCGCGGTAGCGGGTAATTGTCACTCTTAATGAGTCTATTAAGGCGTCGATAGTCTGTGCAAAACCTATGGGAACCATCGGGTTTCCGGGTAAGGAGTACCGGTGCACTATAATTGGACACGATAGGGTGGATGATGCCGGCTTCCAGCATCTCCTGAATTTGTGTCTCTATGGCTTGTCTCTCTTTGGCGCTAACTTTGTAAGGTGCCTGGTGCACTGGAGCATCACTGGTCAATTCAACACGGTGGTGGATTAAGTCGGTCACTTCAAAATCTGCAAGGGAGTGTGCAAAAATATCCTTATATTCTTCTAATAGGTTTTCAAGCTTTCTATTCTGCTCCGGGGTTAGTGACTGTGTTTCCCCAGCGGCGGGCGTGTCTGTGTCAGCACTTGTGTTCGTTGGCGGTACTATGGTAATCAACGGAGAGACCTGGTGCGCGCGCGTGTCTCGCTGCGCTCGTGGATTGTATGAGTTCCGGGCGTACGATATTGGGTGTGTAGTAATAAGGTCTCCGTTCACTAATCGTATTTCATCAGTGACAAAGCTAATGTTGGCTTCGAACTTGGCAAGTAAGTTCGTGCCGATGATGCCCGGGACGGAAAGATCCTTAATTACAAACATAGGGTATCTAGTTTCAAAGGAATCTATTTGGAGATGTACATCGGCAATGCCTAAGCATGAAATAGTTTGTGAATTAGCAGCCACAAGGCGAGTGTTGAGAGGCATCCTGTGTATGCGCTCGCTGTTAATGTATTTACTGCTTACACAGCAAATAGCTGATCCGGTATCATTTAAAATCTGAATTTGCTATCCGTTAATTTTGGCCGGGCTAGAGAGGGCTGTTATATTGTGTCCATCCTGTGCAGTATCCATGTTATTGAGGGTGTATGTAATTATTGGTGATGTGGGCTCTTGGGACGGTGATTCATGTTTATCGTACTTTATCGCATCCTGCGAGACTGTGTGTTCTGCCGGTTTTTTTTACTTGTGTTGAGCAAACGCGGTGTTGTGGTCTGATCACTGAACCTGACACGCTTTGCTGAGTTCCTGAAACTGGGATTCGCACTTCAGCTGTGTCATGCCTATCTGCCATGTGTATTGTCCTAAGCTTTCTCTTGAGCTTTCGGTGGCTCGATAAATATCTATAATTAAGTTTGCTGTCCCGAGATGTTAATCCTGGCCTCGGCAGGGGTGTTTTAAAGGGCCGGTGTGTGTGAGTGGTTGTGGGCTTACAGCCGGTTTTCTGTGAAAGTAACTTACTTGCGCCAGTGGCGATACAAGTCACCGGCTTTGCCGCACCTGGTTTAGTGGTCGGGCCGCTTGGGTCCACGGGTGGAATCAATGTGGGTGGGCTTATCACGGGTACTTTAACTACGCTGTTTGTGGAAGCGTCTTGAGGGGTTGTGATGTTACTACTGGTTTTTAATATGCCTTTAGTGTGCACTTTTCCAATTTGAGGGGCGGATGGTTGAGGTTTGTGAGGCGGTGTTTTAGTGAGAGGGCTGTAGTGACCCGCATTCGGATTACCCGTGAACAGAAGGTATAGGTATTTATCATATCCTACTGTGGAAAAAGTGGGTTCCATCTTGTCCAGTGTGTAGACATGGATGTTTGTCTTAAGGACGTGGCCTAGAGCGGTAACCTCTGTTGCACCCGCGTAGGTGCCATCTCGATGCATATAATCCCCAAATGCATATTTATTGGGGAATAAGGCATCATTACCGTCTGCGAGGAAATATTTGTACTCGTCCCAGTGTGCCATGACATACATGACCAGCTGTGTTCTGAGCTCTTTATGCTGGTCCTCATTTTTATGGAGCAGGAAACTAAGTGCTCTAAAGAGGCAGTTACCGTCCCCTTTGACCGTATGTTCCTGGAGCTGCGATCGGGGAGGGATTTCCTGCACTGTATTCTGGCGGGCGGAAGTTGGGGGGATTTTCGGCTTACTGGTTTTAACAGGGGAATTGCTCTGCGAGGGTTGATTTGAATGATTAATGGTTATCGGGGAAGGGTTATCCGATTGTGTGGGTGCTGGCCCTTCCCTAGCTAATAATTTTTTGGCTGGGAATAACCTCTGTTGTCTGTATAACGAGGTTGTCCCCTGGGCGCCTCGTTTCGCCAGTTGTTTGGCCGGGGCTGATATTGGGGGTTGGGGTGTAAGCCTCGTCTATCACGCGAGGGTGATTGCCTTCGTGAATCCCGTGGAGGGTGGTCGGGCAGTGGATAGTCCTCCGGTCCTCTTTCTCTTTGGACAGGGACGTATTGAGGGTATGCTGGGGGAGGCCTTTCATATTGAGGCTCATACCGTTCCTGCTGCGGGGGAGTGTTTGGCAACGATATTGAGGGGCATTGGGTGGTTGTGCGTATCTGGCGTTCTGGTCACGGTGCCAAATTCGGTCGTCCCTATATTGGGGATGACGGTTTGGTGTAAGGTCTGGGGATGGATTGCCGCGTGGGCGAGTATTTGCCAGATACTGTGTCTGCGGGACGGGATGGGATTCGTTACGGCGTGGCACTTCCTCCTGGTATTGCGAATAATAATTCGCCTCTCTTACCGGGGGTGAATTGCGCCAATGGGGGTGGTTAGGTCTACCCTGATCCTGTTGATCTCCCCTTGGTGGTCGCCATGTATCCCTATGGTCATCCCTACGAGGGCGAGCTTTAGGGCTAGCGTGGATGGTCGTAATCTGCATCTCCTGCATCTGTTTGGTCAGATCGCGGATTTGTTGATGCAAATCACCGTTATCCGTGCGGATGTGCTGATCCACGGCTTTCTGCGTCATCTTATTGCCCTCTTCGATGAATCTAATGTTTGCCTGTAATTAGAGTACTGTGTTGCTTTGCAATGTGCACAGCTTGTCTACTAAGGTAGGGCGCATACCTTGCATAAGGAGCCGTACTTTCTGCTTGTCTGGCATGTCCTTATTATATCTTTCGCACATTAATAGTTTTGCATTAATGTATGCCTGTGTGCCTTCCGTGGGACCTTGTGTGTGAGCGCGGATTTTGTCATACAAATTATCCTCATCAGGGGTCAACTGAAATGTATTGACGAGGGCAGCTGAAAATTGTTCCCACGTGGAGTTCATACCACGTGAGGGCCGATTTAGTGAGGTAGGCTGGTAAGAGGCGTTTTTTATCCTCAGCTGTCCAGCCACTAATCTTAGCCGTTCGATTGAAGGCTCTCAGATATTCCTCGGGGTCCTGCTTATCACCAGGGTATTTATTAGGTTGTATCACTGGATACTTCGTAGGCATGGCCATGTCCGCGCTGTAGGAAGTGTTGGGGGTGAATAGGGGGTTACGCTCAACTGGGGAATCTAAGTCGCCGTTCTGTAATGCAACGTTAGAGTGTGCGTGGCTTAGGGGTTGGTGGTGAACCTGAATTGGTGTAATATAGGTATTTCCGCTGTGGGAAGTGCCTGGTTGGTTAGGGGTAGAGTGTGGAGCGTCCTGAAGATTAAATTGCTCCGTACCCTGGATATTATCCAGCGACAAGTTGTGCTCAATATTAACCTCCTGTAGTGCGGAAAGCGCCTTGTCAATCTGTCCGCCTAGAGTTAATGCAATTGTGTTTATATCTGCAAATAGTTTCCCGTTTGAAGAATTGTGTGGAATTTCGTCTAATTGTTGTAACAGGACCTGCAACCCGTTGTAGGTCTGCTGCGTGTCACTAAGTTGTTGTAATAAAGCGTGTGGTAATGTGGGGGTTAAGTCCTCACTATCACCGTTATCTGGGGGCGACTGTTGGGCGTTCTGTGTCTGTGCTCGTGTGATGGGACGTTGTCTGATTGCTCTTGGGTATTTGAGTTTAATATGTATAACTGCGTCCTCAAGTTCGGTAAGTAATTGGCCTGCGTTATGTTCTGTTATTAGGTCTGGGTTCTTAACCAGGATTTTAGGGCGTAGGGGTTTGGTGGCAGCAGCGAAGGTGTGTGCTGCATCTCTAAATGCACGCCTGACCTTACTAGGATTTTGGAATTTGAGCATGGATCTTTACTGTACGTCCTTCTGTAAGGGCGTATATACGAGGATATAAATTGTGTATGGCTAGGTAAGGGTGGCGTTTAAAAATGTATTACCTATCGGGGCGGGCTTGGGCTGGGTATAAATATATTATCTACCTCTTATTAAAAAAAAACCAATTTAGGGTGGCGTTTGCTTGGCTAGTATGAGGTTTTAGGGAACTTTTCCGCGGAGGTGCGTTGTCTGAACCCCCTTAGACGTTGTTTTAATACAACGTCGTGGTACTCAGCGCGTCCACCAATTTGTAAGGTTTCTGTTAGGGAGGCCTGTACAAATAATTAGTCTAAGGGATGAAATTAGTCTAAAATAGGGGGCGAGCTTGGCAGATGCTGTAAGAGGTAGGGAGTGTTTAGTGAATCAAGATCGACACTGCGATCAGCAAGGAGAACTCCCCAATGTACTGTTTGATGGGGTAGTTCTAAGTGAGGGGGTGTTTGGAAGGGCAATTAAGTTATTACACTGTGCACAACAGCTGCGTCATGCGGTCTACTGCGAGACGTGAGCAGGCGAGCTGACGGGAAATCCACTATTGTCAGCGTTGAGCATTAGCGCTCAGCTGACGACAAGAAGCAATTAAACAAATAAACAATAAGACTAATTCTATGTCCTACCTGAAGGGGAAGCTATTAGGGTAGGATCTTATTAGCTAAAATAAATAAAAGAATAAGACCAGTGGCTTCTAGTGTTTCTGAATTTAATGTGTACCTCGATCTTGAGATACACTGGCAAATAGCAGTTCAAATGATAATCAATAAAAATAATTACAGTCCAAGCACAGGGGGTGTAAGGTTAGTGTGGTGGTGAGTGTAGTGATCGCTTGAGACACTTACCCGTTCCGCCAACAGAAGAGGTTCGTCACGTCGGTGCACTAAGACAGACTAAGTGATCGAATGATCCTGGGTGTTTGACCTCCGGGGTTCTTATAGGTTTCGTGTGCTAGGTCGGCGGAATCCTTACATTCCTACCGAGTCGTAAACCATTCCCGGGTCGTTGCCTGGGCTACGAGGCTACCTGGGTTCATGTATGTGCTAATTATTAGTCTTGTAATTTATAGGTTGTAATTTATAGGTTTTTAGATTAAATCTTTAGAATTTTGATTTGTTGGAGATTTTGTTTACGGGATGGGGGTAGCGTACCCTAGGGGTACAACAATATATGGGTTTTCAAAATTGAATTTTGTCATCTTCATACTGTAATATGTAAAAAAGACGTATTTTTGATCGACTTCGCCCAACTCTACGGTACATAGCCTGCCCTGGCCTACATCCACAGTCTGTCTCCAGCAAGTCACCATGCCAGTCACTCATCTTCAGCCGTTTTCACGCTGTTCGCACAACTCTTGAAAGTGTCTCAACGCTGTGTGCTGATGCATCGCAAAATGATTCTAGCCAAACCCGCAGTGCATTCTAAAATCTACGAAATCTATATAAGTTAACATCGATACTTGGCCTACGTCAGTTTGTCTTGAGCCAAGGTGATAAACAAATTTTCTTCTGTGCTGGGCACGAAGTCTTTAACATTCCTAAGACGGAAAAAGTGATCAACACGTTCTTCCTCTATTTCTATTATGTGGAAATTCCTCTACACCAACGCCAACAAGCTAAGTGTTTATTATAACCTAAAACATTTCTAAACTTAAAAATGTATCTTTCTTTTTTAGGGTTATGTTACATGACTTAAATAACTTGTCAAACTATGCCAAACTCAACTTATTTCCTTCTATTAAGTGGTTTAAGCATGTATTATGCCTTTTAAATTGTGGGCTATGAGAAAACAACTGTTCTCTATCTTTCGCATGTTAACTATCCTTCAAAAGAAATCATCCTTTTCTCTAATTTTGAATAAACTATTGGGCTAAACACCAGTTCACCTCTCTGACGAAGTGAATGGTTTGTTCTCTATTTAATCTATCAAGGTGTTTTTGGGAATGCTCCCATTTCAATTGCAAACAACCTCGCCTTGTAACTATCAGGAGACTAGCGGGATGTTATCCCTACTGGCATGTTAATGTTGATTTTTCTGTAAATAAACTAGCCTACTCTCAGTGTGCAGTCCTAGGCTAGATGTTAAGCCATTATTGAGCACTATAGTTACTCACTATTTTACCCTGCATAGTTTTACTTTAGACTAACTGGCCACAAAGTGGTTACTTATTCTCAGGTCTGTTGGCATTCAAAGCTCATGAAATCTTGTTCGCTTGTTGTCGGCCTGTCAAAGGTCACATTTCCATTACATGTTTACATATTTATTTATTGTTTATCTTTTGAGAGTTGTTTTTGAAAGCTTATGATATCTTGCTCGCTTGTTGTCGGCCTGTCAAAGGTCACATTTCCATTACATGTTTATATATTTATTTATTGTTAATCTGTTGAAAGTTGTTTTTGAATAAAATACCACTGTTATTGGCAAACTGTTTCCATTACTATTTACTCATCAATGTTCAATCTGTTCCTACTTAGTAAAGTTCATTTGCTTATTAGACTAGAAGCTTCACTTCTAGTCCTTCCCGAAAGAGGAGGTCTCGCATTGACAGATCCTATCCATGTTGGTGCCGAAACTGGGGACCTTTAAAAAACCTTCATAATTGTTTATTGTATGAAACAGGTTGCCAAGCAATTCGATAAGCTATTGCAGCTTTCCACTTTTGATATTAATGCTATTCGTATTTTTCAGCTATCGCTATGAAAGCTGTGTTGGGGAGAGCGGAGATGTCCCTTGTTACCACCTCTACCAGTTCCAATACTACTACTACTACTACTACCACTTCAGACGCTCGGCAGTCTAGCAGATCGGTGAGTGAAAGTACTCAAAGTTCCGCCATGTCTCTTCCTAAGGAGCTTGTAGCCAAAAGAACCACCTGTAAAAACAAACTTACTCGTTTTCAGCAGTTTTTGGTTTCCAAATCTTTTGATGATCACAATTATGACGTTCTAGTTCAACGTTTTAACGTTTATCAGCAACATTTTCAAGAGTATGATGTGTTGCAAACCGAAATTGAAACAATCGAACCTGATCAAGAACAGGATCGCAGTTCTGTTGAAGAACTGTATTACAATATGTATGGCGAAGCTAAGGATTTAATTAAGCAATTAGCAACCCATCAAATCACCGAAGTTAGCAAACCGTTTCTTCCTAAAATCCAACTTCCTACCTTTTCAGGGGAGAAAAAACAGTGGGATTCCTTTTTTGAACTTTTTTCTTCTCTAATACATGATAATAGATCATTCCCTGAGATTCAACAATTTTATTATTTAAAGTCTGTTCTTCAGGGTCCTCCTTTAAAGTTAATTGAAGCTTTACCTCTCACAACCAAAAATTACTCGGTAGCTATTGACCTCATCCAACAGCGATATGGCAATGCCAAACTTAGGATTCAACGCCATATGAACGCCTTGTTTAATTTACCAGCTTCACGCCCTGATAAGTTATCATCCCTTAGAAGTCTGAGAGACACCGTTGAACTTCATGTAAGAGCCCTAAAACATCTTAAACAACCTGTTGAACATTGGGAACTTTTTCTTATACATCTCACTACCTCCAAATTTGACCTTAATACTCGTAAAGCATGGGAATCCGATTTAGTGGACAAACCTGATACCACATTTAAAGTTTTGATCTCTTGCATAAAGAAACGTTGTCAAATTATTTCTGCTTTATTCAATAGAGCTGAAGGTTCCACCTATGTCAGCAAAAGTAAACCCACCAAGCATTTCTCGGAAAAGTCTTCACATTCTCATGTTTTCTCGATCATCATCATCATCTTGCACAGTTTCCAGCCACTGGCCGGGTCTGTTTGGAACACAAGCCTCTCCAACGTCTTCTGTCTTCCCACCATCTCTCAGCCTCCACCCTTGTCCAGTCTTCCCCTCTCTTCTTCACGCTTTCTTCCACCCCCTTCAGCCACCTGTCTCTCGGTCTTCCCCTCGGTCTCTTTCCTTCCCACTTCGTCTCATGTACTCTCCTGGGTATCCTCTTCTCCTCCATTCGTTTTACATGTCCATACCATCTAAGTCTAGATTTCTCTATGCCATCCTGTAATGGTTCCTCCTTCATTAATTCTCTGGTCCTCTCATTTCTTATTCTGTCCATCTTTGTAGCTCCAATACTGCTTCTCAAGAACCTCATCTCACTGGCCTGTATTTTGCTCTTCTCCCTTCCTTTCATAACCCAGGTCTCCGAGGCATACGTCAGGATAGGGACATAGTACGTCCGATATATGATCTTTTTGCTGTTCTGAGGGACATCCTTGCTCCATAACATGCTTCTCACACTCCTCCGAAATGCTTCTGCCTGCCTCCCCCGCTCATTTATTTCTCTATCGTTTCTTCCATTATCTTGTATCAGGCTTCCCAGATACTTGAAACTCTCCACTTTCTTCAGCTGTTCCCCACCAATTGTTATTCCCGTTGTGGTTCTTTCCTTCTTCCTTGTTGTGATCACCATCTCACTCTTATTTATGCTAAATTTCATAACACCTCATGTATTCTTTGCAATAATCCTCACCCTTTATATTTCTGCAATACCTTCAAAGGCCTTTCAGTTGACGATCGTAGAAAAGCTGTGTCGCAAAACAAATGTTGTTTTAACTGCCTCTCTTCAAGGCATATCTTAGCGGATTGCCCTTCGAAAGGAGTTTGCATGCATTGCAAGCTAAGACATCATTCTACCTTACACCGCTTTGAAAAGCCACGGTCTATTCCTGGAACAGTTTCAAATCCTAGTGCCCAACCTGCGCTGAGCCTCACTAGTGATGCTTCTCCACATAGCTCTTCTGTTTCTACTGTAAATACCGTTGCCCAATCCTACAATCAAACAACCCCCTCATGGCGTAGTACTCAAGTTTTGTTATCTACGATTCAGGTCCGGCAATTGGCACTTAGTACGAGCCTTGCTCGACAATGCGGCAACTCATGACTTCATAACCTCATCATTAGTTGAAAGTTTAGGTCTCAAACCACTCTCCACCAATATTGAAATATCTGGTATCAACAACAGCAAGTCTACTTCCTTAAATTATGTCAAGCTGCAGGTGAAAGATTCAGTCCAATATGGCATTAACTTTCGTCTAAACTGTCTGTCCATTCCGAGTATTGGCAGTCCTACTCCCGGTCGCTCTTTTTCCGTTGACGAATGGAAATTTCCCTCTGATCTAAAACTGGCTGACCCTCAATTCTATAAAAGCTCTCACGTTGACATTCTTTTTGGCGCTAACACATTTTGGCAAAATCTTCTTCCGTCAAGGGTTAACCCTTCAGGCCGGCTATTTAATCTGGAGGTGTTCCCTTCTCTGGCGGTATTTAAATTGAAGCTCAACAGAGGTGTAGACACCAACAAGGTAAAAAATTAATAATGTAAAATCTACGAAATATAACGCAATGAAAATTTTAGGAATACTTACCGATAACATGTCCAATGTTTCTCAGTAATATATGTAACGACTGCTTTTCAGGGTTGTCCATGATCACACGCAATATTTACAAAAATAAAATAATTTGATAAGTTCCAATTTTGGTATTTGTTTCAGGTATATTTACAATGAAAACAAGATATGATAATGCTCAATCTACATAATTTTCGGGTATAATTTCCAGGAAAAGCTGAATTTTGAAAAGTTTTTAGGCCCCGTACATGTATCCCGTGTAGAATTGTCAACAAAAAATATCGCAATATTAGTTCAAACCTGTCGCTTGGCATTGTTTGAGGGAATATAGGCTAGGAGTTTCTAAAAATTCATCCCTGGTGAAATACCTCTTTAGGGTAGGTTTCTGCATTTTCCCCATCAACATTACAAGCCCCTAGAACACATAAATGTTGCCCCCTGTCACTAGCTCCCACTTCTTGGCGCGCGACCTTGGTTTCAAGGGCGCGCCAACTATACATTCTGTCGCGTACATATTTGTTTCTCAAACAATTAGTTCAATCAATTTGTCGTCGAATAACAGCAAAATAGAATCTAAAACAGACGTGAAATGCTTTCCTGCTCCCGGCATACCCGTGAACCTCTCGCCACAAACACTGAACTGGGGTCGTTGTTATTACAGCTGAAGCTATTTCTTCTTCATCAGCGCTGTCTGCCACTTCCCTAATAACATCATGCTGTGTGTGCATAGTCCGTATCATTACCGAAAATATCGCTTCCCTATACACCACTTCCACTACTGTCATCTATCAAACGAATAATCTCTGCGCCCGTAAGATAATGAGACAGCCCGGCAATTATTTATCTGCGACTGAGTAGCCTCAAGCCTACGAAGCAAAAAACTATCTACGTAGTATTTGCTTTCGGTGCTTCCCCTTCCTAAGTGGCAAAAATTGTCAAGATAGACATAGTTCACAAAACATTCTCGAGATGGCAGGAGAGACCGTCATACCTTCTAAAGCAACTAATTTGAAACTCAATAGAGCGCGTTTCAAGTTCTTTCGCTGATTGATATGAGTCGTCAAAAGCAACGGATATCGATCAAGTTCGTATTAGTTCTAATTATGAAACAGAGATGGCATGAAAGTACACAACGTCTCGGTTCATAACGTGCAAGAAGATCCCGCGAAGCAGCAGTGGTTCATGTGTAATAGGCATTCTAACTTCCGCCTGCACCGGCCGTTTGTGGTACGTCGAACCGGATGGACGAGTAGAATCCAGCGGACGTACAGTGTACGTCCAACCGGCTTGAGGGGTTAATATTTCATCTGGTATCTACGCCCACCATACTAAATTTGGCTGGCTTATCACAGGTTATATTCCTCTTCAAACTGTTCAAGGTTCCTCTCAATGCCATTTCACTAATGCAGATCTTCATCAGCGTCTGGAAAAATTTTGGCAAAACGAGTCCATTGAATCTGCTCCTTCTCTTTCATCAGAAGATGAATTTTGTGAACAACATTTTTTAGAAACCACTGTTCGTAACCCAGATGGCAGAATCATTGTCACAATGCCACGCATTTCTTCCCCTCCTTCTTTATGTGATTCCTATCCGAAAGCTCTTAAAGCTTTATTTGCAGTTGAGAATCAACTCAAGCAAGATACTTCCACTCGCAAACAATACCTTGAATTCATGGAGGATTATGAAGCTTCTAACCATATGGAGACTGTTCAAGATTTCAACCCTTCTTTAGATTCAGTGTATTTAAATCACCATCCCGTTTGAAAGAATCCCTCCACCAAAGAAAAGATAAGAGTTGTTTTTAATGGTTCTGCCCCTGATGCCAATGGCACTTCCTTAAATGACACTCTCCTATCTGGACCTGCCATTCAGTCTGATCTCCCATCTATTCTTTTTAATTTTCGTCTATTTCCAATTGGAATCATAGCCGACGTACAACAAATGTATAGACAAATTCTGATTAATTCCGAACAACAAAATCTTCAACGAATTCTCTGGCGTGATGCTCCTACTAAAACCATCAAGATCTTCAAATTAAAAACCGTAACGTATGGGCTTAAACCATCGGCTTTTCTTGCCATTCGTACTTTGAAACATCTTGCCGACCAAGATGGTCATTTGTTTCCTTCTGAAACTCCTATTTTGTTAAAAAATTCCTTCTACGTTGATGACTTTCTTTTTTCTTTTAAGAATGTAACTGAGGCTATCGAACTCTCTCAAAGTTTAAAATCTTTACTTAGCAGAGGAGGATTCTTACTTCATCGTTGGAACTCAAATTCTGAGGAACTTCTATCCAATCTCTTGCCACATTATCCTGTTAATACTCCAGTAGAGCTTTGTCAATAGGAGGATGCTACTAAAGTTTTGGGAATACACTGGTACCCTAAAGCTGACTCATTCTTTTACGAAGTAGATTTGTCTTCCTCACCTCCACAAACCAAAAGACAAGTGCTATCAGAAATAGCTAAGATATATGACCCGCTTCAGTTCATTGCACCCGTAATTGTTCTAGCTAAAATCTTTAAGCAAGAGCTATGGTCATTGAACTCGGATTGGGATGATCCCATTCCTCCTTCGCTTTTACAAATGTGGCTTGCCTTTCGGCACAGTCTTTGTGATCTCTCATTAATAGACATTCCTAGAGTGCTAGTTCCGTTCCCTTGATTTCTTGTCCTGGATTTGCACCTTTTTGCTGACAGTTCGACCAAAGCATACGGATGTTGTGCTTACATTGTAAGCCGCTCCCCCTTTTTTCTCCAATTTGATATGTGCTAAATCTAAGGTTGCGCCTTTGAAACCCGTTTCATTACCTCGTCTTGAACTCTGTGCCGCACTACATGCTGCCGAATTAGCTAACAAACTTAAACAAACACTTAACTGTAAGTTCTCGCACACATATTTTTGGACAGATTCCTCTATTGCTTTGGCATGGATTTCTAAACCTCCTTCTAATTGGCAAACTTTTGTAGCTAACAGAGTTGAGAAAATTCAAACTGTTTCTAAACCAGAACAATGGAACCATGTTTCTAGCAAAGACAACCACGCCGACCTCATTTCTCGTGGTTGTTCACCTATGTCACTATCTCAATCCTGTTTGTACTGGCACGGCCCTTCATGTCTTTCTGAAAGAATTCAAAACCGACCTTCCAACTCTAATTTCCCGTTAGAGGATATTCCTGAAATCAGCAAAAAAAAAAGCTTCTGCCTTTGTAACTGCCAACACTCCTTCCTTGTTGGAACGTTACTCTTCTTTTCAAAAACTAGTGCGCATCACTGCTTATGTGCTCAGATGGAAAATTTTAGTACTAGACCAACCTCTATTCCATCAGCCTTTTCTTTCGGCTGTTGAACTGCAAATTGCCACCATCAAAGTTCTTTGGCTCACCCAGAGAGAGGCGTTCTCAGTCGAAATAAACATATTGGCTAAAGGTAAAACTCTCAAGAAACACAGCAGGCTTTTTGCCTTATGCCCTTTCTTAGATGACGATGGTTTGTTAAGAGTGGGCGCAGACTTTCTCTTTCTGACTTCTCTGATGAAAAAAGCACCCTATTATCCTTCCGTCTAAACATCATGTCACTCGGATAATCATTCGTCCGTTTCACTATCAAAACTTACATGTTGGTTCTAGAACCCTTCTATGCTCGATTCGGGAAAAATACTGGCCTATTAATGGTTTACACGAAGTCACTTCTGTTATACATAAATGTATTACTTGTTTCAAAGCTAAGCCTAAACCTCATCAGCAATTCATTTCGTTCAGCTCCTTGCAGACCTTTTTCCTTCACCGGCATTGATTACGCCGGTCCGTTTGTGTATCAACAAAATCACCCTAGTGCTAAAAGGAAAATCCTTGGAAAACTATACGTTTCTCTATTTGTCTGTATGGTCACTGGCTCTATTCATCTTGAGCTCGTAACTAGTGCCTCCACCTCATATTTTCTTTCCGCTTTCTCTAGATTCATTTCACGAAGGGGCATTCCTTCAGAAGTCTTCTCTGATAATGCCAAAATCTTTGGTGGAGCTTCGCAGCAATGGTATAAAGCCCTTTGTTCCCCTCGTGCGAAAGAACAAATCTCCAATTACTCGCACTTAAATCAATTCAAATGGCATTTCATCCCTCCTTATGCTCCCCATCAGGGCGGACGATGGGAATCTTGTGTGAAACTCACAAAAAATCATTTAAAGAAAACTCTTGGCTCTAGTATTGTAACTTACGAAGAATTCAATACTTTAATTATCCTCATTGAGGGAATTGTCAACTCACGACCTCTTTCTCCTCTTTCCAACGATCCTTGTGATTTCCTTCCTTCGACTCCAGGTCATTTTCTGGTGGGCAGTTCCTTAGCTGCGTCTCCTCCGTTGCTTGATCGTAAACTTGATCTGTCTTTGCCTATCTTGTGGAGAAAGATAGAATTCCTTAAAGCTCAATTTTGGAAGAGGTGGAGACTTGAGTATTTTCACTCGCTACAAAGGAGGAACAAGTGGCAGCTCTCTCGGCCTAACCTTCAGGAGGGTGATTTGGTTCTTCTCAAAGACCCAAGTCCTCATCTTGTATGGAAAACTGGTCGTGTTATAAAATGCTATTATGGCAGAGATGCTAGAGTTCGAGTGGTCAAACTTAAAACTTCATCAGGACACTGTGTTCGTCCTATTTCAGTCATTTGCCCTCTGCCACTCTAGCTCTTCTCTCTCATGTTATTTTTGTTTTCTTTTTCTCTGTTGCCCCTCTGGCAGTATATTCACTTTTCAGTGAAATTTACAAAGTTCACTTATTTTTATTATAACATAACCTCTTACCTGTCAGTGTCATTCTCCCCTTTTTTCTCAATTTGTACCATCTTGCACGTGTTCCGCGATACTGAACTTTTCCGGAAGTAATGTTGGTCACGAGGTTCATTTTTCAGTTGGCCCCTTTCTCTGTCCACAGTCTGTCTCCAGCAAGTCACCATGCCAAAAACTCATCTTCAGCCGTTTTCACGCTGTTCGCACAACTCTTGAAAGTGTCTCAACGCTGTGTGCTGATGCATCGCAAAATGATTCTAGTCAAACCCGCAGTGCATTCTAAAATCTACGAAATTTATATAAGTTAACATCGATACTTGGCCTACGTCACTTTGTCTTGAGCCAAGGTGACAAACAAATTTTCTTCTGTGCTGGGCTCGAAGTCTTCAACATTCCTAAGACGGAAAAAAGTGATCAAAACCGAGTTCTATGAAATCTATATAAGTTTACATCGATACTTGGCCTACGTCAGTTTGTCTTGAGCAAAGGCGATAAACAAATTTTCTTCTGTGGTGGGCACGAAGTCTTCAACATTTCTAAGACGGAAAAAGTGATCAACACGTTCTTCCTCTATTTATATTATGTGGAAATTCCTCTACACCAACGCCAACAAGCTAAGTGTTTATTATAACCTAAAACATTTCTAAACTTAAAAATGTATCTTTCTTTTTTAGGGTTATGTTACATGACTTAAATAACTTGTCAAACTATGCCAAACTCAACTTATTTCCTTCTATTAAGTGGTTTAAGCATGTATTATGCCTTTTAAATTGTGGGCTATGAGAAAACAACTGTTCTCTCTCTTTCGCATGTTAATATCCTTCAAAAGAAATCATCCTTTTCTCTATTTTTGTATAAACTATTGGGCTTAACACCAGTTCACCTCTCTGACGAAGTGAATGGTTTGTTCTCTATTTAATCTATCAAGGTGTTTTTGGGAATGCTCCCATTTCAATTGCAAACACCTCGCCTTGTAACTATCAGGAGACTAGCGGGATGTTATCCCTACTGGCATGTTAATGTTGATTTTTCTGTAAATAAACTAGCCTACTCTCAGTGTGCAGTCCTAGGCTAGATGTTAAGCCATTATTGAGCACTATAGTTACTCACTATTTTACCCTGCATAGTTTTACTTTAGACTAACTGGCCACAAAGTGGTTACTTCTTCTCAGGTCTGTTGGCATTCAAAGCTTATGAAATCTTGTTCGCTTGTTGTCGGCCTGTCAAAGGTCACATTTCCATTACATGTTTACATATTTATTTATTGTTAATTTTTTGAGAGTTGTTTTTGAAAGCTTATGAAATCTTGCTCGCTTGTTGTCGGCCTGTCAAAGGTCACATTTCCATTACATGTTTATATATTTATTTATTGTTAATCTGTTGAAAGTTGTTTTTTGAATAAAATACCACTGTTATTGGCAAACTGTTTCCATTACTATTTACTCATCAATGTTCAATCTGTTCCTACTTAGTAAAGTTCATTTGCTTATTAGACTAGAAGCTTCACTTCTAGTCCTTCCCGAAAAAGGAGGTCTCGCATTGACAGATCCTATCCAACGTGCATAACGCTACTGTTATATCGTGGGAGATACAAGATAAATAACATACACTTGTTAATATAACACAACGGTTTATTAAACACTAGTCGATACACAACGATACACAATGTGAACTAACTTGAGCGGAACTATCGTCTACAGTCCGCGGGTGCATATATACATAGTAGCTGGAAAGTTCCAGATTCGAATGTTCCAGATTGGAATGTTCTGGGCATAGTGACTAGAATGTTCGTGTTAACTCAAGTAGCCTAAATAGACAACACTGACTAGAATGTTCATGTAAATACACAACATTTCCTCCCTTTTTTAAATGGATAATTTAGGAATCAGGAGAGAATCTCAACGGTGGTCGGCGGTGGCGAGTATTCCTGCGAGGAATAAAAGGGATTTGCGAAATAGGCGGTGCCCTGTCTACAGGTGTAGCTGGTGTGGCTGGTAGTGTTTGGGCTATTGCTGGTGTCTCGGTGAAGCAAACTCGTCTCAGGCGCGGTTGCTAAATGGCTGGTTCTTGATCATTGGTTGACTCTCGATCGTTGGTCGATCTTTGATCGTTTTCCAAGTTGGTTTTGCCTTTGTTGGTGTCAGCAAACGATCTGATCTGAACAATGTGGCGCTTGAATCGTTTTCCCTGGTAGTTGATCTCGTAGTGAAGGTCACCAGTGCGTTTCACAATTGTTCCAGGGAGCCACTTGTCCAGCTTGATATTGCCAGACAGGAAGTAGACTTTCTGTCCAGGTTCCAGAGTGCGGAATGTTGAGCTCATTTCTGCTCGTTGTTTTTCTGTAACCTTCGTGTGGTCGTCATCAGGTCTGGTCAAGTTGAGTCTCGTGCGGAGATCTCGTCCAATGAAAAGCTGGGCTGGAGATTGGCCAGTGATGGAGTGTGGGGCCTTGCGGAATTGACGGAGGAATTCGTTCAGGTTGGCGCGGAGCGTTCCCTTAGTTGTCTTCATCGCATAGAGGGCGTCCTTCACCGTTTGAACATAACGTTCAGCTTGGCCATTGGTTGAGGGATGGTATGGCGCTGACAACTTGTGATATTTCACACCAATGTTTCTTAGGAAGGTCTTGAACTCGTCTGAGATGAATTGTCGGCCGTTGTCGGAGACGACAGTGACTGGCACGCCATACGCCGTGAACAGGTCATCCATGATGGAAATTGTTGCGGCTGATGATGTTGATGTTATGGGTTTGACCTCGAGCCACTTGCTGTATGCGTCGACAACAATGACCAGCATGGTGTCAGCCACTGGGCCCGCGTAGTCGATGTGGATCCGTTCCCATGGTGCCTTCGGGTATTCCCAGTGGTGATCTCGGAACTTGGGTGGCGCATGAGCTGCACACACGGCGCAAGCCTTGGCGAGAGACTCAATGTCGTTGTCGATTCCAGGCCAGAACACAAAGGAACTTGCCATGCCTTTCATCTTGACTATCCCCAGGTGAGCCACATGCAGGTCGTTGAGGATAGCGTCTCGCAGTGAAGGAGGGACAACAACTCGATGCTCGAACATCAGACAGTTTGCGGCGAGGGTGTACTTCGCTTCTGATGCCTTGTAATGCTGGTGGGTGAGGTCTTGCCCTGCTTCGATGATCTGGACAATTTTGCCCAGATGTGGATCTTTCCTGGTCTCGCGTGCGATTGCCTCTGCCCTAACGGGTAGCTGTTGGATCTGATGGACAGCAAAAAAGTCAAAATCATCAAAACTGTCCGTCTCTTCCTCCTGAGGAGGAAAGAAGTTTCTGATGAGGTTAACTGTTGTTGGTAGTTGAGCTCGGGAGCAGTAGTCAGCGTTGGCGTTGGCTTTGGATGTCTTGAAGATGACGTCGTAGTCGAAGTGTGCTAGGTAGTCGGCATAATTGGCCATGCGACTGATGCACGGGACCGGTAAAGACTTCTCAGGATGCAGGATCTGTGTGAGAGGCTTGTGATCAGTGATGAGAGTAAAGTGGCGAGCATAGAGATGATTAAAAAACTTCCTACAGCCCAAACAATGGCCAGTGCTTCCTTATCGATCTGAGGGTACCTTTGTTCCGTTGCTGTCATTGTTCGACTGGCGTAAGCAATTGGACGTTCTTGCCCGTTGCTGAGCCGGTGTGACAATACTGCGCCCAGGCCGGTCTTGCTGGCGTCCGTGGCCAACAGGAGTGGTAACGCTGCGTCATACTGCATGAGTACCTGGGGCGAGGTTCGGGCGTTCTTGATGTCTTTGTATGCCCTGTCGCCTTCTGGTGTCCAGATGAGAGGGTCCTTGAGCAGCATGTCTCTGAGTGGTCTGTCTCTGGTGGACAAATCGGGGATGAACGAACTGTAGTAGGTTGCTTTACCAAGAAACAGTTGGAGTTCTTCTGGTGTAGTTGGTTTCGGTGCATCACGTACAGCTCAGATGTGTGCATCCGACTTGTGGATGCCTGACGCATCGATTTTGTGGCCAAGGGCTTCCAGAGAAGTTTGAGCGAAAACGCATTTGGCTCGGTTGAGCTTGAGGTTGTGTTGCCGAAACCGTTCCAGAGTGGTGCTGAGGGCCTGCATCAGATTTTCAAAGCTATCAACAAAAACTATACTGTCATCGAAAAAACGTACGACGTTTGGGAGACCATGCAGGACTGTGTCCATTCGCCGCTGCCAGATAGCGGGGATGTTAGCTGCTCCATATACTGTTCGCGTTGGGCGGATCAGACCGTGAGTTGGCGTGTTAAGCGTGAGAGCATGGCTGAACTCATCGTCGACCTCGAGATGAGTGTACTCGTCGGAGATATCCAGATGGCAGAAGAGAGTGGCGCCGCGCATTCGGTTGAACAGATGTTCCACCTTGGGAATCGGATGTTCATCGATGATGATCCGCGGGTTGAGAGTAGGCTTGTAGTTGCCTGTGATCCTCAGTTTGCCGTTCTTCATGGCGACGACGTGCGTTGTCGATGCCCACTCAGAGTAGTCCACTCTTTTGTAGAAGCCAGATGCAATTTTCTTGTCGATTTCCTTGGCATAGGCATCGCGGAGGGCAACTGGTACGTCTCGAACTCTGTCGAAAACAGGTGTGGCTCCAGCCTTCAGGTGCATCTTCGCTGGGGGACCTGAGATCTTCCCGGGGGTGTCGCTGAACACATCCTGGTAGCGAGATAGAATGTGGTCGAGCTGCTTCTGTTGTTCCAAGGTCAGAGCCTGCTTGTCTGAGAGCTTGTGGATTGGGTCGGGTTTTGCGAAGAGGTGACCAAAGTCGATCTCCCGTACAAACTCTGAAATCCACTCTAGGCCAAAGAGCGATTCGACTTCATAGTCAACCACGTAGAGATTCAGGTTCCTGGTTGTGGTTCCGATGGTGGTGCACACTGACGTTTTGCCAATGCATTTAATCGGATGGCCAGTGTAACTGACGAAGTTACGATCGTTTCTCTGCAACACAAAACCTGGTTTGATCATACTTAGCTTTGATTTGCTCATGGTTGAGCAGGGGGCGCCGGTGTCGAGTTCCATTTTGACGGTGGTTCCCTCTATGTTGACATCAACCAGTGGCTTAGGTGCTGCGTTGACCGATCCGATGACCTCGATTTTGCTGAGGTAGTCCACAACGTCGAGGTTTTCTGCTGGAAGCTCTTCTTCGGTCACATGGTTTGTTGTTCGATGTTTCCTCGATTTCGATCGACAAACTTTTCTGATGTGACCTTTCTTGCCACACTTCAGGCACTCTGCGTTCAGGAACCTACACTGACTACGAGGGTGAGCTTCACCGCACTCTGCACATGTTGATTGGTTGTACTGGGATGCACTCTGGTTTGCCTGGTGTGGCCATTGGTGCTGTCTGGTTAGGTTGTAAGACCCTTGACTTCGATGAGCTGACTTGCTGCGTGGCGGCTGCTGGTTGATGTTCTTCCTGGACAGAGGCTTCTCGTATCCAATCCGATTGGTTGATTCAGACTTAGCGGCAGCTGTTTTGACCTCGTCGGTGGTAATGCGAGTAGCTTCGAGTGCGTGCGCGATTTCATATGCTGCGATGAAGTTCTCTGGTTGTTTTGCAATAATCTCGTCGCACATTTCTCGTGATTCCAAACCTGCGAGCATTTGTTCAATCATTATGCGATCAAGAAATGTGCCATACTCACAAAACGTTGCAGCCTGCCGCAGTCTTAAGGTGAAGCTAGCGATGGTTTCTCCTTGCTTCTGCATTACACTGCGATATTTGATGCTCTCAGCAAACTTGTTGCGTGTGGCGTCAAAGTGGCCTTTCAGCTTAGATTGAATCTCGTTGTATGACAGAGTTTCCGGATCATTAGGACTCACCAGGATCTTCAGGGCATCATTGAGTTCAGATCCCATGTAAAACCGTGTAAAGTTAGCATGCTGTTCCGAGCCTACAGTCGTTCCGTCGGTAGTGCGATACGGTTGCTTTGTGAACTTTGGCGGTCGAGGTTCTGATGACGTTGTTGACCCTATTGTCTGTCGGATAGCGTCGGCGATCATTGCCGAGAATTGTTGGAGTTGCTCAGAGGTTAAGTCCGGCATGGTGAAGATGAGTGGAGAACAGCATTTCTAACACGCACTTGCGATGAACTTAGTTCGGTGCAAACACTTACGTTGAGGTTAGAAAGTTCACTCGGTTTAGTTTCCAACACGCACTGCGATGAACGTCGTTCGGTGCAACAGTTGCGTTGAGGTTAGAAAGTCACTCGGTTTCACAACGTTATTTATCTTATCCCACTTCTGGCACCACTGTTATATCATGGGAGATATAAGATAAATAACATACACTTGTTAATATAACACAACGGTTTATTAAACACTAGTCGATACACAACGATACACAATGTGAACTAACTTGAGCGGAACTATCGTCTACAGTCCGCGGGTGCATATATACATAGTAGCTGCAAAGTTCCAGAATCGAATGTTCCAGATTGGAATGTTCTGGGCATAGAATGTTCGTGTTAACTCAAGTAGCCTAAAAACACAACACTGACTAGAATGTTCATGTTAACATAGCACTTTCTAGAATGTTCATGTAAATACACAACAGCTACCAACTCGTAGGATGCCTGGAATAACCTCAAAAAGGCCTTCGAGAGATGTAGTATGGCCACAAAGTTCGAGCTGACCCGGAAATTTTTCAACATGAGGCAAGAAAACAGCACAATGGAAGAGTTCGTCAACAACATCATGATGACCGTGCAGAAACTCGCCGATACAGGTGAAACTATTCACGATAAATGGGTCTCATTCGTTATGAGGAATGGTGTCTCAAACGAATATGAACATTTCGTGGCGGCGCTGAACCAGCAGCTGAAGGAAGATTTCACTTCAGAAGATGTAAAGTTTGCTCTTCTAGGCGAAAGCGAGAGGAGAAGAGTGAAGGGAGAATGTGAATCATCATCTGCCACTGCTTTGTTCTCCAATCAATGCAAGAAGAAAAATTATAACAAGGGAAAGCCAGGCGATCCAGGATTTAAATGTTACGAGTGTGGCAGCCCTGAACATGGTCGACCCAATTGTCCGAAGTTGAAGCAAAGCAAGAAATTTCAAGCGAACCGTGCATCAACTGCTGACCGAACATCAGGCAGGCAGAAGACTGTCCTCACCAAGGCGTTGACTACCAAGGTGGCTTCCTCAGCATGGGTCATAGACTCAGGTGAAACGTCCCACATGACCAAGGAAAGGGCATCACTGTAAGATGTTGACTCAAGTGTTCGTACATCAATCAGCGTTGCAGACGACTCTGAGATATTGTCTGAAGATGTCGGTAAGGTTGTGCTAAATCTTGGTAATGATAATATTGAAACAGTGATTGATGTACTTTATGTTCCGAATTTATCTACAAACTTGCTCTCAGTACATAAAATGACAGAAAAAGGGTACAATCTTGTCTTTGACAATGAGTCCTGTAAAGTCTTTAATGGATCAAATTTTTCTGTTGATGTAAATTTAGAGTTTAAGTGTGTAAAACAAGATGGTTTAAACTCAATAGCTGAGTGTTCGCAGGAACCAGTGAGGGCATTGTCCGCTGAAGGTATCTCTGATGGGGAACTGTGGCACAAAAGGCTGGGTCATTTAAATCGTAAAGGTATGAAAGAACTACTACATATGGTCATCGCCATGAAGTTTAATCAAATCAATCAAAATGCTTGTGTTACCTGCCTGGAAGGTAAGCAAACAGTAAAGTCATTTCCTAAAAAGGGGAGCAAAGCTAAATCTGTTCTAGATGTTATTCATAGTGATGTGCAAGGTCCCATGGAGGTGCAATCGTTGGGCGGAGCCAGATACTGTTTGATTTTTGTCAATGACTTTACTAGGAAAGTCTTTGGATATATGATTGCTTCTAAATCTGAAGTTTTTTCTAAATTCCACCTCTTTAAGGAGATGGTAGAGAACCAGCTCAATAAACGCATTAAGTGTCTAAGAACCAACAATGGTGGAGAATATACTAGTAAGGTATTTGAGTTGTATTTACAGGAGAACGGAATTATTCATCGAACCAGTATTCCATATAGTCCTCAGCAAAATGGTATTGCTGAAAGGACTAACAGGACCTTGGCAGATAAAGCTCGCTGCATGCTGTTTGAGTCAGGTCTAGAAAAGAGATTCTGGGCAGAGGCTATGAACACTGCCATCTATCTCAAGAACCGATCACCCACAGCTGCAGTGAGGGATCTCGTACCAGAGGAGGTCTGGAGTAAAAGTTGATATTTCCCACCTTAAATTTTTTGGCTGTAAAGCACAGGTTCATGTCCCTGATGTTAAAAGGCAGAAGTTTGACAAGAAATCTGATGAGATGATATTTGTAGGTTATTGTGAAACACAAAAAGGATACCGCCTTGTAAGAAAAAGTGACCCAAAGCGTATTGTTGTTGCTAGGAGTGTTGTTTTTCTTGAAGGTCCATCATTCCAAGTGAATGCAAATAATCCAGTAGTTAATGCTGTAAATGTCATGTCAATATTGTCGGTACCTCTAATTAATACTTTTGTTGATCACCACAATGTGGATGTAGATGTTGATGTTATGAGTGATGAAACTGAAAGGATTGTGAGTGTGTTCAATGACACTACACCAGCTGAATCATCTGATAGTGATAGCAGTTTTGACATTTCTAACCTCTATATTGGTAGTGATGATAGCTCAATTGAGGATATTGTTAGTCATGAGCCTGGTCCCCTGCATGACCGACCTGATACAATGGCGGGCAGATATCCCAAGCGTACCAGAACGGCCAAGAGGGATGAGGATTATGAATACTCTTTTCTGACTGTTAGGCCACAAGATCCTAAAAATTATTCAGAAGTATGTTCGAGGTCAGATCAGAAGCTGTGGAGAAATGCCATGCGAGAGGAAATGTTGTCGTTAACTAACAATCAAACTTGGAGATTGGTCGATAGACCTTCAAATCACAATGTTATTCAGTGTAAGTGGGTCTACAAACTTAAGAAAGGACTGGATGGGTCCAAGCGCTACAAAGCTAGACTTGTGGCGAAAGGATTCACTCAGGTTCCAGGTAGAGACTATGATCAGTCTTTTGCACTTGTTGTCAGGCTCTCATCGTTAAGAGTCCTATTTGCCCTCGTTGCCGAGTCAGACTGGGAAATAAACCATGTGGACGTAACAACTGCCTTTTTGAATGGTGATTTGTCTGAAACAATTTACATGGAGCAGCCGGAAGGTTTTCTGGAAAAGGGCAATGAAGGTAAAGTGTGCAGATTGCTAATAGCTTTATATGGTCTCAAGAAAGCTGCCAAATCCTGGAATGATAAAATTCATGATTTTCTTATTCAACATAAGTTCCAGAATTCAGAGTATGATGCATGTGTCTACACTAAGAACGAAGGTAAAACATGTGTAGCGATTGGCTTGCATGTTGATGACTATATTTTCTGCAAGTGGTGCCCCTGCATAGGTATTGGAATCAAAATTCCAATACTGAACTGAGCATCAGCACTAAGTGGCCAGACTATCTATATAGATCTCCTGACCAAAACACACTTACAATGAAAACTCAAGAAAATGGTTCTTTTAAGGAACGATTGACAAGAAAGCTTGGTCCTAATTTACGTATCTGTCATTTAAATGTAGAAGGCTTAAGTAGATCAAAGTGCCAATATCTTTCCAAAATGCTGATTAATGACAATATTGACGTGATTGCACTCAAAGAAACTCATACTGCGGATGAAGGTCAACTTCAGCAAAGAGGCAGAATACCAGGATTTAGCATTATTGGTGCGACTTATCATCATTCATATGGGACAGCTACCTACGTCCGGAAAAATCTAGAGAATGTCTCACTTCTTTCAGCAACTAGCATTGACAATATACATCTAGTCACAATTAAGGTAGGGGACATTGTAATTACCAACGTGTATAAGCCACCAGCAATGGAATGACCAAATCATGTGTTACAACCGTATACTCATCCTGCAATCATTGTAGTGATTTCAACAGCCACCACGTTGACTGGAAATACGAGACAAATTATGTAAATGGAGAATCTGTCTCACAATGGGCTGAGGAAAATGGCCTCTATCTTTTCTTTGATGCAAAAGACAGAGCTACCTTTCGATCTGCTGCATGGAAACGTGATTTTAATCCTGACTTGTCCTTCGTGTCCACAGACAGATACGGCCAACCTCTACCCACTACACGGGAAGTTTCTTCTGATTTTCCCCACAGTCAACATCGCCCTGTTGTCCTAGAAGTTGGCACTCAAATACCTTTTGTGACCTCCTACCCACGACCTCGATGGAATTTCATGAAAGCAAATTGGAATGATTTCTCACGAGACCTCGATAAGTACGTTAGATGGATTCCTCCAAATGCCGATAATTATGGCAGATTCGTTGGTGCCGTTCTAGCTGTTGCTAAAAAACATATTCCAAGAGGCTACAGGAAAGAGTACATTCCTGGCTGGACTGATGTTTCTGAGGAGCTTTACAAGGAATTTATCACTAATGGAGACCAGGATATTGCTGATGAACTCCTCCAAAGCTTGGATAACTCTCGAAGACAAAAATGGGTTGAGACTGTAGAACCTTTGGATCTTAAGAAATCCAGCAGACAAGCTTGGTCCTTGCTGAAGAAACTGGGTAATGGTCAACCACAAGTTCGTGAGACACCTACAATAACTCCTAATAAAGTTGCTGCGCACATAGTTTCCGTGTCCAAAGCAACAATGGATGTGAAGCATGTTAGACAGGTCCGAAAGGAACCGAAATGTTTGAAAGCTCAAAGCCAATCATACTCAGAATATGCTCGTCCCTTTTCTCTTGACGATGTTGGCGTAGCTTTGAAGGAGATGTCAATTGCTAAAGCACCGGGATTTGATGGACTTCATTCCGAATTTCTTGTCAACTGTGGTAGAAATGCACGATCATGGCTCTGTAAGTTTGCTACCAATATCCTGTAGACTGGTAAGATTCCTCACTTGTTAAAGCAAACAAAAATCATCGCTGTTTTGAAACCTGGGAAACCAAATAATAAGCCAGAGTGTTACAGACCAATATCTCTATTGAGTGTTTGCTACAAATTAGTGGAACGACTCCTCCTGAACAGAATTGCTCCAAGATTGCTTGCGGAGATACCCATTGAGCAAGCGGGATTTAGACCTCATCGCACCTGTACAGACCAGGTGTTGTCACTAACGACATTTATTGAGGCAGGATTTCAAAATTGCCTTAAGACATAAGTGGCATTCATTGATCTGAAGGCTGCATACCGACACTGTTTGGAGGGAAGGTCTGATTTACAAACTACTTCGAGTAATTCCCTGCAAGACCATTGGCAATCTAGTCAATAACATGATGAGTAACAGACTGTTTAGAGTTGTCATGGGTAGTACAGTTAGTGCACAAAGGAAATTGAATGACAGATTACCACAAGGTTCTGTCCTGGCTCCACTTCTTTTCAGCTTGTACATAGCTGATATGCCAAGGACGGAATCAAGGACATTTGGGTATGCAGACGACTGGGCGATAGCTACAAGAAGTTCAAACATAACAACAACTGAGAACACGCTAACAACAGACCTGAGTGTCCTAGGGGATTATTTTATCAAATGGAGACTACAGCCTAGTATGACCAAGACAGAAGTTTGTGTCTTCCACTTGAATAATCGCATGGCTAACATGGATTTCAGGGTGTACTTTGTACATTGATAACGTCCTTCTGCCACACAATCGGCATCCCAAGTACTTGTGTGTTACTTTAGACAGAACCTTGTCCTTCAAACAACACCTTTTGAAGACTGATGCTAAGCTGAGATCACGCAACAACATCATCCAGAAACTATGTGGAACAACATGGGGCTCTAATACTTCAACTCTTCGATCTTCTGCAATTAGCCTCGTTCTATCTGTAGCTGAATATTGTGCCCCTGTGTGGTTAAACAGCCCTCACATAGGGAAGATCGATGTTGAAATCAACAAGACCATGCGATTGATATCTGGTCCAATTCAATGCACCCCCATTCAATGGCTTCCTGTTCTGAGCTACATTCCTCCACCCCATCTCCGCAGGTGTAATATCCTGGTCAAAACATACCAAAATATACTTCAAAGTCAGGATCTCCCTATTCATGTTTATATACCTGCTGCTTGTCTACCCAGACTTCGCTCAAGGCAGCCGCCTCTGAAGACATTCTTCTTCTTAACTTTAGGGGCTGCGACAACGCGGTCATGTAGCCCATGTAGACAGCTACGAGACTTATCAATGAGAACTTTAACATAGTCCAACAGTGGTCTCATAATTGGAAGATTTTTGCTCTACCGGAGTGCCGAGACATGCCATCTGTCACTTCCAAAGTACCTGGATTTGATCTTCCTCGTCGGATATGGTCAAAATTAAACCGTATCAGGACCAATTCTGGTGTTTGTGCTGACTCTTTGTTCAAGTGGAACAGGTTACCCTCTCCAAAGTGTGACTGTGGAGCCGATAGACAAACGGGAAGCACATCATTCAGGACTGTCCTCTAAGAGCCGATGGTGGTAACATATTGGATTTTCTCTCAGCGACTCCTGCATCAGTGGACTACATTTTGGATTTAGATATAAAATTGTGAGCCTATCGGTTCTCTTTTTTTTCTTTTTTCAATATTTCAATAAGATGTATTATGATGTACTGTAAGTGTGTACCATACCATACGATAAATAAATAAATAAATAAATAAATAAATAAATCAAACTGTAAGCAGGAAACTAAGAAACTTAAGGAAACTATGTCTAAATGTAAAATAAGGGACTCGGGTCCTGTAAGTGAATGTCTAGGTATGAGAGTGACAAGAGATCGAAAATCTCATTCAGTTAAGTTGGATCAAGAGAGCTATGCTCTCGACATTGTCAAAAACTATGGTATGGAGGAGTGTAAACCAGTGAACACGCCCCTAGCACTTGGTGTAAAACTTGTCAGGCCAATGAATTCTACAAATCATTCACTGTATCAAAAATTGATAGGTTCCCTTATGTATCTGGCGGTAGGCACCCGACCCGACGTCTGTTTTGCTGTTAGTTATTTAAGCCAGTTCAACAGTTGCAATGCTGTTGAACATTTCAATGCTGCCCTGAGAGTGGTTAGATACCTGAAGGGTACAATGGGCTTAGGGCTAAAATATTGTAGAGGAGGTTGTAGTTTAACTGGTTATGCAGATGCTGATTTTGCAGCGTGCTGTTGATAGAAAATCTGTTACTGGCTATGTGATCAAGCTAGCAGGTGGAGTCATTAGTTGGCAGGCAAGAAAACAAAGATCTATAACTATTGCAGATAGCACAACTTTTGCAGAGTATGTTTCTACTAGTGAATGTGGTAAGGATGGTATGTATTTAAGAGGTCTTCTTGGGGAATTACCAGTCCCAATCAAATGTATTAAAATATTTAATGATAACCAAGGAGCTATTAATATGTGTCTGAACCAGTCATCTGGCAGCAAAAGTAAACACATTGATGTCAGGTTCCATCAAATAAAGCATTGGGTGAAATGTGATGTTGTCAGTGTACAATACTTGTCAACTGAACAGATGATTGCTGATGTGCTAACCAAAGGACTTTCAAGAGCAAAACATGATTTTTGCATTGTATCTATGGGGATGGCAGATTAATTCATGTGTTGTGTGTACAAACAATCGATTAAGTGAGGGTGTTAGAATGTCTTATTATCATAAAGATAATCAATTGTTCTGTACAACTTTAGTTTTTAATTTTAGTTCATAAGTATGTTGGTAATGCTTGTTTTATTTACAGTGACTTTATGATGTCTGTGACTTCCTATATGTATTCTTTGGTCAACATGCACCGTATGTATGTACTGATGTACTCAGTTGTGTAGAAATGTGCCATAATACATCTAGTATTCAAGTATCAATCCGTGAGCCTTTTAATTAACTAACAGTATTTGACCATGGCCTCCTGGAATACTTCCCTATGACACTCGCCACGCAGTGAAATTTGAAATAGGGGGCCATGGTAGTGAAGGCACGTGCGATGCTATCCTCACCTAATTGGTCACACAACTGTTTCTTGAGCTCTGATTGGTGGGAGAAACTGTATCATAATGAAAACGTGTACTATAATGAGCCTCATTATAGTACAGTTTTCTGACATATAATATTTACATTTCGCCAGGGTCAAACATAAACCGTTCTAAAGGGCGTGGCCCGTTCGAATTTAAACGTTTATATTTTAATATTATAGTGTAGAAGTGTGTAGAAACTGGCCATTGGTCTCTAAGCAATACAAGCTGATACAGTAGCAGCTGTCGAGAATTGGAATGTCGTTGTCCTGAGCATTAATATATGGAATGCATTATACAATCGGATGCTCCTACAGCACTGTTAGATAATAGAAAATATTCACAAAACTTTAAATAGCACCAAATGTTTGGAATATTTTCAGGCTTTGAATGCATATAAAACAGCAGAAAAAATAATTTAAAGCTTGGCCCGTGATGACATTTGCAAATCATCTTCTATGATCTTGCGTTGGTTACGTAGAACTCGTGGGCATGTTTTAAATAACCATTATGCTGCCTGCGTAGTGGAGGAACACACTTCTGTGTACCAATATAGCAAAGCCCTCATCAATTGAATGTAAGGTATTATTAGGCGGAGGGTCACAGGAGTTGCAAAGGAGACCATTCTCCGAGACAGAAAAAATTAAACGGTCTTAATCTAATATTAAAATTTACGTCATTAACAATTGATTGAACACTATCTCATTGGACTAAATTGCAGTAAAATGCTAAAGAAATAAATGTAGGATTTATTTTTAAAGAATACACTGCTGTAGTAGGTATGAGGATAGAAATGCTACCAATTATATTATCTTTCATCATACATGGATGCCTTTACATCCCACGGCTACACATTAGCTTACTTTTATCACATACTAACTTGCCAGTGACAAATTCACGATGTACCCCTTCTCATTCGCAATCAGATCGCAACAAATGTAAACATGAGACGGTCAGCTGTTCGCAACGCTGAGCAATCATACTTCGCTCGCCGCGCCCAGGGAAAGCGAGTGAAGATACGTTCCAAATAACCGAGTGTGGATTGAGTGATCGAGTGTAAGTGTACATGATAGTGTGGAGTGCGAGTGCAGAGTGTTCAAAATTTGGCAAACAGCCTTATGTGTAGTAAGCCAATGTTCTAAATGTTGCCTTTAACGATATTGGAAATTGCAGCTGTATGCTCCACGAATAACATGATGAAAAAAAATCACACAGTAATTAAGAAGTCTATGTTATGTTAATTATTTGACATCCATTCAATTGGTCAACAGATATTTATGTCCAATTATATGAAATGGGAAATAGCCCCTCGTGGCACCTTAGCCCACGAAGGGCCCTGGCCTACCAAGCAACCGCTTCCCAACCATGCGTGGTGACATGTGGTCTGCGTGTTGGTTCCCCTCGGCTGTTGATCTTGGTTTCTGTGACTGAGGTGCAGCCTCTCTGTTAGATAGCATCTTAATTGTCCTCACGAGGCTGAGTGCACCCCGTTCCAGCCCTCACGTAAGTTTCTATAATCCCTGATTGAGCCGGGAATCAAACTTGGGGCCTCTGGTTGAGAGGCCAGCACGCTACCCACAACCCCACGGAGTCGGCTGGGAAATATAAGACTCTACATGATAAACTTTTACATGCGGTTAATTATTCTACACAGATTGAAATGGATGGCTTGTTTTGCTCAGCAAGTGAACATCCTCAGACAGTGGCGGCCAGTAATACGGTTTTTAATAAAAAATAATAATACCGTATGAATAATATTATACTGGTACAAATGACATTAACCAAAACTAGGTGTAAAGTCAAGGTGGAAGGTATATTATCAAAGACCCTTGCGGTTAATCTGGGATTACGTCAGGTTGACGTAATCTCTACACTCCTATTCAATATTGCCTTAGAGAAAGTCATGCGAATGACACAAGACTGCAACCCAGGAGGAACATTATTGAACCGAGTGACACAAGATCTCGAATAATTATGCAGATGATATTGACATATTGGCTAGGAGGAAGCGGGATCTTGAAAGAAAACTGGTGAAGTTAGAAAAGTATGGCGCTGAGATGGGGCTAAAGGTAAACCAGTCAAAGACCAAGTACATGCTGGCATCCAGGAGAAAATACAGTGAAACAACAAAAGTGCATTTAAATGGCAATGAATATGAACAATGCAAGGAATTCAAATATCTTGAGTCAATAGTAACAGAAAATAATAACATAAGAGAAGAAATATATACCAGGATTGCAGCTGGTAACAGGAGTTACTATGCGTTAGGCAAGGTATTTCAGACGAGAAGCCTAAGTAGGAATCTGAAATTAATTATCTATCGCAAAGTAGTGAGACCGGTGGTGACCTATGGTTCAGAGGTATGGACGCAAGGGGATGAGGCGTTATTACGAAGATGGGAATGGAAGATATTTAGGAAAATACGAAGTACGTCCAGAAAGTAAGTTCCGTTTGGTAATAACATTAAATTGTGTACTGATACAGAAGAATTATTTATTGCACAAAATTCTACAACCCTTAAACTACTTTTCCACATAACTGCCGAAATATTGCAGGCATTTGTCGTAGCGTGGCACGAGTTTTTGTATACCTTCTTCATAGACGTGTGCCGCCTGTGTCTTCAACTAGTTGTACGTTCCGCTGCAGCGCAGTTCCGCATATGCGCGGTAGACGCTCTGTATCAAGGAGAAGAAACGTGCGCCATTTGGAGAGCGCTGTCAGCCACGTACGCGTTGTTGTGCATGTTTACTCGTACAATGTCGGTGTTGATTGAAAATCCCGCCGCTTGTGAAATCAGATCTGTGATTCGTTTTCTGAATGCTAGGAAAATGAAACCAATTGAAATTTATCGGCAAATTTGCGAAGTGTATGGACAAAATGCGATGAGTGATTCAATGGTGAGAAGATGGGTCCGACAGTTCAATGAAGGACGTAGTGAAGTGCACGATGAACAACGAAGTGGGCGTCCATCTTTGGTTACAGAAGAACTGGTTCACGCGATTGATGACAAGATCCGGGAAAACCGCAGGTTTACAATTAGTGCTCTCGCTATGGAATTTCCTCAAATCTCACGATCACTAATTCATGAAATTGTTACCGAAAAACTGAACTTTCGTAAACTTTGCCGACGTTGGGTACCAAAGATTCTTACGGAGCAACACAAAACAAAACGGATGGGTAGTGCACTTCAGTTTTTGACCCGTTGCAATGAAGGCGGCGAAGAATTTCTGACACAGATAGTCACAGGAGATGAAACTTGGGTTTCTTACGACACCCCTGAAAGTAAGCGGCAATCAATGGAATGGAGGCACACTTCATCCCCAGCAAAGGTTAAGCCGAAACAAATCTTGACACCTCGGAAAATGATGTGCACAGTGTTCTGGGACTGGAAAGGCATCTTACTCATTGATTTATTACCGCGTGGTTAAACAATCAACGCAGATGCTTACTGTGAGACACTTAGGAAATTGCGCCGCGCAATACAGAATAAGTGCCGAGGGTTGCTGTCAAAAGGGGTTGTTTTTCTTCACGACAACGCACGACCACACACTGCAAATGTGACGATAAATCTCCTACAGGGATTTGGCTGGGACGTGTTTGACCACTCTCCGTACAATCCTGACCTCGCTCCTAGCGACTTTCATCTGTTCACACATGTCAAGTCTTTCCTTGGCGGTCAACACTTCAACAATGACGACGAGCTGAAAGAAGATGTTGCCAACTGATTGAAGACACAGGCGGCAAACTTCTATGAAGAACGTATCCAAAAGCTTGTGCCACACTATGACAAATGCCTACAAAAGTTCGGCAGTTATGTGGAAAAGTAGTTTAAGAGGTGTAGAATGTTGTGCAATAAATAATTTTTCTTTATCTGTACACAATTTAATTTTATTACCAAATGGAACTTACTTTCTGGACGTGCCTCGTATATGGGACAGTGAATGATAGTGGATTTTGGCGAATCAGAAACAACAGAGAGATCAGAGAACTATATGGAAAACCAGATTTAGTAGCCGAAATAAAAATCAATAGACTGAGATGGCTAGGGCAGGTTGAAAGAATGACAGAGAATCGGATGGCAAAGAAAGCATTTGAAGGTAAACCCGGAGGGCGTCATATGAGGGGTAGACCAAGGATAAGATGGTAGGATGAGGTAGAGGATGACCGGAGGAGAATAGGAGTAAAAAGATGGAGAACAAGGCTGTGATCCGAGAGGAGTGATCACTTTTGTGATACTTTCAATGGTTAGCTTGGCCCATTTGTCGGTCAAATTTTGTTTCTTGTTACCGAGATCCCCGAATGGTAATTATTTCCTTGTAAACGTATTAATTGCTTAAACCTTATGCATAATCTTGTTATCAATCACTTATTCATAGATATTATAGTTCTCACCTTGAGTGTTCCAGTCGCTCGCTACCTCAAGCGTCCTCACTCCCGACATACAGGGCATCTACTGGTTGATCCGCTGTCCGCTGAGTAGTGTCGACTGACGTCACCCTGACTTTCGTTCGACCAATGGCAGGTTTTTGTCTGGTCGGGCGATCTCCAGCTTCGAGATGGTTCCATGATCCCTATTTAAGACGCCACTTGCTGGCGTTCTTCACCACTTCTGATCAATCATCACTTCTGATCACTTCAACCTGCTGGTCACCGCTACTGCATCTCATGACACCATCGCTAGTCTCTACGCTACCTAGCAGCTACGTCACAAGATCTGCACCATGACGTATTGCTCAAGATGGCAAGAATAATTGCCAGCTGTCGTACTTTTCACCTTCACCTTAGATGGGATACTTGGATTCGTCTTTCGAAATACTGCTGGATCATCACTTGGAAGCTATAAATGTCATTCCTTCGCAAGAAAAGAAGAGAAAGTTGACATTTTTTATCAATGGTGTACATATCTCTAGGCCATGTACGCCTCCTTCTGAAGAAACCGTGAGGACTTTTAAATCAACATTTATGCTAGCTGGAACTTTTAAAGAGCTGTCTCTTCAAAGATAAGTTTAATTTTATGAAGCATTTAAATTATACTAATCATTTTATACTCTTAATCAGTTTCATGGTTCTCTCTTTTTATAAAGTGCATTTTTATATGTTAAGCTCAACTTCTCTCCAATTAAACAAGCTTGTTTCATTGATATTTCCTTAATCTGGGTTTCTGTCATCAGGCCCTCACACTTTTGCTCCATTTATAATTGTTCATTTCTGTGATAAGCACTTAAGTGCAATTTGTTTATTGATTATAAATTTATTATTAGAAATAAAAATTGTTAATGTATTGCTACCTACATTGGTTTTCTAGTCACGTATTTCATGCCCACTACCCCGCACCGCTTCAGTCTAATTTTCTTGACCACAGTAGTTATTTTGTCCAGGCTTTCGCCTGATGCGTTACCGTTCTCTCGTATGGGGAAGTTGTAGGGCAGAACTTATTCTCCAAGGAGTGGCTGAAGATTGTCCAGGAGGCCAAGGCCCTACATGGGCTGTAGCGCCAAGGAGTAAGTAAGAATAATATTAAATCAGCAATTGTAAAGATTAATCGGATGACAGAGATGACTCAGAAAGTAGGGTTACTGGTTTCCTTTGAGAAGACAAAATACATGACAAACATCAGCGATGGACCAGCATGGATGATCACAAGCCAAGGGAAGATTAAACGTGTGAAGAAATTTAGATACCTAGGTGAGGCAATCCAACAAAATGGCCTAGAACAGGATCTGGAAATTAGACCGAGCATATTAATACCTGACAAAACATCCTTATAATAATAAGTCGCTAAGCATTGGGGCCAAGTTACGACACTGCAGCACAGTTGTCAAACCTGAAGGATTATATGCTTCTGAGATTTTGACTTAGACTATGAACAGACGGGCAATAGTCGACCAGTTAGTCAAAAGAGAACACTGGATATTGAGAAAGATTTTAGGCAACAGATGGGTAAATGGTCACATACGTGATACGTTTGAAATCAAATGAGTTGTACAGAAAGATAGAACCAATCACGTGAACAATGGAAAACAAAAGGTTGTTATTCTATGGGCACATCTTCAGGATACCGATGATCGACTGACAAAGAAAGTTTGGAATATCGTGAAACCAAAGGCAAAAGAAATGGGATGGTTCCAAGAATGTAATAAAAGATCTTACAGAAATCATTTTTCCCGAGGACAAAACTCTGAACAGGAATGTATTTAGACAAATTATCAAAATCTACCAGGTTTTTAAGGCAGGGGCAGAACCCACAAAACGGAGGGGACCTCTTTCAGAAGATCGGAAGAAAGCACTGAGTGATGATCTCGAGAAATAATGGCGGAACATCAAAGCTGGCAGATGAACAGGAGCAAGACACAGAAAATGATATTGATTGTAAAAGAATATAATCTATTAACAATAGAAAGCTGTGTTTCCTCTTACATAAATAGGAATTCATAGTTTTTGTTCTTTAACAATTCAGGAGATCTTGTAGTACTGTGAACTGTATAGGAGCACTTGCTGTGTGGTTGTGGCCAGACCAGATCTCAATAGTGGAGGGTGTGGCAGAGTAAGTCCTACCTCAACAGTTAACTCGGCTGGTCGTTGCCCGCTGACTGCAGTGGGACGGACGAAGACGATCGAGATGCTCTGTCTACTGCCGATTGTTTTGCAATGTAATAACGCGTGAGTTTAACACTTACGGTTCTGTCACACCCTCGTGTATAGTTTAAGCTTTGGTTTTGTGATGTTATTCAAATAGAATCCATTTAATCTTTAGATGAATGTAATGTTCTCTGGACCCCTCCCCCTTAGTAATAATAGTGCAACACCCAGAGCAATTATCCACCAGCCACCACTGTCATCACATATACAAGACAACCAACTGGCACTACAAATCACTAAATAATTCCACAATGCTACCCACAAATAGTCGCGGCCCTTCCCCTCTACTACTGTGATACGATAAAAGCGTAAAGACAAACAAGTTATATTTATCTATGGACACTGTAATAATAATAAAGTTATTTGTTTTACGTTCCTTTTATCAACTGCGGTTTTCAGAGACGCTGGGGTGACGGAATTTTGCCCCTAAGGGAATCTTTAACGTGCCAATAAATCTACTGACACGGCTCACTCGCATTTGTGCACCCTCAAGTGCCAGCTGACTGCACCAGGATTCGATCCTGCAACCTTGGGCACAGCAAACGAAAACGTTACCGCTGAGCCCCGCAGCCAGCCTATGAACACTGTGTTGAATTGCTGAGATATGAAAACATCTGGTTGTGTTCTGTTTCTGAAAGCTGCACTGTCTGTTGGAATGTGAGCCATTGACTGCATAAGGGCTGTTTATCCTCGAGGTAGAAATCACAAGTTAATCTCAAATTGAAGAAGAAAAATGGCTTGGATAACAGAGCCTAATGAAAAATTGACCATGAACGCATTCAAACAGAAGTTATCTCAACATACGGTACTAAGACCAACACTCCCCCTTCAACGAGGTTTCTCTAGATATTTCCCCTTAGTCTCCTTAGGGTACTGATATGTTTTGTCCTTGGTCTAGCTTTCTCGCCATATCTCTCATTTATCCAGTTTTAGTACTGCCGGTAATATAGCCTATGCCTTTAGTTCTTTGGTGGGGCCGATAACCTAGGTGTTAGGCCCCTTAAAACAACAATTATCATCATCATTTTAGTTCTTTGGTGTAACATTGCCCTTGCTATGGATTTCTTCCGTTAGAGTTGTTTTCATGAGTTGTCTTAGTAACCTATTTTGAGCTAACTACTGTTTGAAACTTTTCATAGTCAAATTAACATCTGACTCTCATATTCAAAGCATTTGCTTCTTCAAATTGAGATTTCTAACTTGAGGGTAAAACAGCAAATGTTTGAGATTAATACCGAAACCACTGCTATCCAAAAATTCCGTTAGGATCCACCATAAATTACTGTCAGTGGTGCAGTAATATGTGCAATGTACATAATCTTTACTGTGCAAGTATATTGTAGACTTGTTCCGTATGCAGTAAATAATGAGAAAAGTCTGGATATTGGTGTTTACTTAATCCCTCGATCAGATTTCCTCTTTCACATTCTGTAGAACAATACTGTTGATACCAGAATGCTAAGCTGAGTGAGTAAGAGCACAGAGGGAGTAAAGGAAGCTTGTAGTTTAACGTGACCGTCAATCTCGCGATCATGAGCCACGGGACCTCCGTTTTACGTGGAATCCGAACCACAGGACATGGCATTTCACATCGAAAATCTCACATGCATTGACCGGGAATCGAACCCGGTCCGCCTTACAGAGGGAGTAAAAGAACATGACCAGTGACATCACATGTCCATCTGCTGGGCTAGAGTACCTGATATCCAAGTGGTATTGTAAAAATACAGTTACAAGCCGTACGTTTGTTTTAGACGATTGCCCTTGATCTTGAAGTTTGCGGGTGAGCTTGTACACAGTCACTCTCTAGCCCTCTAGCTTCACATTGTCACCACCGGTCTGATGTAATGGAATTCCAGACTTGAGCACGTGACGACACGACCGTGCAGACAGTATAGTCCACGTCGAAGTATTGTGTGTCGCGGAAGTACACTTTGCATAGTTACGAACAGAACTCCATTATATTTGCCAATGACTGTACTTCAGCAGTAGCGTAAGATAGCTTTGTCAATCAAGTCTCCAGGCTTCCATTGACAGTTTTCACTCGTCTGAAACAAACGTCCGGCCTGTAAGACCATCTGTTCAACTGGAATACACAATACCAAAGATTTTCATCAAACTTGTTACCTAATACGTTAATCACAGTGCAATGTCGTTTGATGGATCACATGCTAGGGCACACCACGGTTTTGCAGTGGATCACTCATTAACCTGTTAGCTTACTATTCCTTGTGCTGCACTGTATCCATCTGTATCGCGAAGTTGGTTCATGTATATACCACGATTCCCACGTGTCTAGGGGAATTACACTTTAACAAAACTTAAAAGGTAAGGTTTTATTTTTGAAAGAGGGAGTTTGTCACTCATAGTACATGGGGACTGCTCGTGGCATCATGTTGAGCCTTGCAGTGGCCTTCTCATTATGTACTAACCATGCGTCTTGGTGAGGTGCACCATACCAACTGATGAGCCCAATGGTACACTGGGGCGAAAAGCTGGTAAAATTTTGGAGTTAGCCAGGCCATTTTTTTCAAACTTCTTTTTGAAGTTTTGTTAAATTACAATTAGCTCATTCGGAAAATAAACATCCTGTTTCCATCTAGGTGCATTTCTTGGTGTAATCGACGTCATGGATAACGTAAAGATGCTGATGTTCATTTATTTGATTTAGTGCTATAAATTGCCACTATGTAACTCTGCTGTAAGAGATTTCAAACAGGGGTGAATCTTGTATTAATCCACCACTTCTGAGAGCTGAACTCGAATGACGAGCATTAGCAGGCCACCGTAAGAAGCACTGCAATAACATGCCCCACCGGGAGCCCCAGACGTGATCTGTTATTGGTTAAGCGCTCTTTGTTGAATAATTTGAACTCAGTTATGTGTGTATCTTTCGCCATCAGCTGCTAATGGTACAATGAAGGTGACATTTCACTGGATTGTTCTCTCACACGGTAAGAATTCCTTCAAATATATAATATTTGAGTGATAAAATCTTACTTGTACTGTGCCCAAATCCAGTTGCCTAGATTGAAGGTTACAAGCCGCGAGGCTAGATTTGAGGGAACAGGCCACGATTCTAAGTTCGGATATGGATGTTTGAATAGCGCGCGCCAAACCTTCTTAGAAGCTTTTCGAAGGAATTTACAGCCAAGAAGTGGGTAAGTGACGTAGGAGGAGAGCGTCATAGTCGAGGCTATATGTCACTAAATATTTCCCGTTGAGATGGAAACATGAAACCTATATCAGATTACTGGCAAGAACAAGAGAAGAATAATGAGCTTTGTTTCAAAGAAATTGATCGAACAGAAGCCGAGTTATGAGCTGTTTTAGTTCCAGCGTTTTCGCCGCAGTGACCTCGAGCCAGCAAGCGGATGGGTATATAAGGCGAGCCTCGCAGGCAGAGGGATGTTCACTTCGTCACAAGCACTCCGTTGACTTGGTCGTGCTACGCTACGTAAGAGCTCTAGCCGCTTGACTATTACCGAACTTCGAACATCGTTATTATCACCGAGCACATGGTTGCATTTAAACTTCAACTTACAGCACAAGCTGTGGACTTAGAATTTTCGACAGTACCTGGTTACTGAAAGTGTTAAACTATTCCCAGTGAGTTTAGAACTTTTCTTCGATTTCACAGAAGTGAAATAAGTCTGTGGCACTTGGTAATTCTTACCGCTACAACTTGGACATTGGTAGACTATGTCTACAACTTTTTCTTCAGTCCACATTCACTTATAGCTGGATTATTTATATCCAATAGTTGGACCAGCCAAGATAAGTCAGTAACTTCAAAACCAGTCTTGCATATTACAATTCGAAAGCCGAATGGGAATGCAGGTTTAGCCTTGTGCGATCTGAAAAGTGAGAAGCTTTGCCCAGCCAACTCGACAGAATTTGTAATTGTGCTGAAAAGATTGTAAGAGTATTGGAATACTGATTGTATCACAGTGGGTCTTGGTAATTATTTCATCATGGATCGCTTAGATCAGACCCCCGTCAACTACACTTCAGCTCTTGAAGTTGCCAACATTTTTCTGCAAGACATTATAATCGCCACTATGTCTGCGTAAACAGCTTGTGGGTATAGAGCTCGTGCGCATAATGTTATTTTAGTTGCTGGCGCTCGTAGCGGTGACTTGTGTAATCTTTCAGGGGGAAGGCAGTAGCTTGTGCAACTACAAGCACAGGGAAGAGCTCAAGGTTGAAATGTCGTCTCTAGATATTTGTGTAGGATTTCGAGAAGTTCAGTGGGATGCATCGTATTTCAGAGCTTCTACTTTAAAGATGGGTGCAAAACTCTGTGACAGTCATCATATACAAGCAATAGAAGCGTTAGGAGAAGAAATAACCTGCTTGTGTTTGAGAGAAACAAACATCCATCGGCCGCCTTATGCTGTTAAAATTAAAGTAAGCATATGTTTTGTCTTTCTATATAATAACGTAGCATAATATTTGTATCTATTGCAGTTTTAAGTGTTTTCACAATTAATTTACACAAGATTAATCTTTTTACAGATTGATTGCGGTCGAAAGGTTAAACCAGCTGAGTGCGATTGCAAAGCCGGACTTTCACAATGCTGCATTCCTTCGAGAGTGATTCTTCCCAGACTTCCTCTCTGCAACAATGGGAGAAACCAAAGAACATTATTGCGGAGTATTGTAAAGAAGGGATTGTAGAAGAAATACTAAATGGGCCATCAAGTAAGCGACCGATTTCTTTCGCGTCGGAAAGTGTTGAATCCTTAACACATTGCTGACCGGATGCCTGGACATGTCACATCTCCTGTGGACCGGACATTTTGCTAATGAGAATATTCCAGTGCACTAGAGTATAAAAAAGTATATAATTGTGGAAATAACCTAGATATTATCTTTCTAGTCGATATGAGTATACACATACCCCTAGTAGTGCTCAAGGGGGTGATGTATTTGGAAACATGACACAATGTGCAGTGGCGGCTTACAGAAAGAGCAGATGGAGTATATTTGAGGTTAGATTGGTCAACAATCAAAGTACGGTGTGTACTTTGGTTGTTATTACGTCGCCTAGAGACCTGAATATCACTCTCTCATTCAGTTTCCACTAATTCACTATAACTTGTGCCATTTGAACGATAATATAAACGATAAATCATATCATCTGATTATACAAGTCCTCCATCTTGACATTGATGGAACCAACAAAAGGAAGTTCGATGTTTCGAAACAAAATCAAAGAATAAAGGAAGGCCATGAATAGACGGAAGATGGCACATATACATCTACAAATGTCCTTCTCAATATCCTAGACCGAAATAGTTCAATACATGGTCAAGAGATATCGCAGGAAGACCGAAAACAATGACGTGTATAAAACCGAGATTTCTCGGTGCCCGTCATCTACCGCTGGCGAGCGTACTACAAGATTTCTCGGGGCCCGTCTTCCATGTGTTAAGTAAAACACAATTATATGAACAAATTAAGGTCATTTCTCGAAAAATTTTGAAAGCAGAGTGTGAAGGTGAATCTTTCTTTATCTCCACTTGCCAGGGTCGGATTTAAGAGTATGCCGCCTATAGGCACCGTGCGTTCTACAGGGTGCTGCTGCGGGTGGATACTAAGTGAACTACACACGGTCTTGTTTATCAAGAGCTGATCGAAAGACGTTGCAATACGAGTGAATTTTTACCTGTGTTTATTCAATATTTTATAGTGTTGTCTTCAGATTATTATTTAAAAAATGTCAAAACGTTCTGGCAATGTTATGTGCTGTGTTGTTGGCTGAAATAATAGATACTGCAATACAGAGCCAAGTGTGAAATTTTATAGTTTTCCATCACGAGCTCACGAAATGGATTTGAAAAGACAGTGGATTTTAGGAGTAAATCGCAAGAAGTAAGTAATGGGGGATTTAAATATTTTAATTAATACTAAATTACACAGTACAAAACCTATACTAACCATGACTTTTACAAATAGGTTAACAGTAGCAACCAAAATAATTACAGTAATGCTATACTTCCAAGGTAAGGTCCACACCAGTAGGCCATATTTTTAAAGCCCAAACATCAAAATAGAGATATTCTATTACACAGTAGTCTTAATGATAGCCTTAATAATTAAATAACATATACCTTAATACCGAGCAAAGAGTGATTTTTTAGATTTCCTCTCCGACCTCACGAAGTGGATTCGAAAGGCTAGTGGATTAATATTATATTTACAGAAATAGGCCCTGGTACTGCCCCCGTAAATTGAATTATACTGAGACCAAGGTGGCTGTATTGGTATATGTGAATAAAGTTATGGCCGTCATAGTTGTGACGTGTATATTCATGACGTAAGCACGGATGACGCAGACTTCATGCAAGTAGGCTGGATGAGTTGAGATTCTTGGTGACGTCATGATTTTGTTCGAGAAGGATCTGAGATTTACGACGCAGTCGCAGGGAAGCAAGGAATTGTGCTGAGGAAGAAGTTACGCTATTGGAGGAGAGGCTCGAACCAATGAATGATAGCTTGGAGGGAGACGGAGATTACTGAAACTACCATATTTAATTACTTTTGGCATGCAGAATTGTGGAAAACTATTTTCAGTTATGGCATTGATTTGGAATTTTGAAGAAATTAATTATGAGTTTTTGAAATTTGAAAATCCGTCAAGTATAGCCAAAGTTAGAACTTCTAGCAATGACGGAGGAACAAGCTATGGTAGGGATGGATACGCCCCTTAAGAAGTTGATAAATGGCCTTGCACAGCAGAGAGGAGGCTCTCATGGCTCATTTTTCTGATTCTCATATTGTCAGACTTCGAGTTCTTAAGTGAAGCAAGTCGTCATTAGCAAGTGTGGTAGAGCCCACAGCATCGAACAAGCATTGAGCGTGCAGCAGTGCAATTTTACGGTTACTAAAACTAGGCGAAGTTGGAGCGCACACATAAACGAGTCTACAAGATTATCTATCAAAAGTTAGCTACTGCATTTATGCTAATTCAATTGTGCATTACAATATTGAGGCGTATACGAAAGTTGAACATTTTCACTATTATACTTTGGAAGATATTCGCATTTTAAGACTGCAGACAAAAGTGATTTTCTCGACACCTGAGAAGCACTTTTATAATACCACATTCTACGCTACGGCTGACACATGTATTGCAACCGTGATACTGAAGATTACATTTGGTGATACAACGCTACATTCTACAATGGAACTATATAATCTGGAAGTACTTTCGACTATTATTATAACGGAAGTGGAGATGGAAGACTAAAACTTTAATGCAATTGGGACATACATCAATGGAGTGAAATAGCATCATGGAGCTTCGTTAATCGTCACTCTACAAAAGCGAGCATGTAGTGAACATCCAACTACACTCATGCATCGTAATCCATCGCTGAATTACATCAAATGGCAGTGGAAATATCTTCATACTCCACAATTATGAACATTTCTGCGGAAATAATTGCAATAAACTTCATGGCAAATTTCTACCAGAACTTCAGGGAACTTTCAAGAGAGGCCAGGGTGGACCCGGCTCACACAGAAGAGTTTTGCCAGAAGGATGTCTATCGTCTACACGGAGCAGTGCGAGTTCCGGAGGAGGAAACTGTTCTATTCTCCGAGGGCGCAGGTTCCAGGTTCGAGGTCGGAGCACATCTTTACGGTGGTGAAATGGAACCAACAGCAGTCTTCTTTGGAAATTTTCCTCTAGAACTTCAATCAACAGATAAGGTAGTCGTGAACGTTTCTTGATTTATTTGAGCCATTTAGCGATATCTGAGCAACCATTTTTCCCATATTTTCTGTCCCATATATTTTGCCCCATATTTTTCCTCTTGATATTTCTGTACACTTTGCTGAGTTATGCCTTTTTCTTCGATTTATTGAGACATTATTATGTCATTGGCATATTTAAATAATTTTGGATCAGTTGAGACTGATAATATATATATTCTTTCAGTAATTTGCATATTTTTGTAGTCACGATTTGACTGTAAAGTTAACGATTTTCTATGGCAAATTTGAATTCAGACAGCGTGTCATTTTATTAAAGTAATTCTATTCAGTAAATTACTTTGACCAATTTTCTGTCATCCTCAAGAAAGAAGAATGATTAAATGATTTTAGAGCGTTAAAATCTACTACTTTATCGACGATCTTAGAAATACTAGTCGTTTTATGAACATGATTGCAACATAGACATTTATCGTCAATTCTGAAATACCATTGCATTATAGACAATTTTATGAAATATGAACTTTGAGTACGATTTATTGAGTACACTATAGTAATGAACATTTGATAGGAGTTTTTCTCAATTCTAGATTGGAACAATAATGTTGGCAGTCCACAGTCTAATTGTATTCTATTCGACTATTTATGCAGTTTAGATGAACTTTGATTGAAGATAGTATTTTTATACTGCGATACTTTGATGATATTAATCTCAATTTTGATAGACCAGGGAGGCGTGTCTAATCGTATTTGCTATTAAATTTATTTGTGACTGGCAAATTTTTACTTCATATCGCTTCATGAATGAAACCCACGAAGGTTAAATATAATAACAGTTTTTGATACAATTGATGAATATAAGAATTTTTAAAGAGGAACTATGGATGTATAATCGTTAGTTCAGTGGACGTGTAAAAGTCGCTGATGAATAATGCCCTTTAATAAGTGAAGGAGGTTCCCACAGTAATATTGATGATGATAATGAATTTATAAGTGGAGGTTTTTTGTGTGTATTGTGGAAGATTTTGATGCCATATATAATGAGATATATGATGAATTATGGGCCAATTTTGGTGCAATTTTGTGCGTTTTGAGCGAGGTATTTTTCCGCTGAGTGTATTGTTCAGGTCCATTGAAAATTATTCATGTGAAGTTACTGTTAAAATTAACAAGAGTGTTTAATTATTTGAGATAACGATTTTGAATGGAGGTTACCGTCACAAATAATAATAATTATTAAATCTTATTAAACCTGAATCTAAAATTTAAATATAACTAACCTTCATTGGTCGATTATATCACCACGATTTAAGTAATTATCAACCGGATAAACGTGTGGTTTAATGTATTTCTAATATAAATAATATTAATAATGTAAATAACTATGTAAATATCTTTAATAATAATTTGAAACGAACGGGATTAATAGAGGCGTGTATAAATTTTTTAATTGTCGTTTGACAATGTTATAAACAATTTAAAATGTTATAAATAATTAATGAACATTTTTTATAAACATTAAGCGTTTTCGTTATTATACTCTAAACAACGCTAGTTCAACAATTGGATTATACAATTAAACAAGATTTGGGATTATTAGAGTAATCCATTGATATTTGAACGGAGCATTTAAAAGATTTGCGTGATAATATTTGAGTTGAGATGTGAACTTTTAAAGTGTTTTGAAAAGGAGCTAGGCTCTGAGGTAACTAGCATATGCTAACATTGGTTGAACAGGTGTGTCCATTTGACGAAGCAAGCATGCGACACGGTGCAGGGTGTATCGCAGGTGGCCAGATGACTGTATGATAGAGGCCAAGGTCATCTACATAGCAGCCTTGCGGTTATAAATAAAATGTGAAGTTCATAAACCAGGAAACAAATGCTTTATGTCTCGTCCCAGCTCCCTTATCCATTCCAAAGTGCATTGTTATTATTACGTTCTTTTGAGCTAGAGAAAGCTGAATTTTTGTATGTAAAGTCTACAAGTCCTACAGGAGGACATGGTTGCATTGACAATGGCTTCTGATTGCCACGTATATTTTGTTGTTAAATTTTGTTAAATTATTTTTTTTCCTTTATGTGAAATAAAGTATTGTGCAGTTTAAATTTTCTTGTTTCCGACTTGGTTCATTTTAAATATCGTGGTGGAGGTTATTGTGAGGGCATACTATTAAGTGATCCAGTTGAAAACCCAGACCCGAGATTAAATTGAATAGGTAAGTAAAAGGTAAGTATGAACTCCCGTATATTTTGGTGTGTTCCACAATAATTTCATGTTAACTACTGTGCTCTGATCTCGGTAGTATCTGTCAGTGCCATTTTCATTGATGTAGCTGTGCCGGTGCGATTGATTATTGGCAATCCGATTGAGGGGGTGGATTTCTGACAGCCTACTATCCGGATTATCGGGGACAGTACATGACAAAAAATAGGAACAAAATATTAATAGCCTACAGAAATATATTAGAAGTGTGTAATTATACATAAACTTTAAATAAAAAAGCATTACAGTATTTTAAATAGTCCTACAAACATATTATTATGAAACCAGATAGTCACAAAATAATTTGAACTCATTACAATAGAAATTCAAATAAATATAGGCCTAATACAGATCCAAGTTATATTTTACAAAATGTGTTCAAAATAATATTTGCATTTACAGATTGTCCATACTTTAAAAGGTATGTTTACATAAATTTGCCACATTTAGACCATTTGTTTTATAGGGCAGATGGTACTTTGTGGACACCTTCAAAATCATCTAGAATCTGCAGTACACATTTCATAGCAGGGTGTAAATCTCAACAACCTGCTAGTCCAGCATATGTACCAAGTATCTTTCCTGAATGTTACAGAAGAAAGTCAACAGGAACAGGCTCTCTCAGCAGATTTATGAGATTGAAGAAGAGAAGTGTAAATAGAAATCTAGTCATTTCAACACCTGATATATCAGATCTGCAAACTAGTGAGCCTGCTCTAGTGTCCATGAAAGCTGATGCCCAAACTCAGACAAACAAACATTGTGATGTAGAAAGCAATTTTGAATTCAGTTGTGTTTTGGATGGAAACAGTGTCAGCACACAAGCAAATATATCATCCCTTCACACATTACATGCTAAACCTAGACATGTTAGTAAATTGTCTGGGCCTGACTTCCCATATGAAGAAAGAGGATTTTTGGTTATAGTTCAGTTTCTGATGAATCACAATTAAATGTTCTGGCTGGTGTCAACAAAGAAATTTTTAATATATTTTTAAACTTGCTGCCAGACACTAATACACACAAAATTAGTAAAGAAAATAGACTCTTGGTATTCTTATTGAAAATGAAGTTAGCCTTACCATTTGCTGCCCTTGCTGTTATTTTCAATATTCACCATAGTAATATTTCTAGGATATTTCAATCTGTTTTACCTGTACTGGCACAAGCAACAAAAAAGTGGGTTTTCTGGCCTAGTAAGGATACTGTTAATGCTACATTGCCTTCTGTTTTTAAAGATAACTATCCAAATTGTAGAGCTATTATAGACTGCACTGAAATTAAAACAGAACAGCCTCCTGAGATCAGCCAGCGTGTGTATATGTACTCTAATGTTAAGTCTACATATACTGCTAAGGTCCTTATTGCAATTGCACCTTGTGGTATGGTGACATTTGTTTCCAAATGTTATGATGGTCGAGCTAGTGACAGTTTTATCACAAATGACTGTGGAATTTTGAAATTGATAGAATCAGGAGATCAAATAATGGCTGATAAAGGTTTCCCTGGTATAAAAACTATATTGGAGGACAGCAATGCAATTTTAGTAATGGCACCCTTCGTGCATGAAGGTCATTTGACACCTGAAGAAGTTGATGACACCAACAATATTGCTAGTGTGCGAATTCATGTTGAACGGTGCATTCAAAGAGTGAAAGTATATAACATACTTCAAAAAATTCCAAGTGAGCTATTATGTAGTGTTGATGGCATTGTGCATATGTGTTGTGTTATGACAAATGTACAACCTCCTTTGATGTCTGAAGCCCATTATTAAATCTGCACGTTAGTTCCCTTAAATAGTGTGTGAAAAAAAACTGTTGCAACTTTTCAATACAGACCTTTAAGAACATATTATTTCTTTGAATTTCTAAAAGAATGGAACTATGGTTGTCTGTATAAATGAAAAAGTCACAAGCATCAACCCCACAACAGTACATCAACAGCTGGTATTGAGTGAAATATGCATGATTTGGTTTCAGTTCCATATTTCCTTCTGAATTTCTTATAAGATAGGGCACATTAATCTCCTCATTTTCACCTATGATTGGTTTGTCTTTACATGAACTAGGACACTTAATTTCCAGTACCCTTTCTGGCTTCCCATTCACCATTACTATACCATCAGGACTAGCACACAACCAAGGATGGGTGAGATGAATTATGAGACCACTCTCAATAACTGTTTTACCACATAAATTTGTGTATTTGGCAAGTGCAGTTTTTTCTAACTTTTTTCCAAATGTGACATTTCTAAGACCCCTACATTTAAGACATTTAGGGTTCAAGAGTGTATTTACCAACTTCTCATGATCTTTTCTCCTAGTTTTAATTGAATGTGCCTTACTTGCAGAGATCCTTTTCTTCCTTTCTGAAAACCAGAGGTCAGACTTCGATTGATGTAAGGTTTTTACACAAATTTCAGCTGCTTGAGTCTTATTAATTACAACATGAGTGTTATAAAAATAACTTGCTAGTGCAGAATTGCTAACACTACACACATCAATTACCGTTATTACAGATGTAGTCTCCTGTTTCATTAATAATGTTGTTATTACATTTTGACATGCATTATTCTAAACCATAACTGTGACATCTGTTATTAAATTTCCTAGCAATTCATTGGCAACTTTAACTGATTCTGACTTTTTGTCCTCATTTAAAATTTTGGATAGTATACATGGGGTTTTCAAATCGGGAATTTCAGCTGGTTTTGCATCAAGCCTCTGCCTTTTTGTGGGAAAAAGTTCTTCTAACCTCTTCCCCTTGTTATATTTCTCTTTCCCCGCGTTTGAGATTCGAGGTCTAGACCATTCACAGGGTTGATCGGTTCGCGAAGTTACATGCTCTGAATTAACTGCATGAATAACTGCTGAAATATGCTTGCACTTCTCTGACGATCCAGCTGGGCATTCACAGGAACATGCAATCGTCTCTCTAGTAGCATTAACCTACGGTAACATTATATCGTATTAGAAATTGCGTGTACATGAACATTAATGCCGCCGTCATCCCAGTTAGTTAGTTATTGATGTTTTAAGGGGCGGAACTACGTGGTCATCTGCCCCCTGCTGTCACCCCCAACTAATGCATAAAATGAATAGATACGTTACCTCTATCGTGACATGATAAGGTTTCTGGCGAACTGATGTTTCTCTTATCACATTAGCAGTTATTACACTGTTGGTATTTCCTGCAAACTGCTTTTCTACTGGGGCCGATAACCTAGATGTTAGGCCCCTTAAAACAACAATTATCATCATCATCGCTTTTCTACTAAATTTAAAACATGCCCACTTTCTGCAAGTAGACGGCCTTTCTTCGAAGAATTGGGCCGATTATTGTCTGATAAAATACTCTGAAATCCACAGTTATTATCAAGTCTGCCATGGCAACACGCTGTGTGATGACCAAGGAGTAATAAGGAGAGGCCCTAACGGCAAGGAAGTGAAGCCAGAAGTTACTCCTTCACATATGCTCAAAACATTGCGGTAGTCCCATAAGAAAAGCATGTAATGGTGTGACGTACGTACTTAAAAGTGGTGATATTTCGTGTAAGGGACGAAATGTTGACGTGTGGGGCATATGTTTGCACAAACAGTACTCACACCTGCCAAAGTAATGTCATTTCACAAGTAAATGCACTTTATTTGCCATTTATTGTGTTAAGTTTTCATCCTTAGAGTAGCCACCTTACGGTACTGTTCTAGTATCATTCGTTAAATGTTCAAATATTGACAAATGTGTCCACCAATATAAGTATTTTGATTGCTAGGAATTAATTACGGATATTTTCCTTAGTTTCTTACTGGAAATAGTTTCTGCTTGTCAATTAATGAACGGTATTACCAATTACCCCAATCTATTTTTAACGTGGCTTGAGCTCTAGATTTATTGCTCGTGGGTGTTAGAAGATCGATATGCCTTTATTTGCATATTTTAGCGTGTTAATCTCAAACCTTGGCCTAGACCTTGTTTAACTTGTTACAGGAACTGAACTGGCCTATTTAAAAAAAATGTGCAATAAAAACAATAACGCCACCACCCAATTAGTTCACACGCCTTAATATTTTAAATTTATTTAATTTATTTAATACACATTCGTGAATATAATGGCAGTCCTACTGGTATCTCGGTAATTATTTGCCTAGTATTGTGACTGCCATACACTTGACGCTAGCCAGCAAAGATCAACAAATATTCCTTGATTTCCATCGTCATATAGGCCTACCTTACAACTTCGTACTATACCTGCACACGAATCTTTCACTGGTATTCATACATAAATCCCATATCCCACTAATAAATAAGTCTACGGTCGTAGGCTCCACTTACCGCTCGAGCCGGGCAAGTATGGGGGCGTGGTCAGTGCTTCAACTCTCCGCATGCTATAGCGCTGGCAGGGCGTCTCCTTATTACTCCTTGGTGATGACAGCTGATATTTCTGCGGTCCGCGGAAAACCGCAACAGCTTACAATTCCGGCCACTCGTAGCGTGGCGGAGCATTTCTCCCTCTAACGCACGGAGCCTATAGGCTAAAGTCCATTTGCCGCCCCCTCAATAGTTCATATTTGCTTAATACATTTGTTTTATGCAACAAAAAAGATAGAGTTCATTGGCGTTTTCATCTTTTTTAATAATAAAGTTCATTTAGTTTAGATAAACCTACAATTTTAATGGCTTACATAATAAATGTTATAATGAAATAGGCTACGTACTTGGTTTCTTACTTACTTCTTTTAAGATTCGTTAAAAATTGAAATGGGTTTCGAACTTAATTAATTAATTAATTTGTTCTAGGAGATCAGTGATCATTATTTTCTCATATTTTTATATTTTAATGCTAATTTTGTGTAATTGAAGAACTGTGTTCAATTTAATTTAAGTTGCCCTACACGGTAAAATTAAATTACACAAAATGTAGTTAAATACTAGTTTATTTGTTTAAAAATCACAAACTTCTCTAAAACAACTCACCCCACGTAATCTTGATGTTCAAATTTACATAGCTTTCTTACGAGATTTCTTAATGGCAAACTCGTTAATAATGTCCTCATATGAAAGTGTTTTTGTTGTATTTGCCTCAATACAAGGTAATGAAAGTAAGTTTAACCGTATTTTGGAAATAGGCCTACTAGTTCGCAGATAGTTCTTAACACTGCTAAGGCAGGAAAAACTGTAGGACTAAAATATATTTTAAGTAACATGTATTCTTTAATTCGTACGGAAAATATTATTATCGTCTGAAATACTTCATTTTAACTTTTGAATAAATTGCCAAACTGCCGCCCCTGAAAATTTGCCGCTCTAGTCTGCAGCCTACTTAGCCTATATAGAAATACGGCCCTGCCACTTGCATTGTTCAAAACATCGTTGAAAGCGCTGTAGAGATAAGCGAAAAGGACTTCTTATTTCAGTGTCTTAACCAGTTGGGCAATCAAACAGCCAATAATCTATTTAGATGCTATGTTGTGAATAATTTGCCTGGTGTTAACATATCACTAGCTTCCATAAATTATGAGTGCATATTGCCAAATGATATATTGAAATTTTATTGTAAAAATGTTAAAGTAACAAATTGTTAATTCACAGAAGCGTGCAATTGCAGTTGAGACAAGGGAACAATCTTTATGTCCTTCCTGATTCCAGCAAAGGAAGTTACGCATTTCGGCCAGCCAGAATGTACACCAGATCAAAACCCTACAGAGTGGAAATTACGAAAGACTGGCATAAGCGTTTCTTTCATCAAAGAATGTAAACACTCCTGCAGTGAGATATGGCAGAACTAATGAACGGAAGGCACTTGAGGAGTACTGCTTATTTAACGAATGCCGTGTGGTTCAACTCGGGTTGTTTATAAAAGAACAGCAACCATGGTTATGTTGCGTGCTTGCATCACTGTATGATTTCGAAAAATCTTCCGTGGTACTAGTTTCAACGTTTTTATTTTCAAGTCTCTGTTTTCGCCTCTTTTATCTAGTCGTCACTCGGTGTTCCTCTTCTTGCGACGTTCGATAGAAACAAGCGGTTTTATAAACAATCTCGGTACATAACCAGGACTGTCAGGATCTCTCGAAGGCGTTCCATTCACAAAATGCCGACTACAAACACGCGACTTATTCGTGGGTTCCCATGGTTTACCATCACTAGTTCCTCGTTTCAGTGCCGCAATCCAGGCATTTCTCCTAGTTTCATGCTGCTTTTTATTCGGAAACACAAAAACTTAGTTCCAGGGGGACAGTTAATATACGTGAAGTAGCAACCAACCACAGAACAATTTATCTACTGTTTCGAGAACTTTTCGCACGTCGAAGTTGAATCAAGCATATACAAGACCATTCAACACAGGCACAGACACTTGACTGCGATTCCCCCTGACTGTTTAAGTGACTTGCCGCCAGAGCGTAGCACCCATCATGCGCACGAGGTCTATAACATGGAAGCTGATACGAGAATATAAGTACGCGTCCTAATGGGACAGACAACAGGAAGATTGAGTAGTCTGGTTCAGTCCAGATTTCTACCATCAAGACCTACAAGAATGTAAGCTGCAATTTACATTATTTCTATGCGTAGTTAGTTGGATTTTCTCGTATTTTCTACAGTCTTGCCAACACATTTTTTTTTCTCTCTATAGTCATCGATATGTTTATTTGCTTTTGCAAATATTTTCTTTCGAAACCTGAGCTAGGACCTGAGTTGGTTTTTACTCAGACTGATACGATTCGATATTTATGGACGAGCAGAACGAGCATTTATTTTATTTCATTTTTTTTTTCTTATTGCTGTCATTAGCCGTCATAATTTGAGATTTAAGAATTAATCTAAGTTGAGGAATGGATAGTTATCCATCATTTCGAAGTCGAGGGTGATATTTCCCGAACAGTTTGATAACTTTAAACCTAGTTTTGAACATAATAATAATAATAATAATAATAATAATAATAATAATAATAATAATAATAATAATAATAATAATAATAATAATAATAATAATAATAATAATGGGATTTAATAATAATAATTATTTTTCTATTTTTCTGGAATTATAATAATAAACATTTGTGGTATATAATAATCATTTTCTGGTTGTATGATTAATACAGTTGACATTTGAAGTCATACTCTAAATCGGATATTTGTTAATTCCGAAGGTTAGTGGTTAACACATGCCCACTTATGATGAATAGTTAAATTCAGTGAAATTGTTTCACGTTTGCATTTCATATTTAAAGCTTTGATAAGGACACGGAAAGAAGTGAAATGGAAAGCTAAGCATGTATAAAGAAGGGTTTTTGCTAGAGTTTATATAAAATAAAATCATTATGACGCAGCGTCTTTCACAACGTTTGCTAATATTAACACTGTGTGGAATTTTTGATGGTGAAATTATATTGGATATTGTCGTAAACTCATTGGTGAGGTTTACTGATTTTTGAATCTTCCATTTGTCATAACAAGCAAAGGCTTGATTATTTTATATAATTTGGGAAGATGTCATTGTGTGTGTGCAGATAATTATATGCCATTCTGAGTGCGCAATTTAAGTAGCAGGAATGAGGTTGTGTAAAATGGAGCACCAATCAAACTGTAGGTTGGATGTTTTTGATGTAGTAGGAGAGTCGTTTTTCGCCACACTTTCGTCGTAATATAACCACAGGTTATTTTGTGAACCATCATTATTTAATTACTGTTGATCCATGTTTGAAAATATTTCTAGTAATTGCTTGCCCGTAAAATTATTATTCTACTAGTTCCTTTCATTCAGGAAAGCTTTACCGTTGTCTAAATGCTGATTTATAATTCTGTGATTTTTATCACGTGTCAATCATATGAGCCAATGCTGTTATTTGAAATTGTTACTTATTAACAACCACTATAAGCTGAAAGGATTTTCAGATCCTATAAAAATAAATATAAATTTTCTTTAAGTTGATGCTGAACATATTTGACATTTTTTTTTCAAAATCACTTTGATGATAATAATAATAATTTGTTTCATTATAAAACATGTTAAATGATATTTCAAATTTCCTAATTAATGTTTTCAAGGAATAATTAATTAATTTGTTGACTGAATCCATGTGGAATGGAAGTTATATTTGGGATAATTATATTTTTGATTAAGTCAAAATTATTTTTGACAGACTTTGGATTGAGATCTATGTTTCAATATATATATATATATATATATATATATATATATATATATATTTGAATCCACAAAAATGCTCAAGGTCTATGTAAATCATATTTCACTTATTATGAACAACTTTGTATTTGACAAATCCTAATATTACTATTGCCTAAGAAGTGTTAGTCGAAATGTTACGATAATAGTTTTGAGAAATGAACAGTGAAAGTGATTTTCCAACCAGTGAGATATTTTCTTATTGATCTTCAACGTGTGAATGCTAAATAATTTAGGGATCAGTATGGACGATTGACTTTGCGCTGATAAAACCCTACCCCTGTACATAATTACGTTGATCGAAGTCAACAGGACTGATATTCTGACCTGTCGTTTCAACTTTGTTAGTGTTCATGTGTTGGCGATATTGTATATTGTGTAAATAATTTATTCTTTTCCAGTTATCTTTTATGCCATTTTGGGCATATTTTCTTCATGTCATTTTAAAGTTTTAATAAAATGAGATAATTTTATGGTATGCAATCACCGTTTTTATGAATCTCCTTCTATTCCTATTGTTGCGTCGAGCCGAAAATCAGTTAAGCATTTTTTGTTGGGTCTTTGCATTCGACTTTAACCCATCTGGCGCCCCGGGATATTTTGATTCTGGAGCTGACTGATTTTTGGTGAAATGCATATGTGGTCGTCCGGACTTCGGTCCAAACGGGCACATAAAATAAGATAGAAGAGAGAAATGGCTTCGAACGTGGGTCTCGATTTTTATACGGTTGGTTGTACGCCGATTTGATTTTGCAATAGATATTTTGGGAATAGGAAAATGTCTGGTTCGGACAAATAAATTCATAGGAAACCCAATTAGTGGGGAAACTTAAATTAAATTAAATATTCAAATAGTTAGAGTGGGACTTGTTTTGTTGTATAATGGCTTATCCATTAGGGTGTCAAATAAAATTTTAGTATACGTTCGATGGTCAGAAATATTGCATTACATTAGAATCCAGGTGGAGGATATTGTCTTTGTAATTTTTTGATATTGTTGTTTAAACCTAACTGTTAATAGTAGAGATTTTTTTCCCCATCACGTCGATATTAGGGAATATCTCATTTTATTCTGAGAAATCCAAGTAGCTACGAATGATTCTTGTTTTAGATTTAAGTATCTGTGTCTGCTTACATTTATACCCCTAATTTTGAATTGTATTCTGATAAATCATGGATGAGATCATGAGGATATTGAAACGTATGGAGGAAAGCTCCAAGAGCGCTGCACTGCAAATGGCAGAAATTATTGACAAAACTGATCAAATGGAGGTTACGCTTAAAGAAAGCTCTGATACTTTAAAGGAAAAATTATTGGAAAATTCCGATACCCTAGAAGATAGGTTAACCATTTCTTTAAAAAATAATCTAGAGAATTCAATGGAAAGTAAATTTCAAAATTCTTTAGAGACTAAATTAAGTTCTTTAGAAAAGAGATTAAAAGTAGATCTTGAAAAGTCATTAGAGGAAAACTCAGTAAATTTGAAAGCTAAAATGAGGGAAAATTCCGATGCATTAGGAGCTTCTTTAGAAACCAAAATGTCTAAACTGTTCGAGAAAACTCATGAACTCGAAACTTCTTTAGCTTTAAACACTAGTAAAATGGAAGATAAATTTCGCGATGCCGACCAAAAATCTCAGTCATTAGCTGATAGGATCGAGCGAGATATCAGGAAAGTAGGAGAAGACATGGTAAACTTAGAAATTCGCGTTCAGAAAGAAAATACTGATATGGCAAATAACGTCATACAACGTTTAACTGAACAATTTCAAGAACTGGTAGTAGGAGAGATTCAGCAGAGTGTAGTCAAGGAGTTGACAACTGAGATCAAGACAACAGTTATCCAGGAGATCAAAGACGCACTTAAGACGGAAACTCAAGACGGAATCAAAGAGATTAGGGAAATTTTGACGTCGCATGTCCAGGTCATTAGGAAAGATATCCAGATAGCTCAAAAAGACATCGTGGATATGACAAGTTCACTGAAAAATCATGAAAAGATGATGAACCAAATTTCCAATAACTTGAAGGAGAATTGTAAAGAAACAGAAGGAATCAAAAGAGACACCGAAGAGATCAGAAAGAAGTCTGAAGAAAATCAAAAGGAGATCGAGGACATCAAGAATCAAGTTAAAGCGAAAAGTCAGGGTGATTATTTTCATAGCAAGGATGATAGCGAAGAGATAGATTAGTAGGTGAGGAGAATGCCGAACTTAAGGAAACCATAAAAACCCTTAATGACAAATTTTTGAATTATCAAAAACAAGCGAAGAGCATTGTAGAACCTCAAGAGTAAAACTACAGCTACAAGTAGAGATAAAGACATTGAGGAAATAAATAGAGTAGGAAATCCCCATAGACCAGAGGAGGTTAGGACGATGATGCAATCCACACCGATAACCTTCTATAAAAATGTAGAAGATAAACCTTCAAAATTCTCTGGAACCGGAAGTATGACGCCTGTGGAATTTCTGAGAGAAGTAGGAGACTACCTTAAAGATTCCAAAATTGGGAAGGAAAGAGAGATTTGAGTGATAGGAAAATTTCTGGAAGGAACCGCCTTGACGTGGTTTAGAGATTTTAGATCTACTGTAACCAATTTCGAAGAATTTTCTGGATGATTATTAAAGAAATTCTGGTCCCCGGAAACCCAACAGCAAGTGAGAGCAGAGTTGTACTCGAAAATATATTCCACTTCACAACCTACACGTTACTCAACTTATTTCTCAGGACAGTTGTCCAAACTCCAACATTTAGATCCGCCGATGACCGACAATGAACTGATTACTGCTTTGATCAGGCAATTCCTTGCAGATGTACAGAGAACACTGATAGCAGTGGACATATACAGCGTGGAGCAATTCGACGAAGTTTTAAAGAGACTGGATCACACGAACGCCCAATTCTTTCATCAGAAGGCTGGAAAGAACGACAACACGGTATTTACGGTGATGGCCGACCGATATTCTCAGACACCTCGCGACGGAAGAGAAGAGAAAACGCCGAGGGATGATCCAGGACAAGAAAGATGGAACCAGAGCAATTCTAGGTCATACGAAAATAGACCTTATGCAAGACCCGGAAACAACTACCGAAATCATTGGGGAAGACAAAGAGGAAATCAAGGGCGATATCAAGAGAAAAGATACTTTGGGAGAAGTAATGGATATTACCCAAGGAATGAAAATCCAAGAGAATCCAACGAAGAACTCAAGCAGGAGTCGAGGAAGAACTTGGAAGAACGACACCAGGAAAACAAACAACACCTGGAACAATTGAGGCAGAGAGAACCCGGTACTTCAGGGACTTCACAAAATAAGGGTAAAGATGAAAAAAAAAAACTCCAAATGTGCAGTAGAAAATGGCTTCACTAAGACTTTCACTTACAGAATTACCAAATGGCAGGTAGAGGACGAGGATTTAATACAAAATAATGATGAACGCAAGGAGATGGGAACAAGGATCAAATTGCCAATTATTGTATGTGAAGTATTCGGCAAGCCTGTCGATACACTGATTGACACTGGGGCGATGTTATGCTTGATAAGTGAGAAATTGTATGCCTTTTGGAAACTCACTGAGAATCTTGAAGAAATTCCTGTGTCCGGAATCAAGATCCAAGGAATCATTCCCAATAAGACATCCCTGTGTAAAACTCAGCTATACTTATGCATAAGGATAGGAGGACATGATTTTCGACATGTATTTGTGATTATGAAGGACATGGCTTTCGACATGATCTTAGGGACAGATTTCATCAAGAAATATAAAGCTGTGATTGATATGAGTGCCGAAACGGTAAGATTTCAAAATACCGAGGAAATAAACTTCGAGGGAAACGAAGAAGAAGACATCGAGGGAGATGCCCAACGGTATTTGATACGCAAAATTGTATCCAGTAGCCGAGAAGCATCGAGACACGGTGAAGTTTCTGCTCAAAGACATGGAAAATAACAATGTTATTGAAAAATTCACAACTTCATATGTGAATCCTTTGACAGTGGTCTCCAAACCAGATGACAGTTTGCGGCTATGTTTAGACGGGCGGAATTTGAATTTGAGATTATTACCTGAATACGACAGACCACCTATTATTAGGGAATTACTCCGGAAACTCCAGGGCAAGAGTTGGTTCTCAAATATTGATCTCACTTCGTCCTACCATAATATTAGGCTTAGTGAAGACTCAAAAAAAAATTACAGGGTTTATGTTTGACCATGAAACCTATGTTTTTCGACGTCTGCCATTTGGAATCAAAACGTCTGGATCTGTTTTGATTAGAGCTCTTGAACAGAATTTGAGTCCAGCAGTAAAGGAAATAGCAGTCCGATATATAGATGATATACTCATTGCATCTGAGAGCAATGAAGAACATTTATTACATCTCCGAATGTTGTTCGAAGATTTGAGGAAGGCAAATTTTAAGGTCAACCTTCGAAAGTGTCAGTTCTTTCAGAAAGAGATCAAATTTCTGGGACACATATAGGATGGTGAGGGCTACCGCCCAAATGAGACGAAAATTCAAGCTATTGCGAATTTTCCCGGACCTACTAGAGTGAAGCACGTTCGCAGTTTTCTAGGCACATGCCAATTCTTCGCAGGGCATTGTCCTAAATACACTGAGACAGTCGCACCTCTCCAGGAATTGTTGAAACAGGATAATAAATGGAAATGGAATGAAGATTTTGAACAGTCGTTTCAAGATGCCAAGAGTCTATTGGTAAATAGCATCAAGTTAGAGTATCCTGATTTCACGAAGAATTTTATTATAGAATCTGATGCGTCCACCGTAGGGGTTGGAGCGATTCTTTTCCAAGAAGACGACGATCATAGAAGACATTATCTGGCTTTTATAAGTAGGAAACTCCGTCCATCAGAGAGGAACTATTATAATACCGAGCTAGAAGCACTCGCAGTCATATTTGCTTTGGAAACATGGAAGAAGATTTTGATAGGACATTCGGTTATTGTTAGATCCGATCACCATGCTCTAGAGTTTATTCTGAGAACAAACCTTGCAAGTGAAATGATAACGAGGTGGTCGCTCTACGTACAGCAATTCAACTTAGTCATTGAACACACTCCAGGGAAGTTGAATATAGGAGCAGGTTTACTGAGCAGAGCAGTGGAATCTACACCGAAAGTTTTGCAAGTGACTTTAACTTTGGAAGATGAAGAAACCTTGAGGAAGTTCAGACTTTTGTCATTATCTCAGAGGAGAAATAGACCACTTAGGAACATTTATCGTTTTCTTCATGGTGACATGGATCCAGCAGATGCTGATTTTGTTACAACGGAAAGAATTTCCAGGGATTTTTTGGTATTGGATGGCCTGATTTATAAGTTTGTGGATCCAGACCATACCAAGTTGAGAGTTGTTGTACCTCCACGCATGCAAGTCCCTATCATCTGGATGGCACATCGCATGTCAGGTCACGTTGGAGTAGACAAAACCATTAAAGTGATTCAAGGAAGATTTTCGTGGGAACTGATGAGAAAGTCTGTTACAATCACCATCCGTGAATGCGACTTATGCCAGAGAAGTAAGCATAATTCCAAATTGTTAAGGGAAGCCTCGAGGCCTATTATTCCTACAAAGCCTTGTGAAATTTTTGCTACCGATATTTATGGTCCAATTCCAAAATCGAAGAGAGAAAATCGGTACATTCTTGTGACAATTGATGTTTTCACCTAGTACACTATGTTGCATCCTATGCAGAAGGCGAATGCAATACATTGTGCAAACAGGATCAGGAATAACGTAATCCCGGAAGCAGGCAAACCGGAATTCCTTTTGTCAAACCATGGATCCCAATTTACATCTTTGGAATTCAGGATCACCATGGATAATTTAGGCATCAAACAACTTCTATGTTCAATTAGACATCCAGAGAGCAATCCTGCTGAACGCGTTATGGCTGAAATATCCAAATTTTTCCGATTGTATTGTCCAAACGAGCAATGGAAATGGATGGATGTGATTCCTTTAGCAGCCGAATCCATAAATTCTACAGTCCATGAGAGTACTGGACAGATACCCATGTTGCTTCACCATGGAATCAAGCCAACAAGACTTTGGGATCAGATAATCTCAATTCCATCTGAGCTCGAACCCAGTCGTCAAAGGAGGGAAATTCTAGCTTTAGACAGTTGAGAAGCAGAGCTTTAAAGAGAGAGCGCAGAATCAGAGGGAGACGATTCCACAGACCCTTGCGTGTAGGAACCCTTGTTTTGTTGAGACGACCAGTACCCTCTGATGTCCAAAACCGCATCTTTTCCAAATTTGCGAGTTTATACTCTGGACCTTACCGAATTCATGAGTGTAACAACAACGGTAGTTAAAAGATAGCCAATACACGAACTGGTATCATCGTGGGAACTTTTAATTCTGCAAGTGTGAGGATCTATCATTCAAGAACCAGATAGCTTGATGTATGAAAAAAAAATCTTTCCAATTTTTTTGGCTATGTGTGAGGTGGATGTGCCCAAATCCAGTTGCCTAGATTGAAGGGTACAAGCCGTGAGCCTAGATATGAGGGAACAGGCCACGATTCTAAGTTCGGATATGGATGTTTGAATAGCGCGCGCCAAACCTTCTTAGAAGCTTTTCGAAGGAATTTACAGCCAAGAAGTGGGTAAGTGACGTAGGAGGAGAGCGTCATAGCCGAGGCTATATGTCACTAAATATTTCCCGTTGAGATGGAAACATGAAACCTATATCAGATTACTGGCAAGAACAAGAGAAGAATAATGAGCTTTGTTTCAAAGAAATTGATCGAACAGAAGCCGAGTTATGAGCTGTTTTAGTTCCAGCGTTTTCGCCGCAGTGACCTCGAGCCAGCAAGCGGATGGGTATATAAGGCGAGACTCGCAGGCAGAGGGATGTTCACTTCGTCACAAGCACTCCGTTGACTTGGTCGTGCTACGCTACGTAAGCGCTCTAGCCGCTTGACTATCACCGAACTTCGAACATCGTTATTATCGCCGAGCACATGGTTGCATTTAAACTTCAACTTACAGCACAAGCTGTGGACTTAGAATTTTCGACAGTACATGGTTACTGAAAGTGTTAAACTATTCCGAGTGAGTTTAGAACTTTTCTTCGATTTCACAGAAGTGAAATAAGTCTGTGGCACTTGGTAATTCTTACCGCTACAACTTGGACATATGGTAGACTATGTCTACAACTTTTTCTTCAGTCCACATTCACTTATAGCTGGATTATTTATATCCAATAGTTGGACCAGCCAAGATAAGTCAGTAACTTCAAAACCAGTCTTGCATATTACAATTCGAAAGCCGAATGGGAATACAGGTTTAGCCTTGTGCGATCTGAAAAGTGAGAAGCTTTGCCCAGCCAACTCGACAGAATTTGTAATTGTGCTGAAAAGATTGTAAGAGTATTGGAATACTGATTGTATCACAGTGGGTCTTGGTAATTATTTCATCATGGATCGCTTAGATCAGACCCCTGTCAACTACACTTCAGCTCTTGAAGTTGCCAACATTTTTCTGCCAACATTTTTCTGCAAGACATTATAATCGCCACAATGTCTGCGTAAACAGCTTGTGGGTATAACATGGAAGCTGATACGAGAATATACGTACGCGTCCTAATGGGACAGACAACAGGAAGATTGAGTAGTCTGGTTCAGTCCAGATTTCTACCATCAAGAACTACAAGAATGTAAGCTGCAATTTACATTATTTCTATGCGTAGTTAGTTGGATTTTCTCGTATTTTCTACAGTCTTGCCAACACATTTTTTCTCTATAGTCATCGATATGTTTTTTTGCTTTTGCAAATATTTTCTTTCGATACCTGAGCTAGGACCTGAGTTGGTTTTTACTCAGACTGATACGATTCGATATTTATGGACGAGCAGAACGAGCATTTATTTTATTTCAATATTTTTTTTTCTTATTGCTGTCATTAGCCGTCATAATTTGAGATTTAAGAATTAATCTAAGTTGAGGAATGGATAGTTATCCATCATTTTGAAGTCGAGGGTGATATTTCCCGAACAGTTTGATAACTTTAAACCTAGTTTTGAACATAATAATAATAATAATAATAATAATAATAATAATAATAATAATGGGATTTAATAATAATTATTTTTCTATTTTTCTGGAATTATAATAATAAACATTTGTGGTATATAATAATCATTTTCTGGTTGTATGATTAATACAGTTGACATTTGAAGTCATACTCTAAATCGGATATTTGTTAATTCCGAAGGTTAGTGATTAACACATGCCCACTTATGATGAATAGTTAAATTCAGTGAAATTGTTTCACGTTTGCATTTCATATTTAAAGCTTTGATAAAGACACGGAAAGAAGTGAAATGGAAAGCTAAGCATGTATAAAGCAGGGTTTTTGCTAGAGTTTATATAAAATAAAATCATTATGACGCAGCGTCTTTCACAACGTTTGCTAATATTAACACTGTGTGGAATTTTTGATGGTGAAATTATATTGGATATTGTCGTAAACTCCTTGGTGAGGTTTACTGATTTTTGAATCTTCCATTTGTCATAACAAGCAAAGGCTTGATTATTTTATATAATTTGGGAAGATGTCATTGTGTGTGTGTGCAGATAATTATATACCATTCTGAGTGCGCAATTTAAGTCGCAGGGATGAGGTTGTGTAAAATGGAGCACCAATCAAATTGAAGGTTGGATGTTTTTGATGTAGTAGGAGAGTCGTTTTTCGCCACACTTTCGTCGTAATATAAGCACAGGTTATTTTGTGAACCATCATTATTTAAGTACTGTTGATCCACGTGTTTGAAAATATTTCTAGTAATTGCTTACCCGGAAAATTATTATTCTACTAGTTCCTTTCATTCAGAAAAGCTTTACCGTTGTCTAAATGCTGATTTATAATTCTGTGATTTTTATCACGTGTCAATCATATGGGCCAATGCTGTTGTTTGAAATTGTTACTTATTAACAACCACTATAAGCTGAAAGGATTTTCAGATCCTATAAAAATAAATATACATTTTCTTTAATAAGTTGATGCTGAACATATTTGACATTTTTTTCAAAATCACTTTGATGATAATAATAATAATTTGTTTCATTATAAAACACGTTAAATGATATTTCAAATTTCCTAATTAATGCTTTCAAGGAATAATTAATTAATTAATTTGTTGACTGAATCCATGTGGAATGGAAGTTATATTTGGGATAATTATATTTTTGATTAAGTCAACATTATTTTTGACAGACTTTGGATTGAGATCTATGTTTCAATAGATATATGTATATATATATATATATATATATATATATATATATTTGAATCCACAAAAATGCTCAAGGTCCATGTAAATCATAGTGTATTTCACTTATTATGAACAACTTTGTATTTGTCAAATCCTAATATTACTATTGCCTAAGAAGTGTTAGTCGAAATGTTACGATAATAGTTTTGAGAAATGAACAGTGAAAGTGATTTTCCAACCAGTGAGATATTTTCTTATTGATCTTCAACGTGTGAATGCTAAATAATTTAGGGATCAGTATGGACGATTGACATAATTACGTTGAACGAAGTCATTATTTTCCAGTCATCTTTTATGCCATTTTGGGCATATTTTCTTCATGTCATTTTAAAGTTTTAATAAAATGAGATAATTTTATGGTATGCAATCACCGTTTTTATGAATCTCCTTCTATCCTTATTGTTGCGTCGAGCCGAAAATCAGTTAAGCATTTTTTTTGTTGGGTCTTTGCATTCGACTTTAACCCATCTGGCGCCCCGGGATATTTTGATTCTGGTGCTGACTGATTTTTGGTGAAATGCATATGTGGTCGTCCGGACTTCGGTCCAAACGGGCACAGTACCTCGATGTGATTCAAATATACAAGTAATATGGTTGCGTTTATTCATCAGGGAATTCTATTCTGGCAAAACTACAATATCTCAGGAAAGGGTCCTGATGAATAGATAACTGTGGTTCTTTTTGTTTTATGGGTAACGGGATACACAAACAACGCTCATCTGCAGCACATTTTCTAGTATATCACAGTCATTCAGCAGAGAGACCTGATACGCGCTGTATAATGAACCCACTCTGATTGAAAATTTTATAACGTTTTTTTAGGCTATGCAAGAGCCCTGTTAGATTCATAACTGGAAGGATTGGGTTTTATTTCCACCTTCCAGGTGGGTCCTGGTCAACTCATCCAGCTGTCAAAAAAAATAAAAAAAATAGTACCTCAGCGATTTCCTTTGGAGTAATGGCTGGTGCTCCCTACAGTGTTGTCAAAGAAAGTGAGTACCATATCTTCCTCAAACCCAATTCGCCTATAAGCCGTATAGGGAGAGTTATTTCAAGGGACAGGAAATTGCTGTCATCTAGCCCTATCAGTAGGTGGAGAACGCGAATCTTGTCTATATATGTGTGCGTTTTTAGGTCAATGTTGTGTGATGCTGGCCTTAAATTTTATTTCTCCTGTATATTTTTGATCATGTAACTAACTATGTGCATATAGGAGGCTAAAGCTATTTTACAGATACGTTTGGAAGAGAAGGATTACCTCATATGGAGCCATGTGCTGTGTAAATACTCAAATGTTATTTAATCACTTGTTCTGTATGTTTATTTACAAAGCCTTGCACACTACACGAGATATGGTACTGAAAGGCATACCAGTGTATAAACAATGAATTTATTTTATTTGTTTCTTCAATGAAGAATGCCTGCATGTTAGTTCCAAGTAACTACCGTACACAATTAGGCTACATGAATCATTTGATTGCAATGTTCTAATCAACATTCCTCCCGTTACTACACCATTGTAAATTCTGGAAACTAATGCAAGGCTTTCTATGGGTTAACGAATTCGTGCTTGTAAAACTACATGTCATCATTGTGTTTTGTCTGGGTGCGTGAATAAAATGTAGCCTGGACTGACTAATATCAGAGCAGGGGATTCAACACTACTTATGCCCGTCACTGCATATTCTGTGTTAGATCGAGAGTTGTGTGACCTATTCCAATGTAATGCATAAAGATCACTTACAAATTGCTTTCTATAGATGCAAAATAGATGCATTGAATACGAGTGCTTAATATTCATAACTAATATAAAAAAAACTTCCTTAAGGAATGTTGTAGGCTACTTTGTTATTAACACTGACATGTTTGGTTATACTATCTTCTCTCTCTTGCAGGTTTGAAAAGTGTGATGGCATTGCATTGGATTGACAAACCTACGTTGAAATGATAATTTCATGAAATTAAGTACCGGTACTGTATTCTGGAATGTATATTTGTAATCACGAGAAAATTATGATATGTAGTATACCACAGTAAGCTATATGTACTTCGTTACTTCCAAGTTCCTTATTTCCATCCTGATTTCCTTTGTGTATTGAAATATTAGAAGCCATACTTAATTGTTGCCTAAGTAATCAATTGATAGAATCGCTTTTCAATCGGTCAACACTAGTGGACCCAATTAGAGTTAATTTAGTAAGGCCAAATTTTGGTGTTTCTTTTTTGGCCTATTTTCATTTATGAACAAGATGTTCAGTAAGGAACATATAGCCTACTTTCTCCTAAATGAATGTGTATAGTTATAATTCTTTGTCTTTATCAAGGAGTATAATAGAATCATTTCTTGGTTGAAGACCTTAGAAACTATTTACCTCTACCAAACACCAGAGCCTCGGAAAAACTACTACCATCATTGAGGAAAAAAGGAGAAGACATACCGTATCTCAAGAATTTTATGGAACTGGAGACATGATCGGCCGGACGCGGGCAACATCCAACTTTGAGTTGAGGCAAGTGTTTACACGTCTGACTATCCATGGTTTCTACCACCTTAATTGTATTAACAAATATTTCCATGACCCTACAGTGTCGTGTGTATACCAACTATGTGGACAAGCATATGAATGCTACCCCTTAGAGCTCTGTAGTAAAAGAAAACAATCAATCAATCAATCAAAGACTATGCAATTGAAATCGCCAGAGCGCAATTCTAGTAAACATTCGTTTAGTGTACATGTTCATTCTTTATTTTCGATTTCTATTTGGCCTCAATAAAAGTATTAATTAATATCCTGAACTAGCACCAACAGATAGAGTACAGGTACTATGTGGGATCGTTTTGCTCTTTAGTTCAAATAACATTTTCAAATAACACACAATAGGCTGTTACAAACGCTTTAAAATAAAAAATTGTCGTATTATCAACTTGTCATTCTTCAAATTCAATTCGTGTAGAATGCCAACGGTAGGCAAACCACTGGAGTCCCACATAGACCAGTCATGACATCTGGTGGAAAATTTTCGCATAAGATAATCTTAATAGGGCGAGTGCATTCTAGCGGAAATAAATGAAACTTTTCAATTAAAGGTGTTCAACGTGCAGGCCGGTGCGCAGCTCGCAACCAGTTGGCAATGATTGTCACCCTCGTAGTTTATCTGGTTGCTGTTAGATGTCTCGTGCAAATCCGGTGGCGAACGTTGTTTTAATTAAATATAATTCCATTGTAATATACACAATATAACTCTTAATTTTATAACGTCTGAGTAATTATAAAACAATAAATATAAAAAATTAAAGCAAAAAAATCAACTGATGGCATTCGAGCCGTGGCCGGCCAGGTGAACGACCAATGCTCTAGCCACACAGCCAAACATTTCCACCGAAATTCGTCGTTGTCAATTGACTTACATGCAGCGTCTTAGCAAATAATGATTTGGACTAAACGATTTCTTCACTGGAGTATATATTTATGTATAAAGCATTTCATACAAGGTTTATATTATTTCTGTCAGTAGGCTACATTGCATGCAATACTCAAACTAGTGAAATATAGGTCAGGTACAAGATATCAGCTGCCATCTTGTCTTGTAACCGAGACGGCTCGGCTTTTTAAAGCCACTGATACCATGTAACATTATAATATGAACTTAAAATATCGAACGGGCCACGTCCTTTAGGACAGTTTAAACCATTGTCGGTTCGATAATCGGAACTAATGGGTTCAAAGTTATTAATTATAATGCTTCCATAATTCACACGACTGCCATTCTGAAATAATACAGCTGATGACCTATTAGTTTAGGCGCAAGACGCGTCCCATAAGAAGGTATGTTGTTACCAAATTTGGTAGAGATTGGATGATTAGATAAGTCGTTGTTTCATTTTCCGTTTTGAACGTTTGAGTGGCCACCATTCAGTTTTGGTAAAGATGGCAGAGATATAAAACATGACACTGAGGTGTCCTTTGCTAGTGCTATCTCTGTACCAAATTTCCTTCAATTCGGTTTCGCCGTGTTTGAATTGATGGGGGACAGGCATACAGAGTACACACATATACACACTCACACACACAGACAGACACACAACTTTTGGCTCTGTGTAGATCTCACAAGTCTACTTTCATTTTTTGAAAATATCGAAAGTAGGCTAAAAAAAAATAGACTTATGAGATTGTTGTGACTGGACTTCTTGTTTATATATATTGTGTGTTTTACTGTGTTAGCAATCCCTCACTGTGTGCACTTAGTTTTCAGTTGCATTGAGTTGGCTGCCCTGCTGGGATTATTGCGGACGGGCAGCTGGAGGGTGAGAGGAGAGGGCTATTGTGGACTTTCCGCTGGGACAATGGACAAGCATTCGAATCATGCCCTTACAGCGGACAAGGCACGCGTCCGTGGCATCCTAGACATGCCTTATTGAGTGTTTAATAGTTATTGTGTTGTATATAGTTGTGAATATATCTACAGTTCGTTCCATGCGTTGTTTTATTAAGTGTGTTTCGGTACCGGTATGTAATTCCTTGCCTTGCGAACCTGCACCACCTACTACATGCTACCAGAGAAATTGCATCCCCAAAATATTGGACCTCCAGGGCCGGATGCGACGATTGTGTTTAAATACTTGAAGTGTGAATTATAGTGTACAAGTGTGCTATAAACTGGAATTTACAAACCCAAACAGCTTGGCGGGTCATTCTCCACGCTACGCCGAAGACCTCCGACTGATGCCGAACAGACACGATGCAGTCTTCACATCAAAACAGCTAAAAAAAAGGTACCTAGACTGGCTTATTTATTTATCATCGTTCGCTCCAATTACTCATTGTTATATTAGCCTACCCTTATTCCTAGTTTGTCAGCATGGATGAGGCAAATAGGAAACGATTAATCACTACACGTGCGGTAGCTAAAGCCAGCCTCACGCGCATGGTAAAATTTGTGAATGAACTTCAGGAGGTAGATAATCAAGCCATAATAGTGCGATTAAAATAATTGCTTGTCATACGTGATAAGTTCGAAGGGGCTCAAACACTGTTGGAAGTGTTTGAGGACTTTCAAATGCACGCTGAAGATAGGGATGCATTTGAAACCATGTATTTTGATCTGGAAACAAAAATGACCAAATTGACTGTCGCTAACAATGGCTCTGTTAGCGCTAGGTCAGGTGAAAACAATGTAAATTCCACTTCCAACCATAGTTCAGGCTCCAAAGGAATTAAATTACCTACAATTCAAATCCCTTCATTTAATGGTGAAGTAACTCACTACAGGCATTATTACGACACATTCATGAGCCTTATTGTCAACAATGCAGATCTAGACAACATAAAACGATTTCATTACTTACTGAGTTCATTGTCAGGCGAGGCACATGCTCTCATAGCCAACCTCCCAGTCACCAGCTCTAATTTTGAAATAGCTCTTGAAACAATTTCTAAACGATATGACAATCCTCGTTTAATTGCTTCTGCTCATATCAGGCAATTGTTAACATTACCGTCTATGAGCAAGGCGTCAGCAAGTGATCTGCGGGCACTTCTCAACCAAGCATTGAGCAATTTGAATGCTATAAGGGCGTTACACTTGGACGTACCATTGGAAGACTTACTTGTGTCATAATTAATACTGGAAAGAGTCGACATATCAATACGCAGTGAATATGAATCAACAATTAACTCCAATACCTTTCCAACCTTGCATGAATTGTGTGAATTTCTCGAAACTAAGTGCAAATCAATTGAGATCATAAATTCTAATCTACCTAAGCCTAGTTTAACAAACATTAAATCTCCTGTTCCCCACAAGCACAAACATGGCGCACAAGTCCAGCAATCATATGTTGCAACAAATTCACAATGCATGTATTGTAGTCAGACGCATGCACTGCATAAGTGTAAGAGTTTCGCACAAGTTCCAGTTCATATGCGAAGGGAGTTTGTAAAAAGCAAGAATTTGTGTTATAATTGCCTCAAGTCAGATCACAAGGTTAATGACTGTAAATCGGGCAGCTGCCGCATTTGCAACAAGTGGCACCATACAGTAGTACATATGGATGCACCCCAACAATCACCAGGTAGTCACTCTTATAACCCTCCTAGGAATGGTAGGTCAGAACAGCAAGGGCAAACCGAAGGAAGGTCAGGAACAATAAGTTACTGCACATTCAAGATAGAGCCAACCAGGCACATTCTCTTGTCTACAGCTTGTATCAAGGTTAGGGATAGTACAGGAAGATGGCAGATATGTCGGGCGCTGCTTGACCCTGGTTCTCAATCCTGTTTTATTTCTGAATCCTGTGCTCAGCGATTGAATCATCCTAGGCAAATCTGGAGAGTTCCAATTCAAGGAATAGGAGACACCACTTCAGAGACGAGGCACAATATCTGTCTTGAAATATCCTCTCACACCAACAATTTCACTACATCAGTCGAATGCTTGGTACTAACTAAGATCACTGACGACCTACCAGGACACGTTATTGATCCTACTGAAATGAACCTACCCTAGAATCATCCTCTAGCAGATCCGTCATTTCATCAACCTAGTAAGATCGACATTTTGTTAGGAGCTGAAATTTGTGCATATATTTACCGATCTGGTAAGTAACCAGGGACTCCAATCACCCTGTCCTGCATGAAACCAATTTGGATGGATTCTATCCGGGATCTATGAAACAGGGACTCACCCTTCCACTATGCCACGGCGGCCGGTAGCATCATTCTTTGTGAAGACCGACGTTGATATTCAGATTCAACTTCTGAAGTTTTGGGAATTAGAAGAAGTGGGCTGGGCTCTGCTAACTAAAGAAGAACAACAATGCGAGGCACACTTTGTACAGCACACTACAAGAGATCATTCTGGAAAATTTGTGGTTCGCTTACCATTCCATGAAGATCCGGACAAATTAGGCGATTCATTTACGATGGCATCTAAGCGATTTCAGCTACTTGAACGAAGACTGCGTAGGCATCCTGATCTGAAGCAAGACTACGTTAAATTGATGGACGAGTATGAAGCATTAGGGCACATGGAGCCAGCCTGCGCGGCTACGACAACTACATACTACATGCCTCATCATGGCATTCTTAAAGAATCCAGTTCGACAACAAGGACAAGAGTTGTGTTTAATTGCTCTGCTAGTTCCAGTAATGGTGTATCCTTGAACAGCTTACTTATGGTTGGGTCTACTATACAGCAAGATCTCTGCTCCATAATTCTCAGATTTCGAGCTCATCCCATTGCATTCACTGCTGACATCGCCAAGATGTACAGACATGTACAAGTAAACACCCAGGACCGTACCTACCAGCGGATTTTGTGGAGAAGAGATCAGACGGAACCCATCCAAGAATATCAATTAGCAACTGTGACCTACGGGATGGCAAGTGCTCCCTTCTTGGCTATGCGATGTCTACAACAGCTTGCTTCAGAAGGCGTCCAGGTCTACCCCAAGGCAGCAGAAGTTATTGCAAATGACTTTTACGTAGATGATTGCATGTCTGGATGTCAAAACATCGAAGATGCACTTGAAACGCAACGTCAGTTGATAGAATTACTTCAAGGGGCGGGATTTTCACTACGCAAATGGTGCAGTAATCATCCTGGTCTACTTGAGAGTCTTCCCGCGGAGCTCAGAGAGACCCAACTTCCTCTATGCCTCGACAATGGTGACAACGTTAAGCCTCTAGGGCTATTATGGCATCCTGCTGCAGATAACTTCCAAATAGTTAACAACATCCACTTGGTATCACCTACACATGAATTCACTAAGAGAACTGTGTTGTCAGTCATCTCTGCCATTTTTGATCCGTTGGGTTTCATCAGCCCAATAGTCATCCTTTGTAAAATGTTTCTACAGCAGCTCTGGCAGCAACAGATGGCTTGGGACGAACCACTGTCTCCTGAGTTATCACAGATTTGGCAATCATTGTACCGTCAGCTTCCTCTCATAGACAACATCCGCATTGCCTGGAGAATTCTTGTTGATAATCCTGTAGTCAACATCCAGTTACATGGCTTCTGTGACGCTTCAGAGAAAGCATATGGAACTTGCATATACCTGCGATCCACAAACCAGAATCGAATTACCACAGTGAAGCTCTTATGTTCTAAATCAAGAGTAGCACCTTTGAAGAGACTGTCACTCCCTCCATTGGAACTCTGCGGAGCTTTATTGCTGGCACAATTGCTTAAGAAGGTAACCCGAACTTTGAGATTGGACATTTGCCGAACATATCTCTGGACTGATTCAACCGTAGTATTAGCAAGGTTAAATGCACCCTCTGCTAGATGGAAGACCTTCGTGGGGAATAGGGTGGCTGAAATACAAGAGAACACTACAAGTGCTGAGTGGAGACACGTACCATAACCCGATAACCCAGCGGACATGATTTGTAGAGGAGTCTATGCCAATGATCTCATAGGAAATCAGCTATGGTGGGAAGGACCAACTTGGCTACGAGAAGGTGCCTCATCATGGCCTAATCTAACTGAAACTGTTACACAGCAAGGCACTCCGGACAGTTCGTTCTATGCGTTGTTTTATTGAGTGTGTTTCGGTACCGGTATGTAATTCCTTGCCTTGTGAACCTGCACCACCATTTAACATGCTACGAGAGAAATTGCGTCCCCAACAGAGATCACCTTTTGTCCGTGTGTGAGAGTGTGTTTGTGTGTGTATATGTGTGTGTGCGTCCCCTAATGACTTCTAAACGTCTGGGGCGATTTCAATGACACTCGGAAATGTCATAGTTCTATTTTGGTTGACCCTGGCCGTGCCCTTCAAATTTTATTACGTCTCACCAATCCTATATGGTGGCTGTGCGAAATATTTCATCGGCATTCTATATCTCCGAAACTATTACTCAAAACCCCCTAATGTTTTGTACGATGATAAAGAGCACTGCTAAACGTTCACCCACGTGACTTTCAAAAACCTGTTAATTACAAAACGAACATGGCGGCCAAGCGAAATTGAAACATTTAAATATACTTTTCTCGCACTTTAATCATCCAAACGCAGTGAAACTTGCTACAGCAAATTACTATACAAATTGCAATGCACTGACGTCTAATTTAGTTCAATTGTTTACATAACCTCAAGATGGCGCCTCTTCGAAATTATAAAATTATGTTTTTATTTCTTGTGTTCTAATCATGCGATCGAAATCAATGAGCGTACACAATAATCCCCATCTAATATCACATAACTCTATGACCTACATATATTAAAATCCAACATGGCGACCATCAGAAATACAGTATTTAGACGGTTCTCAATATCTATTAATCTATGAGAGCAATCAAACTGACATGTTGCATGTGTATAGAGGCTATAAACATAAGTTCACCTATGGGACGTTCAATAACCTGGTATTACCCTTTCACGAATTGATTGCCGGCGGTCAAGATGGGAACTATTCTCTGTTTACTTGTTTCACACGTCACTATGCTACGTTGACAGGTACAGTTGCACGAGTAGGATATGACTCAGCTAGAGTAGCTGTCCGTGGTGACATGACGCTTATCTGCGCTTCTAAGACAGGTAGCGCACGCAATGCTGCTTGACTTATGTGCAACTTGCACTGTGTCATCACTGTGCCCTTCTCCTTAACCCGCGGGGCTCCTGCTACAATAATCAACAAACGGTGGCGCAGCCAGGCTCAGCGGCAATCAAATGTTAAACGGGTAATAAGCATAAATCCAACATGGCGGCTACGTGGAATATAAATATTTAAATGGACGTTTCTCGCGATTTAACCATCCGCGCGCAGTGAAACTTGGTACGGTATATGCTTATATGAATTTTAATCCACTGGCATCTAATTCATTTAAATTATTTTCATAACCACAAGATGGCGGCTGAGCGAAATTTTAAAATCTGGTTTTTATTTCCTAATCATGCGATTGAAGTTTCAATAAAACACCTACACAATAATCTTCTTATAATAGTACATAACTCTAAGGCCTATATATACAAATCCAACATGGTGACCATCCGGAATATTTAGACGGTTCTCAATATCTACGAATCTATTACAGCAATCAAACTGAAAATTTGTATGTTGATAGAGGCAATTAATATAAGTAGGATATATGAAAATAGGCTGTATAGTTCTTCATGGTACTACTTGTTGTAATGGCGATGACTTTATATATACTCCCTTATTTGCTGTGATCTTTTCTTAATCTGTTTCTAACAGTGTATACTAAGTTGTAAGGCCCAACCTTCAGGTCCATTGCACAAGTTTACCCTATGAAGTCAAAATAAAGGACATAAATATACGGTAAACCAACGGAAAAAAAACGGAGGACACCTGACCGCATTTTATGGTTCAAATTACCCGCGAATAAATTGTAGTTCTGTTGGCCACCACTACGTAGTGCTACTGTGCGTGGGCTTGGTGTTTGTGGCGTGGTCGTTATCAGCATATTATTTGGTTTCGAACAGTGCGTCGTCAGTTATTGTGGATGCAGTCATATATTTTCAAGTGTGAGGTTTGGTCGTGAGTTAGGAATGTTCACAAATTAATTTTAGTTGTTCATTTTTAATTGAAAGGTAGCACTGCATCCTTCTAAAACAATGGCTAGCAAAAACCATTGGTCGCTACCAGGTTAGACGACGATGGCTTACTTACTAGATTAGATGGCTGTCTGTGGACAAGCAATGGGGTCTGGGGCGTCACCCGCTAGTTAGGCTTGTGTTTGTATGTAGGCCTAATGCCCAATGCCTTATTAACACATGTAACATGTAAGGTACCAGTATGCATAGTTTTAACCTTCAGTGTAGTGTGCAGTGTAGTGTAGTGAAATAGCAGCTAGTGTAAATATTTGATAAAAGTGTTAAAATATTATAACAGAGGTTTAAAATCTATAAAGTTACTTTCCTTAGGTCAAGTGAAATACGGAATATTGATAGTATTTAGAAATTCTTGTTGTTATTGTTTGAGTCTTCATTCTTTTGACTGGTTTGATGCAGCTCTCCATGCCTCCCTGTCCTGAGCTAATCGTTTCATCTCTACATAGCTTCCACACCCTACAACCGAGGCAATCTGTTTAACATATTCTAACCTTGGTCTACCCCTACAGTTCTTGTCCTCGATCCTTCCTTCCATAACAAAGCTTGCTATTCCTGGGTGTCTTATTATGTGTCCTACCAACCTATCTCTCCTCTTCATTAGCAGTCGCCAGAAACATCTCTCCTCTCCCACTCGCCTTAATACCTCTTCGTTTGTAACCCTATCTACCCATCTGATCTTCATCATTCTCCTGTAACACCACATTTCAAATGCCTCAATTCTCCTCTTTTCTGCTGCACCAATAGTCCAAGTTTCACTTCCATAGAGCGCCACGCTCCAGACAAAGGCTTTCAAAAATGACTTCCTAATACCTAAATCTATATTCGATGTCAACAGATTCCTTTTTTGTAGAAATGCTTTCTTTGCCTGAGCCAACCTACTTTTAATATCCTCTTTGCTTCGTCCATCACTGGTTATTCTGCTTCCTAAGTAACAGAAGTCTCCTACTTCCTTCAGCTTTTCACCTGCCAATTTGATCTCCATAGAGGTTTCTGATTTATTTCGGCTGCATTCCAGTATTTTTGTTTTACATTTATTAATTTTCATCATGAAGTCCTTCCGTAAAACGGAGTCCATACCATTCAAAAACTCATTCAAATCCTCAGGCTTGTCGGCCAAGATGACGATGTCATCAGCAAATCTCAGAGTTGAAATTATTTCTCCTTGAATCTTCACTCCCACTTTAAATTTTTCTCCAATTTCCTTCATTGCTTGTTCAAGGTAAATATTGAAAAGTATGGGTGATAAGTTGCAGCCTTGCCTTACACCTTTCTGAATACCAGCTTCTCGCTCATGTCCTTCAACTCGAATGACTGCTGTCTGGTTCCTGTACAGATTGTATATCACCCTCCTATCCCTGTACTTTATTCCAATCGATTTCAAAATGTCAAACAATTTAGTCCAATCAACGTTATCAAAAGCCTTTTCTAAGTCTACAAAAGCCATAAACGTTCTCTTATCTTTCCTTATTCTACCTTCCAAAATCAGCCTAAGACTTAGTACAGCTTCCCTTGTTCCTACATTTCTCCTGAAACCAAACTGGTCTTCACCCAACTCCGTTTCTATCTGGCTTTCAATCCTCTTGTAAATTATTCTAGACAGGATCTTTGAAGCATGAGTAATCAAGCTGATTGTACGGTAATCTTCACATCTGTCAGCTCCCACTTTCTTTGGTATAGGGATGATTACATTCTTCTTGAAATCAGGGGGTACCTCACCTGTCTCATAAATCCTACACACCAAGTGAAATAACCTGATCAGACCTTTATCTCCTATGCAGCGTAGCAACTCAATCGGTATATCATCTATGCCTGGTGCTTTGTTCCTGCCTAAGTCCTCTAATGCTCTGTCAAATTCTGATCTCAATATTAAATCTCCTTTTGCATCCTCATCAATTTCCTCCTCCCTTTCCATTACATGATTCTCAATCTCCTTTCCCTTATACAAGCACTCTATGTAAGCTTTCCATCTCTCAACCTTTTCTTTCCTATCTGTTAGAGGCTTTCCATTTGTGTCCTTAATATTACAGCACTTAGTCTTCTTTTACACAAAAGTATTCTTAATCCTTCGATAAGCTGTGTCTACTTTTCCTAATTTCAGACACTTTTCTATACCTGCACATTTCTCTTTCAACCATTCTACTTTCGCTTCCTTGCACTTCTTGTTAACCTCATTTCTCAGACGTCTGTATTCTGCTTTCCCCTCTTCATCTCTTAGATTCTTGTGTCTCCGCCTTTCATCCATCAATTCTAGTATATCCTGAGTGATCCACGGTTTTCTACCTATTCTTTCTTTCCTACCAATGTTTTCTTCTGCGGATTTTGTTATTCCATTCTTCAAAAGTGCCCATTCGTCTGCAATTGAAGTTTGTTTAGGGGTTTTGATTTGTCCTTCCTTTATACTCTTCTTGAATCTTTCGTTTACATCTTTTACTTTCAGTCTGTCTATTGCCCACCTTTTTGGCTTTTGACTTTTCTTCAGTTTCTTCAACTTTAATCTGCATTTCATTAGAACCAGATTGTGGTCAGAGTTTATGTCAGCACCAGGATATGTTTTACAATCCAAAATCTGGTTTCGAAACCTCTGCTTGACCATAATGAAGTCGATTTGGTAACGCCCTGTATCTCCTGGTCTCATCCATGTGTATATTCTTCTATTGCGGTTATTGAATAAGGTGTTAGCTATGACCAACTCATGTTCGGTGCAGAATTCCATCAGCCTGCTTCCTCGATCATTCCTTTCACCTAATCCGAAATCACCTACTATCTTCCCTTCTCTACCTTTTCCTACCACAGCATTCCAATCTCCCATTACTATAACATTTTCATCACCTTTGATATACCTCAGTAGTGTGTTTTGGCCGGTTCTAAATCCTCCTCCTCCTCACCCTCCTCACAAGATGGCGGCAGCCCGATAACTCCCGAACGCATGGTCGGATTTAGACGAATGAGATGTCATTGAACTCGGGCTGATACCCCCTTTCCTATGAACAACATATTTCCACCCCAAAATAAAACCTACCCCTACTAGGGGGTGAAATTTTAATTTTTTAGAGAATCTCTCTTTCCAATTGCAACATGTGAGAGTTGGAATGCCGATATGGAATGAAACGTTGTTCTACATAAAGTGCATATGTTCGGTGGAAAGCCACTATTAATTAGCATGCCCTTTCATGGCTTTTGAAGAGGGTGGGGGAGCGGTTCCCTGTGGACGGGTCCTTGTTGACAGGTCCCTGTGGACGGGTCATTGTTGCCGGGTCATTGTGGACAAGTCCTTGTGGACAGGTCCTTGTGGACAAGTCCTTGTGGACAGGTCCTTGTGGACGAGTCCTTGTGGATGAGTCCTTGTGGATGAGTCCTTGTTGATGAGTCCCTTTGGACTGATCCCTTTTGGACCGGTTCCTACGGACTGGCTCATGAATTTATTTAAATTATGTTAAAGGACCTAACCACATTTCGCGTGTGTTGAACTGACGTTGTTCTCCAGTCTCTACTACTATAATAGGATAACGATATGAAAGGAAAGTGGCGAAATACATGCGAACATACAAGGGATCTAACTCGGTGGATGGATGTGTTCTAACGAGTCATTTGTAGTTGAAAGAGAATAATACATGTTCTTAAGATGTTAAAACTATGGAGATGGTATGTGCAGTAAGACGTCTTGTTATATTTCATGTGTGTCATATTACAGACATGGCAGAGAGCGCACAGATCTGTTGCTATTACTAACGCTGCAGTAATTTGAAACCGCAAGTGTTCATTAAGACAAAGGGTGATGATCATGTAAAGTTAACAGTTATTGGATATAACACAGCTGTTCCTTCCGGTGTCATGTTGCTGACATTGCAGAGAGCGCACACTGTTGTTGCTATGACTGACGCTGCAGTAATTTAAAACCTCGGGTGTTGATCAAGACAATGGGTGATGATTATGCAAAGTCAGCAGTCATTGGATACCACACTGGTGTTCCTAGTGTGCTTTGGACTCTCAGCTGTATTGGGAGAGGAATTGCAATGATCTGCAAAAAACTGCTGACACGAGCGATGAGAGTTTATATAAGAGGGGTGTCATATATCTCCCTACTGTCAGTCTTTATTACTCGCTTTGAGTGAACAGTGCTCTATTACTGCTCAAGAGTTGTAAAAAAAAAGCCGTTTTGGCAGAAAATCATTAAATTATTTTGCAAGGTAAGTACTTATTATTAATGGATTGTAGTCTTTTATTACTAATTGATGTTGAAGTTATTGATTGGAATGTATTTATTGATTGATTGATTGATTTGTTTACAGATAATTGGGTACCTGTAGGTTACCAGATTCCTACAATCTGTTCATTCAGTGGCAGCAGTTGATAAATTATAAAAAGGTAAGTGCCCCTCTAATAACTTTTAAACAGTTAGAGTGATATTTTCCAATGTTCACCACTACATGTCAGTGAAAATGGTATATTTGGCAGTCAAAAGTTGGATCTACTTGACCATGGTGTGTAAAGCTAATTTTGTAGGTTAGATTTTGATTACCGCTCTATTAAGTCTGAATGTTCATTGTTAGGTGTCAGTGACAGAGGGAATATTTAAAGACTTAACCTCAGTTCACCTAACATAACCCAACTTTACCTAACTTAACCTTGACACGTGACATGTTTTACAAGTTTAAACTTGTTTTAAGACTGGCTATGACGTCACACTTAGCTCACTTAACTGGTGAACGCTGGTTTCTATCACGTGACATGTTCTACAAGTTTAGACTTGTTTTAAGACTGGCTATGACGTCACACTTAGCTCTCTTAACTGGCGACTGCTGGTTTCTACCTCTCTATCAAGTTCCAATGTTCACCGCTAGGTGTCAGTGACAGTGGTATACGGTAGTCCTTTGGACGGATCCCTATGGACTGGCCCTTGCATTTTATCCAAATTATGTCAAAGGGGACCCGCCACAGGGACCCGTCCTCCGGGACTCGTAAAAAAAATGACTCCCTTCAAAAAGGACCCGTCCAATTAGACCCTTTGTCAAAATTTCAAGAAATAGATTAGAAAGGGGGCGTTAGCGAGATTCAAAAAGGAGGGGGGCATTTTTTCACCCACATTTGTACCTACCTTTGCACCCACTATTGCATTCACTTATGCACCCACTTTTTCACCCACTTATGCACCCACATTTGCACCCACTTATGCACCCACTTTTGAACCCACCTTTGCACCCACTATTGCATTCACTTATGCACCCAATTTTCACCCACTTATGCACCCACATTTGCACCCACTTATGCACCCACTTTTGCACCCAGTTTTGCACCCACTTTAAACTATTATTTATAGTATTGAGTGAACTTTGCTTGACAATTGATATGGAAGTATCATTTTCATTTCTCTTTATTTGTTACTCTATTTACCCTTTGGATGTTTATCATTCTCTTTTAATACACCGTTTCAAACACTTATAAAGAAAAGAAAAAAGCAAGTCCAAGAAAAAAATACTGTGGCTCATGACAGTGCATTGTTTACTGAGCAAAGTCTAACTCCTGTTGATGTAAAAGTTATGTTTAATCCATCTTTCACGTCTCAAGAGCCATCAACATCGCAGATTATGCAAGAGGTAGTGTTGTTGTTTTAAGGGTGGAACTAAAAGGTTATCTGTCATCGATATGCAGATAGTTTTACCAAAGAAGAATTATTGGTGCTCTCCAAGTTGTTCATTTATTATGTGACAGTCAATGCCGTGAAAGAAATCTGGCAACTTATACCAAAATCATGGACTCAAGATCCTGGATAGTCTTACCAAAGATGAATTATTGGTGCTCTCCAAGTTTTCATTTATTTTGTGACAGTCAATGCCGTGAAAGAAATCTTGCAACATGTACCAAACTCATGGACTCAAGACCCTGTGTTAAGTAAATACCTATTATTTCTTTGGATTAAGCATGTAAAGAACACGACCTTTCTTATCGTCATAGTCATTATGCTTTAATACATGTGGTGGATAAAGTATCGTTGAAAAGCTAAGCAACGTTTGACATCCTATAATGGCTCAGTGGGGGAGAGGTTGGCAGCCCTCATTGTGATTACTGCTATAAAAGGGAAGTTAATGATGAGTTGACATGAACATTGAAAAGGATTGAGGAAATGGTATTTCTTTGTATTCTATTTTGTAAAGCCATATATGTTGTGAAATAAAAACAAGGTTTACAAGATCACAATGTCATTTAATTTTAAAATGGTGATAGCCATTTCTTTATTTTCATTTTTTCACACATGAATATTTACAATTTCCACTTTTCATTTTTTTACATTCTTCTAGTTTAGTTAACACATTCTGTACATTTTTGTTGTTGTGAAATAAAAACAAGGTTTACCAGATCACAATGTCTTTTAATTTTAAAATGGTGATAACTATTTCACTTTTTCACACATGGATATTTACAATTTTCCACTTTACATTTTTACATTTCCCTTGTTTAGTTCACACATTCTGTACATTTTTTTAAAATCTTTTTCGTAATATACAAAAGCAAACATTTTACACTAAAATGTATTACTTATCTTATTTTTACTAAACTACAGTAGCCTAACATTATACATTCTACTTACAGTTCTTTACAAAAAAATATTACAATATAAAACACACTACAAATATTACAATATAGTGATCATTAGACTTAAGTAAAGTAATAGTCGTCAATGCGACTGTTTCCCCAAGCAAAAGTATCAAATGTGTTGGGTATAATGAATCGTTTGTTGTCTTCATTACTTAAAGCAACTTTGTTCAGCAAATTGGTATGTAGCTGATGATTTTTACTTCTAAATACACTCATTTTCTTATATAACACAGGTGGGTTACTAACTATACAGTTTTATAATCACTTATATCTATCTCTTTACTAACAACATTCTTTTTCACTCCTTTTAATTTTTTTACTACTACATCATCAATTGTTATATAGCTGTATGATTTAGATTTTGTGCCTACAAAGGTGTCTATAATAACACCAGCACATTCATCCTTAAATTTCCCAAGAACCTTTTTGTTTACTAGAGGTAAATGGTAAATATTATCCTCGGGATAGTCACTTGTATCAAACCTATTTAGCTCAGTTTTGATATCCTCATAAAAATCATCAGTTTTAAACTCATAAATAAAAGAATCTGTGTCTGTGTAGAGTAATTTAGCATTATCAAGATAGTTTTTCTTTACATAATCATAGTGAAATTCATACATAAGTGTTTTTGATAATTCCAGAATGGTGTAACCCACATATATGGGTTTGTTGTAAGTTACTTTAAGACGATTCATTTGTATTACAACTAAATCCTCATGAATAATTGAACAGCTATGAAAGTTAGGCTAGCTTATTAAGTTGCTCGCACCATACCTTTTACCATCATTCTCCCACTTTGTTATCAGCTTTACATCAACTCGTTTATCAACATTCTCCATAGTCTTTCCAAAAACACTATTATTCATGAGTTTATAAAAATCTTTTTCAAACGCGTTTGTTGACTGTGTTCTTAAATTATTGTTTAGATCAATATACGGTTTGAGCCATGCTGACTGATGAAATTGCAATACGCGATGAATTTTAGTTAATTTCAATCCATGCTGTAGACACTGTTTCAAGTTTCGATAATGTATTACATATTTACATTTATTATTTACATTAGCAATTAACATTTTTGTTCGTGATGTGATGTATGGAGATTTCATATTCTCAGGACAAAATGGTAAATCATTATGATCATCATGTAACTCTTTAGGGTACTCAAGATTTACCTCTAAAATATATCCTTTATCATCGTTATCATTAAGAGTGTCAACATGTAAGACATCAATTTCAGGTTGTGTCAGCCTGCGAAAATCTTTCAGTGGTAGATATTGACTCATAGCCCAACCATATTGGTTATTTGCATCGAGGTAGACAATATACTTTGACTCTTCACAAGGGTTGTAGCTAGGCATGTATTTATTATTCGCTTTAGAGTACCGTCCACTACATTGACTTAATCCACCTCGAATTGATGATTTTATAAAATTGATCATGTCTATATCAGTCATTAATTCTAAATTTACTTTCGTTTTTTTTCAACATTGAACTGAAACTTAACCCAGGAGCTGTGAAATACTGACAAGGATCAAGGTCATAAGTTTTCATACAAACATTCCGAAAATTTTCAAAAACATCTGCTAATAACAACACATCTGTCTTCAAATATATGTCTGAAAATTCTCCTAAAGTTTGAATGTTAAACTGTGCCCATACACGTTGTGTATGTAAATATTCCTGATCACTGATATGACTTGTGTTTAAGGAACTGTAAAATGCATCTTTTGGTGGTAAAGAACACTCCTCAAGACGTTCCACACAGTTAATATATTCGTAAGGGAATATACCCTTTCGACAAATCAAATTAAAATCATCTTCTTTAGGAAAGACACGTTGAATTTCATGAAACTGATCTGATTTTAAATTACTAGCAAGCTTATCAAGACTACTCGGCATAAAGCGGAATGAATCTAAAAATCGCAGTTTAATGGTTTTGTTATTGTCAGTTTTGATATATTTTGTGAACGATATGTATTGTTCCTTATTATTTGCAATCACATCAATTTTCACATCTGAAGCTCCAAATTCTTTAACGATAAAGTGGTTATCGTATTTGCTACCGTTATGTAGAATGACCGGAATGAATTTACTTACTCTATAATTTAAATTACATTCTTGGTGAGCAGCACCACGATATTGTCCTGTTAAATGGTCATGATCGCGAACCCTGTCTGTATATAAACATTCACCACATATAAAACAATTAGTTTCAGTTTCAAAATTCATTTGCTCTAATAAAGTTAGTGGTTCCATTGGAATGATCGTATTTAGAATAGAGGATATACGGATGGCATCTTTCTCAAGCCTTTCCATAAAAACTTTAGGTGCATCAGGTCCTCTATAGAGCTCAAACTTATTTAAAGAGTCATCATAATTACATTTAATATAATATGCAAAGCTAAAAGGTTCATGAATGTGAGTAGTGTTGGTAAAAGGTTGGGCTGGATTCGATGAACATGTATTAAATGGTTTTAGCAAAGCCTCGAAGTCAGCATATATAACAAATGGTACTCGAAGCTGTTTCTCATAATCCTTAAATTTTAGAATGTTATTTTTAGGAGTCGGTAATACCGTACGAACATGATTACACCCCCATTTTTGATGTTGAGTTAGTTGGTCCTCTTTTCTGAAATATAGCAAACAGCCATCACACAACCACTTCTTATGTTCTCTTTTTGTTATCTGACTACCAACAAGTCTACTTAAATGTTTTATCCAACAATAGTGGGCATTTTCACCTTCGGTTATGTAAAGTAAATTTACATGAGCATCCTTTTTTTCCTGAGTATAATATAGAGGGCCTACTATACTCTTATTTTCAGTTTCATAAACATTAATACTTACATTGTTCAGCTCTTCAAAACGTTTAATGTCTTTTATCGCCATAGGAAATTCTATTTCTTTTAAATCTAACACTGAAGAATAGTGAGGATAAGATGATGTTCTATCCATATTTTCCACTGCTGGATGGAGAGCTGAGGTTACAGCCCATGCAAAGCATGCGTCATCATTATTCATAACGTTTACACAAGCATGCTTACGTTTGATCCATCCTGGCAAATCAATGTATGATGATGCTCGAAGGGGATTATATTTATTCATGTTGGTTTCTAAATAAAGTACTTCAACCAATGCCCAGCCCGACTCCCTTTCCTGAAACTCTTCACTCTTCACAATGATAGCACTTGAAATATTTTGGTATATATCACTAATATTAGTTGATTCGCTAACAATTATGTGTTTTGTATTAAAAGATTTGATATCTGTAATTTCACCTTCACTCCCAGTTTTTACCTAGAGTCCAAAAAGTTCAAAATTCATTTTAAATGTTTTATGCTCCACTAAAACATTACCTACCAAGCCAAACACAGTAGGTTGAACATTTCTTGAAAATGATTCAATACTTTGAGTTTTTTCTTCACTATAAAGTCTGTAACTAGCAATTCGACTTTTAAACGCACTACCAATTTGTTGAACATTTCCAGAATTTCTTTCATGGCAAGCGTTATTTTTATGATGAATACTACGTAAATGTCCATGAATGATTGAAGAAGGTATATCAATATTACATACATCACAATGGGTTATCGAAGGTTCACCATTCTTATTTCTTTTTGTTGCACAACTATTTTCACAATCTTGAGAACGTTTACGCTTTTGAGCATTACATTTATTTAAAGGTTCCGTGCTAGTTGATGGTTTTACAGTTTTTAATTCCTGTTGTTCCCCATGCACTTCAACCATGTGGGATTGATATTGCTTTACAGCAGAAAAAACAAGTTCACAAACTGAACATGAAAATGGTGCTGAACTGACATGCATTAAATTTACATGACGTGCAAGATTATCTTGTCTATTAAATGTGGTAGCACAATGACTGCACACAAACATTTTAATGTCATGTTTAGCATTTGCGTGTCATTGAAGGTTGTCAGGTCTTGAGAACTGTTTCTTACAGTCACCACTCATGAACATGATGATCACTTTCGAAATTACCTATAAAAGAAAGAAATCATAAATGTTAATAAATGATAAAACAAAAGTACAATATAGATAGTTTAATTATATTCCAGTCAATGGTTATAGCAGGGTATTTAAATCAATCATCTGTGAACTCCTAGCAAGTCTAACTTCATGTAGTTCTAACTGGGGGTTACTATACCGTATACCACTGTCACTGACACCTAGCGGTGAACATTGGAACTTGATAGAGTGGTAGAAACCAGCAGTCGCCAGTTAAGAGAGCTAAGTGTGACGTCATAGCCAGTCTTAAAACAAGTCTAAACTTGTAGAACATGTCACGTGATAGAAACCAGCGTTCACCGGTTAAGTGAGCTATGTGTGACGTCATAGCCAGTCTTAAAACAAGTCTAAACTTGTAGAACATGTCACGTGATAGAAACCAGCGATCACCAGTGAAGTGAGCTGAGTGTGACGTCATAGCCAGTCTTAAAACAAGTCTAAACTTGTAGAACATGTCACGTGATAGAAACCAGCGATCGCCAGTTAAGTGAGTTAAGTGTGACGTCATAGCCAGTCTTAAAACAAGTTTAAACTTGTAAAACATGTCACGTGTCAAGGTTAAGTTAGGTAAAGTTAGGTTATGTTAGGTGAACTGAGGTTAAGTCTTTAAATATTCCCTCTGTCACTGACACCTAGCAATGAACATTCAGACTTAATAGAGCGGTATTCAAAATCTAACCTACAAAATTAGCTTTACACACCATGGTCAAGTAGATCCAACTTTTGACTGCCAAATATACCATTTTCACTGACATGTAGTGGTGAACATTGGAAAATATCACTCTAACTGTTTAAAAGTTATTAGAGGGGCACTTACCTTTTTATAATTTATCAACTGCTGCCACTGAATGAACAGATTGTAGGAATCTGGTAACCTACAGGTACCCAATTATCTGTAAACAAATCAATCAATCAATCAATAAATACATTCCAATCAATAACTTCAACATCAATTAGTAATAAAAGACTACAATCCATTAATAATAAGTACTTACCTTGCAAAATAATTTAATGAATTTCTACCAAAACGGCTTTTATTTTACAACTCTTGAGCAGTAATAGAGCACTGTTCATTCAAAGCGAGTAATAAAGACTGACAGTAGGGAGATATATGACACCCCTCTTATATAAACTCGCATCGCTCGTGTCAGCAGTTTTTTGCAGATCATTGCAATTCCTCTAACAATACAGCTGAGAGTCCAAAGCACACTAGGAACACCAGTGTGGTATCCAATGACTGCTGACTTTGCATAATCATCACCCATTGTCTTGATCAACACCCGAGGTTTTAAATTACTGCAGCGTCAGTCATAGCAACAACAGTGTGCGCTTTCTGCAATGTCAGCAACATGACACCGGAAGGAACACCTGTGTAATATCCAATAACTGTTAACTTTACATGATCATCACCCATTGTCTTAATGAACACTTGCGGTTTCAAATTACTGCTGCGTTAGTAATAGCAACAGATCTGTGCGCTCTCTGCCATGTCTGTAATATGACACACATGAAATATAACAAGACGTCTTACTGCACATACCATCTCCATAGTTTTAACATCTTAAGAACATGTATTATTCTCTTTCAACTACAAATGACTCGTTAGAACACATCCATCCACCGAGTTAGATCCCTTGTATGTTCGCATGTATTTCGCCACTTTCCTTTCATATCGTTATCCTATTATAGTAGTAGAGACTGGAGAACAACGTCAGTTCAACACACGCGTAATGTAGTTAGGCCCTTTGACATAATTTAAATAAATTCATGAGCCAGTCCGTAGGAACCGGTCCAAAAGGGATCAGTCCAAAGGGACTCATCAACAAGGACTCATCCACAAGGACTCGTCCACAAGGACCTGTCCACAAGGACTTGTCCACAAGGACCTGTCCACAAGGACTTGTCCACAAGGACTCGTCCACAATGACCCGGCAACAATGACCCGTCCACAGGGACCTGTCAACAAGGACCCGTCCACAGGGAACCGCTCCCCCACCCTCTTCAAAAGCCATGAGTGGGCATGCTAATTAATAGTGGCTTTCCACCGAACATATGCACTTTATGTAGAACAACGTTTCATTCCATATCGGCATTCCAACTCTCTCATGTTGCAATTGGAAAGAGAGATTCTCTAAAAAATTAAAATTTCACCCCCTAGTAGGGGTAGGTTTTATTTTGGGGTGGAAATATGTTGTTCATAGGAAAGGGGGTATCAGCCCGAGTTCAATGACATCTCATTCGTCTAAATCCGACCATGCGTTCGGGAGTTATCGGGCTGCCGCCATCTTGTGAGGAGGGTGAGGAGGAGGAGGATTTAGAACCGGCCAAAACACACTACTTACCTCAGAATGTCATCTATTTCTTCGTAGACTTTTCAACATCCTCATCATCAGCTTGACTGGTAGGCATATAGACTTGTACCACTGTGGTGCACGTAGGTTTAGTATTGATTTTTCCTACAATAATCCGTTCACTGTATTGCTCATAATATTCCACCCGCTGTCCAAGTTTCCTACTCAATATGAGACCAACTCCTGCTTGGCCATTGTTTGATTTAGTGCTAATGACCCTATAGTCTCCTGACCAAAAGTCCTGTTCTTCCTGCCAGCGCATTTCACTAATCCCAACCAAATCCAACCTCAACCTATCCATTTCCCTTTCTAAGTTTTCTAACTTTACACTTCCTAGCAGACTTCTAACATTCCACGCTCCGATCCGTAGAATGTCAGATTTCCTCTTTGTCACTTCTGTGATGTTACCCCCCTCTCGAGTAGTCCCCACCCGGAGATCCGAACGGGGGACTAGTTTACCTCCGGATTGAAATTTTACAAGGGAGGAGGCCATCATCACATGTAATTATGCATAGAGAGGTGCATATCCTCGGGAATAGCATTACGGCTGTAGTTTCCCGTTGCTTTCAGCCGTGCAGCAGAACGCAGTGTAGCCATTAATAGGCTTATATTATCAATATCTTAACCGTCTATTAGACTAGTAAAGAATTGATTTATTCTGAAAGGCTGCTACTCCCTTTCAGAATAAGTAAAGAACAATTCTACTACAAAATACTAACCTTCTACTAACAATTAAATACCAAAATTCTACTAACGAAAAAATACTAAAGTTTCACCAACAACAAATACTACCACTAAAACAGTCTGTCACCAGGCCCACTCACATGCACCCTCACCAGACACACTCACACACCACAGTCTAATAGAACAATGACATATATCTAATAAACAAATTAACTTCATACTTACTGATATCGCGTCAGGAGTTGGCAGTCGGGTTTGAACTGCATGGGTCTTCCCGCTCACTGCGTATCGCGCATTCCAAAAACATTCACTCAGCACATTCCTTCTTTCGGTGGCTGAGTGTCGCCTGCTGCAATGACAACCATTGGCATGCGGCAAGCCGATATATTTAACTTAGGAATATGCGGGCCGCGCATGCGTACTGCAAGACCCCCCGCACCCCGTCGCAGCGTGTTCAACTGCCAACTCCTGCCGCGATGACAGCAACTAAAACTAACTACATACTTACTGTACTGTAATTTGAATTGACAATATTTACAAAATTTAAAATGATAATCTGGTAGTAAAAATATCTACCCCGTCTGATTTTCAGAAACAAATTCATCATAATTCTGGCTAATTTATGCCTAGAAACAGTTCCCCAGTCAATCTGGAGTATCTATATATATAAAGCACAAAGTTTGTCTGTCTGTCTGTTTGTCTGTTATGTATACAAATCTACACCGTTTCACCGATCTGAACCAAAATTTGTATACTTACCCTTTGGAACCCAGCGGGTAACCCTGTCAATTCTTATTGATAATTTAATAAACTTAAACTAAGTTGTGGGAACGTGTATCCAAAGATTCGGTAACTTCTTCAATCACTGTTTGAACCAAGTAGAGCAGTGGTGCTTATACGAGATTTCACCTGATCGGAAGATATACGTATTTCACATTCTTCTTTATTGGTAGGTAATTAGATTAATTCATTTAGGTAGTAATAATTAAAATAAATATAGCGTAATTTGGTGTAAACATCTAGGCTAACTTAGATATCTAGTATGACGAGAGTAAACAGTGTTAGTGACTCGTTAGGTAGCGTAAACGTTACGGATTTATGCTCGTCGTGCAAAATAAAAGTAAAAAATGCAAATAAAATCATCACAAGATCTCAGGTAAAATTGAGTGAGGAGAAAAGTGAAAACGATTGTCGTAATGTAGGCCTACCGGTACCGTCATGCGAATGTCATAACCTGAGAAACGAACTGTCCTCAAAATATGAAATTATAAAGCTGCTAAAGGAAGATATTGCTAAGTTAATGGAAGAGTTGAATAAATTAAAAGGAAACAGAGAGGAAAGCAAGGAAACGTGGTCGACAGTGGTTGCTGCTAAGGTAAGATTGAATAAGCCTAGGCCTATCAATGCACTACATGTAACTGAAATTCACGTCTCAAATTCATTTGGAGCGCTCGTCGAAGAAAATGATGGCTTTCCTCAAGAAGAAAAGAAGAAAAGAAGAAAGTGATAAAGAGAAAATCCAGGAAGATGCGGATATTTGCGGATAGTCACGGGCGAGATGTAGCAGCAAGCGTATTGGAGAGAAGCGGAGAAATGGAGGTCACTTCGACAGTAAAGCCAGGAGCTCAAATTGCAGAAGTCACGAACGGGATGGTAGGAGAGTGTGCGCCCCTTACTTCAAAGGACTATGCAGTAATCATCGCTGGAGCAAACGACGTCTATAGAAACGAGAGTAAAAAGGTAATCAAATATTTAAAGGGTACATTGCCAACCATGCATAACACAAATGTCATTATTGTAAACATTCCGCAGAGATACGACTTAATTCCCAAATCATGTGTAAATGTGGAAATAGAGGCTACAAATGGAAAAATTCGTAAAATTTGTAAGAGTTTTCCAAATGTGCAAATTGTAGATGTAAGTAAATTAGACAGGAAGTACCACACTAGGCATGGCCTACACTTAAATAAGTTAGGAAAAGAGTATCTTAGTGATGAAATGTGCAAAATTGTAAATTCAAATGGTAAGAATAGTTCAACAGTAATATCTTTAGAGTGGAAGCAGGGAAACTGGCAAAAGAAGCCAAACGTGAGGTTTGGCATTCAGATCTTTTGAAGTCAAATTTAACGGAGTGCAACAATGGAATTTCGGATTTGTCTAGCAACAATAATAATAACAATTATGATAATAATAATGTAAATAAATCACCAACCCAAGCTTGCAAAAGTGACAAATTTAAAATTTACCAACAGAATGTTGTCTCTTTATAATAATATTGATTAAATAAATCTAATGCTTAAAAATGAAATTAAAGACATCTCAGCACCATGTATTTCAGAACATTGGCTGAAAGAGGAACAACTCGAATTAATTCAATTCCCAGGGTTTATACTAGCTAGTAAATACTCTAGATCTAATATTAGCCACGGTGGTACTTGTATCTTCTTAAGAAATAATTTAGATCATGAACAGATAACAGCTTAAGATTATTTAATTATGGAACAGGATTTTGAATTCTCTGCCGTAAAAATACAGCAGTTTAAGTTAATAATTGTATGCGTATACCGTTCTCCGTCAGGAAAGTTTCGTTTATTTATAGATAGATTAGAATTGTTACTCAATAAAATGAGCAAAGCAAATTTCGACATAATAATTTGTGGGGATGTAAATGTGGATTTCTTAAAATGTGACAGAAATTGTGAATTATTAACACAGTTACTAATTTCCTATGGACTGAAACCTACTGTAAATACCCCAAAAGAATAACACAATTTAGTAAAACCACTCCTGATCAAATTTTTATAAATATAGATAAATATCACCATTCAATAGAAGTCTATTGTCCGGGTTTTAGTGACCACAATGGACAAATACTGAGTTTTGAAGTACCGTACCCGAAACAATCAATAATAATGATAATCGAATAAAATCAAAGTGCAGGCCATTCACTGAAACAAATGTCACATATTTCAATGACTTATTGAATAAGGAAACATGGTCAGAAATTTATAAACTAGAAAATGTAAATGATAAATTAAATGCATTTAACAGTACCCTAAAACACCATTCTGAAACAGCATTCACCTTATACAAAGAACTATTCAAAATAACAAAACTAGCAATTGTAAACAACAGGGATTAGAAATTCATTTCAAAGAAAGAAATTTCTACACAAATTATATAAACAATACCACACAACACCTTAATTCAATTTATACTACAAAAAATACACCAGCATATTAAATAAGGTAATAAGACAAGCAATGAAAATGCATAATGATAATTTTATTTCCCAATCATCTAATAAAAACAGGGTTGTGTGGTCCGTGATAAAGAAAGAAACTGGAAAATCTGCTAAAATACAAAGGAACATTACACTGACCAGCAATAGTAAAGTGATTAATAATCCAGAGGAAATAGCAAACGCTTTTAATGACTATTTTCTGGAAATTCCACAAAGAATATTAAATAAGTCACAGGTAAATACATTAAATTCTAATAATAAAATTAATATATGCAGTGATTCTTTATTTATAAATCATGTCACAAGTGAAGAGGTAAGAATAGTTATAAAAGAGCTAAAAATAAATTCTGTGCTGGCATTGGCGGCATCCCTGATGCAATTTTAAAGAAATGTGCAGAAAATATAATAAATCCACTTACGCACTTAATAAACAGTTCAATTCTCTCAGGAACTTACCCGGATATTTTGAAGTTATCAACAGTATTTCCAGTGCACAAAAACGGTTCAAAAGATGAATTAGATAACTATCGTCCTATTACCTTACCAACTTGTATTGCAAAAATTGTGGGGAAAATCATGTATAAGAGACTGATAAGTTTTATAGAAAAAATGAAATACTATCAAACTCACAACATGGATTCAGAACGAAAAGATCTACACAGACAGCAATTTATGAATGTAGTAATAGTATACTGAAATTAATTGACACTAAGGAACATGTAACTGGCCATTCTAGGATTTGTCGAAAGCATTTGATGTTGTTGACCATAAAATCCTCCTTACAAAACTAAATCAATATGGTATTAGAGGTTTAGCTAATAAATGGATAGAGTCTTACATAACAAGGCGTAAACAAATAGTAATCTTGAGACACACGGATGATGGAACCAAATTACTTAATGAAACATTGTCCAATGAGGGAATTATTAAATTTGGAGTATCCCAGGGATCGGTTTTGGGCCCACTACTCTTTCTTCTATATATCAATGATATAACACAGAACGTTAGTTCTCATAAGGAAATGTTGTTTGCGGACGATACAACACTCGTAATAAAAGGTGAAACTAAGCAAGTCTTACAGCAGTCTGCTGACTCTGTTACAAATCAAATGGTCACAAGATAATCGCCTCATAATAAACTATAAAAAACAGTATCTCTAAATTTCGACACTATACAGAATAGGAATCCTGCGAAGCCCAATATAACATTAAATGGTCATCAAATTGAAAATAAATCAGAAACAAAGTTTTTAAGACTATGGATGCAACATGACTTGAAATGGAATAAACATATTACAATATCTGAATACTAAACTGAACTCGATGTGCTTTGCGTTGCGTATTTTGAAATCTTGCACAAGCATGCACCCATTAAGAAATATTTATTTTGCTTATTTCCATTCACACTTAAGATATGGGGTCATATATTGGGGTATGTCACCAGATGTACTAAGCACGATTAGGATACAAAGAGGGCGATTAGAATTATGGCAAATGTAAACACTAGAGAATCATGCAGACTTCTGTTTAAAGATTTAAACATTCTCCCACTGCTCTGCATTCATATCTTTGAAAGTATTATGTTTTATAAAAATAATTTAATGAATAAAGACGTTTTTCTTAAAACAAACAATGATGTTGATAGGCATAACACAAGACAAAATCAAAACATTCATATTTCACTCACACACACACACACACACACACACACAAGCATGTATCAAAAAGGAACTTTTCACACAGGAGTTAAATTATACAATAAACTACCCCAGTATATAAAATTTGCCCCCAAAATAAAAACCTTTGAAAGAATGTTGAAAGCTTATCTGCAGTGTCATTGTTTTTACTCTGTAGTTGAATATCTTAGTGTATAGAAACGATGAAATCTATATTTTACTTTTCTATTTTAATTGTAATACCTGGCTGTAAGTTGTTGTATTTATAGAATTAAGTTTTCATATTGTGATAATAGAGTAAGGTGTAATAGTTGTCCAATAAGATTGTATCTCTTAAGATCTGTTATTATAATAAGTTATAAATAGTTATTGTATTAGTAATATATACCTTGAAGTTCTTTTATTTCATAGATGTAATTACTGATTTTAGGAACTGAAATAGGACTACCCGTCTTATTCTTTCCACTTACAAAACATAATTTATTCTTTAACTTTTAATACAGTACACCATCATGCTTCTGTTCGAGCCATTTTCATAACTGATGCCCACAGGGATTTGGCAAAATGCCCTGTCTATTTACAAATAATATATGCATAGGATATTTGAATTCACTTCACTGTTCTGTTGACATTTTGAGTCCAAGTCCAACATACTCCCACCTTTTGATTAACAATGTTGAATCAAAACCACTAAAATAGTAAACAATTTCACAATAAAGAGTGATAAGAAAAAGGAAAGACACTGTACACAATTAAATCACTGAAGAAAGCGTGATGGAATGTTTACTCTTCTACCGGACCTTGTAACGTACACTTTCTCATCTCTCAAGGTAACGGCAGGCTCAGGCTCATCCATCGGTACACTAGTTGTCTTGGAGAAAATCTCCAAAGGATAGATGCGTTGAACTGGTCGGATCAACATACCAGTAGCAGTTTTCACCTTCACCACTCGTATTTTGTTGTCCTTCCCTGGGTATACAGCTGCGACTCTCCCCATCGGCCAGTCTATCTTCTTTCTGTCATCACCACCAATAAGCACGACTTCACCTACTTGAATGTCTCGCGTCATCTTCTTCAGCTCGTTCCTTCTTTGGATGAGCTGACCAAGATATTCCACTCTGAACCTCTTTCTCAGGTCTTCCTTTAGTCGTTTTTGGTACCTATACCTCTTTGACAGATTAACACTATCGACGTGATCAAGATCTGGTACTCCCACCCTTGGAATGTCTTGTATAGACATTGCAGGCGTCAAAGGCATCAAGTCATTCTGATCTTCAGACAGATTAGTTAGTGGTCGTGATTTAACAACAGCTTCACAGTCAATCAAAATGGTCAACATTTCATCATATTCCACACATGCACGCCCAAGCACACGTCGCACCAACTTCTTAAGTGTTTGAATCAATCGCTCCCACCACCCACCCCACCAAGCTGCTGTTGGTGGATTGAATCTCCATTCAATTCTTGAAATGGCAGTTTCCTTTACTATCTTATCCCAGTCAAGTGCTTTGAGTGAGTTCTCCGTTCCATGAAAATTTGTCCCGTTGTCACCATAGACGATATGTGGTCTACCCCGTCTGGAAATAAATCTTCTCAGTGCCAAAATGAAGCTGGATACCGAAAGAAAAGTAACCAGTTCAAAATGAACCGCTCTGAAGACTGCACAGGTGAAGATCACTATCCAAGACTTGGTACTATTCTTCAAGTGCAATGGACCCGTTAGATCGATTCCTACTACTTCAAATGCACTGGCTTCTCTCACCCGATTTTCAGGAAGTTCCACAGGTACTGATTCAATACGTTTTGCTTCAAACCGTTTACATCTCACACATTTGGAAAGAATGCTGCGCAGAGTCTTCCGCCCTTTGACAATCCAGAATCGTTCTCTTATGATAGATAGCAGAATTTGCACTCCTGCATGAGAGGCTTTCATATGTTCTTCCATAACCAACAGATGTGTTACTTTATGATCTGATGGCAACAGAATGGGGAATCTGAAATCTGCATCATCTTTTCTTCTCTCAATCTTTGTCTTGATTCTCAGCAGTCCGTCCTCATCTTCTAAAGTACACAAGGATTTGAAGTCCATCTTCTCTTTCTTCATAAACATGTAATTTTGTACAAACTTCAAAAGGCATCTTTCAGCATTCTTTACTTCGTAGGTGTACAGTTCAGAATCGAGATGCTTATTCTTTTTAACCCGAACATTATGAATGAACCGTAGCATCCAGGCCGTCATTCGTACAATCTTCGTATAAGACGAGAAATACTTCAAATACCATGCCTCCTCTTGTGCAGCAACAGTTAACGATATCGCATCTCTCTTCCTTTCCTGATCTATGTCGTCCTCCTTTGCCATTGATTCAGACTTTGGCCAGTTCTCTTCGGAGAGCTTAAGCCAGCTCGGTCCCTCCCACCATCGGGATTCTAACAGTTTTTTCGCACTACAGCCTCTTGATGGTAGATCAGCAGGGTTTTCATGGCCAGGAATGTGCCTCCAGTATTGAACATTGGAACTACTACAAATTTCCTTCACCCTATTTCTAACAAATGTTCCCCACTGTCTATCTTGGGTAATCCAGTGTAATGCGGTGGCAGAGTCAGTCCAGTAATATTCCTTTAAGTCCTTCGCATCAAGACCTTTCCTCACATGTGTAGCTAAACGAGTCCCAATACAACAAGCGAGCAGTTCTAACCTTGGAATTGTGATCTTTTTCAAAGGTGCAATCCTAGATTTAGCTTGCAATAACTGAACCGACACTCTACTGCTGTCTTCACATCTCAAGAACACCACGGCTGCATAGGATGACTTTGATGCGTCGCAAAAACGTGTAGAGCACACGAGTCTGTATCCTTCATTGAAGTCCATCTTGGGATTCTTACATCCGATAAAATTGGAATGTCCTCAACCCATCTCATAAATTTGTGGGACATCTCTTCTGGAAGTTCAGCGTCCCAGCCTAATTAGCTTTTCCAGCTTTCTTGGAGAAGTATTTTAGGGCAAAGAGTAACAGGAGAGGTGAAGCCTATTGGATCGAAGACTCTCTGCGCTGTGGATAAGATATTTCTTCTTGTAATTGCTCTTTGAGGGTAGCTTATCCCACTGACATCGCAGTACAACTTATCTTCTACCTTATCCCACAGTAGTCCAAGAATTGGTGACGGTTTGGCAGTACCTTCGGTGCATAAGGCTGTATGCTCCCAACCTCTCTGGTCAAACTTCCCTTCAGCCGTTATCTCAGTAGCTTGTCCAACAAATGTATGCAGCTCCTCTTCTGAATTAACAGACGTGACACAGTTGTCAACATAAAACGAGTCCTTCAGTGTTTCAGCCACTCCTTTTAAAGGCGGTTCATACTGACTCAAGTGATGCTGGATAACTGCTCCCAGGAGGAATGGGCTGCAGTTTACTCCAAAAACAACTCTACGATGTCTCAATATTTTTACCTTCTTCTCTTTGACATTTTTCCACCAGAGAAATCGCAGACAGTCACGGTCTTGTTCGTCCACAGAGATTTGTAGGAAGGCCTGCTTGATATCGGAAATGACACCAATTTTCCCTTGTCGAAACTTGAGCAAAATCTTGGGGATTAAATCCAGCAAGTTCGGTCCTTTTTCCAAACAGTCATTTAAAGAGCAGCCCCCTTTCTGCTTGCAGGACGCATCAAAGACTGGCCTCACACTCGTCGTTGAATTGTCTTTGAAGCCTCCCCGATGCGGAAGATAGTGCCCACGTTTCTGTTGCTCGTCATCTTGAACCACTTCTACCACGCCCTCATTCAACCAGTTTTTCAATACTGCATCATGGTCATCAAACTTCTCTGCCACTTCAAGTTTCGTGGTTGTAACTATTAACTTCTTCTCAGCTACCACTCTGTTATCAGGTAGCTCTTCCCGACCATCCAACCAGGGAAAACTAACCTCATACCTTCCCTCAGCATCCCTCTTCACAGTTCTCTTGAAGTGATCTCGCACAGCTGTTCCGATTTCCTCATTTGTTTGGCTTTCACAGGGATCCAAAATTCCAAGGGCATCCAACTTCCATAGGTCCAGCAGGTGACTAGTGTGAGTCAAAAGGGTAGTTATCATGGCAGCATGGGTATTTGTGCCAGACTTGTCCATCACTTTACCCATTACGACCCAGCCTAGTTTAGTCTGCACAGCAGTGAGTCTACACTCTAATTCTTTTACAGTTCCAGTGTACAGCTTCCCTAGTGCATCCGATCCTATCAGGATTTCAATTGGTGGCTGTCCAGCTCCGACATCTGTGAGGTGAATCCCCTTCCTCCTCAATTCTCCCATGCAAGTACTTAAATATGGCCGTGAGATTGACCCACATATTATTGGTTCGTCTAAAACTTGAATTATGCAGGAATAGTTATCTACCAAACTCTTCAAGAGAACATCATAACATTGGTGCTCCATTTTCTTGGATGAACCCCCTCCAAATAAGGCATGCATCACGACTTCTGATTTGACTGGTTGATAACCCATTTCCCGCGCAGTACTTTTCAATATGTATGACCGCTGTGAACCGGTATCGATGAGTGCTCTTACGGTCCGTCTCCTCCCATAGGCCTCAAGATTCACTAGCAGGCTTTGAAGAACTACATCCAAGGAGCACTGACTTGGAAGCGAGGTGTTCTGGTTTTGTTCTGTCTTTTCCTCACATTTTTGGTCCTTTTGCTTGACTTCCAGCTGTGGACACATGATGGTGCAATGCTTCTTAGAACAGACAATGCAGCTCACTTTACCTTTACAATCTTTAGCACGATGTCCTGGCTTCAGACAGACGAAACATCCCTTGTTTCTCTTTAACATGTCCTGCTTCTCACTGAAAGACAGCCTCTGTGCTTGAAAACACTCCTTACTCTCGTGTGGTTTTCCGCAGAACGCACACGTCAATTTATACTTCTTCTGCTCACCGCAGAACAAGTCTGTTGCAGTAGGTACAATTTTATCAGGTTGCTGCTTTTTCTTATATCTTTGTGGACTAACCTCACTCAGTCTGAAGCCCGCTTTCGCCAAAGAAATTCTTTCTTCGCCTTCAACTTCCTTCCTGAGGAATAGCATTAAGTGCTTCAACCGGTCTCCATAGATTTTGCTTCCGCCCTCTTCATTATCAATTGTCATTGGACTTCTCAGCCACACCCTAAGAATATCTTCAGGGATGCAGGACTCCACGAGCGGAAAGAGCATGGCAGCATATTTGTCTGAAGTCATACCAATTGACTCTAAAGCACGCAGGTGCGATTCTAGGTTATGATAGAGGCGAGCTGTGTCACATTTTCCTCTGTCTTCAGTGGCATTCTTTATCACTAGTGTCAGGAGTTCTCTTACATAATATTCGATAAGCAACTCTTCTTTTCCAAATCTATTCTTCAGGCTCTCTATAGCCTTATTATAGTTCTCCGCAGTGGAAGGGAAGCTATCAACAATCTCCCGAGCTCTTGAGCCTTCTGTGGTAGCCTGAATCAGGTACTGGAATTTGTCCTCATTTTCCAAATCCCCGTCCTCGTGAATTCGCCCAAATTGGCTCCAAAAGCAAAGATAGTCTTTTATATCCCCACTGAACTTCTTTAATTCAATTTTGGGTAACTTAAGTTTTCGTCTGCTGGAGTTTGGGAAAGAAATGACTGCCCATTATTTGTGATTTGGACACCGGTATGTTGCCTCACAATAAATTGTTCTACTTTCACACGTGCACAATCCATGTCCTCATTGAACTTGTCTACACTCTCGTATTCTCGTTCAAATTCACCTTCAGATTGATCACTGTCTTCTAACATTAATGCTGCCACCTGTTCATTGAGGTTATGAAAGTCGGTAGTTAACCGTTCCAGAGTTGTTAATTTGCTTCTTACAATTTCTTCTTTACAATTTTCTTCATCATTTAATAATTGCAACAGGTCATCATAATTCTTAGTGAACCTCGTTCTCACAGGGTTTCGCCTCTTTACAAGCACTTCCATTATGAATTTATGAATATAACCAGATCGAGACTTACCAATATCTGCGTTATTAATCACGTCGGGGTCACCACTATTTTAGGAACTGAAATAGGACTACCCGTCTAAATCTTTCCACTTACAAAACATAATTTATTCTGTAACTTTTAATACAGTACACCATCATGCTTCTGCTCGAGCCATTTTCATAACTGATGCCCACAGGGATTTGGCAAAATGCCCTGTCTATTTACAAAGAATAAATACATAGGATATTTGAATTCACTTCACTGTTCTGTTGACATTTTGAGTCAAAGTCCAACAACTGACGTGTCCTATATCAAAAGTGTATTGTATACATGTAATTGATCAAATGGATAAATAAAAATCTAATCAAATCTAATAAGTCATACACAGCTAAGAAAAATGTATATCAACATATGCGGAATGTTCAAGGTGTACAGCCAAATCCAGGGACGGCAATCAGGTGTCCTGAAGAAAATTGCAGCTTTACATGTAATTTTTTGCGCGCATTACGTTCACATGTTGAAGATGCTCACCAGATGTTGGTAGAGAAGGAGATGCTATCTTTCAAATCCTGGGAAGGTAAGTGTAATGTGGAATACCTAAATTATAATGAATATTTAAGATTTCTTCATATTCCGATTGTTATTCTGTGGGCCGATAACCTCGATGTTAGGCCCCTTAAAACAACAACAATCGTCATGTTCTTCTGTACTGGGCTATTACCAGATTATAAATATCAGTGACATTTTATTTTTTAATTTTCATATGGCTTTATATTCCAGATTTTGTCAAATGGAAATATGCTAAAGAGTTGAAATCATTCAGCAGTTATGTTAGATTTAATGGTGCCAAACGCAAAGACAATGGGCAGTCAAAATATTACTTTGCATGCCACAGATCAGGAATATTTACAGCTACAGGAAACACTGCAAAACTTCACAAATCTCAAGGTTCATGTAAAATGGGAAGTCAGTGTACAGCAGGCATCTAAGTGGAGGAAACTTAAAATGGAATACATATAGTATTCTATAAGACACATCTAGGACACAAGAATAGTATTGGCTACTTGAACATTAGCATTAGTGATCGGGAAGAAATTGATGGTAAGTAAATAGTTTTACGGATTTTGATTTTGTATCCTTGGGGTTTGTTATTGAATGCACCTATTTATCATTTATCTTTGTCTTGTAAAACATCTCTCGGTAGTGTATTTATTCGACTTAACCCTTTATAGGACAAAAGACTGGGGGTATAAAATATTTGTTTTTTCTTGCACATTTGTAATTGGGGGTGATAGATGAGTAGGAATATGCAAAAATTTTATAGGCGTGGATTCTATTTCATGAAGTATGGGGTGGGGAATTATTATCCCACTGCCCACACCTGACAGTATGTTTTCTTAAATGAGCAATGGGATAATAATCTCCCACCTCCAAATTATGATGATACTGTGTATATCACTCAATAATGAGGTTTATTTAACAGGATATAGCAGATTTTCCCAAACTGGGCGAATTCACCCAGTAGTGGGCGATTTTAGTACGCCAGTGGGCAAAACTGACAAAATGTGAATTCGATGGGCGATTTGAAAAAATTGGTGGGCAAATAATTCAGTTTTTTATATATACAATACTAGCAGTAGTGCCCGGCTTCGCCCGGTCGATTTATTTGTTTTATGGATGATAATGAATACTACTACTGAACTGGCACATGATAATTAAACTACCAGAAAATATATATTCTTTCAATATAACTTTTTGTGGTGGTGGTGGTGGTGGTTGTAGTGGGGGTGATAAGCAGTACAGTATAATGGACGTAACATGTAGGGTTTCCGCGTTCTTCTGTATCCGGGTCCGGAGCTGCATCTGATATGCCTGCTGAAGATGGCTATCTCCATATCGGGACTCCATATGGGCGATCAGGGAAGCGTAGTCCTGGGATCCAGTCGGGATGGCCTGAAGGACGTTAAGGGCGTCACCTCTTAGCGCTACAATGAGAGCTGTAGCCTTTTCTGTGTTGTTCCAGTTATTTATGGAACAGGCCGCCTCGAACTGTCGTAAGTAGGTGCTCCACGGGACCTTTCCGTCGAAGGTTGGGGGCGTCACTCTGCTATGTCCCGTTCCTGATATTCCCGGTGTAACGGTGGGCGGGCGTTGGCGCAGCTCGGCAACTTCCTCTCGTAGAGCGTTGAATTTCTCTTCCACCCCCATCAGTGGGCGTTGGCGCAGCTCGGCAACTTCCACTTGTAAGGCGTTGAATTTCTCCTCCACCCCCATCAGCGGTCGTTGGCACAGCTCGGCAACTTCCACTTGCAAGGCGTTGAACTTCTCCTCCACCCCCATCAGCGGGCGTTGACGCAGCTCGGCAACTTCTACTTGTAAGGCGTCGAACTTCTTTTCCACTGCTGCGACTTCCTCACGTAGGCCCTGTTCTAATTTCCTTTGGCTCTCCTCTAATTTCGTCAGCAGACACTCTTCCAGATTTTTCTGGCCATCCAGAAATTTGGCGGTTAGGTCCTCTGCTAACTTATTCTGGCCGTCCTTCAGGTCCTCTGCTAAACTTTTCTGGCTGTCTTCCATCTTCTTCTGGCCGTCTTCTAATTTGGCAGTTAGGTCCTTGGTTAAATTCTTCTGGCCGTCTTCTATGCCATTTGACTTTTCTAGCAATGCTGCCAATTGCGCCTCCATTTTAGTTGTTTGCCTTGTAAATGGCATGCACTCACAGGAAAATTAGAGAAAATGACCTGCTCGGGTTTTGAAACCAGGACCGTCAGGTGTTGTGCTTGAGTTCGTAATCCGGCTTCTGACACCAGTTGTTGCGTGCCACCCCCTTAGTGGCACTTTTGTTAACTGGATTACGGTGGGGTACAAAGCACAACACCAATTACTGCTTAAAGAAATAATTAACTTTATTGTGGCCAGAAAATTACACGAATCAGCAAATACAAGCAATTAGGAGCCTTACTCCAGTTTCGTCAAGTCTCTTCCTTGAGCGCTCTTGGCCCTTCCACTTGTCAACAAACCACAGAAGTTAATCCTGCCGCTAATGAGCCTAGTGGCCTTGACAGAACTACATGCAACTTCTTTCTAATGTGCGCCTACTACAGTACTTACGGGCACTTGCTGCGCGCTGTTCACCAGCTGGGAGAAACAATGTCACTTAATTTCGACACCACAATATCTGACACTCAGTGAAAGCACACTTACTCAGAACACGGCAGTCCCCTGTATGTTCCTCACTTCGCCGCTACACTAGGGGTTTCGCAAGTCACCACACTTCTGTCGCTCAGAATAAACGCTCACACTAGCTCGTAAAACACAACAACAACAACTGCTTCACGGGTCACTCTTATATAGCAGGCCGGTGACTCAATAAATGGTTCTAGATCCATCCAGGGTCCACGGCTTCTCGAGGCTTCCATCGCTGGTCCAGTCACGAATCTTCTGGACTATCTCTTGGTCTTAGTAGCCCTGTTGCATAAGGCACACGCAATACAGGAGGCATGCCACAGCCCAGCCCCTGGGGCAGTTGTGACTCAAGCGGCGAGCGATGACACAAACTCACAGCCGTAACAATAATAATGAATAGGGAAACGGCTATTTACTAACTACAGCACTGACACATGTAATTTACAAACAAATTTCCAAAAATGATTAGAAAGAGGAGTAAGTGAAATAAAAGACACTGCGTAGTGCCTATATCTCACTGTCTGTTAGAAATTTAGAGACCAATAGTGTCGTCTCTTGTCGCATAGCGCTGTAGGAACATAACCAGAACACTTTGGAAAACTTCGGCTGTCCCGAGCTTCTGAGGTAACAATAGTAGACTATCATTTATCGCCACATATTGCTCAACGATAAGTTTCGGAATAAATTAAGGTAAATTTGAAAGCACCAACTCTTATTGCAACTGATAACCTCAATGTATTGCACCAACACCATTGCACTTATACAGAGACATAATATGTTCATGATGATATCTGTTTTAAGGGGCCTACGAAATCTTTTTGCACTAAATACTCCCCGTGACTGCAATTTATAAGCAGCGCAAGATTTAACTATTTTTGCAATTCTGCACCAGAACACTGGTAGAGGCGACGTGATGCAGCCCGAATTGCCAGTCAACAATAGACTTAGTAAAATACTCTTACAGTTACACTACTACGGACATGAATGGTTCTAGGGCCTTAATACATGGTTTTCAAGTCCAGTTTGTTTGTTATTCTAAATGTAGGGAATAGAGAGCGTTGTTGAAAATATCAAGTGGACAGTGTTACCAGCAAGGTTTCAAAGTGTATGTAAAATTTGGTGCAATTAAGAGGAACGGTGTGGATTTGTGATAAACGGCCTAAATGCAGGGAATAGAGTGGTCTGTCCGATATTTAAAGTGAACAGTGTCACCCACAGGGATCCAAAGGGTAAGTGTAAAAAATGAGGTTCAGATCGGTGAAACGGTGGAGATTTGTGCCAAAGGACCTAAATGCAGGGAATGGAGTGGTCTGTCTGAAATTTCAAGCAGACAGTGTCACTCGTCGGGTTTCAAAGGGTAAGTATACATATTTTGGTTCAGATAGGTGAAACAGTGAAGATTTGTGTCAAAGTGACTAAAACAGGAAATGGAGTGGTCTGTCCGAAATTTCATGCAGACAGTGTTACTTGCAGGGTTCCAAAGGGTGAGTAGGCTATACACATTTTGGTTCAGTTCGGTGAAACGATGTAGATTTTTGACAAAGGGCCTAAATGCAGGGAATGGAGTGTTCTGTCCGAAATTTCCAAAGGGTAAGTATAAAAACTTTGGTTCATTTTGGTGAAACGGTGTAGATTTGTGCCAAAGGGCATAAATGCATGGAATGGAGTGGTCTGTCCGAAATTTCAAGTAAACAGTGTTACTCGCAGGGTTCCATAGGTTAAGTATACATATTTTGGTTCAGATAGGTGAAACAGTGTAGATTTGTGTCAAAGGGCCTAAATGCAGGGAATGGAGTAGTCTGTCCGAAATTTCATGCTGACAGTGTTACTCGCAGGATTCCAAAGGGTAAGTATACACATTTTGGTTCAGATCGGTGAAAAGGTATAGATTTGTGCCAAAGGGCCTAAATGCAGGGAATGGACTGGTCTGTCATAAATTTCATGCAGACAGTGTTACTCGCAGGGTTCCAAAGGGTAAGTATACAAATTTTGGTTCGGATCGGTGAAATGGTGTAGATTTGTGCCAACGGGCCTAAATGCAGGGAATGGAGTGGTCTGTCCGAAATTTAACATAGCCTAAGCTATTCCCATTGAATCCGGCTATCATACACAAAAATAATTTTTCGAATCCGACTGGTAGTTCCAGAGATTAGCACGTTTAAACACACAAACACACACATTCTTCAGCTTTATTATATTAGTATAGATTTACACATGCTAGTGCAACAATCACAATAACGCAGGTTATCACATAAATTCTACACACACACACACCCATGTACACGGGGCAACATGACCACGATGTCTAAGCCCCGCAAATGAAATATTAACTGTGCATACGATAGCATAGAGAATACTACAGTCCAATACAATCCTTGATTGTCAATCGGTCAGTTTTCCCATGTGTCCTTGAGCAAATTTTACCGGACTATCATGATACAGAGTAAATCGTTGCCTAGTGATAACCTGTCCATCAATGGTGCCGCGTTGACTATCATGATACAGCGTTAGTCGTTGTCGCCTAGCGACAATATGTCCGTCAAGTTATTATGTCCGTTAAGATATTATGTCCGTCAAGTTATTAGATCGGTGAAACGGTGTAGACTTGTACAAAAGGGCCTAAATACGGGGAATGGAGTGGTCTGTCCGAAATTTAACATAGCCTAAACTATTCCTTTTGAATCAGGCTATCATATACCAAAATAATTTTTTGAATCCGACAGGTAGTTCCAGGATTAGCGCATTTAAAAACATAAACACACAAACACACAAACTCTTCAGCTTTATTATATTAGTATAGATGGCCGAGAAGGTTTTGCCTATAACAAGGAATAAAATAAAAATGCAAACAAGTAATTTAATTATTTCAAATTATGTTTCCTTTTTATTCTATTTACAACTACAGTAGTAGTTACATTAATTACATTAATTAGACATAGGTATTCATGTTGTTTAATTAATTAGATACAAAAATTCATGTAGTTTTAATTTTAATTTTTTCTTTAATTCATATCATTGATTGTTATTCCTTTTTAAACCTATTATTTCCAATTTTTTAAAGTACATAATTATACCTAAATAAACATGATGTACCTATTAAGAGATAAATGTCCGTAAAATCCTCATTTCTCAACTTATATGTAGGTATTTGAATATATGAGTGAGTCATTTTCAGATTTGTGTGTTTTTTAAAATGAGGTGGCGAAGAAAAAGAAAAGAAATATCTCGAAAGTGGGCGATGGTCAGAAAAAGTTTGGGAAACCCTGGGATATATTATATACAAAACACCCATCACGCTCTATAATTTAAAAAAATCTAGCTCCCATGCAACACAAGGTCAGTGACCTATAACATCTTTGCCGAAAACTGCGCAAAAAATATAAATGTGATTTTGGAATGTTAAAAGTTAGTATATTTGAATATAATTCAATAATTTCAAAATAGTATTTACTAAAAACACAAAAAATTAATTATAAAAACCTTCTATTCTATGGCAAACACCCTGAACAGGATAATTATTTCCTTTTTAGCTGAAATATATTTACTCAAGTGTGCAATACCATTATTAACATTATATTTCAATTATATACCAGCGTTTACAAATCTCTTATCTTCAATAAAGACACCTTCTTCTGTAAAACAATGCATTGCATTCACTCAACACAAACGAACTGGCGAGCACGTGCACTGTGGAGACCACTGGGATATATGCTTCCCACCTTTGGTTTCTGATGACAGTATACATACAATTAATGGGTTTTCAATATTTCTCAGCAGCTAGCTTGTGGATGCATTTGGAACTGCTTGAAATGAAAGGGGTGGGAAGATTCTCTCCCTTAATACCGTTCTATAAATACATGGTGGGAAGATATTATCCCAAGGACCTAAAGTTAGGGGGCAGATGATCTCGTAGTTCTGCCCCTTAAAACAACAATAACTAACTACTTATATTCCATACTAACACTGAGCATTTAAAAAGTTTTGTTCCCTGGATCCCCTGAACCTCCACAGGGATCGAAAAGGACGGCAAATTACATCTTTCGGTCGGAAGTTACTTATGTAATCTCCGCACAGTGTATTTTCTTATTATTTCATTGTTTGATAATTTATCTGATTTGGCGATTGGCTGCAATAAATGTTTGTTATTTATGTAAAAATGTAGACTTTCACGACCGGCGTTGAAATAGGAATCTCTGTTTCGCGGGCTTATAGGTCGTGTTCCAAGGACGACAAAATGTCCTTGGAACACGACCTATAAGCCCGCGAAACAGAGATTCCTATTTTGTTATTTATCTTTGTAGTGAAGTGGCTGAACTGCTGTTTTTAATTTCTATTAATGCAGCCAATGGCCATGTACTTTCCTTTTCAGGGGGTCAGGGAAGGGATATTGGAAGGAAATCGGCCATGGACCTATTGAAAGGAACCGTCCCGGCATTTGCCCGGTGGTGAAAATGGGAAACCATGTTCAGGACGGCCGAGGTGGGATTCGAACCCACGCTCTCCCGATGCCAGTGATGCACTAAGTGGCGCGTTAGCGCTCTCGGCCACCGCAGCCGGTCAGCTGGCTGGACTGCTCTTGTATGCGCATGCAGTGCTAAAAATATTATTAATTCTGAATGAGACCAGGACGTGGCTTTTGCATACGGTACCTTGTTTCCTTTGGGGCAGAAGACCTTGAAGTTCCGCTCCTTAAATCTATAACTAACTATACTAACTGTTTCCTTGTTTCATCTTCTGGGGGATCGTACTTACCGGTATTCAAATAGAGTAGTAATAGTAGAAAGTTAAATGAACACCATATATCATGATTGAAGGCATTGATATTAACGTTCGAGATGGAACGCCTATGGTACTGTAGTTCTTCTCCTTGTTATGGTTTGGGCATAGACGAGCTCGTTACCCAGTCACTAACATTGTATAGACCAAACAATGTGGGGAGTTGGCTATTCATATAACGAAGAACATATACTAAATACAGAAGGGAACTGACACACCAAAATCAACAGGGACACATTGAGGATCAAATCTTCACGCTGAAGGGACGCACTTAGCGACTTACTACATAGACAAGAAAACAAGACCGCGTCGCACATAGGGGTGGTAGGATATTAAAAAGTCAGTTGACACTCATGAAAATATTGTAATAAGGAGGATAGGACCGGGAATGTAGGAGAATGAAGAACAGATATATTTAATGGACACTGAAAACCTAAAGTACGTAGTGATTGTAGGAGAATACAGCATTGATTTTCATAAAGCGAGCACTGAAACACGAGATGGTTAATTGTACCGACTTCCGTTCGACAAAAACAAAGATCTGAAGGACGGAGATTACAACGAGCCATGTAGGCAGTCGTAAGTGCATGATTAAAAGGTAACCGAATGATGGTGATAACGTGACGTCACATGTATGTACCGTTAATAAACCATGGGAGGCGGGAATCGTAGATTGAAGGGTATAATAAAACTTAGCTTTCTCTCGGGTATACTCGTGCCATCTCGTTAACCAAACCTCATGAAGATGTTATTTAAAGATGGGTATAAAATCGGTGAATGGAGTAGCGACATTCGTCAATGGACCAAGACCTATCGCAGTATCCTTAGAGGCCTTATCCACACATTCGCTTCCAGAGATATGAGAATGACCAGGGATCCAAGAATAGACAACCTGATAACCCATTTCAGATAAATCATATGTTAAATTGACAATGTTTAAAATAAACCAATTGTCTGTATGTGAAATATTACGTAACATATGTAATACACTTTGTGAATCAGAGAGAATGAGAGACCGAGAAATACCATACCGTTTTATATGTATGAGGGCTTGACGGAGAGCAAAAGCTTCAGCGGAAAAAATTGACAAGGTATTTGGCAACTTAGAGGAGGATAGATGATTCATGGAGGGGATATAAAAGGCCGCCCCTACACCAGGCGAGGATGACGACTTGGACCCATCAGTGTAGTTATAAAGTTTTAATCACGCATTATATTTGAGATCATTGAAATAACACTGCCGCTAATGATTTCTACTATGTACTGGGCAGCACGTTTAAATCTAAAGTGTAATTATGTTACTCAAGGAACCTACTCTGGTTTGAAGTAAGTTTTTTTAAATTAATGTTTATTTCTGTACTTTTTGTTTTGTAGTATAAATTAATTTTGTTGATTTTTTTAATGTATAAATATGTGGCTATCTTCAATTGGGCACTGCCAATTATCTACTCCTCCAACATCCAAATCCATGAATTACCACAGTCATATATGTTGCATGTTAAAGTTGGCTTTATTTTTTTTGCAGGGAGGATTGCTGAAGGAGTATCTCTCCAGCGAATTCTAGATGACATTCGCAATGATGTGAATGGTGAAATAAGTAGGCTACATTTGGTCACTCACCATGACCTTCATGATGTAAAAGAGAGATTTTCATCTTTTTGAGAGAAAGAACACGCTAATGATAGCATTAGTGTTGAATTGTGGGTTGAGAAAATGAAAAACTCGGTTTTATTTTTCAAGCCACTAGGAATGACTGACCAGAGTGACAAATTAGCTGAAAGTGAGTTCATGTTGGTTTTCATGTCTCACACTCAGAGTGAACTCTTGGCAAAATTTGGTCACAAAAATGTATGTTTGGATCAACCCATGGCACTAATGAGTACAGGTTTCATTTAACCACATTACTTGTAATAGATGAGTTTGAGTTTGGAGCAGGTTTGCCTGTTGCATTCTGCATAAATCCAAGAGAATGCACAAACACAATGGAAATTTTTGTTCAAGCTATCAAAACAAAATACAAAGTGCTCATACCAGAGAACTTAATGTCCAATGATTCGAGCATATTTATAAATGCATGGACTGCTGTAATGGGAAAACCCAAAAATCGCATTCTGTGCAGCTGGCACGTAGACAAAAACTGGCGGGGTAATCTACGTAAGGTACAAGGTGGTAGGGAAAAACAAGGCTTTACGTGTTGTACTTGAGGAACCAGACCCTGAGAAATTTGCAGAACTTCTCAAGCTCCATATCGTCCAATTGAATACAGATGAGCACACTAAGGAATTTGCATCCTATTTTGCGGACTATTACGCTTCAAGACCTCAAGTTTGGGCATACTGTTACAGAGCAAAAGCAGGTATCAATACCAACATCCATTTGGAGGCAATGCACCGTGTGCTCAAGTACTGTTACCTTGAGGGAAAAAAGAACCAAAGACTCAATCGACTTCTAGGGGTTCTAATGAAACTGGTGAGGGATAAGTGTTTCGAACGCCTTGTCAAAATGTGAAAGGGAAAGCTAACCCACAGGCTTTCTCTAATACATGCAAGACATGTAGCAGCATGTAAAATTCCTGGGAGCGATATTAACTGTGTTGTAGAAAAAGTTTACTCCGTGAAGTCACAGGCAAATTATGGCATTGAGTATACTGTGCAGCATACAGGAAATGAATGTACAGAAAATTGCAAGCTCATAAATGTAAACAGTGCATTTAAAAGTACTATAGCTTAAATGATAAAAACTGACATTGTGAATATCCATATCCTGCATTATTAACTTACATGTTGTAATTATCTCACTTTAAAGTTACTATGTATGATGATAACGGTCATTGTGCATATCAATATACTGGTGTAAATACCAGGGCTAGATAACTTAACCGTAACCATAACGTAACGTAATTGGGGAATGTACCGGAAAACTCCATGAGTGCATTTAGGTAAATGCGTTATAGAAGGAATTACTTCGTTTCGACAAGAATACCGTATTTATCATATACTATCACAATAACGTTAAATTCAGTAACCGAATTGAAGAACGCTATTATTCCGGTCCCTACCAATAACGTTATTGGGAGGGTGGCTCACATAGTGAATAACTGAATAACGTCATTGGCATCATTTCGTAATTAGTTCAACCTGATGTCGAAGAACGAAATTGAACGAACTGCTGACAATAACGTTATTCGAAAGGCGGGTAAAGGAAGTTCCTCATAAAAACGTTATTCGCCGGTTTTCGTTATTTGTCTTACCCAATCTTTAAGGAACAAAATTGTGAGAGCTACCGACGATAACGTTGTTAAAAAGACTGCTAAAATTGAGTTTTACAAATTAATGTTATTCCCATTTCTTGTTTATTATTAATCAAATCCAATCTTTATGACAAGGAATTGTATATATTATTAACGTTATTAAGGAAACAGCTCGAACAGAGGGCCATAACGTTATTGTTACTAAATGTGATCTAGAAAGAGCGACGTTGTGTGGGATTAGTCACATTATACAAAGAAGGGTCATATGAAATATTTTAGCACATTGCAATAATGAAGTAGGTGCCTTTTCCCATGTGGTACTAATTATATTTTTGTGAACCAAAATTACCCTTGTTGAGAAGAGAAACGAACCACGGAGTCCCAATAGCTTCTACAGAAATTTCATCATAAACGTATCAATATAAACTCTAGAAAACATAGGAATGAAATTTGTAACAAATAGAAACGTCCTAAGTCTACCAGAAACGTTTCTATCGATTTGTCTCGAATTTAAATCGGTAAGTTCCACTTCAAGTTGTCTGTGTACCACGCAGTCCACCTGGTGGCGCAGTAACAAGCATTCTTGGCTATTACCCCCGAGGTCCAGTCTCCCACTTATACCCTACTAACATAAGGCCACGGCCACCTCCTTCCCAAACCTAACTTTAATAAAAGATACCACAATAACACAGGCTAACAGAAATATTCATTATTTATTTATTTCTTCACACACCCTAGTGCACGGAGTTAAATGACAACAACGCCCACGACGCTACAATGAAAACAAAAACAACATGTCTACCATGTAGCACCATACCATTCTTCCATCAATATTTCTATGTTCGGTGTCTCCTATTGCTGCTCATTGACATAGTAAATTTCGTGTGGCCTTCTGGAAGGTCCAGTTCGTCTAATTGACACCCGTGGATGAATTGATAAGACACCAACCTTACGTGCCTCGGTACTGTGCTGATCAGTACCCTCTCCTTATGGACATACCGCTGTGTTGTACCGCAATCATTGATCATCAGAGTACAGATGGTAGATATGGTAACGTTAAAGCTTGTATACAGGCACAATTCCGGTATAGGCATAAATAACGTTATTCGTACCAGCATTCCGTGTTCCGATTGGCTGAGCTGCAAGAAATCAAAGATGGAGGAAAGTTGTGGATTGAGAGTAATATTTGCAGTTCATTGGCATTATTAATGCAAATCAGTCATTAAAATGCGTTATGTTGAATACATGAAGAGGCACTGACTGATTGAAGGCATTCATGTCAGTATTTACGATTTAACTGAAATCATACGACATTTAGCTATATCCTTGAAGTTACGTAACTATGAGCTTAGACAGTAAGTGAAAAGTGTACGAGTGCTAAAGCTGTAACTTGGTATCTAATGGGTCTCTGGTTCGAGTCCCTTTAAGGCCAAAATTTTTATTCTTTTTGAATTATTTTGTTGTACTTTCCTTGTAAGTTTTCAACTTCGATTTATTTGCATGATCTACGAAGATGATGTTAATAATGGATAATGGTAGGGAAAATTATTCTATTCTATCATTCAAATTTGTACTTGCCCATTCAAAACCATGAATATTTGTACTATTTGTGAAAGTATAATAATATTTTCATAAGTGGTATGAGGACTGGAACGGGGTCTACTCAGCCTCGGGTGGTCCAAATGAGTAGAGGGGGTTCGATTCCCACCTCAGCCATCCTCGAAGTGGCTTTCCGCGGTTTCCCACTTCGTCTTCGGGCAAATTCCGGGATGTTACTGCACACGTATCCACGTGGTCTTACCTGTTGCAATCCGATGGAACTGCTGGATCGTAGAATCTGGAAGCGCCCGGATGAAATGCCCCTAAAATTCTACCAACTAGGATCAACCAGGGATAAGGATACCTCTCTTATAAAGAATGCGATAGGAAGATGCCAGTGTTGATGAAATGAAAACGAAAAATAACTCAAAGTGAGCTACCGAGACTCTAAAAATGACTAAATTAATCTCGAGCGTGGCGCTAGGCATCCTAAAAACTGACCCACTCGTCCTCGTAGCGCATCCTATTTCTAGTATAAATGACCGAGACATCCGAAGTATTTAAAATTGACCAACAGTTTATTAATCTAAAGTCTGTTGCATGGTGGACTATCTCTCCACTAAACAAAATAATTCGCCTCTACTGAAGCGTAGAAATCTCATAATGACATTAGCATCGAAACATAATCAAAAATGCTATCAAAATACAGCATCCTAATCGCATGTTAAGACAGTTTCAAAAATATTTAATCATTATTATAAACACTCGTTACATATTTAAATGATCCTCAAAGTTTATGATATTATTTACATTTATACATTATTGTACACGTTCAAATTCTTCATCAGTAATAAATTCGATTCCATCAATAAGCATTCTATAGTATTAGTTAAAGTCAAATCATGGCATGTTCGACGAATGGTTAAGTTTATCGAACGCATCATCATAGCATAAAAAGTTAACAACATTTTAAATCACATAGTTATTCATGTTATTATTATTATCTCTAAAGCTTTTAGTGTTTATTATTACAGGATTATATCAATATTATTACTCGTCTTTCCAATTAACCTTTCTCCAAAAACAAATGTTATTAATTTGAACAATCCATTCTAGAACAATTATCACAATGCTGTTTTACTTAAATGTTGGATGTATTAACCTCATACTAGCCTTCTAGTATTAATATTCGTGACTATACTGCACTTTCAAAATATACACATAATTGTATTCAGACATAGCTCAATAGCTATTTAATACTGGACAGAAAAATGATATAGATCATCCATTGATGTCTAATATCTCATTATAACAATCAAATTCGCAAACACACGTTGCTTCATTCACAGATAAGCTCTCCATAGCTTGTAAAAAAAAAACCAAACATCATTAAGTTCAAATAAGTTTTTACGTAAAAGTCATGAAATATCGTGCATCAAATTAACATGAGTTAAAGTATCATGGACAATTTTTATCAGAACTAAGGCAAATATAATATAATCAGCTGTTTAAACAACAGTGCTTGAGAATTTTTGACATTATCATTTCGCTTTGTAACGAAAATATTTTATACAATCATTTTACAATAGTAATTTATTTCTCATCATAATCTCATGTTCATAACTATATCTTTCAAGAAATTGTGGATAGATCACTGTAAAAAGAACGATTCAGCTCTACTAGACAAAAACTCGACTGGAGATCCTCACCCAAAGAAACACGAAGGATCCTACACCATAGTAATGAGCCTGTCTTAAGAAGGTACACGAAAACTATTAGAATCCAACGCTTAACCAGGATGGAGTTCAACAAACGAATCATGAACAAAATAGAAACTGAACGATCTAATAGTGTCTAAGACAACTCCAAAAAGAAAAATCTCAAAAGCTGTAGATTGCCATAATTAATCCATAAATCGCAAATATCTGCTCTATAAATCATTATGTTTCCATATTTATACTGCACTTGATGAAAAATAGACCCGCACGTCTATTAAAGAAACTCGCATGAAATGCATAAGTGTTCAAATTCAAAATTTGAAATTCGTAGAAATGTCTATTCAAATAATCTTCAAGTATACGTAGCGTATTGGTCATCTGCTTGCTAACTACTATTCTTATATAACGTTATCGTAGTCTTCTCCCTACTCTTCATATTAATCTCCTCAACAAGTTATATAATTCCATTAAATGCTCAAATTTAGAAAGAAAAGGAAGTGAATTAATGCATAAAAATTAGCATTATAAAATATTAATGTTAACTACAAAAATAAAATACACTACAAGACAGAAGCGATAGAGAATCGGGCCTAGCCCTGGAGTGCATTTTCTAACTACTAAGAAAAATTGGTGAAAAGGAACACTCTAGAGTATGTCTAATTCATACTGTCTACTATGAAAATGGGTGGTCAGCTACCTTGTACGTTGCCATCTGGTTGAAATAGGAGTATGCGAGAAACACACTGTCCTCGTTCTGGAACTGAACCCTCGTTCATCTGGTCGCGTAGTCCTCGATACGACTGGATCTTGTAGAGAACCGAACCCGAGTCCGAACGTTTGAAAAGGAAAAACAGCTGTTCGCGAAACAAGTTCATCGCTCTCACGTTCCCAAGATATAGCTGGAGCTTATTCGTATTATGCCATCATATTTCATGCAGTTGCAGTATGAATGTACAATAAACATCTCCAAGACGTCTTCCACCTCTTCTTAAAGAGTCATTAAGATGCGTTACGTTGAATACATGACAAGGCACTGACTGATTGAACGCATTCCTGTCAGTATTTACGATTTAACTGAAATCATTCGACTTTTAGCTATATGCATGAAGTTACGTAACTATAAGCTAATGTAGTAAGTGAAAAGTGTACGAGTGCGAACGCTGTGACTTGGTATCTAATGGATCTCGGGTTCGACACTCTTAAGGGCCAAGATTTATATTCTTTTTGAATTATTTTGTTGTATTCATATTACTTTTCTAGTAAGTTTTCAACTTAGATTTATTCACATGATCTACGGGGATGATTGTGGGGTTTGAAACCATTTTTTCAGTGTTGCCTTAGTAAACAAGAGTTTAGTGCTTTTCAGTCGGTCAACACGAATGTAGGCCTACCCAGCTCTTTTGGGTACATTCGTGTTGACCGACTGAAAAGCACTAAACTCTTGTCTACGGGGATGATGTTAATAATGGATATTTGTAAGGAAAATTATTCTATTCTATCATTCAAACTTGTACTTCCCCATACAAAACCATGCATATTTGTACTATTCGTGAAAGTTTAATAATATTTTCATACCACGATAATAGTCTATGTTTACTCCACAATAAATAATAATATTAGCAATAAAGAGAAATAGTTTCGTGACAATCTAAAGAGCCTACTTTTCTTTATATTTAAGATTCATGCCAATGATTAAACTATTTAGACCTATCTAGAATAATGACGAAATGTATTTGGTAATACTCACATTGATCATTAGGTTGAAATAGAGTAGCCTAAAGGCCGTATCACACGACAGTCGTTAGCACGGAAGCTTCTACCAGTACGGGTATACACGCTGGTATAGACGCGTATATTACAGTATGATTTGTACCTTCCGTGATAGGTTCTGTTTTCATGATAGCTTCCATACAACTCTCGAAATTGAACAGGTGCTATTTTTTCTGGCAGTTTGTGTGGAAGTTTGAGTACAACAAACAATCGGATTGCTTTTCTCGATCTAATAGAGATCTTTGCGACAACATAAACAAATAGGCTACATTTGTTATCTCGGTAGGCCGGGTACTGCTGCGTGTCCCCCCGCACTGCACTCCGAGCCCGTGGACTTTAGAAGCTCAGCCCGTTCAGTGCCGGTCTCATTTAATGCGGCCGCGTTCTGGCCCATAGCACTGGACTCACAAAGCACTGGACGGGGTGGGCCGATCAGGCAGATTAACCTTCACCACGTGTGCACAACCAAATGCTCTCTTTACACTTCTATTCAGAATTTTTAGCAATACTGGTGTCACTGAGTTAATGGTATAGTTCAAACTGGCTAATCTCTATCTGAAATACATCGATAGTTGTTGTTGATTGGTTTAGGGGCTTTGCGACATCATGGTCATGTAGCCCCGTGTATTTGTGTGTGTGTGTGTGTGTGCGTGTGTGTAATTTGTCTGATAACCTGTGTTATCGTGATGGCTCTATTAGTGTGCGCTTTGTAATTCAGATGGGGATTGGAAGGAAGCGGCCGTGGCATTATGTTAGGTACCATCCCGACATTTGCCTGGAGTAGAAGTTAAATAACAAATCGGAAATTAAGTACTGTATCGAGTTTAACCGAGTTTTTACAAATATTACTGTCGTCAAACGAATTTAGATAACTATTTGAAGTTATTAGACATTGCACAAAACGAAGTTTTAACTTATACATTACGTCGTTCTAAATACTGGTTTTATCTTAAAGGTGTGTCACTATTAGTAAATTGTGCCAATGCTAAGAACAATAATACTACTATTAATAACAACGAGTTCCGTGACGAACTAAAGAGCCTACTTTTCTTTAAATTTAAGATTCATGCCAATCTATAGAGACCTATCTAAAATAATGACGACATCAAGTTTGTAATACCGTACTAACATTTCTAAGTATTGCAGTTTGAATTACGGCTGAAACAGTGTATCCTAATAAAGTAACTTACTACAGTTGGCAGCCCTGGTGACTCTGAAAATATTCTTAGTTCCATCTCTTATGGTTTTTTTTTATGAGATCGATCCGGGCAAATGTGTGTCTGTCTGTCCTTCTGTCTGTCGGTCTGGGTGTCCTTCTGTCTGTCTGTCTGTCTGTATGTGTGTGTGTGTGTGTGTGTGTCCCAACCCCCTATCAAGTCCTAAAAGGCTGCAGCAATCGAAACGAAATTTCATAGGAGTAAAGATCTGTAATTGAGTAACTCAGTGCCGTATTTGAAAATGATGTCAGTGCTACCAACTGCTGAAAAATCGCAATTGAAATTTGAGCTCTATGTTGGATATTGTGGAAGGTATGACTAGTAGCTATTTAAAAATTGGCACACGTATAGATAATACTATTTTAGTTTAATTTCCAGGAGGTCATACATGGCAGTGTTGCCAAAATGATTATAAGCCTGCTGATATATCCAATTTTTAAATGCATATAACTTCCACACTGTCAATTGGAATTCAACCAAATTTAGTATGCGCTATGTGTACATAAACAGATATGACTGAGCGTATTTTTAAGAGGGCCGTTTTTTATTTCAAATGATCTTGTCAACTTCGTCGTTATGCTTAGGTCTAACGTTATGCGTTACGGTTACGGTTATGGCGTGTAAGAAGTCATCATGTTGTTCAGTGCAAATGCACCGAGTTTGAGTTTACTCCTGGGAGACGGCGAGTACGTGACGTCAGACAGGAAAACAGGGTGACTCCTAAAGAGGTGTGCAAGGTGTCAGACAGGAATACAGGGTGACTCCTAAAGAGATGTACACGATATCGTATAAGAATACAGGGTGAACCTTAACGAGGTGTACAAGATGTCAGACAAGATACAGGGTGACTCCTAAAGAGATATACAACACGTCAGATATGATTACAGGGTGACTCCTAAAGAGGTATACAAGATGTCAGACAGGAATATAGGGTGACTCCTAAAGAGGTGTACAAGATATCACACAAGAATACAGGGTGACTCCTAAAGAGGTGTACAAGATGCCAGATAAGAATACAGAGTGACTCCTAAAGAGATGTACACGGTGTCAGACAGGAATACAGGGTGACTCCTAAAGAGGTGTACACGATGCCAGATAAGAATACAGAGTGACTCCCAAAGAGGTGTACACGGTGTCAGACAGGAATACATGGTGACTCCTAAAGAGGTGTACAAGATGTCACACAAGAATACAGGGTGACTCCTAAAGAGATATACAAGACGTCATATAAGAATACAGGGTGACTCCTAAAGAGGTGTACAAGATGCCAGATAAGAATAGAGGGTGACTCCTAAAGAGATATACAAGACGTCAGATAAGAATACAGGCTGACTCCTAAAGAGATATACAAGATGCCAGATAAGAATACAAGGTGACTCATAAAGAGATGTACAAGATGTCAGGGAAGAATACAGGGTGACTCCTAAAGAAGTGCACAAGATGTCAGACGAGAATACAGGGTGATTCCTAAAGAGGTGTACAAAATGTCAGACAAGAATACAGGGTGACTCCTAAAGAGGAGTACAAGATGTCACACAAGAATACAGGGTGACTTCTAAATAGATATACAAGATGCCAGATAAGAATACAGGGTGTCTCCTAAAGAGGTGTGCAGGATGTCAGAGCAAAATACAGCGTGACACTTAACGAGGTGTACAGTATGTTCTATTCAGTTCAAATACAGGGTGACCCTTGAAGAGGTGCCCGCGCTGGAAGCCTAAGTTAATGGGTAATGGAGACTGTTGAATGAGTCCTGCGGCCTCGAGCGAAGCGAGAAGCCCTCCTGAGCCTTTCTAACTTGTGTAGCATTTGTAGCATGCGTCATTTGAAATGATATAAAGTCTAGTCTTTCAGACTGACTGTAATTTTTTAAAGTAAGGGCCGTTTCTTTAATAAAATTGACTGAACATTTTATTTTGAAACCAGATTTATTTTTAGCCCACTTTCGATTTTTGCAAAAAAATGAAAGTAGACTTATGAGATCTACACAGGGCCAAAATTATGTGTCTGTCTCTGTGTGTGTGTGTGTGTGTGTGTGTGAGTGTGTGTGTGTACTCTGAATGTCTGCCCCTCCCCCTATCAATTCGAAAACGGTGAAACCGATTTGAACGAAATTTGATACAGAGGTAGAACTAACAAAGGGCACCTCAGTGTCATGTTTTATATCGCCGCCATCTTGACGGATACGTAATAGCGGCCACCCAAATTTTCAAAGCTTAAATCAAATTACGATGAACCTAATCATCCGATCTCTACCAAATTTTGCAACAACATACCTTTATGTAGGACGCATATTTTGACAAAACTACAAGATCATTAGCCCAATAATGTGTGGATGGCGGCCATGTACAGTATGTGTGCAATTCGATTCCCCCTATCTTTTCAAACACGGTGAAACTGAATTAACCGAAAGTTGGTACAGAGGTAGCACAAGCAAAGAGCACCTCAGTGTCATATTTTAAATCGCCGCCATCTTGACGGAAACGTAATGGTGGCCACCCAAAAGTAAAAAGCTTAAATCAAATTACGACCAACATAATCATTTGATCTCTACCAAATTTTGCAACAATATACCTTTATGTGAGAAGCGTTCTTTGACTAAGCTACAAGGTCATCAGTCCAATAGTTGGCATATGGCGGCCATGTATGTGTGCAAATCGATTCCCCCTATCAATTCAAACACGGTAAAACCGAATTGAACGAAATTTGGTACAGAGGTAGCACTAGCGAAGGACACCTCATATTCATGTTTAATATCCGTATAGCAAGTTGTATTTCAGCAAGCTCCTACACGCAACATTCAATTATACTCCTTGAAAAGGACAAAGAATTATAACAATACCCATGCATTTAGGAGAAAGGAGGCTATATGTTCTTTACTGAACATCTTGTTAGGTTTTACATACCTTCCTCTATTTTCCTATATAGTTGCCTTGTTTATTTAGGCACTTGTCATACCTTAAAATTAAGTTTTCAAATCCCTCTGCATAAATTTTGCTGCCTGCTCTGACAACCACGAATTCACACTTGAGGAAAATCCATTGATAGAGGGGTTATCATGAATGTTCGGTCCTCGTGAAGTTTCGTGTCAATTGCAATCACCAAGTCATCTATGATCACACACCTGAGCGTCCATCGTACATAGACATTTTCACGGCCACTTTTGAACTCGCGTACCCATTTTCGCACTTCACCATCCGTCATTGCATTATCACCATACACCTCACAAAGCAGACGATGAATGTCTGCAACCGACATGTTTCTTGCACTCAAAAGACGTATCTCAGATCGTACCTCACACGCAGCGAGCGAATCAATAATCTTGAACATTGTAAAGATGCACAGTTCTGCGTACAGGTTAGCTACACAGCTGCAACTGACGCCTGCTTGTTCGCAAAGGATGCCGCTTGTTGCGGCGTGCGCACTAACTACGGCTTAAAAAAAACTGCCCTTACTTAAAAAAAACAGTCCACGTAAATCCTCTCAATTTCTTTTATCCAAATACCAATATATCAGGAAGTATGCAAGCCGACAGCTTTAAACTATGCACATGTGTAGTACCTGACATTCTATATATATTTGGAGTAACTTATATACGTCAGTGCTACCAACATTACTCTAAGCCTGCTGAGAGGTCCAAATTTAAATACATGTAACTTCTATACTATCATTTGGATTTCAACCAAATTTCGTGTGTGCTATGTGTACCATAACAGATATGAATATGCCGCTTCTTAAGAGTAACCAGGGCTGCCAACTGTTAATAAATACTGTCTCTATTTTTGTTACCCTAATATCAATATATCGGAAAGTATGCAAGCCAATAGCTCTAAACATTGCACACGTATAGTACCTGGCATTCTAGATTAATTTGGAGTAACTAATTTACGTCAGTGCTGCCAACATGATTCTAAGCCAGCCGATGGGTCTAATTTTAAAATGCATGTAACTTATATACTAACTAATGGATTTCATTCAAACTTGGCAGAACAATACATCGTATTATTTCCGATTATTTCTGACCAATACATGCATGACATTGTTGCCAACATGATTTTACGCGTGCTGTTAGATCCAATATTTAACTGCATGTACGTCTGTGCTATCCATTGGACTTAAACCAAATTGTGTTTTCTGTACCTTAAGAGATGGAACTAAGAATATATTCAGTCACCAGGGCTGCCAACTGTAGTGCTCTATTAGGCTACATTATGCCAGGAATAAAGTATTTCGAACTAATTTCAAATTTCTATATTACCAACTTAAATTCGTCATTATTCAAGATAGATCCATATAGGTTAATCATTGGCATGAATTTTAAGTTTTAAGAAAAAGTTCGTCACGGAACTAGCTTGACACGGTGGGTGAGTAAATAGCGTGTCGGTCACCTAAAACCCAAGATTGCAGGTTCGCTCCTGGCCGTGGTAAGTGATTTTTGAAAGGTGGCAAAAATACGACACGCATGTCATACGATGTTGGCATGTCAAAGAACCCATTTGAATTCAGTAGGCCGTGTTCATAATGGCAAATTTGATCTCGGGAGTTTCCGCCAACACAATGTTCCTCATAACTCAACTAGAAAGCACTAGAGTGTTCAAGGAGCTTAGATGTCTAACCTCCTTGACTTTCATAGTGTTCAAGGAACAACGAAATTCGACATGCAAGCTACCGTCTGGGTGCAAATTACAAAGCTTGCACCCGGCATCCGAGGCCATACGATATTATTATTATTATTATTATTATTATTATCATTATTATTATTATTATTATTATAGTCACGGAACTTCTTGTTAACCTACTTTTCACGTTTTGCAAAAATGAGCTAAAAGTAGACTTATGAGATCGATCCGGGAAAATGTCTGTCGGTCTGTCTTCTGTCTCTCTATCTATCTATACGTGTCTCCTAAACGATTGCAGCAATCGAATCCCAATTTGGTATGAGTAAAGATCTATACCTGAATATATCAAGCCCATATTTGAAAATCATGTCAGTACTACCAACTGCTGAAAAACCGCAATTGAATTTGAGCTCAATTGTTGGATAACATGGAAGGTATGCATGGGAGTTATTCCAAAATTGGCACACATATAGATAATGATATTTGAGTTTAATTTCCAGGAGGCCATGCATGGCAGTGTTGCCAAAATGAATCTACGCTGGCTAATAGGTCCAATTTTTTAATGCATATAACCCAAATTTCAATTCCGATTTTTCAGCAGTTGGTAGCACTGACATCATTTTGAAATACAGCATTGAGTTATTCAGGTATAGATCTTTACTCCTACCAAATTTTGTTTCGATTGCTGCAGGCGTTTAGGAGTTGATAGGGGAGGACACACACACAGCCAGACAGACAGACAGATGGACAGACAGACCGACGGACAGAAGGACAGACAGACACACATTTGCCCGGATCTATCTCATAAGTCTACATTTTCCTCATTATTGCAAAATGGAAAAAGTAGGCTAAACATGCATGGACGAATTTTAGCCACATTTCTCATATAAAGCATGGACTCTGTGTTTAACGTGTTTAGTTAAGCTTTTAGTTTTACGTGGCCGTTAATCAACCAATATCAAACAGCATGTAACTTCCATTATCCATTAGACTTCAACCAAATTTTGTATGTGCATTCTATACCTTAAGAGATGGAACTATGAATATCTTCAGAGTCACCAGGGCTGCCAACTGTAGTAAATTACTTTATTAGGATACACTGTTTCAGCCGTAATTCAAACTGCAATACTTAGAAATGTTAGAACGGTATTATAAACTTGATGTCGTCATTATTTTAGATAGGTCTCTGTAGATTGGCATGAATCTTAAATTTAAAGAAAAGTAGGCTCTTTAGTTCGTCACGGAACTCGTTGTTATTAATAGTAGTATTATTGTTCTTACCATTGGCACAATTTACTAATAGTGATACACCTTTAAGATAAAACCAGTATTTAGAACGACGTAATGTATAAGTTAAAACTTCGTTTTGTGCAATGTCTAATAACTTCAAATAGTTATCTAAATTCGTTTGACGACAGTAATATTTGTAAAAACTCGGTTAAACTCGAAACAGTACTTAATTTCCGATTTGTTATTTGACTTCTACTCCAGGCAAATGCCGGGATGGTACGTAACATAAGGCCACGGCCGCTTCCTTCCAATCCTCATCTGAATTACAAAGCGCACACTAATAGAGCCACCATGATATCACAGGTTATCAGACAAATTACACACACGCACACACACACAAATACACGGGGCTACATGACCATGATGTCGCAAAGCCCCTAAACCAATCAACAACAACTATCGATGTATTTCAGATAGAGATTAGCCAGTTTGAACTATACCATTATCTTAGTGAAACTAGTATTGCTAAAAATTCTGAATAGAAGTGTAAAGGGAGCATTTGGTTATGCACGCGTAGTGAAGGCTAGTTGCCTGATCGGCTCACCCCGTCCAGTGCTTTGTGAGTCCAGTGCTATGGGCCAGAACGCGGTCGCATTAGATAAGAACGGCACTGAACGGGCTGCGGTTCTAACGTCCATAGGTTTGGAGTGCAGTCCGGGCGGGACACGCAGCAGTACCCGGCCTACCGACATGACAAATGTAGCCTATTTGTTTATGTTGTGGAGTAGACATAGACTATTATTGTTGTATGAAAATATTATTATACTTTCACGAATAGTACAAATATTCATGGTTTTGTATGGGGAAGTACAAAATTGAATGATAGAATAGAATAATTTTCCCTACCAATACCCATTGTTAACATCATCTCCGTAAATCATGCGAATAAATCGTAGTTGGAAACCCACAAGAAAAGTAGTGTTAATACAACAAAATAATTCAAAAAGAATAAAAATTTTGGCCCTAGAGCGTCAAGAACCCGAGATCCATTAGATACCAAGTTACAGCTATAGCAGTCGTACACCTTTCACTTAGGCCTAGCTCGTAGTTACGTAACTTCATGCGTATAGCTAAATGTCGAATTATTTCAGTTAAATCGTAAATACTGACAGGAATGCGTTCAATCAGTCAGTGCCTCTTCATGTATTCAACGTAACGCAACTTAATGACTGATTTGGATTAATAATGCCAATAAACTGCAAATATTACTCTAAATCCACAACTTTCCTCCATGTTTGATTTCTTGCAGGTGAGCCAATCGGAACACGGAATCTGGAGCGAATAACGTTATTCATGCCTATACCGGAATTGTGCCTGTATACAAGCTTTAACGTTACAATCTGTACCATTTGTACTCTGATGGCCAATGATTGCGGTACAACACATGTGATATGTCCATAAGCAGAGGGTACTGATCAGCTCAGTATCGAAGCACCTAAGGTTGGATGTTATACTGTAGCCATCGTATATTCTACGTACTATTTTAGCCTACTTTTCACATTTTGTAATAATGCGGAAAAAGTAGACTTATGGCATCGATCCATTCAAATGTCTGGCTGTCCCTCCTCGACGGCTGCAGTTATTGAAACCAAGTTTGGTATAAGTAAAGATCTATATCTGAATATCTCACGGGCATATTTGAAAATTACTTCAGTGCTAGTAATTGCGCAGAAAAATCACAATTCACTTTTGAGCTCTATGTTGGATTTATCAGACGTTATGCATGCGAACTCTTCCAAAATTAGTGAACATAGAGATAATAACATTCCAAATATATATTTTAAGAAGCGCATATATGACAGTGTTGCCAACATGATTTTAAGCCTGCGGATAAGTCCAATGTTTAAGTGTATCTAACATCTATACTATCAATTGGATTTTAACCAAATTTCGTATGTGTTTTGTGTACTATAACAGATATGACTATGCTTATACTTGAGAGCCAGCAGGGCTGCTAACTGCTAACGAATGCTCATTCTATTTCTTTATCCTAATACCAATATATCAGAAAGTATGCTAGCCGACAGCTCTGAATGTTGCACACGTGAAATGAAAATCCACAGCCTGCTTCCAGTCTCCGACCTGGTCAGGAATGGAATGAATGAAGCAAAATTTCAGATTAACTTCGAGTAACTAATGTACGTAGGTGCTGCCAACATAATTCTAAGCCTGCTGAAAATGCATGTAAAGTCTATACCAACAAATGGATGTTATCCTAAATTGGCACTTTAAAATATAGTAATATTTCAGATTAATTCTGATCACACGTGCATGACCTTGTTGCCAATATGATTTTATACGCACTGATAGATCCAATATTTCACAACATGCAACGTCCATACTATCCATTGGACTTCAACCAAATGTTGTATGTGCATTCTGTACCTTAGGAGATGAAACTAAGGATATATTCAGAGTCACCTAGGCTGCCAACTGTAGTGCTGTATTAGGATACTTCAGGTATATTCCAATATAATTAGAAATGTTAGTATTACCACCTAAATTTCGTCATTATTCTAGATAGGTCTATATACTATAATTATAGTTTAATCATTGGCTTGAATCTTAAATATAAAGAAAAGTATGCTCTTTAGATCGTCACGAAACTATTCCTTCTTATTGTTAATATTACTATTTATTGTGGAGTCAACATAGACTCTTATTGTGGTATGAATATATTATTACACTTTCACGAATAGTACAGATATTCATTGTTTTGTATGGGCAAGTACAAATTTGAATGATAGAATAGAATAATTTTCCCTACCAATATCCATTATTAACATCATCTCCGTAGATTATGCGAATAAATCGTAGTTGTAAACTCACAAGAAAAGTAGTGTGAATACAACAAAATAATTCAAAAATAATAAAAATTTTGGCCCTGATCGTCTCGAACCCGAGATCCATAGGACACTACGTTACAGGTATAGCACTCGTACACTTTCACTTAGTAGCCTAGCTCATAGTTCCGTAACTTCATGCGTATAGCTAAATGTCGAATGATTTCAGTTAAATCGTAAATACTGACAGCAATGCGTTCAATCAGTCAGTGCCTTGTCATGTATTCAACGTAACGCATCTTAATGACTGGTTTGCATTAATAATGCCAATGAACTGCAAATATTACTCTCAATCCACAACTTTCCTCCATGTTTGATGTCTTGCAGCTGAGCCAATCGGAACACGGAATGCTGGTGCGAATAACGTTATTCAAGCCTATATCGGAATTGTGCCTGTATACAAGCTTTAACGTTACAATCTGTACCATCTGAACTCTGATGGCCAATGATTGCGGTACAACACATGTGATATGCCCATAAGCAGAGGGTACTGATCAGCACAGTATCGAAACACCTAAGGTTGGATGTTATACAGTAGCTATCATATATTCTACGTACTATTTTAGCCTACTTTTCACATTTTGTAAAAATGAGGAAAAAGTAGACTTATGACATCGGTCCAGGCAAATGTCTGTCTGTCCCTCCTAGACGGCTGCAGTTATTTAAACCAAATTCGGTTAAGTAAAGATCTATATCTGAATATCTCACGGGCATATTTAAAAATTACTTCAGTGCTAGTAACTGCTGAAAAATCACAATTCACTTTTGAACTCTATGTTGGATTTATCAGACGTTATGCTTGCGAACTCTTTCAAAATTAGTACACATAGAGATAATAACATTCCAGATATTATTTTAAGAAGCGCATATATGACAGTGTTGCCTACATGATTTTAAGCCTGCGGATTAGTCCAATGCTTAAGTGTATCTAAATTTTATACTATCAATTGAATTTTAACCAAATTTCGTATGTGTTTTTGTGTACTATAACAGATATGACTATGCTTATACTTGAGAGCCAGCAGGGCTGCCAACTGATAACGAATGCTCATTCTCTTTCTTTATCCTAATACCAATATATCAGAAAGTATGCTAGCCAACAGCTCCGAATATTGCACACGTATGGTACCTAAAATTTCAGATTAACTTCGAGTAACTAATGTACGTCAGTGCTGCCAACATAATTCTAAGCCTGCTGAAAATGCATGTAATGTCTATACCAACAAATGGATGTTATCCTAAATTGGCACTTTAAAATATAGTAATATTTCAGATTAATTCTGATCACACGTGCATGACCTTGTTGCCAATATGATTTTATACGCACTGATAGATCCAATATTTCACAATATGCAACGTCCATACTATCCATTGGACTTCTAAGGATATATTCATCTAGGCTGCCAACTGTAGTTCTGTATTAGAATACTTCAGGTATATTCCAATATAATTAGAAATGTTAGTATTACCAACTAAATGTCGTCATAATTCTAGATAGGTCTATATACTATACAGTTTAATCATTGGCATGAATCTTAAATATAAAGAAAAGTATGCTCTTTAGATCGTCACGAAACTATTTCTTCTTATTGTTAATATTATTATTTATTGTGGAGTAAACATAGACTATTATTGTGGTATGAAAATATTATTATTCTTTCACGAATAGTAAAAATATTCATGGTTTTGTATGGCGAAGTACAAATTTGAATGATCGAATACAATAATTTCCCCTACCAATATCCATTATTAACATCATCTCTGTAGATCATGCGAATAAATCGTAGTTGGAAACTCACAAGAAAAGTAGTGTGAATTTAACAAAATAATTCAAAATGAATGAAAATTTTGGCCCTAGAGCGTCTCGAACCCGAGATCCATTGGACAGTAAGTTACAGCTGTAACACTGGTACACTTTCCACTTAGTAGCCTAGCTCATAGTTACGTAACTTCATGCGTAAGGCTAAATGTCAAATGATTTCAGTTAAATCGTAAATACTGACAGGAATGCGTTCAATCAGTCAGTGCCTTGTCATGTATTCAACGTAACGTATCTTAATGACTGGTTTGCATTAATAATGCCAATGAACTGCAAATATTACTCTCAATCCACAACTTTCCTCCATGTTTGATGTCTTGCAGCTGAGCCAATCGGAACACGGAATGCTGGTGCAAATAACGTTATTCAAGCCTATATCGGAATTGTGCCTGTATACAAGCTTTAACGTTACAATCTGTACCATCTGAACTCTGATGGCCAATGATTGCTGTACAACACATGTGATATGCCCATAAGCAGAGGGTACTGATCAGCACAGTATCGAAACACCTAAGGTTGGATGTTATACAGTAGCTATCGTATATTCTACGTACTATTTTAGCCTACTTTTCACATTTTGTAAAAATGAGGAAAAGGTAGACTTCATCGGTCCAGGCAAATGTCTGTCTGTCCCTCCTAGACGGCTGCAGTTATTGAAACCAAATTTGGTATAAGTAAAGACTTGTATTTGAATATCTCACGGGCATTTTTGAAAATTATTTCAGTGCTAGTGACTGCTGAAAATTCACAATTCACTTTTGAGCGCTATGTTGGATTTATCAGACGTTATGCATGCGAACTCTTCCAAAATTAGTACACATAGAGATAATAACATTCCATATATATATTTTAAGAAGCGCATATATGACAGTGTTGCCTACATGATTTTAAGCCTGCGGATAAGTCCAATGTTTAAGTGTATCTAACTTCTATACTATCAATTGGATTTTAACCAAATTTCGTATGTGCTTTTGTGTACTATAACAGATATGACTATGCTTATACTTGAGAGCCAGCAGGGCTGCCAACTGCTAATGAATGCTCATTATCTTTCTTTATCCTACTACCAATATATCAGAAAGTATGCTAGCCAACAGCTCTGAATGTTGCACACGTATGGTACCTTAAATTTCAGATTAAATTCGAGTAACTAATGTATGTCAGTGCTGACAACATAATTCTAAGCCTGCTGAAAATGCATGTAAAGTCTATACCAACAAATGGATGTTATCCTAAATTGGCACTTTAAAATATAGTATTATTTCAGATTAATTCTGATCACACGTGCATGACCTTGTTGCCAATATGATTTTATACGCACTGATAGATCCAATATTTCACAACATGCAACGTCCATACTATACTTTGGACTTCAACCAAATGTTGTATGTGCATTCTGTATCTTAGGAGATGGAACTAAGGATATATTCAGTGTCACCTAGGCTGCCAACTGTAGTGCTGTATTAGAATACTTCAGGTATATTCTAATGTAATTAGAAATGTTAGTATTGCCAACTTAAGTTCGTCATCATTCTAGAGAGGCCTATCGTGTACACAGTAGATTAATCGTTTACCTTAATCTTAAATTTTACGGAAAAGTAGGCTTGTTAGTCGGTCACGGAACTACTTGTTTGTCACCTGGCAGCAATACGAATTGAATTAATTTATAGCTATCTTTATATTCGTACACTAATAGGAGGATACCGTTATTGTATTTTGGACCCTAGTACGAGGCTAATAACGTTATTCAACCCGGGACCCATACAATAGAACACGAAGTTAATAACGTTATTCGACCTGCGATGCATGCAGCATAACTCAATGCTATCCAGTCTTGTCAGTAACGTTATGTAAAGTTCGGATTCAGTGGTAGGTGTTCGCGACTCGTTTCAGCACGAATAACGTTATTCGACCTGCGAGGCATGCAGCGTAACACAATGCTATCCTGTCTTGTCATTAACGTTATTTAAAACATCGGAGTGAATGGGGTACATTTCATTGTGTTACATCGCCAATAAAGTTATTCGATTTGTGTCTCCTGCGATAACTAAAATGGTATCCGGTATGATAATTAAATATTTAAAATAACGGTATATATACAGTATCCGTTTATTCGTTCTTCGTATGAATAACGTTACAACAAACATTCTGTTATACGGTATTCAATGTATACCGTAACGCGAAACAATTCGTTATTCAAGGCCATTATGTTAAGTTATCCAGCCCTGGTAAATACCATTTACTTTGTAATTACCAAAACCTCACTTTAAAGTTACTATGTGTGATGATAACGGTCATTGTGAATATCCATGTCCTGGAATAAATTACCATTTACTTTGTAATTAGCTCACTTTAAAGTTACTATGAATGAAGATAACGGTCATTGTGTATATCCATGTCCTGGAGTAAATTGCCATTAACTTTCTAACTTCGAAGTTGCTATGTATGATGAAAACTGAAGATGTGATGGATTATTAACTTTCATTTTGTAACAGTTTGCTTTTAAGTTCCTATGATGATAACTGTGATAATTGTGAACATCCTGCTCTAATGGAGTATTTATATTGCAGACTTTCACTGTGTAATCAGTTCACTGAATTTGTTGATATATGATGGAGAGTGCAAGTTGTTCCAAATTGTAGTGTACATTCAGGTGAAAATATGCCTTTTGCATCTCTGTCAAGTACGATCGGTTTTAAGAAATATTCACGCTTTATCATTAACATATTCGACTCTTGAGGATTTTCTTTTGCTGTACATAATGTGAAAGCACTCGACTTGGCAGCAATACCGGAGAAAGTCGCATAGACATACTAATGTGCTGCAGGTGGGCTCACGGCTGAGGTTTTATTTTTTCAGGAACAATAACCACCATTGTCCATTTTTGTCGCCTTCCGAAGCTGCATTTACACCCAGAACTATACCTCCGGGCTGCTGAATTGCTAGTGGTTGACACATATCGCTTCCTGGGGCTCCATTTTGACAGTCAGTTAACATGGCAGCACCATATACGGCAACTAAAATTGGGATCTTTCAAGAAACTGAACATGCTCAAGTTTCTTACTTGCTCTACGTGGGAGGCTACAGTGCTGCTACCGTTCTATCAAGCCCTTGTCCTGTCCTAGCTTGACTATGGTTGTGTGGCATACGGTTCAGCAAGGCCGGCATCCTTGGAAATGCTGTATAGTAACCACTGTAGTGTCGTTAGGTTGGCTACCGGTGCCTTTTGGACCAATACGATTCCCAGTTTACTCGCCAAATCGGGTATTCCACCTCTTACTTAATAGACGCCTATGTGCATCCAATGCCGCAATATCCGAGCTTCTTCAGTACACAATACCACCAGAGGTGCACCAGCCAGTTGGTATTAGACTTGATAGCTCGTGTAATGAAATAGGAATGGCTGTAGGTCCCAGTATGATCCGGACACCTACGAAGGTGCTTCTGTCGCAAGTTCTGCGTCCGGAAATTCGGTTAGTTCTACACAGAGCAGTGGCGGCTCTTAGATGAGAAAGTAGGTGAAGAGCCAAACTCAATTTCAGCGGTACAGCGTTTATGAATATTAACATATTTCTTTTCGTATTTGAATGTAAAAAAACGAATACTTTATCAAATATAAATTACCGTACTAAAAAGTCAAACTCACCTATTTTTTATATAATAAATCAATCCTCCGTTCCTTATGGTTGACAAACTTATGTATGATGTCCTCGTAGAAGGGCTGGTCTTCAATTAGTTTCAGCAACAATTCACGGTGTATGGTGATAATAGCCAACGATGTAAGTCTGGACTAAGATATTGTATTTCTTGTAAAAGTTTTTAGTCTTTTCAAACAAGAAAAACTGCGTTCCGCGTAATGTTTTGGAAATCACCGAAACCTTGTTTATTACAGACACCACATTTGTTACTAAAAGTAGGCAAGGCCAACAGAACAGTTTTTTAAGAAAGAAAAACTACTGCACAACCATGTGAACTGTTCGAACCAAGATCCCTTACAATGAAGGCTATAGGACTTACCGGTTTTCTTGATTTCTTTTTAGTGCACAGTTCTATTAATTCCTTCGGACGTCCACAATTTAATAAATCCATTTTGTTTTCGTCTTTCCACCTACTGAAGGGATTTTATAATAAAATTTATACTGTGTCCTTCATTGAAAACATTACGGTATACACTAAAAGCCGCCACCTTTCATCAACACCAGGGTATGTAACGTATTAAGTAAATACTATTCATCGGAATTATAAATCCAATCTTCAACGTAACAGAAAGACAAGCCTGACGCGATGCCAACTTTCACGAACTATACTAGACGAAGTTCCTTGCAGAGGCAGCAAATTCTTCACTCGTACGATCCCTCTCTGTATAACGACATGTAATGACGTCACCACTGCTTTAGGTTACCATGGCAACGAGACGAAGTTGCTGATATTTCAAGTTACTTCGTCGCCAGCAGGTTTCTTTCCACGCTACGACATTAGTACCATCTAGCGACAGCGTGTACAACTGACACTAAGACCGCATACAGGGCAAGGGCAATCTGTGGTCCTGCAGTGCCATTTAACAATGGAGTGTAGAAATAGTACACTACATTAAAGGCTGGCTACGTTTTAATTTAAATAAGATAACATAATATTTATTTTAAGAGATGGCGAGTGAAGAGGCTCTTCACTCTCTTCACCTGAATAGCCGCTACTGACACAGAGGTCCTAAGGTGAACAAGGATGCCTCCACTTACCGGAGGCAGTTCCAGAGCATAGTTCACCAATTTCCAGACACTGGCATTCTCTACACGGATGATTCGAAGATGGGTTGTGCTTATGTTATTGATAGTGCAAATACCAAGATCTCTTTGCCTCAGACCTGTAGTCTCTTTACTATGGAGCTCATTGCCATCTATGATGCTTTGCACTTTCGCGTGCGTAACTAATCTTTAAGTTCATTGCAGTTAATTGCTTCATGTTTCCTGCAACATCCCTTAGTGCAGCGATTCCATGACCTACTAGCCGAGTTGTGCAGTGCTGACACTCGAATCACCTTTCTGTGGCTTCGAAGCCACATGGGAATTGCGTGAAATGAGTTAACGGATCAAGCTGCAAAAGAGGCGGAAATGCTCCGCAAATTCCGCGATGTTTAATAACGCTATAATAACTTCAATAACTTAAATTTTAGCATTTAAATCTAAAACAACGTGCTTTTCCCCTTCTATCACTTACAGACTTAACAGCAGCACAACTTTCTACAATTGGTCATTGTATCACATTAAATAAGAATTTTACAGTACACTACTGTATTGTGTGAGAAGCAGAATATCAAACCCATTTAAAATGGTCAATAGTCCTCTAAAAATTACCTAAAAGTTTTGTCAAAAAGATGTTTTGATATGACCCACCGTTATGCCAAGGGATGAGCAAAATGTTAAGAAATTCTAAGATGGCGCTTCTTGTATGCTAAACATGGGAACGTTTGTAGGCCTAGGTATACAAATTTAGTGAACTCTAAATATTTGTCTTGCCTGCTGAAATCTATTCTAGCGTGCCAAAAAGGATTTTTCATTAGGTCGCCTGCAAGCACAATGCTCTGTGACGTCACCGGCCGGAGAATCCATGCTCTGTTTCAAATTGGGAGAATTAGCCATCATTTAAGGTCCATATTGACAATTTTAACTAATTAACGTTGTCAAATGCGGATGAAAGATGGAAATTGTCCCAACTGAGCAGCTTGTACGAACTCTGTGGGTCCGCCGGACAGCGTAATACGGTCTCTTATTGGACCAATTCGTTCAGGGTCAAGCCAGGTCAAGCCAGCTGCAGCAACTGCATGCTCATAGAATTTCACTACTCTCTTCGCCACGAAGAATTTATAGACAAGACAAAAGCCAACATAAATGTCACCAATGACTTTATTAGAACCAGCATTTTTATAATGTATTTTTAAAGTTGTTATAATTGTTTAGACATGAATCACTTCACTGCGCACCACACCATAGAAAACAGCACTTCAACATGGGAAACTTGATAAGCCCACAATACTGTGATTATAAATAAGAGTGTTGGTTAGAAATGTTTTTAATTGTCTTCTAATGTATGTATTGAGGGTTTTTATGTGTACTTGCATGATGATATGTCAATACTCTAGTCTTTGATTATAGGCCTACTGTGCTAATATAAGACGGCTGATGAAGAACTGCATTGATAAGGTCCGAAACATGTACCGTTCCTAGTGCTTATCGGCACATTTTATTGTATGTGTTGATTGGCGGACCTGTATAAAACATAATAAATTTATGCTCTGATTCTCCAACGGAACATGAAAAGAGGTATGTAGGGGTGGTGAAAGGGAGGGCAAACATGTCTAGCAGTGGGGGACTCCACTAAACTATGCGTGAGTATTCTTTATAGTAATACAGGGTGCCAGGGAATGTTCTCCGCAGCGGCTACATCCTGCTGCGTGAGGTAGCGCCAGCAGTTACGTTGGCAGCACGACTGTCGCTTGTATCAAAACAAACAGTAAACGTTGTTCTCACCACAGCCATTCATAACAGATGCTGAAAGTGTTGTCCTTGTGTTCGAAGACAGACTTTAATACGTCTACACATATTGTCGAAGACTTTAACTAAAGTTTCTTGCGTAAAGGACTGCACATAATTAATGATATTCACTTTAAGTTCATGAATCGTTTTTGGATTAGTTTGTGAGCCGGTCACAGATGAGAACAAGGTAAGCCTGTAACATGCCGTTTCAGACCTCGTGCTGTTAATATTTTAAAATTTTCTCATACAGTGATCTCTCGGTAATCCGGCAGATATCGGACCAGAGCACTGCCGGATTACCGAATACGCCGGATTACTGGAAAATATCGAGAAAAACTCAGATATCATTTGAAAATCAGTTTTTTGGTAACAACCGCCAAAATAAACCGCTCTAGTCCGCATTGTAAACTAGGTCAGGAGTTAAATCCATTTCTTGGATAACCTGTTTGAACCTTCAACAGCGCTTTCGTCACATGAAAGTTTCTCACCCGTTGTACTTGGCAGTCCAATTCCATAACGTTGTTTGAATTTCTGCAACCATCCCTCGCTGGCTTGGAAATCATCCTTTTTTGTAATTTTCCGGTAAAATTTCCTAGCCTTTCCTTTAAGGTTTTCACCAGAAATTGGTGTAGGCTATGCCTACCACGTGCTTGTAAAAACCAATCATAGAGGCTATCGTCAACCAGTTTTCAATGTCTGTAGTTTACTTTTTAAATTTTCATTGGTCTTAAAAAACGAAACGAAAACGAAAAATGAGGAAAAAGTAGACTTATGAGATCGGGCAAATGTGTGTCTGTCTGTCCTTCTGTCTGTCTGGCTGTGTGTGGGTCCCCCCCCCCTATCAACTCCTAAACGGCTGCAGTAATCGAAACAAAATTTGGTAGGAGTAAAGATCTATACCTGAATATCTCACGGCCATATTTGAAAATGATGTCAGTGCTACCAACTGCTGAAAAATCGCAATTGAAATTTGAGCTCCATGTTGGATATCTAGGTAGGTATGAATGGGAGCTATTTCAAAATCGGCACACGTATAGATAATACTATTGTAGTTTAATTTCCAGGAGGCCATACATAGCAGTGTTGCCAAAATGATTATAAACCTGCTGATATGTCCAAATTTTAAATGCATATAACTTCTACACTATCAATTGGATTTCAACCAAATTTCGTATGTGCTATGTGTACATAAACAGATATGACTGAGCGTATTCTTAAGAGCCACCAGGGCTGCCAACTGTTAATAAATGCTCTCTTAAAAAAATCCAAATACCCATTTATCAGAAAGTATGCAAGCTGACAGATTTAAACTATGCGCACATATAGTACCTGCCATTCTATATTAATTTGGAGTAACTTATATACGTCAGTGCTACCAACATGATTCTAAGCCTGCTGATAGGTCCAATTTTAAAATGCATGTAACTTCTGTACTAACTAATGGATTTCATTCAAAATTGACACAACAATAGATCATATTATTTCAGATTATTTCTGACCAATACATGTATGTCATTGTTGCCAATATGATTTTACGAGCGCTGTTAGATCCAATGTTTAACTGCATGTATCGTCCATGCTATCCATTGGATTTCAACCAAATTTTGTATTCTGTACCTTAAGAGATGGAACTAAGAATATATTCAGTCAACAGGGCTGCCAATTGCAGTTCTCTAATAGGCTACATTATACCAGGTATACAGTATTTCGAACTAATTAGAAATTTCGATATTACCAACTTAATTTCGCCATTATTCTCGATAGATCCATATAGATTAATCATTGGCATGACTCTTAAATTTAAGAAAAGTAGGCTCTTTAGTTCGTCACGGAACTTCTTGTTTCTTACGTCATGAACTGTAGCTCGACCAACACCGTATTCGTTAGCAACACTAGTTAACGTTTCGCCCTTTTCAAGCCGCTTTAGGATTTCATGTTTATCTAACAAAGATAGAGTTTTATGTTTACGTTTTTTTCTGCACGGATGTCATCTTTAACAAAACACTACTACAGTATAACTGTCCTACACTAAGCACCTGAGCGGGGGGGGGGGGGGGGGCGAGTCATCGCTCTTGGCGCCAATGCATTGTTTACTCAGACACTAGTCTTGTCGCTGAGTGGGAAACATTGTACAGTGTTGGGGACGCATTATCAAATCAGGTGTTGAGCTCCAACTCGAATACAAAACGCCGGATTACTGGGAGTGCCGGAGAGCTGAGATGCCGGATTACAGAGGGAGTACTGTATTCTTTCATTGGTTTCTCATTCACAGATTTTCACATTATTGCAAGGGGATGGGCAGCGAGTTTAACGCAATTTGTCGGTCTCCGGCCGTTGGATGTAAGCTTCCTTTTCTCCATTTTATTCATTTATTAGAGTCAGATCTTCTGGAATTTAAATTGACTAGCGGACCCGTGCGAGAAATCTTGCATGTTCGTTAGCCACACTTTCCCGAATAGGTTTATAATAAGAGACTTAAGGAGAAAGGTTGCTATGTTTTTATTTGAACCAAATGATTATAGAACATGATTTATGTTTCAGACGTCCCTTCGGCCAAAATGCGAACTGAATCGCACACTCCCTACAAAAATTGATATTTATGAAATTAGAATGCAATTCGTCACTGCTAATGTCATTTGTGTGCCGAGTCCATTGATTGACAGCTTAGCCGTAACACTCACCGGTTATTCGATATTCAAGAAATTATACGATTTCAGTACTCATTCCTTTCAATTACTGTTTCTGAAATCCATGCAAAATGATAAAGGAAAGACCTCAGAATGTTAAAATGACATGAAACAGGCGTCACAGCGGCCAAAATGTGAAGTGGAGAGCAATTATGGAACGCATCTTCCTGCAGCAACAATATCTACAAATCGCACATTTCGTACAGTTTATTAAAAGTAATTCTTTAAAGAAATTATAGATATTTATGAAATTATAGTGCAATGCGTCACTAGTAATGTATATTCTCTTTCATTTCAATGCTCATTTTTCACGATCGGTCGCTTGTGAGCGCCGCAGGAGGGATCTATACTACTGAAATAATATATATGATTTAGTTTTTCCTTTTTTCTTTTTGGACAGATACCTATGTTTGGACGATGTAATTTCAGGCAAATTCAAGGACGCAATTTTATTTCAACATGAGCCAAGGATCTCCGTCAACACATAACACCACACCAGGCCCATTTTATTCAACTGAGATTCAAACATCTGCATTTTTCTGAGATATAGTGCACAGTTTTCAAGCTCACTGCAACACGCAATGAGTTTTTTAAAGAGACTCTTTAATAAAATAACAAATTCTGAGTCGTCAAACATGACTCCAATGAACGAACAGATTTGGTTTAATACAGAGTCTTTCGTATAAAGTAAGAACGGCGAGCGGCGGATTTGTTATCCGTTGCTGCAGTGGCCTTGGCTGAGCTTGTGGCGCGCCACGGCCCCCTGCTGTAGTATTGAAAGCGCACGCATAGTATATACTTGTCCTTGCAATAAGCGTGCAGGTGTTCAGTCACCAGTCTGAACCTCGGATGCTAACATGGTGAGACTGTTATCATTACAACATCATATTTTTGTATGTAAAACTTATTTTAAGTACGAGTCTGCTCGGCGAGTTCGTGATACATGTGATCAGCAATTTCCTGATGAAGTGCCACCTTCACTACCACAGATTCACGTAATTGAAAATAAGTTTGCCACTACTGGCTCAGTGCTCAATAAAATACCTAGTCTAGCCATAAATACTGTTACAAACATTTGACACAAACTGTGCAACCGGTTTGGCAGGTAAAGAACTACCAATGTGCACACGTTAACCTTGAACCATTGTTAACTTGTCTGTGAAAGAGGAAGCATCTAGCTCCAGGTTTCAACATGGAATGGGGTGATTATGAAAATCGTGTTGCAGTAATAGCATTACATAAAGTTGGAAAATCTCCAAGTGACATTTTCAAGACGCTGCAAAAGCTGAAAATCAGTCGTATGTTTGTATACCGGCCCATTGAGCAATTCACTGCAACCGGGACTGTAAAGGATCGTCCCAGGGAGGGTCGCCCACACAGTGTCAGGACTCTAGCAGCAAAAAAGGCAGTGGCGGCTCGTATTCGGAGAAATGCGGTGCGGAAGCAGGTTATCATGGCCCATGAAATGAACATTTCAAAAAGGTCATTATCAAGGCTTCTGTCAGAGGACCTTGGACTACGGGCTTATCGCCGATGAACAGGACATTACCTTGACGCGCGTTTAAAAGAGCTGAGAGTGCTTAAATGTCGACGTTTCCTGCAGCGTTACGCGCAAAATGGTCATCGAAACATCCTCTTCACCGATGAAAAGGTATTCACTATTGAAGAATCTTTTAATGTGCAGCAGGATTCTGCTCCAGCCCGCAAGGCTAGGTCAACTCAAGGATGGCTTCAGCGTCATGTCCCCGACTTCATTTCAACTGAAGATTGGCCCAGTAGCAGTCCGGACCTGAACCCTTTGGACTACCGACTGTGGTCAGTGCATGAGGGCATTGTCTGCAAGAAGAGACACCCCACCATTGGAAGTTTAAAGCGTTCATTATTGTCAGCAGTGGCGGATTTCCCCCTGGATGTCCTCCGTTCTGCCATAGTCGAGTGGCCACAAAGACTCAGATCCTGTATCAGTGCCAAAGGTGACCATTTCGAAAAGTGATTGGTGATTTGTGTAAAGAATGCCTGTAAGAACAACATACTAACAGCAAATTAAAATACTTCTCATAATATTTGCGTTTTTCACTTTTTAAGTTGTAACAGTATTTATGGCTAGACTGTGTACATAAAATAAAAGATCAGAAACATGACAGTGGCAGAACTCACTCCCATCAGCCAGAATGTGGTTACCAGACACAAAGCCTGTATAACCCTGGAAGGACGATACTTCCAGCATCTTTTATAAGGTAATATTTCATATAGGATTGTACACATGTTTAAAGCAGGGGGCTACGGCACGCCACAAGCTCGGCCAAGCCCACTGCAGCAGCGGATAACAAAACCGCCGCTTGGCGTTCTTACTTTATATGAAAGACCCTGTAGTTTTTAAGTGTTTTATTGACTGTTTTACAGTTTTTAGGTCATATATGATGAACTGCATGTTGATATTTTTGATGATCTTTATATGAGTGTGTGATATAAAATGGCTAAAGAAGGGCTGCCAGAGCCCGAAACATGTACCCAAAAGTGTAGAATTGTTAATGAATAGATTGTATTGACTGACGGAATTCCTAGACATTATTTGTCACAGTTAATCTTATTGTCAATACGGACCTAACAAAACGATTCCAATATGGAGTCAAACATTTCAATACACATCGATTCGGTAATCACAAGGTTTGCTAAACAAAATAGATGATTTGGATTTGTTATATAAATAATCGTTTTTATATAACAGGTATGAAGTTGTAAATATGTACAGTTGAAACAGAATATAATAATTGCAATAAAGATATTTTCAGTGTTGAATAAAATAAAATAAAAAAATAAAATAAAACTGTTTTTCAGTTAAAATTCGTTAAGTTTTATTTGTCTGGTTATTGTGTTTTGAGTTTGCAAAAAAAAATTGGTCTCCGTGGGGGTGGTCATGACTCCCGTGACCCCCCCCCCCCCCCCTTTGAATCCGCTCCTGAGCACTTCAACCTATTTTATTAAACAGGGTATATTATTGGCATTGCTTTGCGAGCAAATAATGAAGTGTCGATTTTTGATTGCGATAGTCTCAATTGTTTTTTTCCGCGCAGCCTGGAAAACACATCACTGGCTGTGAGCCAATAATGTGTTCCCGCTCTTATAGCGCTTATTATTGTACTTTGAATTGTTCCCTTTTCAATCACATGTGTTTGTAGGATCTTTCTGCGATTGTCATAATTAGCTTTCTGGAGCAAACATGCCCTTAAGCCCTGAACAAGCTGCAAAAGCTGCTGTAATTGGTGGAAGAGGGTCGCAACATGCATTACGTTGCAAAAGTGTTGAGGACTACACCTTCCACGATTTCCAGAACCGTACAAAGGTACTGGGAAACTGGAGGCTTTGGAAGGAGACCGGGAACAGGATCGAGAAGAGCAATATCGGAAAGAGATGACCGCTTCAAGTTCAACTTCAACTTCTCCACGACCGTCACACCACTGCCATTGAAGCACGAAATCGACTCCATCAAGTTCGAGGGGTCGATGCTAGTGAGAGAACCATCCGAAGAAGATTGGAAGAAGCCAATCTTCAATCCAGAAAACCAGTTACAGGCCCAGAACCCACCAGAGAACATCGCACAGCTCCATTACCATTCGCAAGAGAACATCATGGCTGGAGAGTACAACAATGGGAACAAGTGTTGTTCACCGATGAGTCGCGATTTGGCCTCTGATCACCTTGCGGAAGAGAGAGGGTCTGGAGAAGGCCAGGGGAAATATATTCCCCTTGCACATTCTCATCCAGGATGCCTTTTCAGGGTGGTTCTGTGATGGTGTGGGTAGGAATCAGTATGGCTGCAAGGACGGATTTGGTCTTCGTGGAGAATGAGAGCCTTACAGCACATCGGTATGAGGAGGAAATCCTTCTGGATCATGTTGTGGCTTTCACTCCATATATTGGTGGTGATTTCACACTAATGCAAGACAATGCATGCATACATGTTGCGAGAGTTCTTGGATGAAGCAGGGATTCATGCTATGGCTTGGGCTGCTCGAAGCCCTGATTTGAATCCTATTGAGCACGTTTGGGACCGGCTGGGGAGAAGAGCCCTCAGCGCTATCCAGAGACCCTACAGGACCCTATAGAACCTATGGAATGCCCTCCTGGAAGAATTGGAGATGGTTCCTCAACAGGACATTACGGCATTATCAGGAGCATCCCTAAAAGCTTGAATGCCGTCATTGGTGCAAGAGGTGGCAATACACGCTTTTGAAGATGCGAACAGAGGTCTCCGAGGTCTGTGAAGTAAAGTGTGAAGTGTATAAAATCATAACAGAAGTGCATTACCATTAGGAGCTTACTGAAAAATTCCCGCTCTTTCCTTGAAGAATGCATATCTGGCTTAATTTTGAAATTTGTTGATAATCATAATTTTTTTTCATTGTTAGACACCTACATGGGACCATACTACAATATTTCATCATCATATAATAGATTAGTGTCATAAATTTAAAATAAAATTTCAGTTTTTGTTAGAAATTGAAGTGTTGCGTTTTTCTTGCCGGTCAATGTATATAAAACAAAGAAGTGCCCAGTTCATTCTCTAGTGTGCATCATTCCTGTACAGCACTCAGCTCATTTGATAGTGCGCCAAATTGAATAATTTATTCACTATGGATTATCGAAGTTGCCTGATAACAATCAGTAATTTCAATCGGCTGTTCTATGATCAACCTAGGAATTTGCTGAAGCTATTGTAACACCACATTTTAGTACCAAAAATACTACCGTGCGTGAAATGCCATCATGAAGGGCAAGTTAGGTGGATAAACCATAACCTATCTGTAACCTGCAACAAGAGGATACCCGGACGTCGAGGCCGCACCTACATCTGACCATTGTAACCTTCGTTTTGTCCAATCCATTGGCTTTTGACAATGGTTACAGCCTAACGCGCCCGGTTCAATCGTTTTGTGTCAACCGTGCCCCGCTAGCTGTGCGCAGCCAAGGCCGCACCTACACCCGACCATTCTAAGCTTCATTTTGTCCAATCCAATGGCGTTTGATAATGGTCACAGCCTAACGCGCCAGATCAATGGTTTTGTGTCAACCGTGCCCAGCTAGCTGAGCACGGCCAAGGCCGCTCCTACACCCGACCATTCTAACCTTCGTTGTATCCAATCCAATGGTTTTTGAAAATGATTACAGCCTAACGCGCCAGATCAATGGTTTTGTGAGAACCGTGCCCAACTAGCTGCACGCGGCCAAGGCCGAACCTACACCGGACCATTGTAACCTTCGTTTTGTCCAATCCAATGATTTTTGACAATTATTGTTACAGCCTAACGCGCCAGATCAATGTTTTTTGTTAATGGTTATAACCTAACGCGTCCCGACGAATGTTTTTTTCCTTGACGTCAGGAGCTGCAGATTATGCGGAGCCATATTATCAAGAAATTAATGGATTTTATATGTTAAGTCCAGATACAGAATTTATTTTTCAAACATTAATGATAGATTAATATGAAATACTTAGTAGAAGTCTCTCACGTTCACGTTGAATGGTTAAAAAGGATTTTGTTAAGGTAAAAATATTATTGTCTTGATGTCATCCATCATTATTATAGTGCAATTCAAAGGATTTAAGGGCAGATGATGTTCTGCCCCTTAATAAGGCCCATGCACAATGCGCAGTCGTCAGTCGCAGTCGTCCCCGTGTATACTACAGGCACCATACACAACATGGGGTTGCAGTCGGTAGTTGGCAATTGGCAGCCGGTAGTCCGCAGTCGAGAATATCATCTTCGATTCCCAACTACAGCAATGTAACAGCCAATCAGAACAGGTCAGAAACCGACATCTCGTTGTTGTTCTGTGTCGTGTGCAAAGAGCATAGAAGTGAAATACCTTCGCAACCCGTACCTTTTCAAATGAAATACACGGTACCAGTTACTGTAATAACAAAGTAATCTGTACATCTCCAAATCATCCATATTGCAATTTTTTAGGGTATCGACAATGTCCCTGTGCACAAGGAATAAAGGAATGTCACTGTATTATTTACTCATAGCTGTCGTTAAAACTACGCATTGTGAATGGCTTGGTTGTCAACTACCAACTTTTGACTGCAGTTACCGACTGCGCAATGTGGATGGGCCTTTAACCCTCAACTACTTACGTGACGTCCACGGGACCGCTCCCCTCCTACCGTACCACCCCATGTTTGGGCCAGAGGCCTTGGAAACCTGTTCCATTGTATAGCTTCCTAACTTTCAGTCCGCTGAGTGTTGCCAAGGTGTTAGTTGCTGCCAGTGTTGTCTAGAGTTGGTTATTGTTGTTGCACGGTCCCCGGGACCTCACGTCCATATTTGTGTGATTATAAATGTGTTGTGCTACTATCCTTTTATGAAGGGCTGACGTTCCTATTGAATTAAAATATGGGTAATGAGCCAAGACCATCAAAGATTAGACTATCTGACCCGTGTTTTGAAGACAAAGTGATTCGTTTGTTACGAAATATCTCGAAAGATGAGTTGGAATTATCATCTTCGGAAAATGAAGACTCCGACTACATCCACAGTGATCATGACTCTGCTTCAAATATATCAGAATCTAGTGGTGCTGAAATGGAGGAAGGCCTGCCCGAGGACGAAGATAAGTCTTCAAGCTATTATTACTAGAGACGGGAATTTGCCTATTGGCCTATTTTATTCCTATGTTTAGAAACGTAGGCTTTCGAGATATAAATCCGTTTTAGGTTCTTTTAGGCTAGATTTCATTGGTTTTATTGTGCCTATAAATGCCTATTTCAAGGGTTTGTGCCGTTTTGGAATATAATTGCCTATTTGATGCCTTTTGACTGAATTTTAAATTGTATTATATTGCAGCCGGTGTGCTCAACAGAAATATATTCTCATTTCTCAATATGTGTTTACCCCACGAACAAGAATGGGAAATCTCGGAAGTCACCAGAAATAGCGCTTGGGAAATTTCCATCAGAAGAAACAAGGAGCAACCCCTCCAACCTCGCAAGACACATGCGAGAACCAATCAACGTCGAAAATTATGTTGCACAACCCGTATCACCTACCTCCCTCTCGATGCGAACTGTGTAAGCGTACGCTTTATCTTCACTTCAGATTCAGAACTTTGTGTGATTTATTGCGAAGAAGAAGTGTGTCCGTGGCAATGCCGAAAGATAAATTATCGAAGTCTTACTGGCTGAAGCAGTGGATCACAGGAGATACCAATTTCACTACATATGTTAGGGTAGTCTTCTGCCAAGCTTGCTGTAAAGAGTTAATTCGTTTGTTTCTTTATGTTTATGTGATTGAGAAGTACGATCGCATTTCATTCTAGCATTTATAGGCCTATTAATTTATGTATTGTGGCAAGTTGTTTTGTTGCAATGCTGTATTAGACATGAACTCTCAATAATTTATATATAAAATGTAAATAATCATTTAATTACTGAACGAGGAGTTAGAACGCTGGTGGTCTCTTGTCCCAGAATGGATGAAAATTAAAAATCGGTATTTTGAACTCTGACTCGTTCCCTGTGAAAATAGAGATTTACAACTTAAATACATTTTTTTTTGAAAAAGTCGCGAGTAACTTTCACCAGCGCTATGTGTGGCTCTAGTCTGGGGAAGCGTTAAGCTCCCAGGTTAGGGCCGCGAAGCTGCCAACAAGCCTCTAGCATCCTAAATTGTGGCAAAAAGTAAGGTTATGGGCGAATGCCACTATTTCAAATTACGCGGTTTTCTAATTGTCAACGAGGATTGCAGGATTGTGGGTACACATCATGCAGGATCTATTGCAGACAACAGAAAATAGAGAAGAGTGGAATACCCCTGGTGGAGTAGTCAGGGGAAGTTTGGAAGGAACCTCTGGGAAGATAGCCGCTGTCAGGGAAAAGTTTGATAGGATCCTGCAGAGGAATCCAGGATGGGAAGCAGTGGTAAAGGTAGCCAGTGTGCTACGGGGTGAGGTAGATGAAGCAGTTGACCTAAATCCAGATGCAGTGGCTCCGTTAAAGTTTTTCTCAATCACTTCATGTGATGTTGAGAGATCTTTCTCTCAATATAAAAACATTCTTCATGAGAGGAAAACAAACTTATTACCAGAAAACATTGTAAATGCTTGTTGTTAATTATTATTATAGTAATTAAATATGTTATTAAATTATAAGAAATATTTCCATGCCTATTTTGTTGCCTATTTTACAGGTTAGTGCCTATTTACATGCCTATTTTGGCTATTTTAAGAGCCTATATGCCTGCCTATTTTAACTGTTTTAGTGCCTATAAATATCGTCTCTAATTATTACGGAAGAGATAGTTTCAAATGGTCTTCAACCGAGCCAACAAGAAATGTTAGTGTTCCAGCTCACAACAAAGTAAAAATACATTCACTTCATTCCAATCTTAGGCACATGGATAAAATGGATGCACGTTCTGCCTTTCAGCTGCTTTTGAGTGAAGAAATTATGCATGAAATAGTGATGTGGACAAATGTGAAATTAGGTACGGTTAGGCAGAAATATGCCAAGGAAGACAGAGTAGAACTAAAACCTTGTACTACAGTGGAAATTAGTGGCTCTCTTGGACTACTTGTTTATAGTGCGGTCTTCAAGTCAAACAACGAGGACATCCAGTCAATTTTCAGTACCGATGGTACAGGAAGAGAAATCTTTAGGCTTGGTATGTCTCGTGAAAGGTTTTGTGTACTTTTGATCTGCCCAAGGTTTGATAACCCTGAAGACAGGAATGTACGCAAAGAGACTGATCCTGCAGCAGCAATATCAAATATAATGCAAAAATTTAACAAAAACTGCCAACAAGCCTATGTTATAGGTGCGAATGCTTCTGTTGACGAGATGCTTGTAGCTTTCAGAGGAAAGTGTAAATTTAAAATGTACATTCAATTTAAACCAGCTAAATATGGTTTGAAATTGCAATGCTTGGTTGATTCAAGGACAAGTTACATCTATAACTCGTATCTGTACTGCGGAAAGGGAACTGATAGCCTAGGCCTTTCTCCTGAAGAGAATAAACTCAGTATTCCTACTCAGGCTGTGGTTCGACTATGCAAACCATTGGAGGGAAGTAATAGGACCATAACCACTGATAATTGGTATATGTCTCTTGAACTCGCTAATACTTTGCAAAAGAGGGACTTGAGTGTGTTAGGAACTATGAGAAAAAATAGGAGACAGTTGCCAAATGCATTCTTGCCTGATCGTAAGCGAGCTGTTGGAATTTCTCTCTATGGCTTTACGAAAGACATTACTCTGTTATCTCATGTACCTAAGAAAGGCAAAGCTGTCTTGCTGATGTCCACCATGCATCATTCTCAAGGTGTTGATGAGAATTCTGGCAAAGAAGAAATGATAGTGTATTATAATATCACAAGAGAGGTGTTGACACGATGGATGAAGAATGTGAGAAGTATAACTCAGGTCGACGAACACGACGTTGGCCTATGATTATCTTCTTCCGTATTGTTGACATAAGATGGGTAAATGCATACATCATACACCAGTCGTGTGAAGACAGAAATGAAGTACTGCCCCCGTAAATTGAATTATATTGAGACCACGGCGGCTGTATTGGAAAATATGAAGAAAGTTATGGCTGTCATAGTTGTGACGTGGATACTCATGACGTAAGCACGGGTGACGCAGACTTCACGCAAGTAGGCTGCTTGAGCTGAGATTCTTGGTGACGTCATGATTTTGTTCGAGAAAGATCTGAGATTTACTACGCAGTCACAGGGAAACATGGAATTGTGCTGAGGAAGAAGTTACGCGATTGGAGGAAAGACTCGAACCAATGAACGATAGTTTGGAGGGAGACGGAGATTACTGAAACTATCATATTTAATTACTTTTGGCATGCAGAATTGTGGAAATCTATTTTCAGTTATGGCATTTATTTGGAATTTTGAAGAAATTAATTTTGAGTTTTTGAAATTTGAAAATCCGTCAAGTATAGCCAAAGTTAGAAATTCTAGCAATGACGGAGAAACAAGCTATGGAAGGGATGGATACGCCCCTTAAGAAGTTGATAAAAGGTCTTGCACAGCAGAGAGGAGCTCTCATACCTCATATCTCATGTGTCTCATATCGCACATATATCTCTGATGTCATATAGTCGTTTTCGAGTGAATAAGTGAAGCAAGTCATCTTTAGCGCGTGTGGTAAAGCCCACCGCATCGAACGAGCTTCGAGCGTGCCACAGTTCCATTTTACGGTGATTGAAACTAGGCGAAGTTGAAACGCACACATTAACGAGTCCACAAGATAATATATCAAGAGTTGACTAATGCCGTTAAGCTAATTCTATTGTGCAGTACTATATTAAAGTGTGTAGAAAGATTGAACATTTTCAAGATTATAATTTGAAAGATATTGGCATTTTAAGACGGCAGACAAAAGTGATTTTCTCGCCTCCTGAGAAGCACTTTTATAACATCACATTCTACGCTACGGCTGACACGTGTATTGCAACCGTGCTACTACATATTGCATTTGGTGATACAACGCTGCATTCTAACATGGAACAATATAATATGGCAACTCTTTCAACTATTATAACGGAAATGGAGATGGAAGGCTAAGGACTTTAATGCAATTGGGACATATATCAATGGAGTGAAATAGCAGCATGGAACTTCGCTAGTCGTCTTTCTACAAAAGCGAGCATGTAGTGAATATCCAACTACACTCATGCATCGTGGTCCAACGCTGAATTATTTCAAATGGCAGTGGAAATATTTTCATACTCCACGATTATGAATATTTCTGCGGAAATAACTGCAATAAACTTCATGGCGAATTTCTGCCAGAACTTCAGGGAACTTTCAAGAGAGGCCAGGGTAGACCCGGCTCACAAAGAAGAGTTTTGCCAGAAGGATGTCTATCGTATACACGGAGCAGTGCAATTTCCGGAGGAGGAAGCAGTTCTATTCTCCGAGGGCGCTGGTTCCAGGTTCGAGGTCGGAGCACATCTTTTTGGGGAAATGGAACCATCACCAGTCTTCTTTGGAAGATTTTCCTCTAGAACTTCAATCAACAGATAAGGTAGTCGTGAACGTTTCTTGTTTTATTTGAGTCATTTAGCGATGTCTGAGCAACCATTTTTCTCATATGTTCTGTCCTTTATTATGCCCCATATTCTTGCTTGATATTTCTGTACTCAGTACACTTCGATGATTTATGCTTTTTCTACGATTTATTAAGACATTGTTATGTCATTGGCATATTTAAATATTTTGGATCAGTTGAGACTGATAATATATTCTTTCAGTAATTTGCATATTTTTTTTTGAGTCACGATTTGACTGTAAAGTAAATGATTTTCTTTGGCAGATTTGAATTCAGACAGGGTGTCACTTTATTAAAGTAATTCTGTTCAGTAAATTACTTTGACCAATTTTCTGTCATCCTCAAGAAAGAAGAATAATTAAAAGATTTTAGAGCGTTAAAATCTATTACTGTATCAACGATCTTGGAAATACTAGTCGTTTTATGAACATGATTGCAACATAGACATTTATCGTCAGTTCTGAAATACCATGGCATTACGGACAATTTTATGAAATATGAACTTTGATTACGATTTATTGAATACACTATAGTAATGAACATTTGATAGGAGTTTTTCTCAATACTAGATTGGAACAATAATGTTTGCATTCCAAAGTCTAATTGTATTCTATTCAATTATTTATGCAGTTTAGATGAACTTTATTTGAAGATAGTATTTTTATACTACGATACTTAGGAGATATTAATCTCAATTTTTGATAGACCAGAGAGGCGTGTCTAATCGTATTTGCTATTAAATTTATTTGTGATTGGCAACTTTTACTTCATATCGATTCATGAATGAAACCCACGAAGGTTAAATAAATAACAGTTTGTGGTGTTTGAAGCCATATTTTCAGTGTTGCCTTAGTAAACAAGAGTTTAGTGCTTTTCAGTCGGTCAACACGAATGTACCCAAAAGAGATGGGTTATGCCCTAATCCTGAAATAAATTACATGAGATTAATAAAACACTGGTCATCCTAGTGTTTTATTAATCTCATGTAATTTATTTCAGGATTAGGGCATAACCCATCTCTTTTGGGTACATTCGTGTTGACCGAAATAACAGTTTGATACAATGAATGAATATAAGAATTTTTAAAGTGGAATTATGGATGTATAATCGTTAGTTCAGTGGACGTGTAAAAGTCGCTGATGAATAATGCCCTTGAATAAGTGAAGGAGATTCCCACAGTAATATTAATGAAGTTAATGAATTTGTAAGTGGAGGTTTTTTGTATATATTGTGGAAGATTTTTATGCCATATATATGGAGATATATGATGAATTCTGGGCCTATTTTATGCAATTTTGTGCGTTTGAGCGAAGTATTTTTCCGCTGAGTTTATTGTCCAGGTCCTTTGAAAATTAATCATGTGAAAATACTGTTATAATTAACAAGAGTGTTTAAATAATTTGAGATAACGATTTTGAATGGAGGTTACCGTCACAAATAATAATAATAATTATTAAAACTTATTAAACCTGAATATAAGCTTAAATATAACTAACCTTCATTGGCCGATTATATTAACCTGATTTGAGTAATTATCAACCGGATAAACGTGTGGTTTAATGTATTTCTAAAATTAACAATATAAATATTGTAAATAATTGTGTAAATATCTTTAATAATAATTGGAAATGAAAGGAATTAATAGAGGCGTGTATAAATTTTTGAATTGTCATTTGACAATATTATAAACAATTTATAATTGTTATAAACAATTAATGAGCATTTGTTATAAACATTAAGAGTTTTGTTAATATACTCTAAACAACGCTAATGAAACATATGGATTATGTAATTAAACAAGTTTTGGGATTATTAGAGTAATCCAGTAACATGTGATTGAAGCATTTAAAAGATTTGCGTGATAATATTTGAGTTGAGTTGAGGACATTTAAAGTGTTTGAAAAGGAGCTAGGCTCTGAGGTCACGAGCTTATGCTAACGTTGGCTGGACAGGTGGGTCCATTTAACGATGCGAGCATGCGACATATTGTAGGGTGGATCGCAGCTTGCCTGACAACTGTATGTTAGAGGCCAAGGCCGACTACATAACAGGCTTGCAGTTATAAATAAAGTGTGATGTTTATTAAAAGGAAAACAATTGCTACATGTCTCGTTCCAATTCCCTCATCCATTCCAAGTGTATTACTATTATTACGTTCTTTATAAGCTAGTAAAGCTGAGATTTTGTATGTAACGTCTACAAGTCCTACAGGAGGACATGATTACATTGACAATGGCTTCTGATTGCCACGTATATTTTGTTGTCTATTTTTGTTAAAGTCATTCCTTTATGTGAAATAAATTATTGTACAGTTGAAAGTTTCTTGTTTCCGTCTTGGTTCATTTTAAATATCATGGTGGAGGTTATTGTGTGGGCATACTTTAAGTGATCCAGTTGGCAACCCATACCCGAGATTAATTTGAAGAGGTAAGTAAAGGTAAGTATGAACCCCCGTATATTTTGGTGTGTTCCACAATAATTTCTTGTTAACTACTGTGCTCTAATCTCGGTAGTATCTGTCAGTGCCATTTTCATTGATGTAGCTGTGCCGGTGCGTTTGATTTTTGGCAATCCGATTCAGGGGGCGGATATCTGACAGCCAACTATCCGGATTTACGGGGACAGTAGGATTGGCGCCTCAATTACGTGGGGATCGACAAACCTGGATTACCAGGTTGAACGCCAGTAGGATTGGCAACCCTAAAACGTGGGGCACGATCAGCTCGATTGGCACGATCAGCTCGATTGGCTCGATTGGCACGATCAATAGGATTGACACCGCAATTCGGTAGAGCTCGATCAGCAAAACATTGGATTACCAAGTTATTGCAGTAGAATTGGCACCGCAATTTTGTGGAGTGCTCGAATAACATTGGATTACCAAGTTATCGATGTCAATGGGATTGTGAAGACTAAAATAAAGAGACAGATTCTTTGTTAGATGTCTTGGCCAATTGTTGAATTTGAGAGTGTGATTATATAGGGATTAAATGTTGTGTTGTATCAGGAAAATTACACTCAGAAAAGATCAGATCTTATACAACTTGAGAGAGGTTGAATAGGCTAGAAACTGAGAAAAATTGCCTATGATCTGGAGTCTTATTTTATTTGACCGGCTTATGACATGTTTAGTCATATTAAAGATAAAATTAAACTATTTGGATTGTAAATGTAAATTATTTGTGTTAAGATATTTTAAAATGAACCAAAGAAATTTGAACATGTGCTTGAGTTTATTTCAACATGAAGTGTCTACGAAGTTAATTATAAGGTTAATTAATTAGTTAATTAATTAGTTAATTAGTTAATTATAAGTTATATTTAAGACAGAAAATTGCTCAAACTTATATATGGTGAAAAGTGTTGCTCGGATGTTGTTATTTTGCTCTGTTTGATGTATGTCCCTAAAGCAGTTTATTATTGAAATTATATTGAAATGGCAGATGAGAGTATGAGGATGATGTTAGAGGAGTTGAAAGCTAGCATGAATGAAAGTGCGAGGGAAATGGAAGCTAGGAGTGCTAGTCGAATGAAGCAGATGATGGAGGAGAATTCTAGTAATATGTCTGCTAATTTGAAATCTAGCATGAATGAAAGTGTAAAGCAGATGCTGGATGAAAATTTGAAAGTTCTTCAGACCAGTTCTGCAAACTTAGAAAATGATATGTCGCGTTTACAGATCAGTACTCAGGGAATCGAGAATGCTGTAACTGACATGCGCACAGACGTGTCCAATGTCCATAAAGATTTATCCAATGTGCATAAAGATGTTTCAGATGTTAAGACTGATGTTTCTAAAGTACAGAAAGATCTTACTATGTTGAATCTTGATGTTGCTAATGTCCGGGGTGATATTTCCTGTGCTAGAGCTGAAGTAATTGTTGTTAGGAATGATGTTGCTACTGTACAAGATAAAGTAGAAGAGGTTCAAAGAGGGATTCAAAATGTTCGAACCGATGTGTCAAATGTTCAAGTAGACATTAATAATATTCATTCTGATGTAAATGAGATGCAAAGCGATATAAATAAGATACAAGTAGAAGTTAACACTGTTTTTGTAGACATTGCTAAAGTTCAAACTGATGTTAATAAAGTAAGAGAAGAAATTGAAACTTCAAAAACACTTTGTACTCGTAACATTAGTGCATTAACAACTAGGTTGGTTGACGAGCCTGTTAGGACAACAGCTTCTTTAGCAGGATTAAAGTATGATGTAGAGGTCATGAGAACCCAAGTCTTAGATCATAATCGTTTACTTAAGGAAGACATTGAAGTAGATAGTGCGGAAATGTTAACTGCAAATGTAACGGTTTGGAAAGACGAATGGAACAGGTCAAGTGGGGAACATGTCACTCAGATTCAGGAACGAATTGAAAGAAAACTTGCCAGTACACAAGTAGACATTAATAATGAAGTAGTTCAAATTAGGAAGGATTTGAGTATAAGGATGGATTCGCTATCCGAAAAGCAGGTAGAGGATAGAACTCAAATAGGTCAGGACGTGCAAGCATTAAAATCCGCGTTAGAGGAACAAATTCATAAGGTTGTCTCTGATGTTAATGAAACTACGAGCAAACTTCAGAATTTGAAACTAGGAGAAGCCAGCATGATGGAAACCTATAAAGAAGAGTTGATCAGGAAAGTCATCACGGAAATCACGGATAAGGATCCAGAAGGCTTGACTGGTGAAGATGATAGGAATTACGTCAGACGATGTAACCTCGCTACAGAAGAGAGAGATATTAGTCCTGAGGAACGTATATCCAGATTCCGGGAAGAAGAAGAGGATAGGAATATTGAACCTGAATGGAAATATCGTGATAGTGGGAGGAATTACATGGATTCATATCCGAGAAATGTGACAGTCATCCGGAACTTCGAGGACAAACCTCAAAAATTCAGTAATACTGATAGTCTAACACCGATAGAATATATCAGGAACCTGAAAGACTATTTCATTGAAGCTCACATTCCCAGAGAAAGAGAGATGAGGATAGTGGAGAGATTTCTAGCTGGAGGACCCCTTGAATGGTTCAGAGCATTTCGCTACACTTTCAGTAATTTCGACGAATTTGCAGAGGCACTGATAAAACGATTCTGGTCCATAGAAGCACAGAATTCATTAAGAGCTGAGGTATACTCGAGGAAGTATTCAGGTACTCTTCCAACACGGTACGCTGATTTCTTCACGAGCCAGTTATCACGCTTGAGATTTTTGCAACCCCCATTGTCAACAGAGCAGTTGATAGATGCGATTTCTCGTATGCTGCCTGTGGAGGTGAGAAGACTCATCATATCGTCAAACATCAGGGATTTGACCAGTATGGACGAATTATTGAGAAGGCTTGACTATACGAGTCCAATGCCAAATTTGGTACAAAAAGGTCAGAGGCACGAATTCAAAGACGTTAATACGGTCTACATGGTTCAAGTGCAACAAACTGATAAGCCTGAGGAAGAAAAAACTGAAAATGTAGGTCCTCACAGGAATAATTATTTCCGCAACCACAGATCGCAAGGTTACCGTCCATATCAGCAAAGAAGAGGCTGGATTAACAATAGAGGAAACTACAATAATGGAAGAGGTAGATACTACACTAACCAGGGCTACAATAGGAACTACAATAGAAATTACCAGAATCGAAATCAGAATTCCCAAGGTCAGGTTATGACACCCGACAAGTATCAAGAGAGAGAGAAAGAAAGTCAGCAGTATCTTAAGGAATTACGAGAGAAGGAAGCTGAAAACCAAAAGAAAAGACAGGATGTAGTGATCGATCCTGGTCCTTCTACAAGTCAACAGAACTTAGAAAACAGGAATTCAGAACAGAAGAGAAAGTAGAGAGGAGAGAATACATTAGCCACACACAAACCCAAAGTAGAAGAGACTTATGATTAAGGAACATAGAAGAAATATTATCCAAGAGTAAGCCAATGATAATTCAATTTCGTGTTCAAGTGAATTGAGATATTTATAACACAGAGTTTAAAAACAATTTGCAACTGTTTTTAAAACGTGGTGAAGGGAGAATGCCCCCGTAAATTGAATTATATTGAGACCACGGCGGCTGTATTGGAAAATATGAAGAAAGTTATGGCTGTCATAGTTGTGACGTGGATACTCATGACGTAAGCACGGATGACGCAGACTTCACGCAAGTAGGCTGCTTGAGCTGAGATTCTTGGTGACGTCATGATTTTGTTCGAGAAAGATCTGAGATTTACGACGCAGTCACAGGGAAACATGGAATTGTGCTGAGGAAGAAGTTACGCGATTGGAGGAAAGACTCGAACCAATGAACGATAGTTTGGAGGGAGACGGAGATTACTGAAACTATCATATTTAATTACTTTTGGCATGCAGAATTGTGGAAATCTATTTTCAGTTATGGCATTGATTTGGAATTTTGAAGAAATTAATTTTGAGTTTTTGAAATTTGAAAATCCGTCAAGTATAGCCAAAGTTAGAAATTCTAGCAATGACGGAGAAACAAGCTATGGAAGGGATGGATACGCCCCTTAAGAAGTTGATAAAAGGTCTTGCACAGCAGAGAGGAGCTCTCATACCTCATATCTCATGTGTCTCATATCGCACATATATTTCTGATGTCATATAGTCGTTTTCGAGTGAATAAGTGAAGCAAGTCATCTTTAGCGCGTGTGGTAAAGCCCACCGCATCGAACGAGCTTCGAGCGTGCCACAGTTCCATTTTACGGTGATTGAAACTAGGCGAAGTTGAAACGCACACATTAACGAGTCTACAAGATAATATATCAAGATTTGACTAATGTCGTTAAGCTAATTCTATTGTGCAGTACTATATTAAAGTGTGTAGAAAGATTGAACATTTTCAAGATTATAATTTGAAAGATATTGGCATTTTAAGACGGCAGACAAAAGTGATTTTCTCGCCTCCTGAGAAGCACTTTTATAACATCACATTCTACGCTACGGCTGACACGTGTATTGCAACCGTGCTACTACATATTGCATTTGGTGATACAAGGCTGCATTCTAACATGGAACAATATAATATGGCAATTCTTTCAACTATTATAACGGAAATGGAGATGGAAGGCTAAGGACTTTAATGCAATTGGGACATATATCAATGGAGTGAAATAGCAGCATGGAACTTCGCTAGTCGTCTTTCTACAAAAGCGAGCATGTAGTGAATATCCAACTACACTCATGCATCGTGGTCCAACGCTGAATTATTTCAAATGGCAGTGGAAATATTTTCATACTCCACGATTATGAATATTTCTGCGGAAATAACTGCAATAAACTTCATGGCGAATTTCTGCCAGAACTTCAGGGAACTTTCAAGAGAGGCCAGGGTAGACCCGGCTCACAAAGAAGAGTTTTGCCAGAAGGATGTCTATCGTATACACGGAGCAGTGCAATTTCCGGAGGAGGAAGCAGTTCTATTCTCCGAGGGCGCTGGTTCCAGGTTCGAGGTCGGAGCACATCTTTTTGGGGAAATGGAACCATCACCAGTCTTCTTTGGAAGATTTTCCTCTAGAACTTCAATCAACAGATAAGGTAGTCGTGAACGTTTCTTGTTTTATTTGAGTCATTTAGCGATGTCTGAGCAACCATTTTTCTCATATGTTCTGTCCTTTATTTTGCCCCATATTCTTGCTTGATATTTCTGTACTCAGTACACTTCGATGATTTATGCTTTTTCTACGATTTATTAAGACATTGTTATGTCATTGGCATATTTAAATATTTTGGATCAGTTGAGACTGATAATATATTCTTTCAGTAATTTGCATATTTTTTTTTTGGAGTCACGATTTGACTGTAAAGTAAATGATTTTCTTTGGCAGATTTGAATTCAGACAGGGTGTCACTTTATTAAAGTAATTCTATTCAGTAAATTACTTTGACCAATTTTCTGTCATCCTCAAGAAAGAAGAATAATTAAAAGATTTTAGAGCGTTAAAATCTATTACTGTATCGACGATCTTGGAAATACTAGTCGTTTTATGAACATGATTGCAACATAGACATTTATCGTCAGTTCTGAAATACCATGGCATTACGGACAATTTTATGAAATATGAACTTTGATTACGATTTATTGAATACACTATAGTAATGAACATTTGATAGGAGTTTTTCTCAATACTAGATTGGAACAATAATGTTTGCATTCCAAAGTCTAATTGTATTCTATTCAATTATTTATGCAGTTTAGATGAACTTTATTTGAAGATAGTATTTTTATACTACGATACTTAGGAGATATTAATCTCAATTTTTGATAGACCAGAGAGGCGTGTCTAATCGTATTTGCTATTAAATTTATTTGTGATTGGCAAATTTTTACTTCATATCGATTCATGAATGAAACCCACGAAGGTTAAATAAATAACAGTTTGATACAATGAATGAATATAAGAATTTTTAAAGTGGAATTATGGATGTATAATCGTTAGTTCAGTGGACGTGTAAAAGTCGCTGATGAATAATGCCCTTGAATAAGTGAAGGAGATTCCCACAGTAATATTAATGAAGTTAATGAATTTGTAAGTGGAGGTTTTTTGTATATATTGTGGAAGATTTTTATGCCATATATATGGAGATATATGATGAATTCTGGGCCTATTTTATGCAATTTTGTGCGTTTGAGCGAAGTATTTTTCCGCTGAGTTTATTGTCCAGGTCCTTTGAAAATTAATCATGTGAAAATACTGTTATAATTAACAAGAGTGTTTAAATAATTTGAGATAACGATTTTGAATGGAGGTTACCGTCACAAATAATAATAATAATTATTAAAACTTATTAAACCTGAATATAAGCTTAAATATAACTAACCTTCATTGGCCGATTATATTAACCTGATTTGAGTAATTATCAACCGGATAAACGTGTGGTTTAATGTATTTCTAAAATTAACAATATAAATATTGTAAATAATTGTGTAAATATCTTTAATAATAATTGGAAATGAAAGGAATTAATAGAGGCGTGTATAAATTTTTGAATTGTCATTTGACAATATTATAAACAATTTATAATTGTTATAAACAATTAATGAGCATTTGTTATAAACATTAAGAGTTTTGTTAATATACTCTAGACAACGCTAATGAAACATATGGATTATGTAATTAAACAAGTTTTGGGATTATTAGAGCAATCCAGTAACATGTGATTGAAGCATTTAAAAGATTTGCGTGATAATATTTGAGTTGAGTTGAGGACATTTAAAGTGTTTGAAAAGGAGCTAGGCTCTGAGGTCACGAGCTTATGCTAACGTTGGCTGGACAGGTGGGTACATTTAACGATGCGAGCATGCGACATATTGTAGGGTGGATCGCAGCTGGCCTGACAACTGTATGTTAGAGGCCAAGGCCGACTACATAACAGGCTTGCAGTTATAAATAAAGTGTGATGTTTATTAAAAGGAAAACAATTGCTACATGTCTCGTTCCAATTCCCTCATCCATTCCAAGTGTATTACTATTATTACGTTCTTTATAAGCTAGTAAAGCTGAGATTTTGTATGTAACGTCTACAAGTCCTACAGGAGGACATGATTACATTGACAATGGCTTCTGATTGCCACGTATATTTTGTTGTCTATTTTTGTTAAAGTCATTCCTTTATGTGAAATAAATTATTGTACAGTTGAAAGTTTCTTGTTTCCGTCTTGGTTCATTTTAAATATCATGGTGGAGGTTATTGTGTGGGCATACTTTAAGTGATCCAGTTGGCAACCCATACCCGAGATTAATTTGAAGAGGTAAGTAAAGGTAAGTATGAACCCCCGTATATTTTGGTGTGTTCCACAATAATTTCTTGTTAACTACTGTGCTCTAATCTCGGTAGTATCTGTCAGTGCCATTTTCATTGATGTAGCTGTGCCGGTGCGTTTGATTTTTGGCAATCCGATTGAGGGGGCGGATATCTGACAGCCTACTATCCGGATTTACGGGGACAGTACCTAGATTAGTATTCATGAAAGAACTAGCCAAGCAGCTGTTGGAACCTCAACTAAAGGATAGGCTGCTTAATACAAGACTGCCTCGAGAATTGCTACTTGCTATAGCACGTGTTACAGGAAATGAACTGGACTCACACCCTGTATTCACCACTGATGAGAAGTTGCCAAGGGAATCCCGGAAGACCTGTTTCCTCTGTCCACCTAAGAAAAAAAGAAAAACATGTTACCTACGTGTCATGTGTGCAAACATCCGATCTGCTTGGAATGCACCAAATTAGGAAGTCTGAACTGCATTACAGAGGGATAGCTTGACATAAAGTGCTGCAGGATTTCTTTAATTTGCACTGGTTATCATTTTAAGCGTTTTTTATATTGTCCATTATGTGAACTACACACATCAAAAAAAGTTTTGCATCACCTCGGTTCCAAGAGTTCTGGAACCTTTAAATACAAAGGGAATAGAGATCAACACAAACAACATTTCAGCTCGTTTTATTGCTCATGAGACCCACACATTGCATGTTGTACCATCATACAGCTAGACTTTCAGCATTTGTGGTCCAGATTGCAGTACACACCACTACCTCTAATACCCAGTAGCACGTCCTCTTGCATTGATGCATGCCTGTATTCGTCGTGGCATACTATCCACAAGTTCATCAAGACACTGTTGGTCCAAATTGTCCCACTCCTCAACGACAATTCGGCGTAAATCTCTCAGAGTGGTTGGTGGGTCAAGACGTCCATAAACAGCCCTTTTCAACATATCCCAGGCATGTTCGATAGGGTTCATGTCTGGCGAACATGCTGGCCATTGTAGTCGAGCGATGTCGTTATCTTGAAGGAACGCATTCACAAGATGTGCACGATGAGGTCAAGAATTGTCGTCCATGAAGACAAATGCCTCTCCAATATTCTGCCGATATGGTTGCACTATGGGTCGGAGGATGTCATTCAGGTATCGTAAAGCCGTTTCGGAGCCTTCCATGACCACCAGTGGCGTACGTCGGCCCCACATAATGCCACCCCAAAACATCAGGGAACCACCACCTTGCTGCACTCGCTGGACAGTGTGTCTAAGACGTTCAGCCTGACCAGGGTGCCTCCAAACACGTCTCCGACGATTGTCTGGTTGAAGGCATATGCGACACTCATCGGTGAAGAGAACGTGATGCCAATTCCGTGGGGTCCATTCAGCATGTTGTTGGGCCCATCTGTACCGCGCTGCATGGTGTCGGGGTTGCAAAGCTGGACCTCGCCATGGACGTCGGGAGTGAAGTTGCGCATCATGCAGCCTATTGCGCACAGTTTGAGTTGAAACACGACGTCCTGTGGCTGAACGAAACGCATTATTCAACATGGTGGCATTGCTGTCAGGGTTCCTCCGAGAGGCAATCCGTAAGTAGCGGTCATCCACTACAGTAGTAGCCCTTGGGCGGCCTGAGCGAGGCCTGTCATCGACAGTTCCTGTATCTCTGTACCTCCTCCTTGTCCGAACAACATCGCTTTGGTTCACTCTGAGACGCCTGGAAACTTCCCTTGTTGAGAGCCCTTCTTGACACAAAGTAACAATGCGGACGCGATCGAACTGCGGTATTGACCTTCTAGGCATGGTAGAACTACAGACAACATGAGCAGCGTACCTTCGTCCTGGTGGAATGACTGGAACTGATCGGCTGTCGTACCCCCTCCGTCTAATAGGCCCTGCCCATGCATGGTTGTTTACATCTTTGAGCAGTTTTGGTGACATCTATGAACAGTCAAAGGGACTGTATCTTGGATACAATATACACAGTCAACGTCTATATGCCGGAGATCTGGGAACCGAGGTGATGCAAAACTTTTTTTGATGTGTGTATATATCCATCATTCAATTTCATGTGTAGGCCTATGTGTCATGGAATGCAAAGACTCAAAATTTTCGATACCTCTATTTTTGTTCTATTCGAAGTGCCATAGTAAGAATAATATTATTTTTGTGCATAGATTTTGATGTTATTTGCTTATGTTTTATGTGTTTCAATTCAATGTGGGGTGGTTTATTAGAATAATGAAATAAACATTATGACTCTCATCATCATCTTCAATTCCCCTTTTCCAGCTGACACTGGGAGGGGGCAAATATAGTACCTCTCCACTTTGTTCTGTCGTTCCACCATTCATCTTCCGACACGGTGTTCGAATCCAGGTTCCGTTTTCTAATGCTATTCTCCACCGAGTCCATCCAACTCATTCTTGGTCTTCCTCGTCCTCTCTTCCCTGTCATCAGGCGTTCCAGTGCTCGTCTTGGTAGCCTTACTTCATTCATCCGTTTGACATGTCCAAACCATCTCAATCTGTTTTGCTCCAGTTTGTCATTTAGTTTCTGTATTCCCAGTTCTTTCCGCATATCTTCATTTCTCACTCTGTCTCTCCCCGTTTTCTGGACCATACTTCTCAGGAATCTCATCTCAGCTGCCGGTACTCTGCTCTCATCCCTCTTAGTCATTGTCTAAGTTTCTGCTGCATATACCATTATAGGAACATACTATGCTTTGTACATAACTTCTTTAGCCTTAATTGGTATATCCTTGTTCCATACTAGTTGGTAGAAAGCACTCCCGAGTTGTATTCTTCTGGTAATTTCCAAATCTAGTCTTCCATCTTCAGTCAGTTCACTTCCCAAGTATTTGAAGTGTTCCACCACTTCCAATTCCTTATCTCCTACTTTGATTACTCCTTTTCCTTCTTTCTTATCTCTACTAACCACCACTGTTTTACTCTTCTCCACATTTATCTTCAATCTCCATTGCTCAATCTTTTCATTTATTACGTCTAACTGTACTTGTACTTCCCTCTCATCCTCGCCCCAGATCACAACATCGTCTGCAAACAACATTACCTTCATCTTTGCCCTACTGTAGTCTTTCATTGCTGCCTTCATGATGTCATTCATCACCATTAAGAACAATAATGGTGACAACACACTTCCTTGCTTTAGTCCAGTGACAATTTTAAACCATTCCGATGTCCCGACTCTAGTCTTCACACTACTGTAGCAATCCATGCACATTTCTTTTATCATGTCTCTCAGTTCCTTGCCTATCCCCCTATTTGTTAAGCTTTCCCAAACTTTTGTTCTAGGGATGCTATCATAGGCCTTTTCTAGATCAATAAAAGTCATTACCATATCCTTCCCATATTCCCAACTCTTTTCAATGTTCTGTCTCAAAATGAAAATGGGTTCCAGTGATGATCTGTCCCCTCTAAATCCCAACTGCTCCTCCTCTATTTGGTTTCTACCTTTACTCTAATTCTTTTTTCTAGGATTCTTTCCATTACTTTGGCAACATGCAAGATGATGGTGATTCCTCGGTAGTTACCACACATCTTCCTGTCTCCTCTCTTGAATATTGGCAATTTCATTCCCTTTTTGCAGTTTTCAGGAACTTTCTTCTCTCTCCACACACTCCTGAGAAGGCTGTATGTCCACTGCAGTCCCACTGGTCCTGCCACCTTGATCATTTCTATTGCCACTTCGTCGATTCCCACAGCTTTCTCCATCTTCGTCTTCCTATCTGCCCATTCTACTTCTGCCATAGTAATGTCTGGTTCTTCTTCTATTTCTTCCTCCACCGTTTTGGCTGTTTGCGTAACTTCACCGCATGCCTGCGTCTCACCTTCAACAGCTCGCTGAAATATTCTTTCCATCTGTCCATTATCTCTTCTGGTTTTGTCAATATTTCACCTTCTTTGTCTTTCACGAACCCAGTGTTCACCTTTTTATTCCTTCTGCTTTTTATAATTCCAAACAGCAATTTCTTTCCACAATTTAAATCCTCCCTTATTTCCTGAGTGAATTCTTCCCAGCTTTTCTTCTTTTCCTCTGCAATTACTTTCTTGCAATCTCTGTTTGCTTCTATATATTTTGCTCTACTGGTTCTTTCTTCAGTCTTCTTGTTTTCCATTCCTTCCAAGTTTCTCTTCTTTTCTCTTACCGGTACCTTTTCTTTCACTCTATCATTCCACCATCTTGTCGCCTTTTCCCGTACCTTTCTTGATGTTCTACCACATGTTTTCTCTGCATTGTTTACAAATGCACTCTTAAACTTTTCCCATTCTTGTTCCACATGGGTAATATCCGTCCTTGGTATCTGTTCTTGTAATTATTTCTTAAACTCTTCTGCAACCTCCTTTTCCTTTAGTCTCCAGACCTTAATCTTTCTTTCCCTTTTTTCTGGTAATCTCATGACCTTTTCTACTTTTAATTTTGCTACCACTGCCCTATGGTCTCCTCCAAAGGCTTCCTCTGGCAGGGCTGTGACATCCATTAGCTCTTTCCGATGTCATTTTTCGACTAATACATAGTCTATCAGAGTTTTCGTTCTTCTATCTCCCCATCCATACCTCGTTATCTTCTGACTATTTTTCTTTCTGAACCACGTATTCCCTATAATTAATTGGTTCCGCTGACAGAAGTCCATTAAGAAATCCCCTTCTGGATTCTTACTGCCATAACCAGTTGATCCCAAAATCTCCTCCCATCCTTGTCTGTCTCTTTCCACTTGTGCATTCAAATCTCCCATTACTATTATTTCCGTATCCTCTATATATTTTTCCACATCTTCCAGGAATTCTTCTAAGTTCTTATCTTTATTCCCCGTTTGTGGAGCATATACTTGAACCAGATCTTTTGTCCCTTTCTGGAACTGTATCCTTCCTATGATCATCCTGTCACTTATCCTCTTCACCTCCTCCACATACTCTAGGACATCCTTTCTTATAATCAAAACAGCCAGTATCCATCCTTAAGTTTACTTTCCATTTCGTTTCACTGAGACCGAGGATGGCTATATCCTTCTCCATCATGAAGACCACTAGCTCCTCAGTCTTGTCCGTCAGGGTTAAGATGTTGACTGTAGCTATTCGGATGTATTGCGATGCTGGTCGCCCATTTCTCACAGCTCCCCCAGCATCTGAAGAACTGTGCGTCGTCTGTAGGGGACGCCCTAGCATTTTCCGAGGTTGAGCCATATTTGCTTTCATTTTAGGCTATTATTAAGATGGGGTCGCCACTCCCAAATGCATTTTATGACCACTGCCAGGTATGAACTAGGCCGCTCCTAACATGGAGAACAGACGCTTTTTGTAGCCGCTCCTCTGGAGTACAGACGCTACGGGTGTCCAAATTTTAGATGTAAATAAATTAGACAGGAAGTTCCACACTCGGCATGGCCTACACTTAAATAGGTTAGGAAAAGAGTATCTTAGTGATGAAATCTGAAAAATTGTAAATTCAAATGGTAAGAATAGTTCAACAGTAATATCTTTAGAGCGGAAGCAGGGAAACTGGTAAATGAAGCCAAACATGAGGTTTGACATTCAGATCACTTGATGTCAAATTTAACTGAGTGCAACAATGGTATTTCGGATTTGTCTATCAACAATAATAATAATAACAATTATAATAATAATAATAATAATAATGTGAAAAAGTTCAAATACCTCGGTGAAACCATACAAGAGAACGGCCTAGAGAAAGCTGCTGTAGAAGATCGTATCTCAAAAATGGAAAGAGCTTATGGACTAACTAAAACATCTACAACAAGAAATGCATCTCATGGAATGCCAAACTAAAACATTACAACACGGTAGTAAAAATAGAATGCCTGTATGCCAGCGAATGCCTCTCGATGAATTACAAGTTGGAGAAGCTAGAGATCCTAGAAAGAAGAATACTACGGAAAATCATGGGCCCAGTCCAGACTGAAACTGGCTGGAAACTTCGGAGCAACAATGAAGTCTATAAAAATGTGGAGAGAATCTCAGAGACCATGAAGAAGAGGAGGTTAACGTTTCTCGGACACTTGTACAGAATGGACAAAACTAGACTAACCAAACAGTTATTCGACTATCTGTGGAACAAGAAGACAACAACGACATGGATTAAGGAAGTTCGAAAAGATCTCGAAAATTCCAACATCCAGGAAGTTCAGATGTCAAACAGGGAAACATTTCGGTACATAATTCAAAATTTGGAAGGGTTTCACGTCACAAGAACCACAAAGAAGGGAAGAGCCTGGGCGGATGAGCAGAAGAAACAGCATAGCGCCCATATGAAGGAGTACTGGAGGAAGAGGAAACTTCAGGCAAAGAAAAAATGAAATTGTAGCGTGATCCGAAGAGGTCAATTCGCAAATAAAAAAAAATAATGTAAATACATCACAAACACAAGCTTGCAAAAGTAACAAATTTAAAATTTTACCACCAGAATGTTCAGTCTCTCTATAATAAAATTGATTACAGAAATCTAATGCTTAATAAGAAGTTCCGTGCCGAACTAAAGAGCCTACTTTTCATGCCAATGATTATTCTACAGTATATGAACCTATCTAGAATAATGACGAAATTAAGTTGGTAATATCAAAATTTCTAATTAGTTCGATATATTCCTGGTATAATGTAGCCTAATAGAGCACTACAGTTGGCAGGCCTGGTGACTGAATATATTCTTAGTTCCATCTCTTAAGGTACAGAATACAAAATTTGGTTGAAGTCCAATGGACGTTACATGCAGTTAGACATTAGATCTATCAGCACGTGTAAAAGCATGTCGGCAACAATGGCATGCGTGTGCTGGTTGGAAATTATCGGAAATATTATGATATCTTGTTGTGCCAATTTTGGATGAAATCCATTTGTTAGTATAGAAGTTACATGTATTTTAAAATTGGACCTATCAGCAAGCATAGAATCATGTTGGCAGCACAGACTTATATTAATTACTCCAAATTAATCTAGAGTGTCAGGTGCTATACGTGTGCAAAGTATAGAGCTGTTGGCTTGCATACTTTCTGATATATTATTAGGGTAAAACAATATAGACAGCATTTATTAACAGTTGGCAGCCCTGATTGCTCTTAAGAATACTTATAGTCATACCTGTTATGTTGCACATAGCACATACGAAATTTGGTTGAAATCCAAATGATAGTAGAGAAGTTACATGTATTTAAAAATTGGTCCTATCAGCAGGCTTAGAATCATGTTAGTAGAACTGAAGTATATAAGTTACTCAAAATTAATCTAAAATGCCAGGTACTATACGTGTGCATAATTTAAAGCTGACGGTTTGCATACTTTCAGACATATTGGTATTAGGATGAAGAAAATAGAGAGAGGAATTATTAACAGTTGGCAGCCCTGGTGGCTCTTAAGAATACACTCCGTCATATCAGTTTATGTACATATATTACATACAAAATTTGGTTGAAATCCAATTAATAGTGTAGAAGTTATATGCATTTAAAATTGGACTTATCAGAAGGCTTAAAATTATTTTGGCAATACTGTCATGTATGGCCTCCTGGAAATTAAACTGAAACAGTATTATCTACATGTGTGCCAATTTTAGAATAGATCCCATGCATACATTCCATGATATCCAACATGGAGCTCGAATTCCTATTGCGTTTTTTCAGCAGTTGGTAGCACTGACATCATTTTCAAATATGGGCTTGAGATATTCCGGTATACCTCTTTACTCATACTAAATTTTATTTCGATTTCTGCAGCCGTTTAGGAGTTGATAGGGGGACACACACACACAGCCAGCCAGCCAGACAGACAGACACACATTTTCTCGGATCGATCTCATAAGTCTACTTTTCCAAATTTTTGCAACATGTGAAAAGTAGGCTAAAAATGTACTTAAAGACATCTCAGCACTATGTATTTCAGAACATTTCCTGAAAGAGGAACAACTCGAATTAATTCAAATTCCAGGGTTTATACTACCTAGTAAATAGTCTAGATCTAATATTAGCCATGGTGGTACTTGTATCCTCTTAAGAAATAATTTAGGTCATGAACAGTTAACAGCTTATGATTATCTAATTATGGAACAGGATTTTGAAATCTCTGCCGTAAAAATACAGCAGTTTTAGTTAATAATTGTATGCGTATACCGTTCTCCATCAGGAAATTTTTGTTTATTTATAGACAAATTAGAATTGTTACTCAATAACATGAGCAAAGTAAATTTCGATATAATAATTTGTGGGGAAGTAAATGTGGTCTTCTTATAATGTGATAGAAATTGTGAATTATTAACACAGTTACTAATTTCCTATGGACTGAAACCTACAGTAAATAACCCAACAAGAATAACAAAATTTAGTAAAACCACTCCTGATCAAATTTTTATAAATACAGATACATATCACCATTCAATAGAAGTCTATTGTCCGGGTTTTAGTGACCACCATGGACAAATACTGAGTTTTGAAGTACCGTACCCGAAACAATCAATAATAATGATAATGGAATAAAATCAAAGTGCAGGTCATTCACGGAAACATAGGTTACATATTTCAATGACTTATTAAATAAGGAAACATGGTCAGAAATTTATAAACTAGACAATGTAAATAATAAATTTAATGCGTTTAACAGTACCCTAAAACACTATCTTGAAACAGCATTCCCCGTTAAACAAAGAACTATTCAAAATAAAAATAAAAACTAGCAATTGGGTAACAACAGGGATTAGAAATTCATGTAAAAGAAAGAAATTTCTACACAAATTATATGAACAATACCACACAACACCTGAATTCAATTTATACTACAAAAAATACACTAGCATATTAAATAAGGTAATAAGACTAGCAAAGAAAATGCATAATGAAAATTTTATTTCCCAATCATCTAATAAAAACAGGGGTATGAGGTCCGTGATAAAGAAAGAAACTGGAAAATCTGCTAAAATACAAAGGAATATTACACTGAACAGCAATAGCAAAGTGATTAATAATCCAGAGGAAATAGCAAACACTTTTAATGACTATTTTCTGGAAATTCCACAAAAAAATATTAAATAAATCACAGGTAAATACACTAAATTCTTATAATAAAACAAATATATGCAGTGATTCTTTATTTATAAATCATGTCACAAGTGAAGAGGTAAGAATAGTTATAAAAGAGCTAAAAATAAATTCTGTGCTGGCATTATGCAATTTTAAGGAAATGTGCAGAAAATATAATAAATCCACTTACGCACTTAATAATCAGGTCAATTCTCTCAGGAACTTACCCGGATATTTTGAAGTTATCAAAAGTAATTCCAGTGCACAAAAACGGTTCAAAAGATGAATGAGATAACTATCGTCCTATTACCTTACCAACTGGTATTGCAAAAATTGTGGAAAAAATCATGTATAAGAGACTGATAGGTTTTATAGAAAAAAAATGAAATACTATCTAACACACAACATGGATTCAGAACGGAAAGATCTACAAAGACAGCAATTTATGAATGTAGTAATAGTATACTGAAATTAATTGACGATTAGGAACATGTAACTGGCCTATTCTTGGATTTATCGAAAGCATTTGATGTTGTTGACCATAAAATCCTCCTTACAAAACTAAATCAATATGGTATTAGAGGTCTAGCTAATAAATGGATAGAGTCTTACTTAACAAGGCATAATCAAATAGTAAGCTTGAGACACAAGGATGATGGAACCAAATTTACTTAGGGCCGATTGTATAAAGCATTTGATCTCAGTTTACCAGGTTCAGCTGATCTTAGCGCGTGCTGAACTCAGAATTTCTGTTGTATAAACGTTAATCTAAGATCACCGCGCCTTGATCTGGGTTCATATTTAACCGGCGACAGTTCTCGGTTCAGCCATGTTGATCTTAGTTCACAGTTGTTGTCCGTGAAACATTTTAGCGCTCAGATTCCAGTTCTAGGCTGTATTAAAAAGAGAAATATGTTAGAAAGCTTGTACATTAGTAGGTTATACGAAGGTATTATTTCTTTCTGGACTAGGACTAATTTGTGCGTGCTCGCTTTCAACGATGATGGATTTTAGTCAGAGTGATTTTGGATTTTGAGGAGGAAGAATGCCGTTCTGCTAAAAATCGTGTCTTATTGAGACAGATCGACGATATATTCCTTCCGTTTTAAATAAATTTCAAAACACGGCCTGTTTTTTAATATTTTATTGTATTAGGTCACCTATAAACCATGTTGTTCTTGCCTGTACAATTCGAGAGTTACTAGGCCTAAAGGCTATACGGACGTAAAACGTGTTCACATTTGATAAATATTTATTTTTGCATTCCAAACTGTGTTTTTAATCAGTGATGGTATTGTAACCTTTCTTTATATCGTTGACATATGCACCAATACCGTACCGTAATTAAGCTTACGAATGCGATGTACAATTTTGAGGTTAAAAGCATTGCGAGAGGTGCTTCATACCACCAGTGAATATAGTATTAATACCGGTACCACACACATACGGTACGGTAATAGTAGTATCAAATGACTATTTTATCCACAGTACTTTTTGTTTTTGAAAGTGGTAGGCTACCCTATTGGCAACTCCAGCTATCTGATATGACATCTAGCGGTAAAAATGAGAAACTTACCAAGTAGGGTACATTTGTCACGTGGTGACTGTTTGTATATGGTTTCTTGTATTGGTAAACAGATCGTGGTAAATTGTTCGTGTCTTTATACATACGTAATAAGTTTTACTCGTTGATAGAGTGAAAAATGAGTAAAAGCAAAGTGTATTGCTCAGTTTACGGCTGTAAGTCGGTGTGTAAGAGGGCTGCGGACATACGTTTTCATCACTTTCCAAAAGATGCAAATAGCAATAGCCGAAATGTGATGATACCTAATAATACCTAATACCTAATAATAATACCTTTCCACCCCGGGAAGGATCTAACACTTGTCGAGGTAGACAGACAGAAGACCTGCGACGTAAAGCCAGCGAAGGTTATTCAGTTTAAAAACAGCTGTTACGATGGGCGCGCTGGTAAGATTGAAGTTACTTGAATAATTAATTATTGGCTGCTTGGTAGGGAGAAGGGATGAGTTTAACTTGTATTAAAACTCGGGGGGCGACAGGAATTGCTTGATTTGGATGGTTAAAAGGTGGGTTTGGTGTTGAATATTTGAATGGTAGCGGAATCACTCATTCTACAGTGCCCACGGGGAGGCAAATTAGGCCTATATGACTCGTAGTGGAATAGCTCGAATATCGAAGAACTTAGCGATTACGAGGTGTAGGCTTGGCGGAAAGGCTGGCGGATCATCAGTTTGACATCAATTCACGATATAAGTCGGAGCTTGGAACAGTGGCGTCTGGTTTGCGTGGATGCTAGTCTCGGAATGATAAAAGTAGCACAGCTTCGGTGTGTTATTTATTTGTTTATGTACCGTATTTCTCTATTTGAATGTCCTCGGCGTTGACTCAGGATCGACATTTACATTATATTGCGCATAATAGTACCGAAATAATGTCCGAAGTGTAGCCCTGTGTAAATTTGAATCAGCTGATCTACATCACCCATAAAAACTGATGCTTGATAATATGCAAATGACACCAAACATCCAGTGGAACACACAAATTAGATCACGTGTATCGCACAGTTATACATATATACAATTAAAAATAACACTGTCATTACTTTAGAGACCATATTTACTGATTATAACCGAAAAATATAAAGTGTTCTATATCAAACGCGTGTTATTGAGTATTTTAAACCCTACTTATTCAGACCGACCGCAGCGCCCCAAGTGTTAGTTTGAGTTGCCAATACCTTTGCTAATAGGGTAGCCTATTAGATATCCTGTAGAAGAAATATCATAGGCCGAGTATTCATGTGACACACACTTCACATTATTTAGCCCATAGCCTATGCCAGTAAACATGCACCACAATTAAGCCCATAGCTGGGTGCCATAAGCTACGGTAAATAGTCCTTCGTGTAAATTTAGATAGGCCTACATGCACATTTCAATGGCTTACATTTATACAAAATGTTTGATCACGAAATCTTTGCTAGGTATATGAATTTATTTGTACTGAGAAAATGTTTTTTAACATTTCCATCTATCCTATTTTGCTTCCATTCATCTCCATTCCCCACCTTTTACTGTGCTCACGTGTTTTATTTCCAAATACCGGTACCAGTAGTGTTATTGGACCTAGGTCATCCAACCATCCCCTGAACTGTGTCCCCGAGTACTTGAGGAGAGGCCCATGTTGTTCAACTGCATCACATTAACAAGAAAATGCTAAAACAATACTGTAATAGATCATCAGCTGTAGCCTGTAGGGTGTATATTCACAAATTCCTTTCTTTTCTTTGTGGAAGGTATTTTTCTTTGATTGGGGATAGATGTTATCTCAAGCAGGGATATAAAATGTGTTTGATTGAGGTGAAATGTTTTAAGGGGTGGAGAGAGTACAAATCCCCCAGAGAAGGAATACCCCATTCAATAACTCACACCCTACATGAGTCAATGGAGCACAATGTTGTGGCAACAACTTCAGGAACTCTCAGGGCCTGTAATTGCTTTAGCACATTTCATTTCCTTCAGTTTCTACCTGCTCAACATTTCATTTATTGACCCACGCAAACTATCTGCGTGTAATCATATGTCAACCCAGCAGCTTAGCTGAGTATATCGGGCCATGGTCCAAGAGGAAATGCGACATGTCCAGAGATTTTAATCTCAGTGCTGACATTGATCATCCTGAGTGGCTCTTCAGGGGTACCCACACTATACCAAGGCAAATGCTAGAATGCTACTTACAGGTACCTTTAAGTCCTGGGTCACTTAACCCAAACTTGTTCCAGATTTTCCTTAAAATATCATCCATAGAAAACTTACTAAATCCACTGTTTTTATTATACAGTTACATACTGGTACACTACTACAGCCACCTCAAGTTATCTGACAAAATCAACACACACCCAAGTACACAGGGCTGTTGACCAAGATGTTCCAACGACCATTTGATAACATATTCTAACGTTTAAATTTTTTAAAGTGATAAAACCCCATATTTAAAAACTACTTTTTGAAAGAAAAGTGAACCTGGAACCTCCAATAAAACAGTGGTCTGCTTCATAGTAAGTTCTCCAAAACCTACCCAATTCGAATGTTATTATGTTAACCAAATTTCAAGAAATTCAATGTGCGAGCAATTAACAGCTTGGCTTCGACTGTCCCATACATGACAACTGTAATTAAATGGCAAACAACAGATTTCTGATTAAAGTTGTTAGTGCATTACAAATGATAACTGTTGTACTGGACATTAACTTTGATCAATAACGCTGAATGCCCCTCGACCAATTTTGTAGCATATCTGCAGTGATCACCAGTCTTATGTTGCACATTTAACACAAACATTTTTTTATATGCACATAACAAGATTTTATAAATATAAATCCTCCATGCTCAGTTGTAGAGAGAGCATAAATGAGTGTTAGGGACTTGGTACTCCAATCACTGTGTAACCTTGTTAAGTCAATGGAGGACAATATTGTGGCAACAATTTCAGGAACTAACAGGGCCTGAAGAATTAACAACTAGTTCAGAATAACATTACATACTTTTATTTTTATTAAATAATGCATTAGTACATTTCATTTCCTTCAGTTTCTGCCTGCTCAACATTTCATATTCTAATTATTATTTCATTTTATCCATTGTCCTCTCCACACAGTGGCTTCTGCTTGCTCTGTGTTAAAGGTTCCTCCAAAGCTACCTGCAACATGTTAGAAAATAACAAGTGATGTGTGGAGTGTACTTAACAACTGAATTCTCAGCATAGTTAAGCATTCATTTAGCCTTAGGGCATAAAGTGCACTAATTTACAGTATAAATAAATAATAAGTAAAAGTCTAGGGAAAAGTCATGCTAAATAATTTGTTTTATTTAATACGGTAGGTCACGTTTTAAGTTTATTTGTCTATTGGTTGGGAATTAGTACCTTCTTGCTATGTTTGATGCTGACATACTAAAACAGATACCATCAGAAGATATCATTCCTCCCCCTTTCAATTAAATGTAGTCCGGTGTAACAAATTCCACAGAGGCTTTATATCAAAATGTTGCCATAAATTAATTTGAGACTATTGTAAACCATGCTACTGAACCATTGTTCTTATGTTGTCCATAAATAGCAATCTCAGCATAGTTCCTGTAAACAGATAAGTTTGCCTCTCTACCGCAGCATGCTAAGGAGACCTAGCGTTGGACAGTACTGTACCGGTCAAGGTTTTCTTAAATTTAGATTACGATAACATGACCTATCTAATCAATACTGTACACTAAGTTATATACATTATAGAGATTTAAATTATTGAAACTTTTCAGTTTGTATAGGCAAATAGTTTGTATCTTAAATAAAGTCAAAACTTCCACATACACCCCAGTGCAAGGAGCTGATGACCATGTCCTAATCCCCAAAATGAAGCAGAAACAAAAAAAAGACTGCTTAAACCCTATCAGAGATTGGTATCAAGTTGCTTTAACATGACCTGTTCATCAGTAAGCTATTGTAGCCATTGCCAGCGAAGGCTGCAAAAATGTTCAGGCTCTTGGTTACTCATGAGTTGGCTCCACAACACTGAAGTGGAGAGCTGGGCAGTGGCTACAGTGTAACTGAACAGAAATGCCTGGTCACACTGAATTGTGAGCAAGAGTTCAGCCCTGGCAAACATGATAAAGAATTCACTGTAATTTACTGCCCCCTATGAATGGAGTACGACTAGAGGAAGAAATCTATTTTATACAAGACAGTAACATTATCATTTATTTACACGTTAAGTTGAGTTAAGAAATAGGCATAACAGATCAATGCAAAGGGTGAAAAAAGAATGGTAAGAGGTAGGCTACAGTATATTTCAGGAATTGGATTTTCATGGCTGCATATATGACCAAGGAGGCTTTCAGCTGTTGGGTCATTTGTTGTAAAAATAGTTCCACTTTATTTACCTGCACTACACCATGACCTAATAACTGGAAGCCTCCTTGAGTATGATACAATATATTTATTTACATACAGTACCAGTACTTATTTTATCTAAGTAATATAGGCTACTGTACATTTTTCTACCCACTTATTTTTAAGATTTTCCATACCAACAATGTTGCAAATGTTATAGTAGGCCTAATCAATTGCAGCTTATGAGAAAGAAAAGCAATGAGTTTCCAAACATGATGTATGGTATGATGTTGCCATTGGGGTAGGCCTAATAATACTAATATGGCATTAATTCGCAAAATTAAATTTAAGTTTTGATTTAAATAAACCTTTGGATACCATACTGTTCTGAACCTATACCATTACCTAGCAATGCATGCTAGTAGGCCTAGGCCTATATTATTTTTTGATGGATTATTTTAAGATTTAGGGGCCTTGGTTGCCAAAAAAAAGGATAGCCTGTTGTCCATTGTGATACAATGCGAAGAGTTACAAGCAATGCATATATTATATAGGCCTAACAGTGTAATTGATGTAAAATTATACTTATGGAGACTTTCAGGTCCTAATATCAGGTATAAACATGATCTTTCCCTATCTACATTTTGAAACTCACTTCATTAATGCATAAATCTATGGTACATGGACCAAATTCAGCTATAGGCCTAGTAGATTATTTTCAGGTTAGGTAGATAGGTGGGGCAGAGAAATGCCCTACTATACAACATACCGGTAAGTAAATGATGTGCAAGGAACTTACCTTCATGGATTTCATCCAGGAGGAAGCACAGTGATTTGTATGAAAATCACAAGTTGTATGAGACCACAATTCACATGTGAACCCACTTTCAGCACAGGCAGGACCAGTTTGGATCAGCTAGCTATAGTCAAATCAAATCTGAACCTGAAAAAAAATAAAAAATGGTTTAAAACCGTGTTATATATCTTTTAGCAATGTAATCGCATCTACATTTAAAAGCTGTAAATAATTATATCAATTGACTTCACCTACCTTTATGGATTCGGTTGCAAGCCGCGAATTTGAAGTCCATGGAATATTCTTTTCCGGTTACTGAAATGGTATTTCATGTTAATTTTTTGTCTTTAACTTCCCCGCTCAGACAAACCTGGTGTGCACTTAGCTTATGTTCTAGATAAGTTTTCCCAACACATGTCAAACACTTTATTTTGAGGTTAACATACGTATACAAAAAAAAAAAAAAAAGTTGAAGATCACTCGGCGAGATGAGTTGAGTGCATTCTATACGTGAATATTCTTACTATTTTGCGCTGTTGCCATATTGAAATCCTTGAACTTGAGATCAAATTGAACTGGGATCTTGGAATCCGCGAATAGTTTTATACAACATGGACGACGACTGAACTTGGTTCACATTTTGAACTCCAGTTAATTTGATCCCCAGTCAAGCGATGTTTATACAATCGGCCCTTAATGAAACATTGTCCAATGAGGGAATTCTTAAATTTGGAGTACCCCAGGGATCGGTTTTGGGCCCACTACTCTTTCTTCTATACATCAATGATATAACACATAACTTTCGTTCTCATAAGGCAATATTGTTTGTGGACGATACAACACTCGTAATAAAAGGTGAAACTAAGCAGGTCTTACAGCAGTCTACTGACTCCGTTACAGAAGAGTTAACCAAATGGTCACAAGATAATCGCCTCAAATGAACTATAAAAAAAACAGTATCTCAAAATTTCCACACTATACAGAATAGGAATCCTGCGAAGCCCGCAGGGACGCACCGATGGGGGGGGGGGGGGATGAACGGGACCGGTCCCCCCACCAGGGGGTTTTCCAGAAGTGGTCCAGAAAAGTATTTAACGTACAGAATTAACGAAATATGTATTATATGACACGTGAAAAAAATAAACAAGAGCAGTGGAGAGAGCGAGATTGTTACCGCGTGAGCCTAATTTTATTTACTCTTTCGCTTTTTTTTTCAAATCTCATCTCCGTGGCAACGTGGATTCTCTGAATTCTCTGCCCCCTACCACTCAAACCGGTTCAAACTGCTTTCATCACTTAAAGTCCATACATCATTATTGTATGTGCATAAAGACATACCAGTTAATAGCGAAGAGGTTTTACACGAACTTGCGAAAGAACCTCGCCGTCTTGACATCAAGATTTAAATATAGTCTTATTTTCTTTTGGTTTTATCTACAAATAATCTGTATTATTTACCCATATATTTGTTTCAGTATAAATATAAATATACAATATCTTAATTTGATTTGGTAATAAATATCTTATATCTTCCTGTATTGTAGTGATTGGTGGAAGCTTTTAGTGTTGTATTACGTAATTATTGATCAGCAATTAACTGATGAAAAGTATAGTTAACTACGGCAGACTTTGCGGTTCGGTTTACATTAATAAATTTGTAATCTATTAACCCAGTAAAACTTGTTTTAACTTTTTATTAGAAGCTAAGTTTGATAACATTTTTCACGTCTCAGGACAGATAAAAACGCAGTTTTCTGCGTCTAATTTTTTAATTTTTTACGGGGAGAACCCCCCTCTCGGCCGGATGCCCCCCCCCCAAAGTAAAATCCTGGGTGCGCCACTGCGAAGCCCTATATAACATTAAATGATCATCAAATTGAAAATAAACCAGAAACAAAGTTTTTGGGACTATGGATACAACATGACTTGAAATGGAATAAACATATACAATATCTGAATACTAAACTGAACTCGATGTGCTTTGCGTTACGTATTTTGAAAACTTGCACACATAAAGAAATACTTATCTTGCTTATTTCCATTCATATTTAAGATATGGGATCATATTTTGGGATATGTTACCAGATGTACTAAGCACGTTTAGGATACAAAAGAGGGCGATTAGATTTATGGCAAATGTAAACATTAGAGAATCATCTGATTAAAGATTTAAACATTCTCCCACTGCCCTGCATTCATATCTTTGAAAGTATTATGTTTAAAAAATAAATAAATAAATGAATAAAGACGTTTTTCTTAAAACAAACAAGGATGTTCATAGGCATAACCCAAGACAAAATAAAAATAAAAAAACACACACACACAAAAAGGAACTTTTCACACAGGAGTTATATTATACAATAAACTACCCCAGTACCGTATATAAAATTTGCCCCAAAAATAAAAACCTTTGAAAGAATGTTGAAAGCTTATCTGCAGTGCCATTGTTTTTACTCTGTAGTTGAATATCTTTGTGTATAGAAACTATGAAATCTATAATTATATTTTACTATCCTATTATAATTGTAATACCTAGCTGTAAGTTGTTGTATTTATAGAATTAAGTTTTCATATTGTGATAATAGAGTAATATGTCGAAGAATATTGAGCTTAGCCGGACCATTTAACATAATTTTGTTGAATAATAGAGTAAGGTGTAAATAGTTGTCCAATAAGACAGTATCTCTTAAGATCTGTCATTATAATAAGTTATAAATAGTTATTGTATTAGTAATACATACCTGTAAGTTCTTTTATTTTATAGATATAATTACTGACGTGTCCTATATCAAAAATGTATTGTATACGATAACTTACATGTAATGGATCAAATGGATAAATAAAAATCTGACCTAATCTATCTTTTACTCTATTAACCCCGAGCACTGGGTTGCCTCTTTCGCCAACTTCGCTGTACCGAAGGACTCCTTCACCACCACAGGTGCCGTTGAGACTGTAGCATTTTCTAATCCATTAATACGGAAGTGGTCCGTGGGACCTCATGTCAGTAACTATGCAGTAAAGTTTAACGTCAGTACTTAAGAGTTAAGGTAACAACCACCATTTATTTAGAATAAATCCATATCAATTTCAGTTGATAGTCATGCCGATATTGCACTAATATAGTTCTTGAGGAAGAGGTTTTCATGAAAATGTGAGGGACTAAACTTTTATTGAGGAGACCTTCACATTTGTAAGTTTGCACAGAAATCAAGTAGGCATAATGAATTTTCAGATTTGAAAATTATTAAGACTGAGGTATAGAACAAGAAGTTCCGTGACGAACTAAAGAGCCTACTTTTCTTAAAATTTAAGATTCATGCCAATGATTAATCTATATATGGATCTATCTAGAATAATGACGAAATTAAGTTGGTAATATCGAAATTTCTAATTAGTTCGAAATACTGTATACCTGGCATAATGTAGCCTAATAGAGAACTACAGTTGGCAGCTCTGGTGACTGAATATATTGTGAGTTCCATCTCATAAGGTACAGAATACAAAATTTGGTTGAAGTCCAATGGATAGCATGGACGTTACATGCAGTTAAACATTGGATATAACAGCGCGCGTAAAATCATGTAGGCAACAATGACATACATGTATTGGTCAGAAATAATCTGAAATAATATGATCTATTATTGTGTCAATTTTGAATGAAATCCATTAATTAGTATAGAAGTTACATGCATTTTAAAATTGGACATATCAGCAGGCTTAGAATCATGTTGGAAGCACTGACGTATATAAGTTACTCCAAATTAATATAGAATGTCAGGTACTATACGTGTGCATAGTTTAAAGCTGTCGCCTTGCATACTTTGTTATATATGGGTATTTAGATTTTAAAAATTGAGAGCATTTATTAACAGTTGGCAGCCCTGGTGGCTCTTAAGAATACACTCAGTCATATCTGTTTATGTACACATAACACGTACAAAATGTGGTTGAGATCTAATTGATAGTGTAGAAGTTATATGCATTTAAAATTTGGACCTATCAGCAGGCTTATAATCATTTCGGCAATACTGCCATATATGGCCTCCTGGAAATTAAACTGCAATATTATTATCTATACGTGTGCCAATTTTGAAATAGCTCCCATTCATACCTTCCAAGATATCCAACATGGAGCTCAAATTTCAATTGCGATTTTTCAGCAGTTGGTAGCACTGACATCATTTTCAAATATGGCCGTGAGATATTCAGGTATAGATCTTTACTCCTACCAAATTTTGTTTCGATTGCTGCAGCCGTTTAGGAGTTGATAGGGGGACACACACACACACGCACACACACACACACACACACACACAGCCTGACAGACAGACAGAAGGACAGACAGACAGACAGACATTTGCCAGATCTCATAAGACTACTTTTTCCTCATTTTTGCAAAATGTGAAAAGTACGCTAAAATCGTGAATAATTTATTAATGTACCGGTATATTTTCAATCACCAGCAATTTAGATGTGTTTGCATTTACTTCATTGTAGACACGTTAATTAAATAGGCCTTAATCTTTCCTAACCTCGCGCAACCGAAGTTTCGTTGAAAGATACCAATACACGATTGTTAATAGAATTCCGAAAAGCATTTATTGCGGCCAATACCGTAGCCATACAAAAATGTAGTAAATGGGCCTCTTACAATCACTAGGCTACTTCAAATTATACATTTACTAGCAACCCGACCCGGCTTCGCCCGGGAACAGTTATGAATGCATTACGTGATAAGCGCTCTTTTTTCCAATGTCAATGAACAACGACCAATATCCGTTTTACGTCTCGGCATGATGGGTTAAAATCACTGACTGGACTATTAATTATATTATCATGGAGATGCATGTGCAACAAATCCTTGTCGGATGTAATTTAAGAACGGCGAGGTGCATGAAACACAAATCCCCCTTCCGTCCAATCATAACTTGACTGTGAATTTTGCGGAACGAAAAGTGCTACTGATATTCACTTGGACTCTCTATCAACTGTTATGAGAAGGGCCCGGATTTATATGCACTAAAACACCTGAAAATATGCATGCAAATATGCACTAAAAAGTTAGAATATATGCACGAAAAATAATGAAATATGCACTTAAAACATGCAATTTTATTCACTTACCTATTTACAGGTATCATTTGTTGCAAAAAGAAGCATCACAATAGGTAACTAGTAGTCTTTCAATGTTTTCTGGAGACAAACTATGTCTATTGTCCGTCAAAATGAGTTTATAGGCTGAGAATGATCGTTCTACATCAACTGACGTGATTGGACAGTACTTATCACGGGCACCAAAGTTTCGGAGCATACATCTGGCAAGGATACCCTAGTTACACCCAAGTATTGACTAATTAACTTAATCTTCTTCAGTCCTGGGTTCGAATTCAATACCTTTTCTAACTTGCATTTAATCTTCTCTCCAATTTCGCCTGGAGCGGAATTCAATGAAGATGCAGCTTTCTCAACGAGATCAAGTGATTCATGGAGGGGGGTACCAGAAGATTCTAAGCTCTCAATGGGTTTTGGAAGTTTATAAAAATGTGCATGAATGAAATTCACATCTTGATAAACAGTAGCGGTTTCAAACACAACTTTTGCATCACGGACACACGCAATATGCTCATCTTCAAGTTTTGTAACCACTTCTTTCACTTCATTAAAATTCTCCTGATAAAATGATACTGCAGACAACCATGTCCCCCACCTAGTCAGGACAGGTTCAGGTGGCAAAGGAACTTCAGGTAGATAATCTTTGTAGAACTGGACACGAGCTGGTGCTTTCAGAAACAGCTTCTTCCCACATCCAAATAAATTGTTAACAGCTGGAAACTGTGTGCGTATTTATTCTGCAATGCAGTGTAATCCGTGCGCTAAACAGGTTACGTGTATCAGTTTCGGATAAAATACTTGGAGGGCCTTTGCTGCTTTCAACATATACGAAGCTGCATCTGTGAGCAGTACAAGCACTTTACAACAATTATCCTCAATTTCAGATGGCCACAATAGTCGCAGAGAATCATTTACAAATCTTCCTATTGTGCTATGGTTGGTTTTCTCTAGTACCTTACAAGCAAGCAGATGCGGCTTACCGGGTTCGTCTGGATGTAATTTACCAACCACGAAATTTGCTATGTAACGGCCACATGAATCCGTTGTCTCATCCACTGATATCCAGTCATAGTTCCTTCCGATATCAGAACGGATCAATTCCAGGGTAGATTCATATAGCGGAGGTAGGTAATTTTTCCTAAGGGTTGATTCATCTGGTATTTTTTGATTTACACAATATTTCTCAAGAAATGATCGCAGAACTGGATTGTTTAATTTATTCCATGGAATGTTGCTGCATACGAAAGCCCTACAAAGATCATTTGAAAATGTATTAAGAATACCGGACTTGGGCTTTACCTGCGTAAGAAGTAGTTGCTGTGGTGTGCTGTTCTTCTCCTCCTTTGCTTTAATATGTGCAGTTGTTTTTGAATGCTGTTCAAGCTGAAATTTCATTTCACATTTTACTTCCTTTGAGCAAACTTGACAGTACACTATGACACCATCCGTTGAATAGTCCCTATTACCCGACACCCATTGATTTAGTAAATCTCTTCTCCTGCTCTTTTTCTTAGGCACTTTTAGAAACTAACACTTGCGATGCAGGGCATTAAACTGGAACGTAACTAGTGAACTGAAGATACTTCTGTCCTGACCAATTGCCCAACCCCCTGAGATTATTATCTACTGTGGTAGAGAAAGGAATTCCGGGAAGTCCAGCCAGCCTGCCTACCCATACCTAAGCTATCTGTTGCCATTGTCAGTTGTGAAAGTAAAGTGCCGTTACACAGAGAATCGAAAACACCAATTAGTGAGGGATGCACATAATATAGGCAACTAGCTAGGGATGCACAAAACAGATTTATTTTAGTAGTTCTTGTAATTGTCCTTAAATTCAGACATATATACCGGAATATGCTGTTACGTCTAGAATATGCACTAAACCTCAAAATGTCAAATATGCATATGCATATGCGCATATGCATTTTTTAAAAATCCGGGCCTTGTTATGAGAAACATCTCAAGTGGACTGTAAAATACTGTATGCATTTTGTGTTATTTTTTATTTGCGTTTATTGATTGATTGAACATGTGGTTGAATGAATGGTTGTTTGATTTTTTGATTGAATGTATGAGCGACTGAAGTAATGTACTTTTTGTTTGCTGTAATCTAGATCCTCGAATGTCACTCTTGTATTACTTTTTTCCCAGTTTCTGAACTTTTTCTTCTTATCTTTTATTTTATGTTTTTGCCTTTTTCCGTTTACTGCAGATAGTTTTGTTTTTTCTGTAATAATTATTTCAATGTTTCTTGTACAAAGGGATTGTATGAATGAATGCTTGAGATAGGATGTTTGAGTGCGTGTCTGTATGGTTGTGGTTGTTGATTTAAGTAATAGACTAGTGTATTTCTATTTTTTGTTCGTGTTTGCTGTTTTTGTTTTGTTTATACTTGTAAATTTTATTGTTAATTATTATATTGCCACTAGTGGATTCTATCTGTCTGACAATAAAGAATACATACATACATACATACATACACAGGCGAAATGAAGAAAAGCCGAGTTGCACTTCCAGGGAATCTCCAAACACAACCACTCTTCTCTAAAGTTTTTAACTCAACACGACTCGACAGTTTGCTGCTAGCTGTATCTGGGGCAATAAGCTCGTCCGCTAGCTAAGCTGTAACTGGGGTTATACACTCGCCCCTAGCTAGCTCGTAAACTGTCGCCTCAGTAACTGAATGGAGACTGTTGGAAGAAATGATAACGCAAACGATGTATTGAAGATAGAGATATGCTCTCCCGGGCTTTCTTTGTAGCACATTTCATGCTGAACAATTCTTACACTCATTGTAGATAGATATTTTTAACGGTTTGCCCAGCGTAAGCTTAAAAAGCGCACGGACGCCAGTTTTTATTTTCGACCTTTTCATTGAAATCGTTACTGCTTGGCTTCCTTTGATCATAAATAAATTATTTTCCTCGAGGTATCCTTTACAGAATGGTGAAAACCGCATCAAAATCCATGCAGTGGTTCTCGAGATTACCCGTGACATCCAAGAATCGGGGACTTTGTTTCATACTAAGTTGAGATTATACGCCAATCAGTATAATTTAATATATAGATAATATAATCCCCCTTCCGTCCAATCTTAAATTGACTGTGAATTTTGCGGAACGAAAAATGAAACTTAAATCCCCCTTCCGTCCAATCTTAACTTGACTGTGTTTCACAGGCGAAATGAAGAAAACCCGAGTTGCACTTCCAGGGAAACTCCAAACACAACCACCCTTCTCAGAAGTCTTAACTCAACACGACTCGACGGTTTGCTGCTGGCTGTATCTGGGAAATAGGTTCGCCCGCTAGACTCGCCCTTAGATAGCTCGTAAACTGCCGCATCAGTAGTTGAATGGACATGGTTGGAAGAAATTAAAACGTAAAAACACTTATAGTGAGCGATGTATTGAAGATAGACATATGCTCTCGCGGACTTTTTTTTGAAGAACTTTTCATGCTGAACTATTCTTACACTCATAGTATTTAGACATTCTTAACGCTCGGACGCCAGTTTATATTGGACTTTTCAACTGAAATCGTTACTGCTCGGCTTCCTTTGATCATAAATAAATTATTTTCCACAGAAATCATCCTCGATATATCCTTTACAGAATGGTGAAAACCGCATCAAAATCCATCCAGTGGTTCTCGAGTTTACCCGTAACATCCAAGAATCGGGGACTTTGTTTAATACTAAGTAGAGATATCCTCGCTATGTGGTCAATATTATTTTATTGATGGTCAATGGACCGCTTATAATCATTTCAAACGACATATTATACAGAATTTTACAAGCCGATAAAATAAAATTTCAAAATCCAGCACACACCACTGCACAAACTATATAAACGGTATGAAAAATAAATTTAAAAACACACATCAACAACGCAACGCCGCAAACGAGGCGATCTGAAAATGGCGGTTAGATGCCCAGCATGCTTTTCTTTTACTTTTGCTTGCCACCGTTGGAACAATGATGGAACGGTCAAATAACCATGGAATGGTTCTTAGGAGAGGGGATCTTAAGAAGTGACAACGTTCCCTCAACCAACCAATCAGCTTGTCCAGCCAAGTCTGTCGCGAGACGCAAGTCTTGACTAAGCCACTGATGCTGGCTGGGCCTAACCATTGGCCGCTACTGGGTTAGGCTAATGTCTGGGCGAAACTTACCGTACTGTTTGTATAGCAAACAAATGAGTTGGGGCGTAAGCTCTGGGATAGGTATGGTTTTGTACAGTGGCTGATCCAGGCCTTGCGAGGCCCTGGGCGATATGATAAGGTGCGCCCCACAACAATAGGAAATTAAAAATACCAAATTAAATGGAAAATAGTTTGGTAATAATAATAAAATAAAGAATAGTTACAATATTTTGAATACACTACCGTACATTTTTAATAATATGAAAGAAACCTTTAACTCCCCTTGAAGGAGATTATGTAAACTATGAAATATTAAAATATTAGGCTACTTTGCGGCTTTTTCCCCGACTGAAGTCTTCTGTTATTTCACGGCCACGGAAGATCATAGCTGCACTGAAAAAAGGATATGAATCATAAATTAGTTTGAAAAGTATAATTAATTCATTAATTAAATTTAAAAAAATCCATGGCGCGGGGCCCCCTGGACCGCGGGGCCCTGGGCGGTCGCCCTCCTCGCCCTCCCATAGATCCGCCCCTGGTTTCGTATGTAAAGCCTTAACGCCGCATTAGCTGCGCATTCCTTCCTTCATCACAACAGCTCTACGATTCTGATTGCAAGTTTCACTCGTGGCTAATGCGCTACTGAAAAACAATGCAACAACAAAGGTTCAACTCCTTCCTCTTGGTCACATCACTGATTCCTACGGTAAATTTTGGTATGTTCATGGCACTACGAAAGTTTCGTAAATTAAAACTACAGTACGGTACTGCATCACGGGTGGCCAAGCCAAACACGGCATACAGCCTCCGAATTGTCTATTAGCCTCAATTAATGTTGCAATGACTTACCATCGACAGTCTGTTTCTAATATGTTTCAGAGAAATGCAATGGGGAATACGAATTATATCACAAGATGAAGACTGAATGACATAGGTCTAGGCCTTGCAACATTAGCTGGTCTAAATAAGAAAATGAAAACCACTTACCGGTCCCTGTTGCTAGTTTTTCTCTGCACAAGTTCCTTTTGGCAATAAAGGTTCTTATTATTCTACCGGTGCCCGATAAATGACAATATCGCGTAGTGGATTGTCATCACGAGCATAAAACCTACACAAATCGCCCACACCCATATGGCAAATAATATTATAGCTGCAATCATATTCCTAAACTATACCGTACACAATTATTTGGTTATGTGGTTTTAACTGCATACGTCTCTAGCCTGTAATGATACTTCACCTGATTGGTCAGAAGAAACTCTTTGCCTTGAATTGTGATTGGCCACTTAATATACTCGTTCAATGTGTATTTTACTATTCCTTTCCGCTGCTTGTACGTGACAAACATCACGTGACCGTTGCAGTCGAAAATTTGAAATGCGTCCCATCTTCTTTGATGCGGCCATTTTCGGGTCTCCATTTAGGAAACGAAGGCTGGAGGTTATAAATGCATAACTAGAAGCGAAAGTAGGTAATATTTACGCTTTCCAACATGTACTGAACGCTTATTTCATTCATTAGGGTGTGTTACAATATTTCCTTTCTTTTCAGACGGATGCAGAAGAGATAATAACAGGGCCGTGTTTGAGGGGCAGATGACCTCGTAGTTTCGCCCCTTGAAACCTCAATAACTGACTAACTAGAGTTTCAGAGGAGAATATTTACGCGAAACAGCCTGTAAGTTTTCTTTATGAATACAATTTGCCGTTTCTTCATTTAACTTACTTTTCCAAAGTTTTCTTTTTAAATATTCGCTTTATCAAACCTTAACTTTTGCCTAACTCTTGTGTATACAGCGTATGTTAATAAATCTAGCTACTGTATTTGATATACTGTAAATGGACATATGCCAAAATGACCAGTAAAGTGTTTTACTTGTTAAGATACAATAATAACATTTGAGAATAGACATTGCCCGGGAATTGAACCCGGCCCGCCTTGTTGAGAGGCAAGCACCTTGACCACTGCATCATCACGCCCCAAATTGTTAGTGTCAGGTTTTGAGTATTGATATTGCGAATTTTCAGTCAACACAATAGGCCTAGGCCTATATTCTCAATTATTGGGACATTCTAAATTATAACCTTACCAAAATATTAATTCTTAACGAGAGGTTATTTTTTTTATACAAAGGTATACCTCTCGTTAAGTTTTACTTTTATTTATTGCTCTTTTAAAAACGGTTGCCATGTTCCGACAGCATTTGCATCTCATTCAACTGTCAACAAGGTGCACTCTAGCGGTACACACCAAGGCGCACACATTGTTGCCAAAATGTGGGATACAAAATCACTGTTGATAAAAAGAAAAGAGGGATACAAATCACTGTTTATTAAAAAAACATTCATCGGGAACAGGGGCGTATATAGATATTTATTTTGGGGGGTGCCCAACCGGGGATTAGGGGCCATGGTATAGGGGGCCCGGGGTTCTCCCCGGGAAACTTTTGTATAATTTGGTGCAATTTGTTGTGATGTTTTATGTTTGGTTAGTGTCAAGCACAACTAAGACAATTTTATGTTACTTTTTATTATTACAATCATCTTGCTCACTTGATAGATTTTACATGGAAAGAATTAACATACGGTAACTGTTTTGATTTACAACTTACACTGTAATATAAAGTCAAGGTTTCTTGAAGCATTATCAAATCGGTTTATAACTTCATCATCAGTGAGATGCAAGTCTGTGAATAGCTAACAATACTAGACCGTTGAACATGTTTTCAGAAGTAGATTTTCTTAAGTGTGTTTTCAACCAATTCATACTCTGTTCGGCAGTACCGGTAGCTACAGAGAGAGGTAAATTCGCCAAAAGTTTAATAAGGGTATAAAAGTTAGGGAAAACAATTTTGTTACACGCTTCAAGGGCACTTGTTGCTGTTCTTGGTACGTTCATAAGAGCGAAGGCACTGGAGAGTAATACAGTAAGAGGTTATGTTGTTACACATAAGATCAGAACAAACAGATTGTCACACTGTTCATATCGCTCTACCGTCACCTTGCTTTGCAACGTTGCCATACGTCGCTTAGTAACAATAGTACATAAGTACGAGTATATTAGTTTTTAATGTTTTAATTCATAAACAAATAGGATGTCAAAAGAATTTCAGGGGGAGGGGGGGGGGGGCTCCTCCCCTTATATACGCCCCTGATCGGGACTCGTTAGGCTGTAACCATTGATCTGGACGTTTTAGTCTGTAACAATGGTCAAAAACCATTGGATTAGACAAAACGAAGGTTAGAATGGTCGGGTGTAAGTGAGGCCTTGGCTGTACGCAGCTAGCGGGGCACGGTTGACACAACACCATTGATTTGGGCACGTTAGGCTGTAACCATTGTCAAAAACCATTGGATTGGACAAAACGCAGGTTAGAATGGTCAGGTGTATGTGCAGCCTTGGCCGCACACGGTTGACACAAAACCAATGATTTGGGCGCGTTAGGCTGTACCCATCGTCAAAAACCATTGGATTGGACAAAACGAAGGTTAGAAGGTCGGATGTAGGTTCTGCCTTGGCCGCACGCAACTAGCAGGGCACGGTTGACACAAAACCATTGATCTGGGTGTGTAAGCTGTAATCCTTGTCAAAAACCATTGGATTGGACAAAACGATGGTTAGAATGGTCGGGTGTCGGCGCGGCCTTGACGTCGGGGATCTTCTTGTTGCAGGTTACATATAGGTTATGTTATATCCACCTAACGATGGCGTTTCGTGCACGGTAGAATTTTTGGTACTAAAATGTGTTGCAATAGCTTCAGCAACTGCTTGGGTTAATAATAGAACCGCTGATTGAAGTTACTGATTGTTATCAGGCATCTTAGACAATCCATAGTGAATAAATGATTCAATTCGGCGCACAAATAATTCGCAGTGGAGAATCAACTGGGCGCTTCTTTATTTTATATAGTACGGTACCGTAAGGGCGAGACTGGCAGTACTGTTTTGATGACGATTGATTTGGACAATGGGAGCCACTGCTGTAGTTTTGCCTATATAGGCTAAGTCGTGAACCTAGTTGGGATGGCTGGGTGGGTCACAGGCGGCTGTGGAGGAATCATCCGTAGTGCTGAATGAACATAGAACAAGCAATAACATTCTCTATAATACTTGAATTAGCCAAAATACCTTATGAAACGATGAGAAATAAATCAGGGAGCGATGTTTCAATAGTTGTTTCCTCCACCGCCGTCTTTGACCCAATTAGCCATCCCAAATAGGATCACGACTTATATAGCGAAAATTACAGCTGTGAGCGCCATTGTTCACATCAATAATCATCAAAACAGTACCATAACAGTACTGCCAACCTCGCCCTTATGGCACTATGCAAAAAAAAAAAAAAAGAACCGCCCGGTCCAGTCTCTAGTACACATCATTCGTGCGCAGCTCTCAGTTCACCGCTCTAATTAGGCTAGTGTGTGCAATATTTTGCTTGTCTGTAATGATTATTTTTTCCATGGCTGAAATGAGTGTTTTATGTTATCTGCTCTGTAATTACTATGCAGTATTGTGCCCAATTCTAGGAATGGGTATTCCAAGATTCAGACACCTAGGTATCAAGGGAAAGGCTACAGACGCTTTTGAAAGTTGAGATATTTGAATATCGCGCTCCTTTCCTTCTAGATTGAAATGGAAACTTTATGCAGCCAAGAAGATGTTAAGTGACGTGGCAAATAGTAGCAGAGGTCGAGACTATTTGGTGATTAAATACTTAGCCATGGGCTAGAGACTTGATACTTGGATCAGATTACTGGCACGGCCAAATGAAAGAGGATGCACTTAGTCTCAAGTGAATCAGACCAGAGACACCGGAGATATGAGGATTTACAGATTTCAGCGTGATCCAGCGTGGAGCCGACCGTTTTGTATAAAAGCCGCTCGGCCCAAGCATAAGCAGCTCACTTCAAACCAAGCTCTTGTAGGACAAGGTGCTGCTGCTACGTCGAGCCAAGGCACATGGTTGCCGAATCTACGCAGAAGATATCTTTGAATTGTGATAGTCACAAAAGTGCTACGATACGTGGGGAACGTAGTAAGTTTCCGGTAGAGGGAATCACTAAAGTGATTGTTATTTTCTACGGACATTGGTGAAACACTTTGTTTCAATATGGACATATGCTGGACTTTGTCTAGATATTATTCTGTCACAGTCCAGTAACAATAATTCAATACTTGGATATTTTATTCCAACTTGTCAGTTTCACAAATTGTAACTAAATAACCACTCAGATCTTTCAGTATATTGAAGGCCAGTCTATCACGGTGTTGTTCATTAGCCGACAAAGGGAAACTATATGTTGCTTCGCGCATGATAGATGGTGTGAAGCCATGCCCAGGGAACGATCTTCAGAACAGCCGTTGATTCTTTTAGACTATCAGTGTTTTCCTGTACTGAAAAGATTACCGTGAGTTATGTTACAACTGACGCTTTTGAGAAGAGATCATTTGGATCTGACCCCATTTAAGCGAACTGCTATGGATTTAATTGAAGTCAATATTAAAATGGATCAGCAGTTACTTCAAACTTCAAGAAATATTTCCACTATGTCGTGCTAGACAGATTGTGGGTATATAATGGCGGCCGATACAAGGATTAGACGTGCGTGTCCAATAGGGCATGTATCTGGATAAATCTGGTACAGACCAGGTTCACTACGCTTCAAGACCAACGAGAAATGTAAGCCACATTTGACTTTTATATTATGCCCAGCTAATTGGAACAAACTCATTTTCTGCAGATGACCAACACATTTATTTTTTTCTTCGTATTTAAATCTTGCATTGATTTACGCAAGACACATTAGGGTTATTCTGAGTATTTTCAGCACTCAGAACAGTTTAGGATCGATGACCGAGCATACCGAGCATTTATTTGAATGTTCATTTTGTTTGAGAATCACGGTAATCAGCCGATATAACTGTAGAAGTTAATATTTATTTTTGTTGAGGAATGGATATTTTGTCCATATTCGAAGAGTCGAACATGTGGTTTTTTCACATAAGGAAATAATAATTAAACATATTTAAGGAAATAAAAACAATAATAATCCAATAATAATAATACTAATAATTTTCATAATTTTTCTAAATAATTATTGGATCTTACATTTTCTAATAATCACATTCGTTGAGAGAGAGCTTAAGGATTAGTTTAATCATTCCTAGTTTGGAACGGGTGATTTTCCGAAAGCTAGTGGATAGCGCAAGCCCGTATTCCACCAACATTATAGTTCTGGTTGAACAGTTAATATTTGCATTGAGCAAAGTATATTTTTCAGATAACACGGAAAGGCATGAAACAGGAAGCCAATGATATTTGTATCAATTAGGATTTTTTTGTGTTTATATAAAATCATGACGTAGGCACACATTCGAAAGTGAAATAGAGAATATCACAAGTGTGGTAACTTCACGGTTTGAACTGAATGGTAAAATAAAATAAACTTGTAAATTTATAGATCTTCCAGTTTTGATAACAAGCAGAGGCTTGATTTATTGTATAAATTTTGGGAAGAAAATTCATGTGCGTGGAGTAGTTGAAATGCCATTCCCAGGTGCGCATGTTTAAGTCGCAGGAATGAGGAGGTTTTTTTGAGCATCAATCAAATAGCAGGTTCGATGGCTCAGGTTTATAGGAGGAGTATTGGAACCACACATTTCGTCGAATGAATGACCAAACCATCAGTAATTATTTCAAACTTGTTTACGTATTCCATTAATACTTTGGATTTGCTAGAACCCGGTTTTGTCATGATAAAATTTTATTCTTCTTCAGAGGAAGACCTTTGCCGTTGTTGTTGGGATATTGTGTTCTTACACAAATAATTGAATGGGCCACTGCCAATAAAAAAAATAATCTGTATCCACGAATTACTTAAAGGATGTTTTCAATCCTATTGTCATGAACTAAATGAATTTATTATAAAGCTACAATTCTTATTTCCGCATTCTGTTCAAGAATTGCAAGTTGTGAAAGTTACTAAAATAGCAACAAATATAAATATTTTTCTTAATAATAATTCCAAGTAGAAAATCGAATAGTTGAATGGTTCAACAATTTTTTTATGATCAAGCTGATGATTCAGAAATCATATTTCTTTGGAATTTAAAGTTCATAATCTAGTCACTTCTCGAAATGTTTAATTTTGGAAGAATAATAAATTTTGTTGTGCTTCGCACAGTTCTTCGATGCTATGCTCAAGGGTCAAATACTTTTCAGATATTGTTATTAATATGTGTACATAATTAGTGTTGGGTCAAAGATAATATTTTTGACAATATTTTTGAAACTGGAAAAATAAGTGGAAGTTAAAAATTCTATAAACAATTATAAACAGTGAGAATTTCTACGAGTGTTAATATCATGTTAGAAATTCAACCAGTGAACTACAATATTTCCAGTAAAGACAATTAAATTTGAACTGGATTTCATCGTAAATAATTGATATAATTTTGGAACACAGTCTACAGGACTGATAATCAGACTTGTGTCTCCAAGGACAATTGTTCAATGTGTTGGAAAATTTCTGTACATTGTGTAAATAGTAGTGTGTGCCGTCGCACTGGAATGATGTTACCTTGAGCATCATTTTGCAGTCAATTTTAAAATTTAGAATAAAATGAGATAATTTTACATGTTGTGTTATGCCCAGTTGAATCTCCTTCTATCCTTATTGTTGCATTGAGCCAAAAATCAGTAAAGCATTTATTTTTATTTTGATGTCGTTTTCTTTTGCGATTAGCTTTAACCCATCTGGCGCCCCGGGATATTTTGACTCTCGTGCTGAATGATTCTTGGTAAAATGCGTATGTGGTCGTGCGGACTCCAGTCTAAACGGGCACAGTATATCACTCCGCTGTATTAAATATGTTTTTTGTTTTGTTTCCGCACAACTGTGGTTTTGACAATGGTTACAGCCTAACGTGCCCAGATCAATGGTTTTGTGTCTACCGTGCCCTGCTAGCAGCGCGCGTTCAAGGCCGCACCTACACCCGACCTAATAACCTTCTTTTTGTCAAATCCATTGGTTTTTGACAGTGGTTACAGCCTAACGTGCCCAGATCAATGGTTTTGTGTCTACCGTGCCCCGCTAGCTGCGCGCGGCCAACGCCGTACCTTCCAACCTTCAGTTTGACCAATCAATGGTTTTTGACAATGGTTACAGCCTAACGCGCTCACACCAATGGTTGTGTGCCAACGGTGCCCCACTAGCTGCGGGCGGCCAAGGCCGCACCTACACCCGAGCATTCTAACCTTCGTTTTGTCCAATCCAATGGTTTTTGACAATTGTTAGAGCCTGACGCGCCCAGATCAATGAGTTTTGACAATGGCTACAGCCTAACTCGTCCTGGTGAATTATTCTATCAACAGTGATTTTGTACCCCACTTCCTTTTATCAACAGTGATTTTGTATCTCACATGTTGGCAACATTGTGTGCACCTCGGTGCGTACCGCTAGAGTGCGCCTGGTTGACTGTTGAACGAGATACACGCGCTGTCGAAACATGGCAGCCGCTTTTAAAATAGCAATAAATAAAAACCCATATATACTGATACGTTCTACCCCTAGTGACACTTTCGTTAATTGGATTACAAAGGATAATAGCACAACACAAATGGTCATTTAAAGAAATATCAGCTTTATTGCAGGTCTGGAATGTTACACCACACAATAAGCAAATAGAAGCAATTAGTAATCTCACTCTAGTTTCAACTTGTAGGGAACACTCCCCTTTTACTTGGTCATGCAGTTAATCCTCGCTAATGAGACCGGTGGCCTCGGTAGAAATACCTGCAACACTTCCTTGAATACACAAGCTACAGTTATTTACGATAGTCTGGCACTCACCACTAAATGCTTGGCTTAAACTCAGTCCCTCCGTATAATTCACACTGCTTCGCTGTCTGGAGAATCAGCCTCACTTGGTTTCGTAATTCGTACGTCACATCACCACAATACTGTCGCACAGGTAAAAACACGCACTCACTCAAAAACACAGTCCGCACCTCGCTGGCCAGGTAGCTTTATATATAGCGGGGCTGGTGACTCAATGGATGTTTCTAGAGTAGACCAGGGTTCACACCTTCTCGAGATTTCCAATAATAGGCGGGCCAAGAACCTTCTGGACCATGTCCCTGTTCTTGCAGCCCCGTTGCGTAAGGCGATGGTAACACACAGTCAGGGATAGCTTGGGGCGGCCTGAGTCACGCGCGTGGTGACGAAGCTGTCTAGCATTCGTAACACCACCCCCTTCCTAAAAAGGCTGATCGTACCGATCAGTCATTGGTCCGTCTGAGTCCCTCCGTAGGCTACCAGGCGATCTCGATGCACGATCTCATCTTCGCCCTCGGGCTCCGCAGGATCCTGTAGACGACATCGTTGATCCGTTTCACGACTGGGTACGGGCCCTCCCAGGACTTCTGCAGTTTCGGTGACAAGCCTTTCTTCCGTAATGGGTTGAAGAGCCAGACCAGGTCGTCCTCGTGGAATCCACCGGCATCCGTCTGCTGGTCGCATCGGGTCTTCATTCAGTCGGTCTCAATCCGCAGTCTTCTTCTTGCGAACGCGTGCACGTCCTCCAGTCAGTCGGCCAGTTCTTGACAATACTGGCTTACCGGGACCGGATCGTTCCCAGGTCGGCCGGAGGCAAGGTCGACAGGTAGAAGGAGTTCCCTCCCAAACATGACCCGGGCTGGTGTGCACCCGGTGACTTCATGCACGGTGGCGCGGTAGGCCAGGAGAAATAGTGGAAGGAGTCTGTCCCAATCCCTCTGGTGCTCGCTGGCGACTATCCGGAGATGGTTCTCGATGGTGCGATTGAATCGCTCTACCATTCCGTCGGACTGGGGTTTAGCAGCGTCGTCCTTGTCTTCCGGATTCCCAGCAGCTGGCATAGGTTCTGGAACACCTGCGACTCGAAGTTCCTCCCTTGGTCGGAGTGCAGCTCCAAGGGTACTCCGTACCGACTGACGAATTCCTTCACCAGGGTCTCTGCGATCGTCGCGGCCTCTTGGTTAGGGACTGCATACGCCTCTGGCCATTTGGTGAAGTAGTCGCTGACGATCAATATGTAACGGTTCCCTGCCTCGCCAACGGGAATGGCCCAGCAACATCGATGACCACTCTCTCCACGGGGCCGCCCTCGTTGTAGGTCTTCAGTGGGCCCCGTCGTCTTCGTCCTGGGCCCTTGCTGGCTGCGCAATCGTGGCACCTCGCGCAGTGGTATTCCACGTCTGCTCGGCATCCGATCCAGTAGAACCGCTCTCTCAGCTTCTCCAGGGTCTTCTTTATCCCTAGGTGTCCATCAGATGATCCTCCATGGACTTCCTTCAGGACTTCCTCCGTCATAGCGTTTGGAACGACGACTTGTTCCCGAGATGTCTTCCCGTCGGCGCTCTCCCAGGTACGGCAGATGAGGCCATCCCTTAAAACCAGCGAGTCCCACTGCGCCCATTAGGACTTAAACTTTGGGCTGCAGTCGCTCACAATGTTCCACCCGGGTCTGGGAACACAGGCCCTCTTCCATTCGGCTATCAGTCCCAGGTCATCATTTTCCGCTTGTGCCCGCGTGAAAGATTCACGGCTCCAGCTCCCTTGAAGTTCCACGGTAGTCCTTCGGCACTGTATCCTGGTGTTCTCCTCCCTTCTGGCACAGAAGGAGCAGTCTTCGGGGCACGGTCTTCGTGACAGGGCGTCGGCGTTAGAATGCAGTTGGCCTTTCCTGTGCTGGATCTCAAAATTGTATTGTTGAAGCCTCTCTAACCACCGCGCGAGTTGACCCTCGGGTTACTTGAAGTTCAGGAGCCACCGCAGGGATGCATGGTCGGTCCTGATGAGAAATTCTTGCGCGTACAGGTACTTGTGGAAGTGTTCGATGGTCTTCACGATGGTGACCAGTTCCTTCCTGGTAACACAGTAGTTCCTCTTTGGCTTTGACAAGGCTTTGCTGAAGTAGGCCACTACTCTCTCCTCGCCGTCCACTATTTGCGACAGGATTCCCCCTATACCAAAGTCGCTTGCATCGGTATCGACGATGAACCTTGTTCCAGGTCTGGGGTAGGCCAGAATAGGTGCGGTGCACAGAGCCAGCTTGAGTTGTTCGAAGGCACTGTGGCATTCTGCTGTCCACGTGAAGAGTCGGTCCTTCTCAGTCAGTCGATGCAGTGGTTTGGCGATGTCGGCAAATCCTCTCACGAAGCGACGGTAATAGGTGCAGAGTCCCAGAAAGCTTCGTAGTTGGGACTTGTTCTTCGGAACTGGCCACTCCCTCACAGCTGCGGTCTTCTCTGGGTCGGTGCGCACCCCTTCCTCGGAGACGATATGCCCAAGGTACTAGACCTGCTTCTGGAAGAAGCTGACACTTCTTGGGGCTCAACTTCAGCTATGCAGCCCGTAGCTTCTTCAAGATCTCCTTCAGGTTGCTGTAATGCTCCTCGAAGTTCCTCCCCAGAACGATAACGTCGTCTAGGTAGACCAGGCAAGTCTTCCAGTGTAGTCCCCTCAGAATGGACTCCCTTAGCCTTTCGAAGGTCGCAGGGGTGTTGCACAAACCGTATGGCATGACAGTGAACTTCCAGAGTCCGCTGCCAACAGAGAATGCCGTTTTCTCGCGGTCCTTAGGGTGGACCTATACCTGCCAGTAGCCACTCTTCAAATCTAAGGTGGAGAACATTCTTGACTCTGATATGGTGTCTAGGGTGTCGTCGATCCGGGGTAGAGGGTAGCTGTCCTTCTTCGTGACGTCATTCACCCGCCTGTAGTCCACGCAGAACCTGGTGGAGCCGTCCTTCTTCTTCACTAGCACGACCGGAGGACTCCAAGGACTATGTCATGGCTCGATCACCCCCTGCTCCTTCATCTCTTCTACCATCTGGTCGACTTCGGCTTGTTTGGCGAGAGGGACACGTCGGAAAGGGGCCCTAATCGGTGCGCTGTCCCCAATGTCGATTCTGTGCTGGACCAAGCTTGTCCTGCCGAAATCTTTGCTCCCCACGGAGAAGACGTCCTGGAATTCGCGTAGCAGGTCCCGAAGTTGGCGTGATTACTCCTTGTCTAGGTGGTCCTGTGATCCTTGGTACAGCTTCTGTAGTTCATCTGGCAGGACGCGTCTTCTTCGGTTGTCCGTCTGCAGGTGTCCGTCCGTCGTGTCTGTGATGCGGGCAATCCAGGTAACGGGCTCGCAGACTCCTAGGGTGATGTCCCGGGGATCCGTAATGTCGTAGTCGTTCAGGTTGGACAGGCGGACGTACGGCCGAGGCGTCGGGTTGATGAGGGTCTTGGAAATTAGCAGTCGTTTTGTCTGGATGTCCTCATATTTTGGCTCGATGACAGCCGCCACTCCATCAGCAGTTCCGTCGAAAATTACGGCAGCGCTGACCTCCGTCCTGGCGGGAACGATGACGTCCTCTCTCAGCCTTATTCGTCGTGTGGTGATGGCCTCGTGTGCTGGTTGCAAAGCAAGTTCTTCACCTCCGTTGTGGATAGTGTTGGTACCAGGGGCGGCTCCTTTCTATGGTAGCAAGTTTGCGCCACAACCAAAATTCTGGACCGTTATTGATTCAAATAATATATTTGCTTAAATGGAGGCGTGATATATTGAATCTCATCACTCATAGTGGGTCGGGACGAGCGCAGTTCTGTGTGACGCTGCCAAGGGCCAGCTAGGCTATGTAGTTCACTCCTCGCTGCAACCCAGGCAGTTTGTACAGGCTAGTATACGCGAAGAAAAACCTAGGGAGTGCAGAGGGTGCATGGGGGGATGGGTGGGGTAGGAGCATCGTGAGGTTGGTTAACACAATCCATAGAGTTCAAATGTAGATACGGTATATTCGGCTCACAGGCAACAGATGGCGCGGCAACGTTAACACGTTCTGGTGGCTGACAAGCACAACTCTTCGTCGTCATGCTGAGGACAGTATTTAAATGATTGAACAACAATATAAATCTTCTACAGATATCCGTATTTGATATCAGATAAAATTTATTTGAAGCACACAGTTTAATCAAACTAAAACGAATGGCTACTACGACAGGTTCATGTTTGTCTAAGAATATATGTGTGTTTTTTAAATTTACGGAGCGGTTTGCTACGTCTTAGTTTCTATAGATTTGTTTTGTGATCTCTTCTGTTGTGAGAAATTGGTGATCGTGGACTGCCCTACCTGGTGAAACATACGAGCTGTGTGTCAGGAATATTTGTTCTTCGCCAGCTCCATAATATAGCCTCATTATTACTGTTATTGCTAAAGTCTGGCATCAGTGGAGGGCCGATTGTGAGGTGTTTGTAGAGTATTTCACAGTTGTATTTTTTTTTAATGATATGCACATCATTTAAAGCGTATTTAGTTCGACATTAACTGGCTGCGTGGTGCAGCGGTAACGTTCTCGCCTGCTGTGCTCAAGGTTGCAGGATCGAATCCTGGCGTAGTCAGTTGGCATTTGAGGGTGCGCAAATGTGAGGGAGAACGTGTCAGAAGATTTACTGGCACGTTGAAGATCCCCTTCGAGGCTAAATTCCGACACCATTAAGTGCCAGCTGGCTGCGCCGGAATTCGATCCCACCATTTTGGGATCAGCAAGCGAGAACATTACCGCTGAGCCACGCAGTCAGTTGACTACTAGTGTGTGTGTGTAAGTATAAATTGAGGATAGGATTCAGAAGGAGGTGGACTTGGCCTAAAGTTTGGAACCATCCCATCATTTTGCCTGGAGTAGAAGTTAGCAAGCCACGGAAAGCCTATTCCAGGACGGCTGAGGTAGATATCGAACCCTCCTCTCCTCAATATTGTCACACGAGGCTGACTGTACCCCATTCCAGCCCTCCCACCAGAATTAACGTTTCTTGGCTGACTTGGGAATCAAACCCGGACCTCTTGGGTGAAATCCATAAATGCTAGCTGCTACATCTTCATGACAGAGCTGAAAAGCATGCGTCATTGAAATTACATACGGAGAAAACCTTGAGCTTCTTCACGTATGCCAATGCTAATATAGCACAGCTGATGGGCACAGGATACCGAATAATAATAGAAACTCACAATCAAAAGGAAGCCCGAAACATATATGTTTCGAACATTTAATTAACTGCATTAGCTTTTGTGATTCATTTCAGTTGACATTGCGCCGGCTTGACGAGTCTGAGAGATCAAGCGAATCGGCGCAAACTAATCAATTTTTGTGCAGAATTAGATATTGCTATGAAACTCATCGGAAAACATTGACTGTGTTCAAGGGCACCTCAAAAGCAATTCAAAATGAAATTTTACAGTGCATGCTTGAAGTTTGCCATGCGGAACAGCAAAATAAATTAAATAATCAAAATGTGTGTCTGTCATAACATATGAAACAAGTGATGTAGCATAACATTCATGTAGAAGAGTACGAATAGTATAAGTAAGCATATGTTTAAATTTCTGCTTGTCTTTATTTTCTATCTTTCGAGTATCTTAGAAATTTTTGGAATAGTCTTATATCAGTGGTCATATGCTATTTTTGTGAACCACCACCTTTTTGAACCACCAGCCACCACTGGTTGGTACTCAGGTCCAAGATGATGTTGCTCTGGTCCAGGAAGTCCAGTCCGATGATCACTTCGTTTGATACATCAGCCACGAGCACTGGATGCTTCACCGTCCGTCGACCAATGACGAACTTCAGTGATGCCATGTACCGGTGCGGTTTCTCCAGTCGCGGTTATTAGTTGGAGGTTCCTTTGTGTTGGTTGTACTCTCCACTTCGGGATCACGGTGGGATTGACGATGGTCCTCGTTGCTCCCGTGTCGATTTGCATGGGCCAGCTCACTCCGTTGGCGACTCCGTCGACCATCAGGCTGCTATTGTCCCTCCGTAACTTCGTCACACGGACTTGAACTGTCGGGGCTTGACAACTGTCACAAGCCAACCTTTGCCCCCCAAGGCTGGCTAATACTCGTTTCCCTGGGCCGCGTGGTTTCCGGACGGTTGATTTCCCGACGGATACCCTCGGCGGTGGCGATCACCGCAGTCCTTGCTCAGGTGCCCTTTCTTACCGCAGGTCCAGCAGGTCTGGTAGTCCTCTTCCGGGCCGCCTCTCCATGTGTCTTTCGGCTGCGTCGTTGTTGGTGGTGCCGCGACTATTGAAGAACCGGCCTAACGCCTCCATCTATTTATCGGCCAGGGGCTTGGTCTCGTTGGTTTTGGCTGGTTCGTCGACGTCCACTTGTCGCACCCGCGCGTACATTCTAGATGCCTGCTTTGCCGTCTCGAACTCAAGTGCGTCTCGCAGCGCATTTGCCTGGGTCTTATTGCGCGCGAGTCGCAGTCCCTGTTGAGTGTCCGAGTCTCGTAGCCCGTCGGTGAAGGTCTGCGTCGCAATCTGCTCCAGAAAGTCGGCCGGCGCTGTTGGATAGGAGAGCCTTACGAGGCGTGCGATGTCCGTCTCGAACTCCTGCAAGGTTTCCGCGATCTTTTGTACCCGGGTCCGGAGCTACATCTGGTAGGCCTGCTAAAGATGGCTATCTCCATATCGGGACTCCATATGGGCGATTAGTGAAGCGTAGTCCTGGGATCCAGTCGGGATGGCCTGAAGGACGTTAAGGGCGTCCACTCTGAGCGCTACAATGAGAGATGTAGCCTTTTCTGTGTTGTTCCAGTTGTTTATGGAACAGGTCGCCTCGAACTGACGTAAGTAAGTGCTCCACGGGACATTTCCGTCGAAGGTTGGGGCATCACTCTGCCCTGTCCCGTTCCTGACGTTCCCGGTGTAACTGGGGGCGGACGTCGGCGCAGCTCGGCAACTTCATCTTGGAGAGCGTGAATTTCTCTTCCACCCCCGTCAGCGGGCATCGGCGCAGCTCGGCAACTCCCTCTTGTAAGGCGTCGAACTTCTTTTCCACTGCCGTGACTTCCTCACGCAGACCCTGTTCTAATTTCTTTTGACTTTCCTCTAATTTAGTCAGCAGACACTCTTCAAAAAATTTCTGGCTTTTCTCCGTCTTCCTCTGCCCATCCAGAAGTTTGGTAGTCAGGTCCTCTGCTAACTTATTCTGACCGTCTTCCATCTTCTCCATCCTCTAATTTGAAAGTCAGGTCCTCGGCTAAACTTTTCTGGCTGTCTTTCATCTTCTTCAGGTCATCTGCTAACTTATTCTGACCGTCTTCCATCTTCTTCTGTCCATCCTCTAATTTGGAATTTAGGTATTCGGCTAAACTTTTCTGGCTGTCTTCCATCTTCTTCAGGTCCTCTGCTAACTTATTCTGACCGTCTTCCATCTTCTTCTGTCCATCCTGTAATTTGGAAGTTAGGTCCTCGGTTAAATTCTTCTGGTCGTCTTCCATGTTCTTCAGATCCTCCGCTAACTTATTTTGACCGTCTTCCATCTTCTTCTGGCCATCTTCTAAATTCTTCTGGCCGGCCTCCATCTTGGTTTCCATGCCATTCAACTTTTATAGCAGTGCTTGCAATTGCGCTTCCATTTTAGTTGTTTGTCTTGTAATGGGCATGCACTCACAGGAGAATTAGTGAACTGTGGTAAAATGACCTGCACGGGTTTTGAAACCAGGACCTTCAAGTGTTGTGCTTGGGTTCGTAATCCGGCTTCTGACACCAGTTGATACGTGCTACCTCTAGTGGCACTTTCGTTAATTGGATTACAGTGGGTAAAGGCACAATACAAATCGTCCTTTAAAGAAGTATAAGCTTTTTGCAGGTCTAGAAAGGTACACCACACAATAAGCAAATATAAGCAATTAGTAATCTCACTCCAGTTTCTTCTTGTAGGGAACACTCCCCTTTCACTTGGTCTTGCAGTTAATCCTCGCTAATGAGACCGGTGGCCTCGGTAGAAATACCTGCAACACTCCCTTGAATAGACAAGCTACAGTTATTTACGATAGTCTGGCACTCACCACTAAATGCTTGTCTTAAACACAGTCCCTCCGTATGATTCACACTGCTTCGCTGTCTGGAGAATCAGCCTCACTTGGTTTCGTAATTCGCACGCCACGTCACCACAATACTGTCGCACAGGTAAAAAAAAAACACGCACTCGCTCAAAAACACAGTCCGCCCCTCGCTGGCCAGGTAGCTTTATATATAGTGGGGCTGGTGACTCAATGGATGTTTCTAGAGTAGACCAGGGTTCACACCTTCTCGAGATTTCCAATACTAGGCGGGCCAAGAACTTTCTGGACCATGTCCTTGTTCTTACAGCCCCGTTGCGTAAGGCGCTGCGCTGATAACACACAGTCAGGGATAGCCTGGGGCGGCCTGAATCACGCGCGGGGTGACGAAGCTGTCTAGCATTCGTAACAATACGTACTTTAGCATATATATGTGGTTCAGTAGTGACCAGGGTTCCTAATCTCAATACGTAATATCCTCCAGAAGATGAAACAAGGTATGTAAAAGTCACATTCATGTCTGCTGTAAGTTTATAAGCCGCTTTTCACTTACATTCAGACTTAATGAAACATCTATTAAAACATCATTCCCTGATTTATTTCTCATAGTTTGATAAGGTATTTTGGCTAATTCATTTACTACCGGTAAAGAGAAAGTTTATTTATTTATTTATTTGTTGATTGTACACAACAGGGCTCAGTGTGCGCCCCAATAATAGTGCACCTACACAGTAAGATACATTTCCTGATATGTCTGCATTAAGTATTAATATCTTAATGTAATTCTTAAAACTAAGAAGTTCACTAAGATCAAAATGCATAGTAGTAAAAAGATAATATAAAAACTAAATCTAAATTTGATCTAATGCCAAACATAAAAACAGGTTTTGAAATTATTACATAATAAACTAAAAGGTAACATTAATAACTAGGTAACAGGCCTATCCACATATATACATTGTTGATTCTGTTATGTGTAATAATTTTATTTCAAGTATGAATTAGAGTGACTGGATTATAATTTCCAAGAACGGTCTGATTGAGAGACAGAAATCTAGTTTCCAGTTTACACGAACCTCATTGTTGTAAATACTGCAAAGCCTCCATACAGGTGAATTGTTATGTGAAGTGGTATTGGTTATCGCTCCATGTTGCTCACTCCAGCTGGGCGAGACATGACAAGATATTGATGTCACAGCAGTGTGCCTAACGTGTAAGATATAAAATACACCTCATCTAGGCAAAACCCATTCGTCTGCGGCGGGAAGCTAGAATCTGGACGCGTTATGCTGTAACCATTGTAAAAACCATTGATCTGGATGCGTTAGGTTGTAACCATTCTCAAAACCATTGATCCGGATGCGTGAGACTCACAGAACACTATAGGAGAACAGTTACTGAGGCTTTAAGTTCGATTTTGATTACAACTGCTAGGATGACGTCATCCGCCGGCTCAACGTACTAAATTTCAAGCGCGGGTGATTTGAACCCGATATAATCGCGTACGGTTACACCCCCCCCCCCTTCCCCCCTCATTTGTAAGTACGTGTTATTTATTTTATTTTATTCCTTTCTTTCCTATTCCTTCATTATTTGCCCATGAAATGAAATCAATTTATTTATTATTTATTTCCTGTTCCTTCATTATTTGCACATCTGAAATCAAGAACCTAGGCTCAACTACCTGGCTGGCATTTATTTAAATAATAATAATATCCATTATCATTACTACAATCATCAGAGCACATAACAGTACAATAGTAAGAACCCCTTCATTCAAATAAGTACAGGAAGGGATTGAGGAAGTGAAGTAATTTGTGGGAATGTAAGCAGGACAATTAGGTACAATACTAACTGACAATATACACACATCAAAAAAAGTTTTGCATCACCTCGGTTCCAAGAGTTCCGGAACCTTTAAATACAAAGGGAATAGAGATCAACACAAACAACATTTCAGCTCGTTTTATTGCTCATGAGACCCACACATTGCATGTTGTACCATCATACAGCTAGACTTTCAGCATTTGTGGTCCAGATTGCAGTACACACCACTACCTCTAATACCCAGTAGCACGTCCTCTTGCATTGATGCATGCCTGTATTCGTCGTGGCATACTATCCACAAGTTCATCAAGACACTGTTGGTCCAAATTGTCCCACTCCTCAACGACAATTCGGCGTAAATCTCTCAGAGTGGTTGGTGGGTCAAGACGTCCATAAACAGCCCTTTTCAACATATCCCAGGCATGTTCGATAGGGTTCATGTCTGGCGAACATGCTGGCCACTGTAGTCGAGCGATGTCGTTATCTTGAAGGAACGCATTCACAAGATGTGCACGATGAGGTCGAGAATTGTCGTCCATGAAGACAAATGCCTCTCCAATATTCTGCCGATATGGGTGCACTATGGGTCGGAGGATGTCATTCAGGTATCGTAAAGCCGTTTCGGAGCCTTCCATGACCACCAGTGGCGTACGTCGGCCCCACATAATGCCACCCCAAAACATCAGGGAACCACCACCTTGCTGCACTCGCTGGACAGTGTGTCTAAGACGTTCAGCCTGACCAGGGTGCCTCCAAACACGTCTCCGACGATTGTCTGGTTGAAGGCATATGCGACACTCATCGGTGAAGAGAACGTGATGCCAATTCTGTGGGGTCCATTCAGCATGTTGTTGGGCCCATCTGTACCGCGCTGCATGGTGTCGGGGTTGCAAAGCTGGACCTCGCCATGGACGTCGGGAGTGAAGTTGCGCATCATGCAGCCTATTGCGCACAGTTTGAGTTGAAACACGACGTCCTGTGGCTGAACGAAACGCATTGTTCAACATGGTGGCATTGCTGTCAGGGTTCCTCCGAGCGGCAATCCGTAAGTAGCGGTCATCCACTACAGTAGTAGCCCTTGGGCGGCCTGAGCGAGGCCTGTCATCGACAGTTCCTGTATCTCTGTACCTCCTCCATGTCCGAACAACATCGCTTTGGTTCACTCTGAGACGCCTGGAAACTTCCCTTGTTGAGAGCCCTTCTTGACACAAAGTAACAATGCGGACGCGATCGAACTGCGGTATTGACCTTCTAGGCATGGTAGAACTACAGACAACATGAGCAGCGTACCTTCGTCCTGGTGGAATGACTGGAACTGATCGGCTGTCGTACCCCCTCCGTCTAATAGGCCCTGCTCATGCATGGTTGTTTACATCTTTGAGCAGTTTTAGTGACATCTATGAACAGTCAAAGGGACTGTATCTTTGATACAATATACACAGTCAACGTCTATATGCCGGAGATCTGGGAACCGAGGTGATGCAAAACTTTTTTTGATGTGTGTATATTCTTTTCCATCATTCATATTTACATACATACGTACATATTTACATTTACATACAATATAAGACATAGGCTGAATATAACTCAAATAATAAAATAATAAATACATAAAATATGACGTTACCAACGCTACACCAGAGCACAGCCGCAGAAATAGATGACATACAAGACATCAAAAGAAAAATGCATTATTTTACGAATTTTATTTCACATAATATAGTAGTAGTAGGTAATCTGTGGTTTGGAAGGTTGTGTCTTTTCGCAGATTGTATAATAGCGCCACTGCCATTTGATTTTCAATGTGCATTTAAAAACCACATCCATACAGCCAACTGTATGCTATTATATAGTCTCCAGTTGTAACAGTGAATTCAGTTTCATAACATTTCTTAATAATTTACAGATTTTTAAGGTCCAGTATGATTGTATTTGGAGGATTAACGCAGCCTATAATATCTTGATGATCTTGGCCATGGCAAGTATTGGTCACAAGTGTGTTTCTAAAGTGTGGAATATTTGAGTGCGTGTGCATTATTAAGTATTTAATAGCTTATCCTCCCAGCTTTGCTTCACCCACGGACATAGCGAGGATCATTCCTCTGCCGTCGGAAGGATGGTGTCTGGGAGCCAAACACACTTTGTAAGCAAATGCAACTGGGGATGGTGACAGGTGACCGCAAACTTGGATCTAATTCAGAGTAAAAGAAGGGATTTTGACCGTTGGCCTGAAAGGAACCATCCCGGAATTTGCCTAGTGATAAAAATGGAAAACCACAAGAATCATTTTCAGGACGGCCAAGGTGGGATTCGGGATTATTATGGCTACGGTTCAGGATTTAAAAACTATTACATCGTCCCAACTTACTTACTAGGCCTGTTTGCCATCTCTTGATGAATGCAGTACATTTGCATTTGTCTGTTGGCACAGGCTAGAGTAAAATGCGGCTTTTCACTGATGTCTCAGTCTCACTCAAGGCTGTGATTATATGGAAGCTACTGAGGTATGAGTGGTGCTTTGTAATTACATTCAGGGCACAGGCAGTGCCTGTGGATGCTGTGAAAGGTTCTACTCATAGGGTTAGTACTGTTGTTCTGACTCAGTGAGGAAAGTAATGGCAAACTACCTCACTCCTCATCTTGCTTAGTACACCTCAATACTGCGCTGCCTTGAGTTTTCGTTGATATCTATCCACATAACCTAACGACGGTGCTTTTTGAGGATCCAACCAGCCTTCGTGCTGACTAACTGACAGACTTACTTACTCTGCAAGAAAAGTTGGCCATATAATAAGAAATGGGAAGGCTTATTCCAAACCTGAATTTAATTCAAACATCCCTGTGAAAAGAGAAGGCTAGGAATCGCTTATTCCATGATGAAGTTATAGCAAGTTAGTATGATTGGGCTTGTGGCTGTGAACTAACCAACAGGATGTATTGTTTTCCGTGCTTAAAGTCGTGCTACGTGCACAAAAAAAAGAAAATCCCTCCTCTGCATGCCGGAAGCGGAGCTAGATTTCACCGGGAAAAGAAAAATGCTTCGAATTCACTAAATTTGCCAATTGTTGTACAGAGTAGCCTACCTACGAAAGTTCCACATGTTTAGCATACAGCACCATATATATTATTTCAGTAGTATGCATCCCTCCTGCGGCGCTCACAAGAGACCGATCGTGAAGAATGAGCATTCGATGAAGGAGAATATACATTACCAGTGACTCAATGCTCTTTAATTTCATAAATATCTGTAACTTCTTTAAAAACGGTAAAAAGTGTGCGATTTGCAGTTACTGTTGCTGCAGGAAGATACGCTCCATAACAGTGGCGTGTGGTGGAATTTTACTTAGGGTAAGCAATGGTGTTCTTCGCAAAATCATTGAAGACCCAGTTGTAGAAGTTTGGGATGTTTTGAACTTAGAAAGTACATCTATCTCAATTGAAATCAATGATAAATGTTATACGTTTAGTTAAAATACCGAATACAAGCTTTCACTTTCGTGTTAATAGGCCTACTCAATTGAGGAATTGGATGACTTCCTAATAAAATTAATATTTTGTTCTCAAATTTACCGCACATCACACGCTGTCATCTCTAGACCCAAGTCCCGGTGCCATATTTTCACAGATTCCTCACGCCTACTAGTGTAAACAAAAGCGTCTACTGCATACCCTACTCCCTTATATTGCATTAGACAACATTATATCCTTGAACTATAAAAATGACGGCCTACCACTGTAAAACAATGACACGTTTTAACACAGCATATAAAAAGCTGTTTTACACAAACACTGACACGCTTTATCATACTATAATGAGCGAGTAAACACACTATCTTTGAAAACTGACCGCTCCTTGTTTTCGGCCTAAGGTATGTAACTTAAGGAATTGCATCCTAGCTTTCGTTTTCACCCACCCTGCAGTACCAAGAAATACCAAACGAGGGCATGTCACGCTATTGTGCTGCTGCAAGTGACTCCGCGAGGAACTCGCAGTACCGTAGTCATCAAAAAACAACGAAGTGTGAATGGGTTCATTAAAACAATACAGGACACAGAGACTGGAATATCACTATAACCAAAGTAAATAATTATTGTACCTGTCATTATTTTACTTGGGTAAGTAATGCTTACCTTACATCCATGGAATACACGCACCTGCTCCATAATGGTGTCCACTTCACATTTTGGCCGCTGTGACGCCTTTTTGATGTCATTTTAACATTCTGAGGTCTTTCCTTTATCATTTTGCATCGATTTCAGAAACAGTAGGCCTATGTGTACGTTTTCAGAATCAGTAGGCTAAATCGATGGATTGGCTACTCAAATCGAATAACCGGCGAGTGTTACTGCTAAGCTTTCAATCAATGACTCAGCACAAACATGAATGAAGCTCATGCGTCTAAACAATGGATTTATTATATTCCAGGTTTGTTAATATGCCGCGATACAGGATTTTCTTCTGCATTCTAATTCCATAAATATCGATTTTTGTAAGAAATGTGCTTTTTGCAAATACTGTTGCTCTAACATGCTGCAATTCTGAGTTGTCGTCTAAAACCTTAAAACATTGAATGTTAATTCTCTAACAGTTTTTCTTCTATCTGATTTTCAGAATCAGTAAATCAATGGATTGGGTACAGGTTTTTCTTCTGCATTCTGCTCGTATTTCCATAAATATCGATTTTTGAAAGAAGTGTGCTTTTTGCAAATACTGTTGCTGTATCATGCTAGAACTGTCGTCTACAACCTTAAATCTATCATCATCATCATCATCATATATGCCTCATAAATTAGCAGTGAAAAATTGCATTCTAATTTCATAAATATCAATTTTTGTAAGAAGTGTGCGATTTGCAAATACTGGTGCTCTAACATGCTGCAATTATGAGTTGTCTTCTAAACCCTTAAAACTATTAAACGTTAATTATTTTACAGGTTTTCCTCTGCATTATAATTTTATAAATATCGATCATTTCGCATGGTTTTCAGAAACAGTAAATCAATGGATTGAGTACTCTAAATCGTATAACCGGCGTGTGTTACGGCGTCTAAAACCTTAGAACTATTAAACATTAATTCTTTTACAAGTTTCCTTCTATCATTTCCAATGGTTTTCAGAATTACTAAATCAATGGATTGGGTACTCAAATCGTATAATTTCATAAATATCGAATAACCGGCGAGGGTTATGATGATCCAATTTTCAGTGATTGCCTTCTTAAGTTACGGAACATACTACGTGCAATTCTGACTGAAATGTATCGAATAACCGGTGAGTGTTACGGCTGAGCTCTTAATCAATTTCATAAATATCAAAGAAAGAAACCAGCCACAGCTCGCTCTCATGCTGACGCTCCACTAGGGAAAGCGAAAGCACCCCTGTAGGTAACGTGCAAAGGAGTTTAGCGTTGAGCGCTACACACAGAACAAGGAAAGCACCCCAATCGGTAACGTGGAAAGGAGTTTAGCGCTGATCGTTGCAATTGGGAACAAGGAAGCCTCACTGTAAACGGGGCGTGAAGAAGTTTTCCAACGAGGGCTGTCCTGATAAGGAAGAAGGACGCTCCTCAGCCATGAAGTTAAGCAGGAAATCTTGACCAAAATGCTTTCATAAATATCGAATAACTGGTGTGTGTTATGATGATCCAATTCTCAGTGATTGCCTCTAAGTTAGAGAACGTAGAACTTGGAATTCTAACTGAAATGTAAACAGTGTTCTATAATCATTTGGATGAAATGAAAACATAACAACCTTTCTCCTTAAGTCTCTCATTATAAACCTATTGGGAAATGTGTGGTTTATGAACGAGCGAGATTTTCTAATTTCATAAATGTCTATAATTTATACGAAGTGTGCGATTTTCATATACTGTTGCTGTACGAAAATACGCTCCATAATTGCTGGCATTATTCTCCATTTTTAGGTCCGTATTGAATATATTACTAACAAACTAATTAATAATTTCCGTCCTTTTCAATACAATGTTTTGATTATCTATTTAACCAATTAGGTACATGTTTCGAACATCATTATGTTCTTCTTCAGCCTCAATACATAGTTAGAACTTAGACAAGTAAGATACACACTATCAATCACTTATAATAAAATTGACACTTACACTAACAATTTTATTATAAGTGATTGATAGTGTGTATCTTACTTGTCTAAGTTCTAACTATGTATTGAGGCTGAAGAAGAACACAATGATGTTCGAAACATGTACCTAATTGGTTAAATAGACAATCAAAACATTGTATTGAAAAGGACAGAAATTATTAATTAGTTTGTTAGCCATAATTGCTGTCCACTGTGACACCTGTTGAGTGTCATTTTCACATTCTGAGATCTTTCCTTTATCATTCTGCATGGATTTCAGAAACAGTAAATCAGTGGATTGGGTACTCAAATCGTATAATTTCATAAATATCGAATAACCGACGAGTGTTATGATGATCCAATTTTCAGTGATTGCCTTCTTAAGTTACGGAACGCACAACTTGCAATTCTGACTGAAATGTATCAAATAACCGGTGAGTGTTACGGCTAAGCTCTCAATCAATGGACTCAGCACAGAAATGGAATCAACAGTGACGAATTGCATTTTAATTTCATAAATATCAAAGAAAGAAACCAGCCAAAGCACACTCTCATGCTGACGCTCCACTCGGGAAAGCGAAAGCACCCCTGTCGGTAACGTGCAAAGGAGTTTAGCGTTAAGCGCTACACACAGGACAAGGAAAGCACGCCTGTAGGTAACGTGCAAAAAAGTGGAGCTCTGATCGTTGCACTTAGGAACAAGGAAGCCTCACTGTAAGCGGGGCGTGAAGAAGTTTTCCATCGAGGGCTGTCCTGATAAGGGAGAAGGAGGCTTCTCGGCCAACAAGATAAAGCAGGAAATCTTGACCAAGATGCTTTCATAAATATCGAATAACTGGTGAGTGTTATGATGATAGAATTTTCAGTAATTGCCTGCTTAAGTTACAGAACGTACAGCTTGGAATTCTAACTGAAATGAAAATGGTGTTCTATAATCATTTGGTTGAAATAATAACATAACAACCTTTCTCCTTAAGTCACTCATTATAAACCTATTGGGGAAAGTAAGACTTATGAACATGCGAGATTTCTCGCACGGGTCCGCTAGTCTTCTTATAATACCTGAAACATTTTGCTCATCCCTTGGCGCAAGGGTGGGTCATATCAAATATTTTTTCAGACAAAAAATGTTGTTACAGAGGGGTATTGGCCTTTTTCAACTGTTTTGATATTGTGCCTATTAAGGGAGGTATTTCTTTTCTCTAAAAACTCCATTTTCCCCATCCCTTTGGTCAAAGTTACGAAGATAAGCACTTGGCCCTTATTCGAAAAATAGTACCAACTTTGAAAGGATTCAGTTTTTAACATACTAAGAAAGTTATAGCAATATTTCACTTTCCCCCCAAATCCAATCCCTTGATCCGATTTTGCCCGTTAGCGAACTCGACCGAGATTTTGAATGGTTATATTTTATGTATACATATAAATTATATATTAACTTTTGAACTGACGGTGGTTTGGGGATCCGGGGGATGTGATACGCGAAGATATGTCAATTTTTTCCGGAAGTCGCAATGGTACTGCGCCCGAATTCCTCAAAGTCAACGTCCAGAATCCGCATGGATGGAAAAAGGATCGTAGGGATGTCAATACCCGGCTAAGAAATCAACATATCCTACCGGACTGATAACCAGGGAACCCTTGACACACATAATGCATATCTAACCATACTACTAACTAGTTTATTTATTTATTTATTTATTTGTTGATGGTACACAACAGGGCTCAGTGTGCGTCCCAATAATAGTGCACCTACACAGTAAGATACATTTCCTGCATTAAGTATTAATATCTTAATGTAATTCTTAAAACTAATAAGTTCACACAGATCAAAATGCATAGTAGTAAAAAGATAATATAAAAACTAAATCTAAATATGATCTAATGCCAAATATAAAAACAGGTTTTGGAATTATTACATAATAAACTAATGGGTAACATCAATAACTAGGGAACAGGCCTATCCACATATATACATTGTTGATTCTGTTATGTGTGATAATTTTATTTCAAGTATGAATTAGAGTGACAGGGTTATAATTTCCAAGAACGGTCTGATTGAGAGACAGAAATCTAGTTTCCAGTTTACACGAACCGCATCGTTGTAAATACTGCAAAGCCTCCATACAGGTGAATTGTTATGTGAAGTGGTATTGGTTATATCAGTTTTGAATGTTATGGTTGATCTTGTAGTTAAGCGAGGGATGTTGAAATTTAGGAGTGATAGGAAAAATGAGTTATCAATTTGACCGTTAATGACTTTATAAAGGAATTTCATATCATTCACTCGCCTTCGAGACTCCAAACTAGTCATGCCGAAATTCAACAAAAGTTCACCGTAGGGTACCATGTGTGGGTAATTGCCCGTTATTTTGAGGTGTAAATATCTGAGGAATTTCTTTTGAACTTGCTCAATGTAGGCTACTTAATGCATGTTTTCTGCCAGGGACTCCATACTTGGCTGGCGTACTCGAGCTTGGATCTCACCATGGCAGTATAAAGTTTTATGCAGGTACTGGTCCTAATGAATGGCTTAGTGTTTCTTATTATAAACCCTAACATGCGGTAAGCATCCCCGACCGTCTTTTGCACATGATAAGTGAAAGCAAGCTCTCGGTCAAACAGAATCCCTAGATCTTTCTTCTCGCTTACTGTTTTCAATGACTTAGGTCCAATTCCATAAACAAATGTGATTGGGTTCTTCTTACGTGTAAAGGTCATAACAACACACTTCGGTACGTTTAAGTATAATTTGTTTTCTATACTCCATTTGTGTATATTATTTAGGTCATTTTGTAGTAGAGTGCAGTCATTAGTGGAAGAAATTGATTTAAAAATTTTGAAGTCATCTGCATATAAAAGACTATTTGAGTGCAGTATACATCGTGGCAAATCATTTATCATTGCTAGAAAAATCAAAGGTCCAAGGTTCGAACCTTGGGGTATTCCGGAATGAACTATGTATTCCTTTGAGACAATTTTCTGGAACAAAACAAATTGTTTCCTGTCTCTGAGATAGGAGATGAATAATTTTAGTAATGGGTGGGAAAATCCCAAAATACATAATTTTTTAAGAAGGATATCGTGATTTATTGTGTCGAAAGCTTTCTCGAAATCTGTAAATATGACATCCATCTGCCCTCCTTTATCTAACTCTTTAGATATAATTTGAGTAAAATTAATTGCATTCGTCACTGTAGATTTCCTGGATAGGAAACCATGTTGGTTATCTGTTACGAGTGGTCTGAGGAATACTGATATTCTTCCGTGCAATATGAATTCAAATACCTTGGCTACTGCGGATAAAATAGATATAGGACGGTAGTTATTAATTAGTGATGGGTCTCCCGATTTTAGTATAGGGCAGACGCGAGTGATTTTCCAGGCGTCAGGGAACGTACAAGTTTGAATTGCTAAGTTAAATATAAAGTGTAACGGGTCCCTGAGGCTTTCAGCACATCCCTTAACTACATACGGTGGAATATTATCAGGACCAGCCGACGACTTAGGTTTTAATTTTTTAAATGCCATTTCTATCTCTTCCTTTGAGACAAGTTTTATGTGAAGGGTGTTGGGAGTATACGAATTGCAGGCTGGGACTTTGTATTGGGCTGACTGAGAGTCATACACTGATTTGAAATATGACGCGAAACCTTCAACAATGGAATCACCCCTGTCCAATTCTTCATTATTATATTTAAAAGTGTCGCATGAGTTCCTATTTTTTTTCTTGTTTTTAATAAACGTCCAAAATTTCTTTGAGTCCCTGCTAATGTTTTGTTCAATATTATGGATATATTTCTTATAAGATAATTTAATGTCCTTTTTAATTTCTGACCTTAATTCTTCAAAACGTAGTCTATGATGATCTGAGTAATGTTTTCTCTTCCTATGGTGTTCCTTCTCCTTCAATTTACTCTTTATTTCCTTAGAGAACCAGACAGGATATTTTCTGCCCGTTTGTCGTTTACATATAGGAACGGTTTCGCCAAGTACTGTGTTAAAAATCTGATAAAACAGGTCTACTGCAGTATTTACATCAGTGCACTCGTATATTTGACCCCAGGCACTATCCCTCAACCGAGTGTACATTTGCTCAAAATCGGCTTCCCGGAAGTTATAGGTATCATTAGGCTGGATAATTACTTGGTTTCGACATATAGTTAGAGATATTTCCACATCCAGAGCTGGGTGATGGCGATCCTGCGGTAAGAGTGGGTCTGTGTTTTCCGTTACATTTATGTTGGGTTTGTTGGATAGAACTAAGTCCAGCCTCCTCCCGTTACGGTTTAGTACTGAATTATAAGATTTTAGCTGAAGATAATTAATAAAATTTACGAGTTCTCTTGTGTGAATATTGTCATTATTAATTATTGTACTTTGTATTGTTGGGATATTGAAGTCACCAAATATTAATAAATTTTTATCATATATTTCTGTGCGGGATTCCAGCCACCGATATACTTGCCTGTACGATTCTACTTTTGAAGCTGGTGGGATGTAAACATTACAGACGTACCAAATATTTCCTGAAATAACCAGTTTCACTAATAGACATTCCAAGCTGCCAGTCATTCTTTCGACCTTGAGTACTGTTAATCCGCTACGAACCAAGACAGCCACCCCACCCCCTGTTCTGGCAGGCCTCTCAGCCCTGTATACTCTGTACATATCACAACAGACCTCACTGTCAGCGATTTTACTAGATAACCAAGTTTCTGTAATTAGAATTAAGTCATGCTTTTTGGTGATCAGGTTTTCATTGAATAAATCTAATTTTGTATTCATTCCTCCTACATTTTGATAATAAATGGATAATCTAGATTTTGATACCATTAGAGTGTTCAGGTCATCCTCATTTCGAATTACGATGACTCGAGAACCTTCAGATTTGCGTATTTTAATGTGTCCATTTCTTACCCACAAGAAAGAATACTCCTTCTCTCTCCTGATGTTCCGAGCTTGTGACAGTAATTTCCTCTTCTCTGGTGATAAACTTTCGTTCACATAAATTACACTGTCCCCAGGAAGACCGACGTGACGAGTGGAGAGATTCCGTTTCACCCGGCGACGCTCCATGAAACGCTCCTTATCGTCCCGCCGAACGAATTTTAAGATGATGCCACTGTGTTGATGATTAGGTGACTTAGGCAGTCGATGACAGGCATCTACCATTGTTTCACTGATGACCACATCCAGAGCTTGACCTACTTTCTTCACAGTTTCAAAAATGTTTTCGTTAGGAACTTCCGGGACACCGTGTATTTCCACCGTATTCCTACGTGTGTACTGCTCAGATTCTCCTAGGCGGTTTTCTAGGGATTTTAGCTTCGCCTTGAGATTGACATTTTGCTGGGTTAATGTGTCAATCTGTCCTTTACATTCCTTAATTTCTGTCTGCTGGTTAGAAATTAATGTTACACAATCGTCTAGTTTCTTATGGCACAATTCCAATGAGTTACCTAGATCAGTCTCTCTCGCTCTTTGTTCGTCTTTTATGATTTTAAGTTGTTCTTTTACGTCTTTCAGCATTCCATAAATATTCTCCATTGATGGAGTGTCTTTGTCACTTACACTGTCACTTATAGTTGCACTATAGTCCACACATTGCACACACAGCCACTCGGTGAATCTGTTCAATGTATTCACGCACTTCTTATGAAACCACACAGAACAGCCTAAAAACAAAATTGAGCACACTGAGCAACTCGGCTCTCGGGGTAGATAAGTTATAGTTATGTCGAAAAAACTGTCTGCATCGAACCAGTAGTATCGTTATAGCGTAGTTCAGCATTGAATGAAAAACAGATCTTATAAAAGACGGGGCAAGTGAACTAAAAAGTACTTGCTAATTTATTAACCTAGGACACTACAAATATGTCCCTAAAAATTTAAATGAAAATCAAATAAGCACTCAAATTATAAATGTATGTCTCCACTGGACATAGATGTGACTTTATAAGTCTCCCTGCACCAAAACTCGTATTAATAACGATAGGATCTTTCTTAGAAAGATTTAAAAACAATTAAATACACTTTCTTAAACACCGTGTGTCTAATCCTAGAATAATTCACTTTAATTCTATAGCATCTCACAAACGTCCTCCCTGGGTAATACATTATTATTTCTCACCGTATTATAGTGTCAAAACTAGTAATTATTTGTAGAAAAAAATTATAAAATATTATAGTAATTATTGTTATTTACAGATGTTAATTATGTACATAATCGCAACCTGCACGATTTTCTCCTCCTGCTTTATCGGTATAAAGTTCATTCCACTCCTATATACTTTATCTGACACTATACTTTTGGTTTTATCATGATTGTACATTTTTACTTCCATGTGAACATGTGTCTCAAACAATTAAGTTCATTACTATTTCACTTATTTACATATCCGGTTTTTAATAACTGTAATAACATTCCCGAACTACGATGCAAGACTTTCAGATTAGCTTTACAACCTTTCACGTGTGCGTGGCATTCAAACTTCACTACTCACATTTCCAATTCTCCACAAATACATTTTTCAACTTACTTTACTGACATACTGTATTTCCATATTTTCTCACTGTAATCTCTTTATCTCACACTCTCGGTGAATAACATTAACGTGTCTTTACTACACCTCTTTCAATAATAACTCTGCGCATATATATCTTCCTTAGCTCGTTTACAAAAATTCTAAAACCATCTCAAATACTTTCAAGAAAGTAAGAGAATCAGTATCCCTACTAAATATTACTACTGTAATACATTTCATGGATACAACCACCTCCGCAAACATCAATACTATCGATTATACAACTCCGTGCTATACCTTTCTTATTCGTTCCACACAACAATACTTCCGTAGTACTTCTTTATACTATTACTCACATAAATTATGTCATACTTCCTTCCTTTACTTTAATTATTCATCTCCGTTACAATTTATAGCTTCTCTCTGAATTTAAGTCTGCTCGTGTTCATTTCTCAATAAAAATATACTTTACCTGACGTTCTTACTTTCATCTGATATGAAATCTTTTTACTGTAGTCTTACGTGACTTCTTTATGACAAAAGATTGATCTGTAACATCACATCTCTCCTTATATTCATCAGCTATGCTTTAAAAAAATACGCATACTGTTTATTCTGTCGGAATAAAATTCTGGGTTTCTGTCTGTAATTGAGTGTCTCCAACGCAATTGTTGAACACTCCTAACAATAGTTAACGTTTCCATATACATTATAGTTCGTTCCTCTAACAAATTAGCTTTATTTTGGATGACAATATCCCTTCTGTAACTCTCATTGCATTTATAACCAAGCTTCGCTTGTTATAGCTCATTACGACTTTATTTTTTTTTGTTACACCACATTAACGAAATTACTTCACTTGCCGCATTATAAATTACATGAATGAAAATTCTAAAGACGTTAGCTACTTAAGTGAAAAATAGGTTAATGTGAAAATATTAACAATAAACATTGGAAAAAATAAGTGACAAGCTAAATTCGTTGACTTCTAGAAAAAAATCAAAAATTTATAGCCACAATAATAACATGAACTAGGAATAAAATAATCAGATGTTGGTCAAAACACTGGAATAACCCACAACAAGTGTTAACTACATAGGTGTTAAAATATCACGGTTCTACCTTGTATCTGGATCGCTCGGTACAGAACCTGAATACTTTGGCAGCTGAAGAATCTCTCCACGTGTGCTCGGAATGTGCCACGTGCCTCCCAGCACGCGTCCGCATTCTCCTCGTCGTCCCCGCTCTGCTTCGCTGGCAGGTGAAGGCTCCAGCTCGACCGGTTTCACAGCTGATCTCCGCTGGCCTATTTCCATGTCCCCAGTCAACGATCCTGGCTCGCATCCCCATCTTCTGGCTTCGCGGTCAGATGACCTAGATTCTGCATACGCTTCTGTCTGGATTACTCTTCATTCGGCAGCTCTCCCGACGTTCCCTGATGTTAGTGTGTAGGTAGTGATTTTGCTTACGATGAGAAATCACCTTTCCTTGTGACTTTCTGCTCGTTGTAGTAGCCTGTGTATGGATTTCAAGCGTACTGCTGATAGTGTTGCAGTTCAGTGCCATTGTTGTATCACTATTTGATCATCGCTGGACTTCGCTTGTTATTGTAGATTCAACCTCCCAACATGATGAAGTTAGAACATCACCCTCCGTTCATTACAGTTGCAAGTGGTCGTTCTTCCCCTCTGACCTGGTCTTAAAACATTTTATAATGTGTAGTAGATGTTTTTCTTAAGTATTGCAGTATATTTAACTTATTTTTCTTCTGCGTTGTATAATGTCTGGTAAAAGTTTCACTAAAGTGGTAGTGAATACTTATAGAGTATTTCAACGTATATCTTCTTCAATTCAACTTGATAGATTTCTGTAGATAAATTCCTTTTATATTCCTTCCTATTTCCAATATCAATTCATTTAGTCTTGCAGTTCCTTATTAACCTTTTAATTCTTCCTTCCGAAGTCTAATACTTTTCTTGGTTGCCATTGCATACAACTTGTAGAGTGATTTCCTATACGTGTTACCTCGTTGAATACTTGAGTAATAAGATCATCGTTCCGTGTCTTCCACTAGCCTCCTGCGTTAAGCTTCCATCCAAAACTGGCCGCACTAGCCTCTAAGCTCACTTATTTGCTCATATCTCCTCTCACAGTCATCTAATTTAATTTCTGTTTTGCCAATTAACTTTCTTCTTCATTCCTTGTGAATTTGATGTACTCCAATCCATTATAATATTAAAATAATAATTTTAATAATTATATATTCCCTCGTAAACTTTCTTCATTGCGATTGGTTGCTCTCATGTTATCAAATCTATTGTCCACGCGCCATCCCCTCCTAAGAATACTCAGCACGTGCCTGACCTTCGAGTCTCCTTGCCAAGTCGAGTCGCTAACCAAAACTGGTTTGTGACTGCTAACTTCACAAAATTGTACACTTTCCTGGTCGCTGTTCTAAAGATGCTCCCTTGGTTAAAATATTTCAGACTATAAAATTTCCATTTCTTCTCCAAATAACAATCTCTCTTCGAGCGAAAATTTTACCAATCGCTTCCTTGCACATAATCTGCCTTCCTGTGTGTTAATATAGCTCAAATCACGAAAAATGTTATACACATTTTTCTCTCAGGCTCTCCGTTCGAATCTTTGTCAGTCAATTTCTCTTGGCTGCTCATAATTTCGAGTGCAGTACCCTTTGCAATAGGTAGCTTTCTAATGAAATCTATCTAAAATCGACAAATGTGAACAATCCAATGCGTACATGAATGCGGAATTGAACTTACAAGTACTAGGAAAGTAACAAATCAGACAACAGCTTCATTGTGCATTCAGGAGGGAACATAGAACAGCAAAATATCGAGGTGTCGAAAAACCGATTCCAAGTGCCACTAGTGAACTTTGAGAAAATAGAGTAACATTGTGATGAGACAGTTATTTTGTATGCTTAGATATGTATCTATTTATATCAAATTTACATGTTTTTTTAAAGAGCGCGCACCCACAATTTTTCTTCACCAGCCACCACTGATCACAAGCTGTGTTAAACCAAGGAATACCATGAGCCGAGCTTGAATTGTGTTTGTAAGTATGTGAGAAGTTGTGTGACCGATACGATGTTACGTACTGTATACTCCGAAAGGAGTCATTGACTAGCTTCTGTACTGCAGAATAATGTCTTAGTTTCTGTTGCTTTCTATGTAATGATGGACATTGGTCGAAATATATTCTTCATATGGAATTAAAAAGAAACAAATTTCAACCAGCATAACATTGAACTTGCTAAGTTTGGTAATAATTCTTGCTATTAGGCGACTAGGTGAGAACCAGTCAGAAAATCTTGCCGTGTGGTAGTTACGATAGGACTGCGTTATACCCTGTAGTGATACCACAGTTACATCCGACTTGACATTCCAGTGCTACGATGAGATGTCAGGAGAGCATTCTACCGACCATCTCGTGCTGTGCGGCTAGCATTCTTGGCAGTCGGTCCAGGTTCGAATCCCGGGTCTGCCAAGAAATTTTAATTTTGGTCTGAGGGATGGAACAGGATACACTGAGCCTCGTGAGGCAAAACTGAGAAGAGGAGAGTTCGATTCCCATCTCAGCCATCTTGGAAATGGTTTCCCATGGGTTCCCCCACTTCTAGTCCAGGCAAATGCCGGGATGGTTCCTAACTTAAGACCATGGCCGCCTCCTTCCCAATCCTCATCTGAATTACAAATGCACAAACTAATACAGCCACCACAATAACATAGGTCATCAGACAAATTCCACATACCCAAGTACACGGGTCTACATGACCATATAGTCGCAAAGCCCCTAAATCAATCAACAACAACTGCATTCTACCATTCCAGGAATGGTTGTCATTTCGGTATTATCCACGACTAGTTAGAGTGGTTTCAGGCCCAAGCATTGGAACAACCATCTGCGTGCATCTCAATGGGGAATTGCCACGAGGATTTCAGCAGCTTGTCTCAATTCTGCCTCCATGTATGTAGGCCAATACATGGGTTGTTTTTTTTAAGTTTTGGCACCAATGCTTCAGTGCCAAGTTGCAACAATGTTGGGAGCTGCCACTTTTACCGACGGTTGCTCCTCTGCAACCCCTCCCTCAGAGCACATGACCTCGCCCGTCATCGCTCGTGCGCAGTCGCGCCTGTTAGATGAGTAGTGTGAGACCAGCGCTCGCGAAAGACAGTCGCAATGTTTTCCAAGCAGGAGCAGAGAACGTGGATAAAAATTCAGGGTGCTAGGGGTCGCAGTGCTAAACAGTGTCACCGAGGATTGCAGGAAGCGTGCGGTGCAGCTGCGTTACCGTTCAGAACGGTAGCAAGATTGGTAGCAGCCTTTCGAGATGGGCACGAACGTGTGGAGCACATGCCTCGATCTGGTCACCCACCTGTAAGTGACGACAATGTACAGACGGTGTCCGCGTTAGTAGAGGTGGATCGGAACGTAACGATTCGTCAATTAGAGCAAGATACCGGACTGGCGCATTCAACTGTCCTCCACATCCTGAAGGACTTACTGAAAATGAGGAGGATTGCGTTCAAATGGGTTCCGCATGACTTAACCGACATGCACAAATGGCTGCGATATGACGCTTGTCGTATGCACTTGCAGCGTTATGAGCGCGAAGGAGAGGCCTTCTTACTGCGTATCATAACCTTTGACGAGACGTGGGCCAGATCTTATGAGCCACAGTTAAAACGCCAATAGAACGAGTGACGGCACCACGGATACAAAAAGTTCGACCAACCCCCCCCCCCCCCCCACCAATGTGAAGGTAATGTTGATTCTTGCCTATGATTGGGATGGTGTGATCATTCACCATACTGTTCCCCGAGGGCAAACCGTTAATGCGGCGTACAATTGTTCGTTTCTACAAGACCATCTCCGAGGAGCTCTGAGAAGGAAACGGCGCCACCACATGGTTACACAGCCCATCGTTCTGCATGACAATGCTAGGGCACACACAGCAGCCGTTGTGTCGGCATTGTTGGATCGCTGGGGCTGGGGGGTCCTCTATCACCCCCCATATTCTCTCGACATCAGTTCCTGCGACTATGATCTCATCCCGAAGATGAAGATGACAATGCGCGGGGAGCGCCTCCGTACCATTGAAGACGTTAAGCAGGCTGCCGAGCGCTCTCTTCGTACCATCAATAGACTGGGCAGTGCCAACGGGATCCAACGACTTCCGCATCGCTGGAGACTACATCGAGGGCCTGTGAAGCTTGGAACCATCTAAGTGAGTTATTAATCCAGTTATAACTAAGGTGCCAAAACTAAAAAACCAACCCATGTACATGCAAGAAATTAGCACTTTTCAAAAATAAAGAAACAATAAGCAAATATGTACCTTACTAATTTGTTTCTCTCATACTCCTGAACCCATGTCTGAACATTCATCTTAAAATAGAACGGTCTGTATTCTATAATTATAAAAATATAGCCTATAAGAAGAAAAGCAAATGTTCATATTTAGCTCCCCAGCAAAACTGGAAAACACTATGAGTGCCGTAAGTATTAATGCATCTGTATTTATGCATTTTATATGATGGTTTAAAAGGCAATTAGACGAGTTAACTTAAAAGTTAACTGTAACTTCACTACCATAATACTGCTTAAGTGCTTGACTGTTGAGGACTGATGACCAAGATGTCCCAACTTGAGCAAGGACTGCCTCACATTTTAATGTAAAATGTATTTTCGTAAAAAGACCTTTATTTAGTTTGGATCATTTGCGATACGTGTTACTGGGATGCAAGTGGGGACTCTTTGGTGCTAATTGATGTAAGTGTGCAGCACCGAATGTGGTGGCCATGTTGGTTTTTTAGTAACTTATATAAGGTGTGGTTTTGACTATACATAAAATCGACTGTTAATTTATTACAATAATAGGTAAGAGTTCGCAGCACACCGGTTGCGGGACACTGTACTAGACCACCAATGGAAACATAGCTCCAATTTTCAATATGGTTATGACTAGTGTTAATACAGTATATTTCCCCAACACTATCACGAGTGGCTAGTACTTTTCCCACCTCACTTCGGCAGTGACTATATGGAAGCTCATTCTGAAGACTTTTATAGAATGAAACACCGCTAGCCGATCACAACCCCTAAAACAAGGTTTTCCTTACCGACTTGCAAAACACTTGTCCCGTAAGGTTGTGCTTACAAATTTGGACCATTTACTGTATTGTACTTTCGCCTAATTTTACGCCGTTTTGCATTAACACGATCGTTACTCGTGCTACGAAATGCTGAACATTTTAATTTTTAAGGTGTGCAATTGTACAGTGGCTCATTTCATGTGATCAAACCGGTTATTGCTACGAATGAGCAGCAATTTACTGAACCTGAAGTCTCATTTTCAGATTAATTAATTTATTATAATCTTTAAAAATAAATTAACCACCGAGGGAGTTTGGAAACAGAACATGAGATTATTTGAAAGCGCTATGTCAAGCGGAAGCAAGCTTTTAGGAGGCCGTTAACGCCGGAATGCTGCATTAATTAAATAAATAAATGGGTGTAATATTAAGAGAAAATTACGATTGGATAATTCACAGATTAAAATTAGAAGAATTATGAAGCCTTTAATTAAACTCCAGAAGGGAGAATTCCAACATTAGTATGACTTGTTGAAGACCATGAAGACGGACGCAGGTTGGAGATATATCACTCCATATTCTTCAGGTCAGCCGAGCTGACGTATTTTTGCTTTCAGGGCACGAGGTTGAAATATCCGACACTTTTGTCTTATTAAATCACTCATCCGAAGCGAATGAGGGGATTGTTCATAGCTGAACATTTGCACTATCATTCTACAGTATACAGCGAAACGTGAACGAAAATAACCGGAATTAATAATTTCCGTGAATTGCGGAATTTGAGTGGAGAAAAATGTGTACGACATTTATACGGTAGTATAGGGGCAGTACGGTTCCAAGGTAAACTAGCATGTCACCGGCCACGGTGGCCGTGCCCACTCAATATATCCAGAGCCAATAATCATAGAAAGTTGTGCGAGGGTCAAACGAATGGGCTCGATCACTAGGACAAGCCATTTCAACTCTTAGTTAAAAAACTACCCCTGCCTCGGATGAAATCAGAGTTCTTTGGCTTCTGTGTGGGTTAGCGGCTCCTTTATGGTAGTCATGTGAAGTAGGGGTTGTGTGTTTTCCTAAAGGAATGCGACTTAGGAATGCCCGGTCAGGGGCACCCACCGGAAACGACCAGGGAAAAGGGGGGGGGGGAGTCGGTCAATCTGAGAAGGCAGCAAAACAATAGAGCTTGTTATCACTCGAGCAGCGAACCATGCTAGCGTACTTGTGATAAGACTTCTCCAAGCATGGCTGTGAGTGTGAACTGGTATTTCCGAGAACGCTATCTCAGCAGACATTTGATGCGATGCAGGTGTGTGCGCGTGAGAACGCCTTATAAGCAGACATATGATACGATGCAGGTGTTTATCATTCTACGATTGCGTCAGCGAAACATGAATCAACTTGCCAAGGCGTGAGATTTTGAGTACACAAAGAATATTGAGATCAGGGAAAAATTCCACCGTTGCACCAGGATGCACGCGTTGTACGTATTCAACAATCTGGAAAAGTGGTACGAAACGCATTGTGTTAACTCTTGCTAACCATGCTTAATGAATTTCAGGATGGGCCCAGCGGCCTTGCTTTAGAAAAAAAAATTACCTTCAAATAAACATTTGTAAATATAATCCTCTCAATGCTGCGTCCAGTTATATCCCCCTACAACCAGCAATATCTCATAGAAAAGCTGTGGCAAATATTAAAAATCGGGATGACTGCTTTTTATGGTGTATAGCAGCCTACTTGCAACCGGTAAAAGACAATGGATGTTTGCGAAGTACAAGACTACATTTAACATGTTAAAAATACTCTAACAAAGATTCATAGGTTTGAACTTGGTAATCCCAGCTATTCCTTCACGGTGTATGGCGTGAAAGGACATTATCGGCCCTTTTTACGCCACCAAAGAGAAGAAACAACACCACATTCATCTTTTGTCTGTCCCAGGGGGATGTAAATCACTATTGTTTAGTTAAAAATGCAAGCAAATTGGTTAGTAGTCAACTGTCAAAAGATAAGCCTAAAATAATCATTTGCGACAGATGTCTGCAAAACTTTGTAAGTCCATCGCTTCTAGAAAGGCATACGGTAGATTGTAATACACAGGATGCGGTGTGACTGGTTTTACCACAAGGGGAAGATGCGGTCTTATAATTTTAAGCTATCCACAAGCGGGATACGGACCGAATTGTTTCTTTACGCCGATTTCGAGGCTCTCACTGTCCCCGAACCAGGGTGCAAGCCTGATCCCAGCATGAGATCCACAACACGTGTACAACGACATGTTCCCTTTGCCTTGGGAGTTAACATAGCACGTTCGTACGATTCCTCAAAGTCGTACTATAAATCCTATAAAGGTCAGGATTGTGCCAAATGGTTTCTTAATGAAATCAAGTAGTTAGCCATTATGTGCATGGGTTACTTCAAAATCTGGTGCCAATGAGCCTATCTCCGGAGCAGAGGAATCAGTATGAGCATGCCATATTTGGGAAAAAACAATTTTAAGTGCCGATGAAGAAGTCCGTGACCACTCGCACTTTACGAGGGAATTTAAGAGGTGCCGCAAATAGGGTATGTAATGTAAACTAGTCCGCGGCTCGCTTTGTCTTTTTCCATAAGTTTACGAATTATATGAACTTCATTATCCCTGAGTTGGGGCATGTGGATAAGGGAACATATTCCATTTTACCCCAAAACCATGAGCGTTTTACTTCAAATTCACGGCGGCTGGGTAAGATGTGTGTTCGCTTTCTAGACTCCTTTAAATTTATGGCATAATCCTTAGACAGCCTTGAGAACGGGTTGGATGAAATGGAGTTGAAGTTCACACAGGTTTATTTTTCTAATCCTCAACACTTTGAGTTAAGTCTTCGTAAAGGTGTGTTCCCCTATGATTATGTGACTAGTTGGGATGTGTTAAAACAAAAGGCTTTGCCACCCCAGTGTTTTATTCCTTGATAACACGTAGCACCGTTTCAGACGAGGACTACGCTCATGCGAGTCGTGTGTGGTGAGAATTTAATATTAATACGTCGGGGGACTATGCCATGCACTAACTCAAACTGGATGTATTGTTGACTTTTTTTTGAAAATTTTCGTCAGTGTTGCCAACACATATATGGACTTGACCCAGCTCACTACAAGTCCAGGGCTCTCTTTCGATGCCACGTTGAGGTACACCAATGTGGAAACAGATCTTTTGACCGATGTTGACATGGTCTTATTCTTTGAACGAAGCGTTCGAGGGCTTGTCTCGCTCAACCAGCGCCATGCTCAGGCCAATAATAAATACATGGCATCTTATTCGCCTGAGAAACCTGACTCTTACCTACTCTATTATGATGTGGATAATCTGTATGGTCACGCCATGAGCTAGCCTCTTCCCTATAAGGACTTGGTATGGCTCTCTGAAGGATGAAGTATTGCAATTAAATGTGAATACAGCCAGCCTTGAATCGTGTTGTGGGTATGATTTTGAGTACCTCACCACCCTCTTATGATAAACATGCCGACTTACCGTTTTGCCTAGAGCAAGATTTCTATAACACTGGCGAGACTGGGAGGTTTTTATCAACTTCTCCCTGAGGAAACCTATTCTTTGAAAGGAGTGAAATGCAGTGGAGGCAAAAAAATCCAAGCAACATTTAACTGCTCTATGTGTGAACCAGACAGAACACACAAGTGCCATTCGTAATAGGAGGAAGTCTTAAGCCTAGATGCTTCAAAAAAGTTTGCCATGCAAGTCACTTTAAAATCGCTCTTTGCAAAATTACATCAGTCAAATTTTCTGATTATTTTTTAAAATGCGTACACTGTGCCTCAATATGAGTTTTCTCATTTCAAATTTTAGTCGACTACAATGCAATCAAGAGTGCGTGGTTGACTGCTACTATGTTCTCAGAGTGGCTTCTGAAATTGGACACTGAAATGAAGAAGAAGAAGAAAAGGAACATCACACTCATCGTCGATAATTGTGCAGTTCACAAGCAACTACCGGTCCTGCAACATGTGGAGGTCTTCTACTTCCCGATAAATTGTACCTCGATCCTGCAACCTTTAGATATGGGAATAATAAAGTGTCTTAAAGGGTACTGGGCCATGTTGAAACACCGAATCCCATGAGAACTCCGCAGTTAAGCAACATTGGGCGTGGTCGGAACTTGGATGGTATACCGGTTCTAGGCACTGCGCACTGTTGGCCAACATGGGGAGGAGCGGAAAGGCCCTGGCCACCCTACCGCACGTAAACTTCGGCTGAGAATAGCTTCTTTGGAGGCTCGGACCTGCCTTCGGGCAAAATACCAATTACTTAAAGGGTACTACAGAACCAACTTGCTAGGGATGTTATCACAAACTTAAAAAGAAATCTGCATATTGTTCCCTTACACCATGTTTTAACCACTTCATCGAAATCCAACATATTATGCACTTTGAGGCACTATCAGGTGTGAAGGATCTGTGTGGTTTGTGCTATTATAATTACTTTAAGCAGAGGGTTTTGGGCACTGTTGGTTGCAAATGTAATGATACACTGCTGCCATTGAATTACATATACATTCCCTCCTATTGTAATAATATCTTGTGACTGTCTCTCTATTAAAATGTCATTTGTGGTAGAATGAATCGTTTTGCATGGAAATGACACAGACCACTGTTTTTGTTATGATCGAGTGTTATTCTAAGCATGGTTTAGTGTGGTTACGAGCGTTCGAGCTCAAAGGTGTCCCTTGTTAGTGAACCTAGATGAGATCAGGTCTTTGTGTGTCTCACTTTCTGTAAAGAAAACTGTCAAACAGACTACCATTTCATATTTCTTTAAGTGAAGTAGTTTACAGTAGTGAAGTGCTGCGTAGTGTGAATAACATGTACTGCATGTTTACGAAAATGAAATTACAGGGTCATTATGACTGTACGCACGCTGCTGAATGTAGCTAAGATACTGTAATTTCGTATTTCTTTCAGAGTTTCTGTTCTCGCAAATCCTACACACTGTATTTGTCGTAATTAAATGGGAACATGTGGTAGGTGATTAATGTAATTCAATTTCCGGGTTTTAATCTGTTCACCAATTGACACGAGAAGGTGCTATTCCAAACTCTCTTTACAACAAAAACTCCTCTATAACAATATTTTTTTTGTGTCTGCAAGGTATCGTATCGAGATTTCACTGTATTTCAAAATATTTTATGAGGATATGAGTTAAAATCACATGCAGAAGTGCCAACGTCCAGAGTGAGTTTTTAGAAATTACATTGTTAATTTGAACATTTGAGTTAATTCTCAGCCAGCTATGTCAAGACTCAAGTAGGTAAAACCGGATGGTTTGAAACAAGGTAGTGTACTCTCACCATTGCTGTTTATACTGGTGAGGGATGATATACTACAGGCAACAAAGGAAGCATACACAGGTACAAAAATGAACATAATTCTATTTGCTGACAAATGTTCTGATTTGGGGAGAGAATGAGAATGTGGTCCAAGAACAGCTGGATGTACTGATGGAAAATATTGAGAAAATGGGGAATGAAAATCAGTGTTAATGACAAGAGGAAAGAAAGAAGGAAAAGGGATTGTCAAAATTGGAGATGGAAATCTGGAAGTAGTAGAGCACTTCAAATATTTAGGGAGTGAATTGATGGAAAATGCAAGATTGGTTATGGAGACCAACAAGAGAATACAATGTGGGAGTGCTTTCTTTCATCGGGTTCGGAGTTTAATTTGGGATAAAGACATACCACTGAAGACTAAAGAAGAGATGTACAAGACCTATTACTTACCAATAATGATGTACGGAGCAAAAACTTGGCTGAAGATGAGGGGAGATAAAAGTAGAATACAGGCAGCCGAAATGAAATTCCTGAGGAGTATGATGCAGAAGACTAGGAGAGATAGAGTGAGAAATGAAGACATTCAAAAGGAAGTGAATGTACAGAAGCTGAATGATAAGGTGGAGCAGAGCAGATTGAGATGGTATGGACATGTGAAAAGGATGAATGATGAAAGAATGCTGAAACAAGTGATGGCGAGACAGATGACTAGAAAGAGAGGATGAGGGAAGTCCTGGAGTATGGTGGATGTATTTCGTAAAGGACAGTGTGAGAGAACGGGACCTAGAGTGGAGTTGAGTGGTTGAGGAAGGATGGTGGACAGACAGAGTGAAATAGTGGGGTGTCATATTTGCTCTGACCCGGGCCAGGATGGAAAACAGAAATTGATGATGACGATTAGTACAGTAGAGCCTTGCTCAACTGACCTTCGCCTATCCGATTCTCCGTGTTAACCGACACTGTTCCCTTACTGAATTGCATTCCTGGCTGTGAGGATGCTATGACCTCAGCTGTTTGAACTGACCCTGATATTATTGATTTCGTTAATGCTAACGAAAATGAGCATGGTGAACAAGAAATAGAGGTATTGCAGAACAAGAAGATAATTGATGATGATGATAATTGTTGTTTTAAGGTTATCGGCCCGAACAAGAAGATAAAACGATGTCTCACAGTGAAGGATTAAGTGCACTGGATATGGCATTAACGTACGTGGAGCAGCAGCCGAAGACAAACGCAATGGAGGTGTTGATTTTTCGTCGATAGTGAGATCTCGCAGCAAGAAAACGTGAATCAGCAGGATAGCAGACATTGTTGACAAGTTCTCTTCTGAAGGCATTTGGAATGTTTTTGTTCAATACGGCATGTACAATTGAATTGATAATTCAGTAAATTGAATACTGTAAAACATGTCATTGTTGTAGTAATACACTATAGCCTACCTACTTATTTTATTTAATTTTCAAAGTTATTCTGTATTATTCAACATTTTCGGTGATCCGATGTACTCCAGGTCCAGTTTAGGTCGGATAATCGAGACTCGACTGTAGATGCAATATATTGAGCGTTATTTGCAGTGTTAGTAACGCAGAAATTAAAAATAGAAACACGACAAAAAAGTTTCCGCATAGGGACCTGACCCCATGACCCTTGGATTAGCATTCAATATTCTTTCCGCTGCAGCAACCGCTGCCTGTAAACTACTCTAATATACCTGGCTCGAGACTCGCCGGCCCTGCCCCGCCCCAAAAATGCAATTTTTTCTGAACGCTTGACCATTGTTAGTCTGCAAATGCAACATTAGCCTACTTATGGTTTTATAATTTTTGTCTGCTCTTTCTATCTTTTTTATATATTTTTCCTTGATGTTGCCTTTTTCTTTCCTTTTTTGTAATAATTTTATCTTTGGAATAGTTGGCACCTCTGCACATATATCAGTAACCTACAAACCAGCTGCATTTGCTGAGGAAACATCAGGAAACAAAAACCCATATATCATGGTCTAGCTTAAACATTGGTAACCCTCATATGCCACACCCACATTTGTTTAAATGCCAACATTTTGTCAAGGATTGTGAAATGTCAGCTCAATAGGTAGACAAGCATACAGTAAACATCAAAACACTGACCTGTGTGGTAGTTGCAGTCCCCTGGGTGAATTATGTTGACAACAATTAAGAAATACAACAAATTGTAAAAACGTTTTTAATGCAGAATACTTATACAGCAATGTTCAATATTGACTGTCATTGAGTAAAAATGTGACTAGAATATATTTATAAAAGATCATCCTCATCCAGAACTCTGGTGATCCAGAAACTCAATTAAGCAACTGCAGAAGTTGACTTCAAGTGGAATGATTCCTGAAGAAAAAAAGAGACAATATATTAAAACAAGAAGTTCCGTGACGAACTAAAGAGCCAACTTTTCTTAAAATTGAAGATCCATGCCAATGATTAATCTATATGGATCTATCTAGAATAATGAAGAAATTAAGTTGGTAATATCGAAATTTCTAATTAGTTTGAAATACTGTATACCTGGCATAATGTAGCCTAATAGAGAACTACAGTTGGCAGCCCTGGTGACTGAATATATTTTTAATTCTATCTCTTAAGGTACAGAATACAACATTTGGCTGAAGTCCAATGGATAGCATGGACGTTACATGCAGTTAAACATTGGATCTAACAGCAAGCGTAAAATCATGTTGGCTACAATGACACGCATCTATTGGTCAGAAATAATCTGAAATATTATGATCTATTGTTGTGTCAAATTTGAATAAAATCCATTAGTTAGTATAGAAGTTACATGCATTTTAAAATTGGACATATCAGCAGGCTTAGAATCATGTTGGCAGCACTGATGTATAGTAGTTACTCCAAATTAATCTAGAATGCCAAGTGCAAAGTTTACTGCTATTGGCTTGCATACTTTCTGATATACTGATATTAGGGTAACAAAAATAGAGACAGTATTTATTAACAGTTGGCAGCCCTGGTTACCCTTAAGAATCGACAGTCATATCAGTTATGGTACACATAGCACACAAGAAATTTGGTTGAAATCCAAATGATAGTATAGAAGTTACATGTATTTAAAGTTGGACCTCTCAGCAGGCTTAGAATCATGTTGGTAGCACTGACGTATATAAGTTACTCGAAATTAATATAGAATGTCAGGTACTATACGTGTGCATAGTTTAAAGCTGCCGGCTTGCTTACTTTCTGATGTATGGGTATTTGGATTTTAAAAAATGAGAGCATTTATTAACAGTTGGCAGCCCTGGTGGCTCTTAAGAATACGATTAGTCATATCTGTTTATGTACACATAGCACATACGAAATTTGGTTGAAATCCAATTGATAGTGTAGAAGTTATATGCATTTAAAATTTGGACCTATCAGCAGGCTTATAATCATTTTGGCAACACTGCCATGTTTGGCTTCCTGGAAATTCAACTGCAATATTATTATCTATACGTGTGCCAATTTTGAAATAGCTCCCATTCATACCTTCCAAGATATCCAACATGGAGCTCAAATTTCAATTGCGATTTTTCAGCAGTTGGTAGCACTGACATCATTTTCAAATAAGGCCGTGAGATATTCAGGTATAGATCTTTACTCCTACCAAATTTTGTTTCGATTGCTGCAGCCGTTTAGGAGTTGATAGGGGGGTACACACACACAGCCAGACAGACAGACAGACAGACAGACAGACAGACAGACAGACAGACACACATTTGCCCGATCTCATAAGTCTACTTTTTCCTCATTTTTGCAAAATGTGAAAAGTAGGCTAAAAATAAACCTACAGCGCAAAATTGTTTCGCTGAATCTCACTTACTGCTGAATTGGGTTTAGATTGGTGAAAACAGAGAGAACAATGGAAAAAGGAAGGAACCGTAATGACGTGCAGCATTAAATATTCAACAGGAATCAAGTTAAACATTGACAATAGGAACCTCCCAAGATAAACCAGTCAGATTTTGATGGTAAATAAACAAAACAAACCAAACCCCGTGGCACTACAGCCCATGAAGGGCCTACGTCAACCAAACGACCGCTGCCCAGTCATTTAGCCTGCAGACTTTAGGGTGACGCGTGGTCAGTGCATCGGGTCTCCTTGGTGGGTACTCTTGGTTTTCGTGGCTGGGGCGCTGCCTCACTGTCAAACAGCTACTCATTTGTCCTCACGAGGCTGAGAGCACCCCGTTCCAGCCTTCACGTCAGTTTCTAAAATCGCTGACGGAACCGGGAATCGAACCTGGTGCCTCCAGGTGAGACAGGCACGCTACCTCAACACCACGGGGCCGGGAGATTTTGATGATACATGTCACAATTCTCAACTATCACGAGACTAATTCTGAGGGGCTGAGAAGCCAACATCTGCTTTGCTGTCAGGGTAGCAGCGAGGCAATGACATTCAATGATTGCTGGGTCTCCAATTTTTTTTTGCCAGTGTGCAGACTTCTCGAAATGTCAGAATACTTTTGTTCAATGCTCGCAGTATAATGTGTCATAAGAGACAACAGGAGATGAGGGCATCACTGGCTCGCATCAAACCGATAATAGTGAGTGTGTGTGAGACGTGGCTGTGCAACACTACTTATGACAGTGAGGTATTTCCACAAACTATACCTGGTCTTCGGGAAGGATCAAACATAGACCTCTGGAGGAGGTGATCTCCCGGCTGTAGGATCCTGTCAGTCTAGGATACTCGGAAACTGACAGTGAAGTTTTGTGGGTAGAGGTGTAATGTCGTGGCAACACATCTTGAATAGGTAGTATCTACTGGCCACCAAAATCCAAGCCCAGTGTAAATGAAGGATTGCTACAATATCTAAGGCATGTGCAACTTCTTCAGCCGTGTACCTCACTGAGAATTTCAATCTGGATATTATATGGCCCCGTGATTCCACTCCAATTCCTGAAAATCCATTGGCAGACATAGTTTTCTCATTCTAGAAGCAACATGTATTATCCAAACATCCTGCTCCATTTTGGACTTATTTCTCACTAATCATCCCTCTTTAGTCTCCAATGTTAAAGTCATCCCCGGCTTCAATGATCCCCACGCCATTCACTTTACTCTAGCTACTCTCGACTGCAGGTAACCTATGAAACATAAATCCAGGCCTCAATATAACTTCAAGAGAGCCGACTGGAAATCCCTCTCCACCTTATTACTGAATCACCTACCCAGTCCGACGTCCCTATCCACCTGACGTAGGCGCTTTATGGCTTGCCTGGAAGATAACATTTTTCTGGTGTGTTGACCAAACAGTGCCAAAGTGCACCCTTAAAAGAGAGAAGGAAGTTCCAAGGATAAAGAAAGAACTTTTTGAAACATATTAGGAAACGGAATAGCCTGTACAAAAAGTGGAATCAATGCCAATTGGAACAAGCGTGGGAGAAGTGCAAAGCCGCATGAAAAGACACAAAGAATAAGATCCGTGAGGCTCGCAATGAGTTTATTCACATGGCTTGTTCTGATACCAAAGGGCAGTGGAAGCTACTAAAAAGGAACTGTGGCAGCGCCGCGCCAAACTTCAACGGGAAGTTCATCTCCACGCCCGCAAACATTGTCTCCCAGGTAAACACAGAAGAGGTAATAGCGAGTTTGAAGAGGATTAGACTCCATGCTGCGATCGGCCCAATTGGAATACCCAGCTGCATCAGTGGCACCAACCATCTGCCAATTGTTCCACTTGTCGCTTCACTGTGGATTACTGCCACAAGACTGGAAGTGTGGTGATGCAGTAATGATTTTCAAGAAAGGGGACAAATATTTTATTGGCAACTAACACCCAGTATCTCTCACATTCCATACATGCAAATGCACGAAATGACCGGTAGCCTATAACATATGGGAATACTTCCGGGAAGATAATCTGCTAAGCGGAAGTCAGCATGGTTTACTTCCAGGAAGATCCTGTAATACTTTATTAACGAAAGTTATTGATGAGTGGCAGTTCTCCCTGGAGAAACCTAAGGTCGATCAAGTAGACTGCGTGGCTTTGCACTGGGCTAAAGCTTTTGATTAAATCCCTCATGGATGACTTTTGTTAATACAGTATTATGTCAACTGAACATCAGGGGAAATGTTCTGGCATGGTCGAGGTCAGTTCTCGAGGGTTGAACTCAGTGCGTGGTGTTTGACAAGAGTACATATTCGACCATTTAAGTAACCTCGGGAGTATGGCAAGGCACTGTTTTAGGACCTATATTATTTAATGAATTTGTCTTTGACTTTCCAAACTGTGTGACCTCAAACATGGCTCGGTATGCTGTTGATTCAGTAATATACAGAGACATACAATGTTTATAGGATTGTTTAAAATTACAGTCGGACCTGGACACTATAAAGGTGTGGTGTTCCCTCAACAGCCTAAACATTAATGTTGGAAAATGTAAATATATTAAAATATGTAGGTCACATAATCCAATTGAATGTGAATATAAAATCAATACTGTACATATCAAAAAAGCTAACCATTCATTTGTTATGTGTAACTATTTCTGACAATCTGAAATGGAACATAGACAGAGGGAGATGCAAAGCTGTCAGGGTGCTGGGTTTTAAACACAGAAGCCTCCATGGATGCAAGTTGAATGCTCTACGGAGAGCTTATGTAACACATGTGAGACCAATACTAACCTATGGTCTACCTGCCTGGCACCCCACTACGGCTGCTAACCTAAAAAAATTAGAAGGTAACCAACATCTCGCTGAATGCCTAATAAACAAGAATAGATGTCACATTGCTATACAAATTCCCCACAGGGGACATTCACCTTTCAGCATTTCCCCGACTCTCTCTACCCTACTGTTACGTCTGAATGGGCAAGGGGGTGTGTGCTATACCTTTTGCGAGGGCGGAGTCCTTCAGACTAGGGTTTTTTTCTCGCTCAGCGCGGCTTTGGAGCAACCTCCCGCCAACATCAACTGTAAAAATGTTAATATGGTTAAGTGTTATGTTAGGAAACACATGCGATGAGAAAATGTATGAATATGTGAAAGAATGAATGAGTGAGTGGGTGGGTAACGAAGAACTGCCTGAAGGCACATATGTAAATATTTTATACTTTCTAGCTTTGTTGCCCATTTCACCTGCCCTTAAACAAACAAACAAACAAACAAACAAAATAAAGAAAGAAAGAAAGAATATAGAAATTTCTAAGTGAATGCGAAATATCTATGTAATTTATTAAATTGGGTAGTTTTGGCAAAACACGTTTGATCACTAAACCATCTTTGTTGTGCACACAACAGGAAAATATTACTGAACAGTTCCTAAGTTTCCCACCACAGAAGGTACACTGTAAGTTGTACAAGGGTTTAGTTCCTGTTATGAGCACCTCATAACTTTCATTGACTGTGCCAGGAAGTTCTCATCAACAGCTCATTAGCACATAAATCATATGGCGAGCTTTACTCGCGGTAACGCAATGCTTTATTTACGTTCGTGTATTCCTATCTCATTTCCGTATAACTTGCCAGAATCCAGAAATAATGGAACAATAATCCTATAGTATATCCTTTTAGTGGATACAGTGGGGTTTCCAATAAGCTAATAAAACAGTTCGAGTCAGATCCACCGTTCGCATTAGCGCGCAGTGGCCATCTTGAAATTTCATAATTTAAAAATAAATTACTCTCTATGCTTTAGAGCTGCAATAACAAAAAAACGTGATGCAGTAGAACCTTATGTGTAGCTTGGTATGATCAAGGCAAAATGACAGTCCATCCATACTTTCAAGATGGGGTCTGGGCATAATAATAATCAATTGTTTACAATGTAATTGAGGAATTAAAACAAACCTTTAGAAAAAAGTACCAGATATGGAAATTCGCTGATGCATACTAAATTTCAGTAAAATATTGTTATCAGTTTGTATTTTATGGATAATTTTGTAATGTAAGTTATCTCACACCACTGCCGGGTGAATAAAATCTGATTTCACGGTCAACAATGTGACCATTAAATTATGACTGGAATGGGTTAATACCGTCCTACACTTGTTCTTCATGGGAACAGTAAACTTGGGCAGAGTTGTTCTCCAAGTTATCAATTCCCAATGTACAGTATGTGCCAAAATATACAGTACTCGTTTTCGCGAAGCGCGCATGCCTGAGCTTCTGCGTGTTGTTTTATCACCATGATGTATTGTTAGTTGTGTAACGAACGTTGTGCTCTGAGGTAGGAAGTGTCAATGGGTCTCACGAAGGAGGAAAAAGTGTTCATAAGAGTATTATTTTCACTCGTACGGAAATGGTTATCAAGGTAGCAGAGTTTAAAGTTAGTGGCGGAACAATATCGTGAACACTTCAATAAGCCGGCACCAAGCAACACAGTCATGCTGTCTATTGCAACCAAATTTCGTCGTACGGGTAGAATATTGTGTCAACAGAAGGGAAGGTCTGGTAGGCCAGTAACTGTGTCCACAAATGAAAATCATGGATGTGTCCTCAATCAAGTGTTGCAGTCACCAAATCAAAGTCTTCGGCGAACAGCCCTGAAATTGAGGATGATGTTAACCAGGAACATTATAGGAACATGGTGGTCAGGCCATTTATTCAGGATCTAAGAAGGTTTTGTCATGCCAGGAACATTCAGATGAATAGACAGTGGTTCCAACAAGACGGGGCAATCTGCCACACCGCTTGACAGTCTATGGCTTTGCTGCAAGAAACCTCTCCAGGACGAATCATTTCCCGTGGGACTGAGTTCCCTTACCCATCTGACACCACCTGATGGTTATGTGTGGGGAGTGTTAAAGAGGGAAGCTTTCACCTGTCCAGATCCACCTAAAACTGTGCCTGCATTACGTCAGAAGATCGTCTCGTTCTTCAGGACTCTGAAGCAACCTATGTTCCAGAATATGTTGGAAAATCTGCGTGATCGTTATGAACACTGTCTACAGCGCAATGGAGCACATTTTGAACATTTACATTATCATCCCGATAGAGCCTCTGAGGCTTAGGCGGCAGCACGCCGGCCTCTCACGGCTGGGTCCGTGGTTCAAATCCCGGTCACTCCATGTGAGATTTGTGCTGGACAAAGCCGAGGCAGACAGGTTTATCTCCGGGTACTCCAGTTTTCCCTGTCACAATTTCATTCCAGCAACACTCTCCACTATCATTTCATTTGTCATTCTTATAATCATTGCCTCAGGAGAGTTCGACAGGCTTCGGCAGTCGGCACAGTTCATATCTTTGCCGCTAGATGGGGGCTTTATTCATTCCATTCCCTGCCCCGGTCGGTCGACTGGAAGCAGGATGTGGATTTTCATTACATTATCATCCCAATAACTAAATATTAACAATAACATAATTTTCCAGCACTGTATATCTTGGCGCATACTGTATATCTACAAATTATTATTCCCATTTTTCAACAGGGTCAGGGATGAGAAGGGAGGAAAGTTGATGTGGTGGGTGGTTCTTATGGCCGGATGCCTTTCCTGACGCCAACCTCACGAGATAAATTAATGAAAGATAAACTGAATTAAGATGGATGAAACTGGACAAGGAGATGAAAGGAAGCGGCCATGGCCTATTAAAAGGTAATGTCTTGATATTTGCCAGGAATTGAAAATAGGAAACCATGGAAAACCAGTCCATGGACAGTGGACGGTGAGGTTCGAACCCATGTCTACCAAATCTGCAGGTAGCTTGGCCTAGTGTTGCGCGTCAGCGAGCAAAGCTACTGCTGTCGATAAGCTATCAATTCCCAGTAAAGGAACACAATTTCTCAAATAGTACAGGAGTTGGACAGATAGACAAGGCAAGGACACATCTGTAAATTATTCCCATATTATGATCACTTACTCCACATAATTTAATGGGGCAGATGACCTTGCTGTTCTGCCCCTTAAAGCAACAATAACTATAACGTAACTAACAAATAATTTAATATGCTATGATGTCCTGTGGCTCAGGGAAAAGGATTAGACCAGCACGGTTATCTCTTTTCTCACATTGCCGCCACCCAGCAACTCTCAGCTGATGTTACCATGTTCCCTCAGCTACATTGGTAAATTACACCACCATACTGAACCCAATATTTGCTATTTGTGAGGTCAGTTTTGGCACCAGTAGACATTTCTATGGAGTTAGTATAATTTGAAGAAGATCGGACCATTTTTGCAAAAGTTAGCACGTCTGGAATCGAACTAGTCAAGATATGATTCATGGTACAATTTATTACAAAAGAAAAGTTGTATTTGTGAGTTTATTAAAACTGCAAGCAAGAGGCGGTTTCTGAGCCTGCGTCAATAGCTTTGATGTATTGTCGGCTAGGGAAACTCTTGTAAGCCACGACAAACCAGATTTTATGAAGCGGCGACCAGTCAAAACTAGTTCACACGCGCAAGGCAGTTTGGAAGGGCTTAAGCGTGGCAGGCTCACCGTTGAACGGCACGAGCGACGACGGAAGAGCACGAGGCAATACGAGATAACCCAAGGCAGCTTTGGAATGAGAAGACACGTGATTCGAATGTATAATCGTATTCCCGAATGGAATGATTACTTCAATTACATATATAATTACTCTGGAGAAGTACCATGTTCGATGAAGAAAGATATACTATATTTTTCTATGTTTTTGAAATTATGCAAAGAGGTCCTAAATATTTAAAAAATATTTATTTAAAAGATTCGACTGGGATTTCGACCGCGGAATTTGGAAACGATGCTACCGGAAGGAGTTAGAGAGACTGACTCCTATTTGAAATGTCTTGAGGAAAAGACATGCTTTTGAGCTTGCTGAAATTTGAGTGTGCGAGACGTATACAGTTGACCGCGGTTGCGAGTGATATTCCGGCCAAGTATATAACAGCCGAGGAAAGCTATTGTGATTTGAACATTATTTGAATAATTCTGTGAATTATTTAAACATTTCGTCTACGAAAATTAAAAGGCATTCAACGAAATATTATCTACGAGAAGCAGTTATATTAAATATTCTGCGATATCCCGGAACATTACTTCTGGAATACTATTACTGGAAATATATTACAAAAGTTTTTCCAAGTAATAAAAGTTATTAAACTTCACCAAATCTTACGGCGAACAGTTACAAGTATCTCCGATACAATATTTTGCAGACAACTTCAAATATCTGAGTTAAGGGGGAGAGCAACAACACTTGTTAAGAACGTGGAGATGACTCAGTAGACTACCATGATTTGGGAAACTGGATAATGGAACATATCAAGAATGAGAGGAGTGACTTAAAAATTCCAAAATTGGAATCGAACGAGATACCTTCCAGAAATCTTCAGTGAAGAACCATGACGGTGTATGACTACCAGACATATGTGGTTAAGAAGTTGAATGCAACGTCGGATCTAAATCAGGCAGTCCAGAGACACGGGCGGGACATGGCGACGTCCAACCCACGGCTGTATTTCAACACCCAGGACCAGGCGAAGGCTGAGATGGTAACATCAACGCGGGAGCTGAAGGAACGAGTCCTATATCCATCTGGGTATGACGAGCCAACGTCATCTTTGCAGAGAGAAGGTAGAGGAAAGATTGTCCATATTTCAGTAGTTTGGAACATGTAGAGATTTTAGTGTTGACCATATTAATTAGGCTTTTGCATTTTCAAGTTAGTCATTTATGAGCAAATTCGTTATTTGGTTGGTTATTTAGATTTTTGCGATTCATTGCGGTAGGAGATTTTATTTTGGAATGGATATGCGGATCCATAAGTCACATAGGTGTGAATTTCATTAATAATGGTGAAATGATGTAGTCACGATAGATAGCTAAAGCTTGTCTATTCAGTGAAGGTGACCAAGTTACAATGAACCCTGACGATGTTTTTACTCAAACATTTGTCGTGTATTTCATTGTTTTTTCAACAATTCATAATAATGTTATTGGTTTTACGTCCCTTTTAACTACCCTGGCTTTTAGAGACGCCGGGGTGCCGGAATTTTGCCCCGAAGGGGATCTTTAACGTGCCAGTAAATGTACTGACACGGCTCCCTCGCATTTGCGCACCCTCAAATGCCAGCTGACTGCGCCAGGTTTCGAACCTGCAACCTTGGGCTCAGCAAGCGAGAACGTTACCCCTGAGCCACGCAGCCAGACTTCAACAATTCAGGATTGACAAGTATGAGGATAGAATATTTGTATTGTAGCGCAGTAATTCGTTTGGAGATGAATATTTTTATGTTATATGGAATTGCAAGGCTATTTAAATGATGAATTATTAAACAGGAAGCTGTGGAACTTAATGGTAATTGAAAGTCGTCTCTATTATTGTAAAACGAAGTAGTTACACAGGGGTTTATCAGTGTAGTCTGTGAAGATTTATTCCCCATTTGAAAGACAGTTTTATGCAGGATTTTATCATATGGAAGATATAGTGTGCTTCCAAAGTTAGGTTACGACGACATTACTATGAAACTTCGAGTATTGAAAGGTATTTCCGCAAATAGCGAGGGTATATACCAAAAATGTTGTTAAGAAGATTATGTGAAGATTTATGCCACATCCGATACGGTAAGCCATTATTGAAAGGTGACGTTTAAAATAAATGTGAAAACAGCTGTTTATTTCATTCAGAGTTATAATTCTTATGAAGGAAATGTATCTGAAAATTGTTAATCTTATGATTATTATCCAGGAATATGATATTTTACGATTAATAAGCTTAACCGCTTGGTTAATTAAGACAGGAAAAGACATTTGAAACATCACGATAAGAAAGGTAGTGATAGAGCGAAACTTGTGTAATATAGTGAATGGGAGAGAGATGGACATTCTACGAATGGAGTGAAGCGATTTAAATATTTTATTAATGTAAATAGTGTATAGAATGTAATGTAATGTACAGAATTCGATAATAGAAGGCAGGGTATTTCCATTTGCGTGCTATGTTTAGGTTTAGTAATAATAGGGAGATAGGACTCCGTGTATAGAGTAAGATTTATCTATGTAATTTAATGTGAAGGCTGAACAGGTTTATTTCATAATTATCATTTCGTCAAAGAGCAAATTTTTATTTCTTTGATTTTGAAAACTGCTAGAAGTTATTAGGATGTTTCACCATAATTTCATTTAAACAGCAAGGTCAATGACCTAACTTCAATATTTATTTTCAAGTTTAGTCGATCTATTTATTTTATTTATCGAGCTTAGCTCAATTTAGGAGTGTATTTTTATTTTATTATTGTGATTGTCTTAGACAATAAATTTGTGGACACGCTTTGTTTTGCTTGTCTTTTTTCTAGAAAATTCCATCTTATGTTTGCTGTAGTTAGTAAGATGATGTGCTATGGTTAGTGGGTGCCCAATTTTTCTATAATTACCCGTTACTACCAGAGATTCAGGTAGTTAGTACAGTATATCTATCCCAGTAGATAAATCCATAGTGCAACATCATTTACATCTTCAAGAAAGTCCTAAATGAGCAACTTGTCAGTGTTAGACTGAAGTTTCTGCAATCCTTCTTCATCCTCGGATTATGACAAGCACCGAGCTTGCTCGGGCTCATTTACGGGTACAATAAGTACCTGTGTATCCTGTTTGCTTTTTACCTCTTAAGTCAAAGTTTCTTTAAAATTTGCTGGTACATAACCAAAAATGCTTCCAACTTACTTTTTCCGGAACCCAAACATGCTTAGTAGACTCTGTTGTGATGGTTTCTCTTTTCGTCTAGTTGTTGGAGTAATCTTACTCAGACCAGGCCTACGACATGATTTGTTCTTCAATGTTATTATGGGAGTTGGTGTCCTAAACAATTCACTTGTAGCATGACAACCATCCTGAAAATGAAGATCAATTATTTAGGATTTCATGCCTTTCAGAAAAGCAATCCTAGACATTAACAAGAATCTGAAATAAAGATGATAAAAAACAAAAACAGCATGTCATAAATGGCGTTGTTCAAAATGTGTATATGACCAGGACTCAAACTTATGTCCCCAGCTTCTCTACAACTGGCATGCTGAACATCATACAACCAAATCAACCACAGCTATGCCACATTTTTACTCAGTGCCAAGGTTGAGAATACGACAAACCAAACCTACAGTTCACTGACCTACTCCTAGAGCTCCGTCTGTGTCAGACCCAATGACAAGTTAGTATATTAATAGTGTCTCCTATGAGCTAACCTAATCGTATATATGTAAATGCGACTTATGATTTGAACTTCTCAAGAATTAGCATGCTGATTTTTTACACTACCATGATCATCACAGTCTAATAGCCTTCAAGCACAGGATTAAGACAAACTAATCTAAAGTTCCTGGAGAGTTAACTCCTGATCAGGAACATTAAAATTAATTTAGCTCATCATATGCACAAGCTACTGTTTTTATAAAAGAGCATAGAACAAAACAATTCACAAGTCCGTATACAGGAAAAGAAATTTAAAGCCACATTGACAAATAACTGTACAATCTTGTATTTATGTTCCCGCTGTTTACAGGATTTCTATCACGTTCCAACAATTTCTCTGGCATAAATACAATCAAATCCACAATATACGCAATACAAAATGATATCGCCATTTACATATTAACAGCGAAACACTAGCTTATAAAATTCTTTTTTTTTAAATTTCAAAAACGAAAGTTTTACCTGCATCAAATGCACCGAACATGGAATTAGTACCTTGGTTTATGAATCCACTACGCGTTCTTCAGAGTTTCCAAGCATACACATGATAATAATAATATCGTATGGCCTCGGGTGCCAGGTGCAAGCTTTGTTATTTGACACCCAGAGGGCAACTTGCATACCAAATTTAGTCGTTCCTTGGAATGCTATGAAAGTCAAGAAGTTAGATATTTAAGCTCCTTGACACTATAGCGCTTTCTTGTAGAGAAAGGAGGAACAACATGTGACATGCATGCCGTGATTTTTGTCGCATTTCAAAAATTACTTACCACGGCCAGGAGCGAACCTGCTAGCTTGGGGTTAGAAGTCTGACACGATAACCACTCACCCACCGTGGCAAGCCATATGGCTTATGAATTTCACCAAAACTTTGTAAATAAGATGCATGTAAGAATTTACGAAAATAGATGCCCATTGCATTTTCAAGCACATGCCTGTAGTAATATGGCGATACCAACACATAACCGTGGCCGACATAATTACACCCGAATAATGGTTTGCAGAACTCGTCTTAGTATGATTTTAAAGTTTAGCAGTAGTGAGAATTGCAATGGACGGGTGAACAACATAGACCAAATTTCTGGGCATGTATGCACCATGATACCGAAGCCTGTGGCAATGAAATCTGCAGGCCCTGCTGAGTCGATGGAATGCACAACTTACCGTAGGCTTGCAAGTTTAACGGTGGTTAAGATTCTCATCTGGCTTATGCACGATCCTGACTAAATCTCTGGGTATGTGCAATCTAAAATATCATGAGAATGACTGCAGGGACATTCAAAATTGTGCAAATTAGAGGCTTGGGAAAAATGTGAAGGAGTTCTGGCCTGAGGTTAGTGCCTTAACATCGAAGTAAATACTGTTCATATTGTGCTCTGTTGACAGCTGGCTGGAGTGCATATCCACATCATACACATAAACTCGAGAACATTATCAACCAGGGAAAGCATAAAGGCGTTGCAAGGAAATTATCCCAAAGAATGGTTTTGCTCCAGAAACAAAGTTACTGTTCATATAGTGTGTTCTTGATAAAATTGCATTAGTTGTTAGATGTGAAAGACATCAAGGATGCAGACTGCATGCAAACCTAGGTTAATGACATTCCAAATTTACCCCTATGTCTCGATAACTAAACGTGTACAAATTGTTTGAAGAAAAATTCAAGTAAATATATTAATTTGTTACCATCTACACTTCCCTATGATATATAACAACTTTCACTCAGTCCTCTGCAGTGAGCATATCTGCCCCATATTATTCCCGTTTCAACGGAGTTGAGAATGAGATGCAATGAATTTGTGTGTGGTGCCCTTCCTGATGGCAATCTCCTGAGAGGAAGAGTAATGCAATGGCTCTCACCTTTTCTTAGCTTGCAGCCCAGCAAAAGTTACCATTGTTTTAAAAGGCTTTCAGGATTTTGAAGGCATTTTGGGAGAGAATGTAACCACTTCCATGAATATGTGTCTAGATATGATTATTTCAAAAGTGTGGTTTCAAGAGACTGTAACTACTGAAATACGGTATTTATCTCTTCATTCTGCACAGTATAAGAGGACTCTTGACTACTGTCGACCAAAATATTATGTACACTCGAGTTTGAAGGTTGTTTGTGAAGTAACCAATAGACCTACATAAAATCCAATCACATCATTTTCTTCGTTCTATTTTACATTAGTTCATGTAGATTTGGAATTTTTAATTGATATTTTAATATTTTTTATCGCAGTTGAAACACAAAAAGTGCCCGTTTTTCAGCGTGTTTCAACCATGCGTCACATTTAAGAATTATTACCTCACAAACCCGTCTCAGATCGAGTCCAAATTTTAACACAATATACATTGGAATGTTGTATAACTGGTTTATTAATTTCAAAATTTTGTGTGTTCAAGAACGAAAGTTGTTATCATTTTTGTAAGGTAACTTTTTCTCGGCTCGGGGTCGTTGGAAAATGTAGTTCTTGGTTGCGTTGTAATCCTTATACATCAAAAAGTTATGCTGTATGACTGTGAAATACGTAAATTAATTCACTTATTTTATATCGGTTTGTATTTGTACGGGGAATTAAGACATGGTTCACCAGCTAGCCGCTCTGTGAAATGCTGTACAGCGTTGCTGATATGGAGCCCTACACTTCCGAGCGAGGTGTGCCATGACGCGTGATGGAGCCCAGCTTGGCAACGCTGTACAGCCTTCACCGGAGCGGTAACTGGTGAACCATTTCTTAAAATAAAATAAAACAATAAAAATAAAAAAATAAAAAGACATACGCACGAAAGAGCATGTGTTGATAAAGACAACCACATAAACAATAAAAGAAAATGTTCAGGTAATTCACGTATTACAGAAGACTGTTATGATGAAAGAATTGAGGAAAACTATGATCAAGCACTTGTAAGTGTAGAAACGCAATGTTCTACAATAAAGCCAACTCATTGGGAAGTCAACAAAATCAAAATTAAAGAGGGCACTAATAAAAAAATGCATGTATAGAACTACAATTAAATCATTAAATTGGAGGTTGATTTTATTAAAACAAAACTTACATTCACTGCAACGTCAGGATAAACACGATGTTCGAATATCGAAACTCACGAGTGAAGTGGATCATGGGGACTTGAAAGCTAATTTCTTACTTGAACAAATTCAAATTTTCACGAAACGAAAGTGTATCCTAAATACAATGAAAAATGTTTAATAAATCACCATCCATTTACCGCGTACTGAGAGATATAAATATTTTACAACTTCCTCATCCACGAACACTGAAACCTTGTAAGGGGCAGATAACTTCGCTGTTCCTCCCATTAAAACAACAATAATTACATTGGGTACATGAGGCGGATGTCACGTCACTTGAAAAAGCTAGGTTGACAGCTGAAGAAAAGTCACTGACTCACGATAATAAGAAGTTTGGTTCATAAATCATTAATGAATGGCCATAAAATTTAGACTCTTGTACGACAAGAATTTAGACACGTTTCTTGGCATTAGTGACATTAAGAAAGATGCAATTGGAATCGAACATAAATTGGCTAATAAATTATAATGCATACTGTTGAATGCCCTGCCATTCTTCTGTACTGTTGAATGGCCTGTCATTCTTCTACAGGATACCAGGATACAGATTTAAAGTTATCTCGATAAAAAGATGAGACGTACGAAACTTATCAAGTTTTGGTGCTAAAAACTTCATCAACTGTGTCCTGCATGCGATTTCTAATCAGTATCGGCCTCCATTATGTGATTATGTGGAATCTCTCAAGTTAAGATATAGAACTGCTCTTCAGTCACCTGAGAAATAAGGCAAGTAACAACGACATGATGGGCGTGAGATCATGCCTCCATGCCATCGAGTCAACACATTGCATAGGAATTATCGCATCTTCTGGAAGTGGAAATGCGAAACTACGGGGAGATGCAGTTGCAACAGATGTCTTGACCAAGTTTCTGAATCCTAAATGGCCGCAGAAGGTGCAAAACCTGGCCAGTGCTACAGAAACACCCCAGCTTCCGGCACATGTATTGCAGATTCTTAAAAGCCCTCTTCAAGGTAAGAATTTATAGGCTATAAAAACACTACGATTTACATTAACCGTATTTTAGCATTGAAATATCTTTGTTTTCAGAAAAGCTGGCGTCTCTACCTTCCATTTCAATTGCATTAGTAGTGGGGTTTCTTGTACGAGTGGCAGAAGAGGGTAGTTTAGAGAAAATATCAGCTCCAGCAAGTTCAAACCCATCATTTAGACAAAAACATTTTCAAGAGATGGGGGAGATTAGGCTATCCCAATGTTTCTTTTATATCTCTATTGGAAACAATTCCTCATTTAAACAGCCATAAATTTCCTGTCTCCAAAGTATTTAGTGTCACATTTCACAATATTTTAACTGACATACACAAAATGAGTGAAGTGTATATTGACAATTAACTCTGCATGCTTCATATGCAAAATTTATCAAGGCCACTTTTAAAGAATATTGGTGAAAACCACACGCAATGACAATAGTAGTGCAACGTTTCTGAATCTAAGAAGTAAGCTACTGGACAGGAAGATTCTTAAAGTGAATTGAAATACAGCCAAGAGTGAGCCATATTAATCATTTGGGGGGAAAACTGGAGTAAACCAGATAAGAAATACTAAGAAAACATGTGTTTAGTCTATTTGAGTTGCATGTAATACATTGTCAACAGCAGATAACTAGGGCGCCGAATCGCGATCCTAGTGGCGTCAAATGGAACTACCAGTCTGGTGTTCCAAGTTCCTGCTTTATTTCCAGGCCTTGAGTATAACGTAGGCCACGGTCAGAGCATATAGAGGAGATTATGAGGAATTCCTGTTGGCAACCCCCAATTCCATCAAATTTATACAAGAACTAGATGTTTGTGATTAAGTGTTTAGAAATAATGCAATTTACTGTTTATATGTACTTAAATGCCATACGCTAAATAAATAAATAAATTTTGAATTACAGTATTACCATAACGAATAGAATATAAAGTGTGATCTCTTCTCCCTCAATAGCATGTAATGAATACGGATCGGGTTGGCACTCGCCGCTACGCAGCGCTACAGTCGATTTGAGATTGTTGATTTCCACTAATGTTTGTGTGTTTATGTGCGATTTATTAAGTATTTAATTGGTCGGAGTGTTTTGGTGGTGTTCTGTGCAAACGTTTATTGATATACAAGTGCTTACACTATTACTTCATAGTATTAATACCTGAAATGCTATTGTAGGAAGCATTGACCGAAATGGAATTTAATTTCTTGTCGTGTGTTGACGTTATCTTCGTGTGTTAATTTTATTGTTATTTAATGTAAGTAAACAGCAGTTTAGCCCTTACATTTTCATGAGTGCTTAATGTGATTAGTGAAGATGCCTTGCTCTTTTGTACCAGGATGCAGATCTAGCTATGGGGACTGTAAAGAGGTCAGACGGTTTTTCAAACCTCCTAAAGATTAGGAACGTTTTATAAAGTGCAAAGGGGCCATATCAGGGAAGGATAGGGAACATACTGAAAAGTCCTACATCTGTGTTACTCACTTTTCAGAAGATTTAATTGTTAAATTTGACAAATTTGTGATAGAAGGGAAGGAAGTATTACTTCTCCCAAGAACCAACTGGCGATTGAAAGACTATTCTGTTCCACATATAATCCTAATTTGCCTAAGTATCTGTCCAGTATGGTGTAAATAAAAATGCTCTTGATGCCATTAAAGACTACTTCTGTGAAGAAAGGGATGAGAATAAAAAGACAATGAGTTAAAAAACATATATGTACCGTAATGCTGAAGGAGGCGTGATCAGTTTTAGGCAATAGCCTACTCTATGAAGGGGTCATGACTATGCCTTCTATGTCTGTTTAATGTTAAGTTCTTCTGAAATGATGGTAGTTTACTGATTTTGGTGTTTGTGGACTGAAATTAATGGTTATTATTGAATTTTATAGTAATCTACGGTAAAGTTGAAAGTTGCGTTCGTACGGCTTTTTTTTTGTCTGTGTTGCAAGTCTGTTGAGGGAATGTAAAATGTGTAACAATGTGAAGAAATCCTTTCTGATAGCGAGGTCAATTGTTCCGTTCTTTTTTAAAATTTACCGATAGCTGGCAAAACTAATTGCATTTTGAACTTGCTCTTTGTCTTTGCTTATTGTCGAAACTGAACTGTTACAAGAGACGACTTACTAAATTATTATTGGGCACAGTAAAGTAAGAGGAGATGTCAAACTTATTAGCGCCTATGAGGATATCTTGCGGTGTTTTAACATGTAAAACAGGTCGCAAGGTTTTAAGTCTTGTAAGCGCCAATGCTAACTTACATCACAGATCGGAGCCAGCGCTGCGCTGCGGCGGACCAGGCGTACTAGGCCAGTGATATCACTTCTTATTCTATTCGTTATGGTATTACTTTAATTTCACAGAAATCGAACATTAGTCTTTGTCTAAGGGGCAATCCCAAAATTGGGGAAGAATAAACTGCTACTAATTTCACTTCAAAATATCATACTTTTCCTTCCCTCTAGTTAACCTTTCAATGCCACAAAGAATTCTGTGTTACCATTCCTTTTTATTCAATTTAATACTATTGACCAACTTGAGCACAAAGGTAGTCTTGTAGAGAGAATTTTAAGGATTGTGATACAAACCTCTTCTTGTGAGTAATTCTCATTCCGCATAGTTGCTGAACTATTCCACTTGAAAGCAGAGCTTGCCTTTTCTGTGACAGGTATTTGAGTATTTTCGTTATGCACAACAACAGGTGTAGCAGTCGAACTGTTCCACTCTGAGGAAGAGCATGCGTCTCCTGTCTCCTGAATTGAAGTGGTGACCAATTCCTTGATGTTCTCCTTATCCACGGGAGCTGGCGTAAGAGCCGATTGGTTCAAGTTTAAGCCAGTTCCTATACCCTGAGTAGAATTGGTCACAGACTCTATAAAAGTTTCATTCTGCACACAAAATGTTGTACTCCATTCCTTTCCCACATCTTGAACAGAGTTCTTGTCAGACACTTCATCGTCACAACTTTCACTAGTATTGTCCATTAAATTAGAGATATCCATTAACGTTGAACCACTATCACTTATGACATCAGCACTTGCACTGTTAATAGTTTCTTCAGGTGCACTAGTAGAGGCCTCCATACTTGCAAAATACCTGAAACATGAGTTTCAAATTGCAGCATTCAAATGATATGAAATTGCAATAAGGCACAAGAAGAAAATACACAACCTGCATTATATAGTGTCTCGCTTCCAGTATGTCATTCTGTTGATGAAAGTGTGTGAATGCTGTATGAACATAATTTGTAGGATTGGGCAAGTTACTTCATAAAAGTAAGTTAACATTTCTTACCAAAAATAATAGCGATGTTACCAATACAGTTACTATGTGTGGAAAGTAACACTATAATTGTCAAATTAACACATTGTTACTTTTCCATTACTATTGTATAAAATAGTTGCTTTATCATTCTTTCCTCACTTCTTATAATTAGCTTGATTTGAACAGAATACAGTAAAACTTCACTTATACGATTTTCAAGGGACCAAATGAAAAAAACGTATAAGCGTGAAAAACGCGTAAATGAAAGTCGCTAAATAAAAACTGCAAAATATATGTGACATTATGGGTTATACAGGGACTTGTGTTATATGCGACGCGGACCCTTGCTCGCGCCCGCCGCGAGCCGGTCCCCCGTCAAGCACTTGACCGTAATGCGCTTCTTGGCGCCACAAGTTTCCCTCCTTTGCAGTGTGCTTTAGCAGTGTGGGGTTCAGTTTAGTCAATTGTTCACGTCTTTAGTGCTCAGTGTGATGTTCCAATGCGATTTTCATTACGTGAACGTGTGTAAATACCTTCATAAAGTACAGGAAATCTTTCGCGAAAATGAGCTTAAAGACTATATTACAGTTGAAATACTGTCAATCGGTGGTGAGGAACTTCAGAACGTAAATGACAATTTCATAAAGAGGTGCCAGCGATGTGTAGCAGTGAATGGCGAACATTTTCAGCACCAGCTGTGAACTACAGTATAGGCTATAGGCAGCGCGAGCTACGCATTACGGCAAAGTGCCTGGCGGGAGACAGGCCCGCAGCGCGGGCGAGCGGCGAGCGATGGCCCCCGTTAAGACGTGAACAACAGCAATCGTAATGCACTTCCTCTTCCTTTCACCCATGTTCACTGCTATCAAGGTTAACCACAACTGAAGCACCGAACAAGGCAGAACAATGACTGCAGCAAGTGATGTTGTATTTCGCAACACACGCAACTTCAAGGTCGCTCTCGCCACAACATAGCGCCGCGCGAGGGATGGTTTCCGAGAAACGTACAGTGCGTGTCATAAGTTTCTGGCTCCAATATTTTTAGAGATTTTAGGTAGGGAAACCGTTGTAAACGTATAAACGACGCATTTTTCTCTCGGGGACGTAAGATATGATCGTATAAGCGTGAAAAACGAATAAATGTAAAACGTATATCGGAAATAAATTAACATGGAACGTATAGGGATTTTGCCGGGACCAAGAAAAAAATCGTATAAGTGTAGAAAACGTATAAGTGTGAATCGTATAAAAGAAGTTTTACTGTAGTGGATTCAAGTAATATGAAAAAAAGAAAAAGTTAATTGGCTATGTGAAAATTATTTTTAGTGTGACAATCTCATCTCTGTAGATTTATGATTTATGACTCACAAGTAAATTCCTTATAGAAAATTAAGAATTGTTACACCATGACTTTCCTGGTGACGCACAATCACTACTTTCTAATATCCTTATCTAAGTACTTAATATACCGTATTAGTAGCAGATTTTCAGTCAGTCAACACGAGTTTACCCAATTACGTACATCAAAAAACGTTTTGCATATTGCGATTTAGTGACTTGTTTATTTTGCTATGTGTATGTAATCAAATTATACACAATGAAGGGTACATACAAAGAAAAACAACCCACAATCTGCTCTGCAAAGGAGACGGAAACACACAACGAATAACAAAAGTGATAATGCGTAGGCTGACCACACAAACGTCCTTGTCTTGTTGGGGCATATCAATACCGTGTATGGCCACCACGAGCTCTAAGGCATGCTTGCAGACGACGAGGCATACGGAGCACCAACGAATCCAACGTGGTTTGGGGCAGATTATCCCACTCTTGGATAGCAGCTTCAACCAGTTGCTGTTTGTTGGAGGATTGGGAAGGTGTGGAATTGCCCTCTTGAGCTCTTTCCGTGTATGTTCAATGTCCGCAGAGTAGGCAGGCCAGTCCATTCTCTGCATGCCATGCATCTGAAGGAACTGATTGGCCACCCTAGCTCGATGGGCACAGCATTATCATACACTAGTGCAAAGCTCTCACCCATTGTGGCAGCAAATCCTGTAACGACAGGTTCAAGGATGTTGTCTCTGTACATCAGACCAGTCATGTTACCGTGGATAGGAATTAGAGGCGTACGTCGACCGAACATGATTCCACCCCAAAACATGACTGAACCTCCTTGCTGTTGGCGGCGTTGGTACAGTAACAAGGTCCCATTCCAAGGATTGAGCCAGCCTCTTCTCTTACATACCAAATGATGTGCAACTAATAAGCTGATGTATATGTATGACTTTCGTCATAATAACCATTTTGGCCCGTATTGAAATCTGCAATTACTGGTTATGATTTCTACTTTTCAATACAAAAAAAGGAAGATTGTAGTTTTACGTGACCGTTAATCACGAGATCATAAGCCACGGGACCTCCTTTTTACGTGGAATCCGAACCACAGGACATGGCATTTCAATTTGAAAATCTCACATGCATTGACCGGGAATCGAACCGGGTCTGCCGTGGTGAGAGGCCAACAGCTTGACCGCTGCGCCACATCGGAATTTTAAGAATTTTATATTTGACATTAGTCATGTAAAAATCCGATGTCTTATGTATCTAAGAAAATTTTAGCTAGTGTAAAAGGATGTGTTAAATGTGTATGAAATATTTTGTAAACAAAGAATGACTGATGACCGCATAACAATGTCGAAACATGTATCGTGTGTAATTTAGAGTTAAAACTAAAGTTTTAATGAAAAGTGGAAATCATAATCAGTAATTAATAATAAGCTGATAATGGGTTTCCCAAGCTAAGAACGTGGTCTGGGCTGTGGAGATTGCGAGATGTTTTCATCACAATTTACAGTACACATTACATTCCCATTGTCAATAAAAATCCCTCTCTAGTTGAAACATTTGAAGGATGCATCTGGAAACCATTGGAATGTTCTTCACTCGCTCTCTTGCCACCCAGTTTTACATAAACATGACCGTGCCCTTATGTTTCTCCTGAGAGTAAAGCAGAGACATATAAAAATAATGCAGTACTATATGGTACAGTACTTTTTAAATTAATGACAATACAGTACTGTGTAAAGTTGTTCGACAGTTGCATTCATTCATGTGTGCATTTACTTACAGAGTAAATGAAAATACACCGTGTACCGTGATAAATACATACTGTACTTTTTACTGGGGACATACTTTCCCCCGCATTATATCCTATTCTATGGTAAATCAGACTGCACTATAACGGGATTCTAATCTGCATGAATTATTTTTACACTTAATAAAACAATTGCCCCATTTGTGAGAGATGTGTTTTATTAAGGGTATAAAAAATTCAGGTATTTATTTCAGGCACTAAGATATTAATTTTAACTCCTCGCACAACCTAAATGGGTATAGTAGTGTTCACCGAATGAAAAGCTTCTACTAATACCTATAGATTATTCAGACAACACTGAAAAATGGCTACTTTGTCCTGATGAGAACAGATCAGAGATCACTTGGGCCCCATCACCTACACATATATCTAATCTAGAATCAGAAGGTCGTCCCAAAATGATGCCAGTTAAAGGGGTAAGGGCCGTTTTCACCAATATCAATTACCTCTTAATTCATCAGGTTATTTAACTTCGCACGAACATTTCATTAAACGGAAATTATTAATAGTTTTGTTAGTGAATATATTCAATACGGACCTAAAATGGAGAATAATGCTCTAATTAAACCGAAATGCTAGTTAACTTACCACTAACAAGGAATTACGTTAAATGGCCAAATCTGATCACTCAACTCTCTAAAGCATCGTTAATGTGGAGGGAAACAGCTGAACTCAAACTTGCTCATCTTGCAATGCCAGAAGAATTGGTTTGTTTCTGAATTTCACACGGACGTTCATCCATACGAGTATAAAATAGGATTATGACAAACTTATAAGATCATAGGCCTACATGTTACTAATACCAAGAAAAAGGATACAGAAATTTAAAAAAATCATATCCAAAGTGGGATTCAAACTCCTTTCAGCTCTACATAACAATCTCAGAGTTTGCAATGCAACCACTTACGCTAGGAAGAAAATGGGTAGTGCGAATCCTATTAAGCTAAGTAAACAATGTATACACACAACTGCCAGTTCTCCTAAATACTTTGTTCATATCATTTTAAGTTTTCACCATGAATAAGGTCTTTTGTATTTCCCTACCTCAGTAATTACGTTCCAGAAAATCCCAAGGAAGCATCGCAAACAACGATCAGTGCTTCTTGATCTGTCTGCCATGTTTTCTTCAGGGTGAAGCCGAGTCTACGCATGCGCAAGAACCATCAAGTGTATTTATGCAATTAAAGAACCGAATGGCCTCGTGAAATGCATCGACGATAACCATGCATTAACTCTCGTGAAAAAATGAAAATCCACAGCCTGCTTCCAGTCTCCGACCGGGTCAGGAATGGAATGAATGAAGCCCCCATCTAGCGACGAGGATATGAAACTGTGCCGGCTGCCGAGGCCTGACGCACTCCTCTGGGGCAATGATTAAATGAATGACAGATGAAATGAAATGATAGTGAAGAGTGTTGCTGGAATGAAATTGTGACAGGAAAAACCGGAGTACCCGGAGAAAAACCTGTCTGCCTCCGTTTTGTCCAGCACAGATGTCACATGGAGTGACTAGGATTTGAACCACGGACCCAGCGGTGAGAGGCCGGCGTGCTGCCGCCTAAGCCACGGAGGCTTCATTAACTCTCGTATTTAAGTTAAAAAGGAATTAACTAACTAATCATTAGTAAAGAGTTGGTGAAAACAGCCCTAAGATTAATTACTCTGTTAGTTGAGTGTTTTATGAGTAGAAATATTTTTAGATTATGAAGGAAATAATGTGGCAATTTTTCACAAAACAATGGTGTACCCCTTCGGCTTAAAATCATTCCATAAAACATTAACAAAGTTCTGTATCTTTTTCTTCAATAAATCAAGGCTGGCATTAACGGCAGTATTAAAGGTTCCGGGACATTCTTATTAAGACCGTTTGTTCTTAGTAGCTTATGCGTGGCGAGAATGAAAAACTGGTCTTTAATAGTTGAAGATTGTCAGTAATTAGTAACATACACCACATTAGGGAGTCTAGACTCGGCAACTCACAGTTACATTTGTACGATGAACACAGATACTTCGGAATGCAAGAGGGGGAAAAGCCCAGCGAGATAAGGGACCCTCGCACACAGGAAACTCCTCTCAGTTGAGAGCAGATAGTGACCAAGTTAACTGCTCTCTCCAGGACCGTGCAAGACTTAACCAGATAAGTAGCCTGTACAATACAATATGAATTGACCATTTAACAACAATCACATATTCACTCTAAACAAGCAAATTTTGGAGGTCAATCACCACTTCCAGTATCTTAACAAATCACATAGACTACAACTAACAAATATTGAAGAGTTGCATTATCTTAACTAATCATCATCATCATCATCATCATGAACCGGCTCCAGTTTTCTGCGTGCGGTGAATGAGCGCTCTCCATTTAGTTCTTTCCAAGAATGTTTCCTCCTCCATGATCCGCTGCACATCCGACCTCTCCCTGCAAGATCATTTCTAACCTGGTCGATCCATCTCTTCCTCGGTCGACCTCTTGGTCGCTTGCCTTTTAGTTCTTTCTCAAACCACACTCTAGCTGTTCTTTGTGTGCCCATTCTCTTGAGATGACCGAACCATTTCAGCATGGCTTCAATACAGATCTCATTAAGAGATTGTTCTCCTTGAACAAGATGGCGTATCTCATCATTTTTTATTTTGTCCCTCCTTGTCTTCTGAATCATAGTTCTTAAAAGCTTCATCTCCACTGCCTGTAGTTTACTGGTATTTCTCTTGGATTGGGTACAGGTTTCTAAGCTATATGTAGTAACTGGTACAAAGAAGCTCTTGTAGAGTATTAGTTTTGATCTTAAAGGAACTTGCTTATCCCAAAGAAGCCCTCTCACGAGATGATAAAATTTTGCTCCATGTTGAACTCTACTAGTGATTTCTGCAGATGGTTGGTTATCTGTGGACACTACACTGCCAAGGTAACAGAACTGATGTACTTGCTCTAATTTTGTACCATTGAGAGTGATGTTAGCACAGATGTTTTGTCGACTAACGGGCATCACAACCGTTTTGGACTTGCTTATATTCTTAACTAATACTGCAACTAAATAGGTGTTTATGATCGCTTGACGATCGAAACTGGTCATCCAAGTGTATTTATTAATCTCATGTAATTTTTTTTCCAGGATTAGGGAATAACCCATCACAATTGGGTACAAGCGTGTTGACCGACTGAAAAACATCAAACTTAGTTTACTAAGGCAACACTGAAAATGGCTCCAAACACCATAATAAAACATTTAAATACGGTAGCTCATATTTTAGTAACTTCACCCTTATATTGATTAAAATCAAATTTATAGACACCAAGCTTACATTCTTAAGTAGGGTTACAAATATTTAATGAACTTACAAAATTACATTTTAATTCTAATAATTAGGCCACATCCGTAAAGTCGATAATTATGTCATAAAACCAATTAGCAATGTGCAGTTTTCTGTTTACGAATAGAAATGCAAAACACTACCTATTGCTTTTAAAAATCATCAATTTAACAAAATATAAAACCTTTTACAAACATCAGGTATAATATGCAAGGATCAAACTGAAGTATTTAATTACTTGTACTGGTTCATTTTAGCAACTTACACTACAATTAGTCCAATAAACCACGAGGGAAATATCTCCATTTATAGCCTATTTTCATCATATGAAATAAAGGCTAAAATCTAAATGGCTTGAGCAATTTCGCAAGGACTTACCTTATCCGATCTTGACTGCGCCAACATTTTTTATGATGTTGCTAAGCTAAGAAATGAGACTTACCTGCTACGCACAATTTCTTTGGGACTCTTTCCTCCGGGAGAGACGAATTTCTTAAGGGCACTGAACTTTATATTTGGACCAACTGCTCTCATAACTGGAGAAGAGGCAGAATTCTTAACAAATGGATTACGTTTCGCCTTCTTAATCAAAATTGGTGATGTGGCATCGCAGTCCTTCATTGGTGATGCATTCTCGCAATCCTCAGTCTTTGGGAAACGTGTCTCATGCTCGGCAGAACATTCTCCTGCTTCTACATGTGCCCTTTTCAATGGAGGTTCAGGGTCAGACTCCACATACAGCAAGGTGAGGTCCATTTCACTGAAGGTATCTTCTCTTTCTGTAACTAAAATGAATATGCAACATGATCTTATCTTGGCAGCAGAGCTGAAAATAAAGCAACATAACAAAGAAAGGTTCCTAACTTATTGCACACAGATAAAAAGAAATGCATTAAAATGGGAACTTGCACATTTTGCAGATCTAGGGAAGAGATTAATAGGTGACAAGTCACAAGTTTTGCAACGTTATACAGAGGTTTGTCCTACCTGCTACAAGTAACAGACAGAGGGCTCTTTAATGCAGAATATCATGTATGGATAGTACTGTAGCAGCGAACAAGTGGTCTTAACAGCAGGAAGACATTTTGTGGCTGTATCAACTTGGGATTGTCCAATGCTTCAGAGACCAGTCCTGAATGAGACTCGTTTTTTAAAGTAAGTTGAGTGTGTAGTTTATTTGATAAGTTAAGTGCAGAAGAACCAAGTGTGAGACCTTCATAGTAAACGTTCTGGATCCCTTTTAGTTACAATAAATTATCTGCATTATTGCATGCATGATGTGCAGTTCTCAAATAAATTCAATATATTCCAATAGAGAGCGTTTGAATTGGACTTGTTTATTACCAACGAAGTAAAAAAAGGAAGATTGTAGTTTTACGTGACCGTGAATCTTGTGATTATGAGCCACGGGACCTCCTTTTTACGTGGAATCCGGTGGACAGTGAAGTGGTCAGATGGTGTCTCTCTGGTACAGAGGTGTGGGTCGTAACGTGTTCAGTTTCTGTTTGTCTCTTTAAGATACTGTATCTTCTGCAGCATGAAACTGCTAATGTAGGGTCATAAGGGGATCCCTAAATCTTCCTCCGTAAAGAAGCAAATCACACAAGTTCTAATTCTCAAGTTTTGGCACCATGTATTACAAAATACGAACTATGCAACATTTCCCAAAGATGCCACCTTTAATATCAAAGGAATTAAAACTACATACAAAGAATACTTAGATCCCAAAGAGGGAATTTACAATATGAAAGAGAAAATACTTATTAGTCTCTGTCAATCCCCAATAGAGGGCGAGTCTTAAGGAGTTGGCTTGCACTTTTGATGTAATTACTGGTAGGCCTACACCAGACAGACCCTGCAATAAATCACATTAATAAGGAAAGCTTTCCAGTCGGTCAACACAAATTGTGCCCAATTACATTAGGCGGAAAAACAAGTATCTATATGCCGTAACATGAGAAATATCATATATATTATTTCAGTAGTATGCATCCCTACTGCGGCGCTCACAAGCGACAGATCGTGACAAATGAGCATTCAAAAGAAAGAGAATAGACATTAGCAGTGACTTATTGCACTATACTTTCATAAATATCTATAATTTCCTTAAAACATGACTAAAATAAATGTACGAAGTGTGTGATTTGCAGTAGGAAAATACGCTCCATAATGGCTGTCCACTTCACATTTTGGCCGCTGTGACGCCTGTTCCATGCCTTTTTTTTTACATTTTGAGGCCTTCCATTTATAATGAAAGGTAGGGAGAAGAGCAAAATACAGGCCAGTGAGATGAGGTTCTTGAGAAGCAGTATTGGAGCTACAAAGATGGACAGAATAAGAAATGAGAGGACCAGAGAATTAATAAAGGAGGAACCATTACAGGATGGTATAGAGAAATCTAGACTTAGATGGTATGGACATGTAAAACGAATGGAGAAGAGGATACCCAGGAGAGTACACGAGACGAAGTGGGAAGGAAAGAGACCGAGAGACAGGTGGCTGAAGGGGGTGGAAGAAAGCGTGAAGAAGAGAGGAGAAGACTGGACAAGGGTGGAGGCTGAGAGATGGTGGGAAGACAGAAGACGTTGGAGAGGCTTGTGTTCCAAACAGACCCGGCCAGTGGCTGGAAACTGTGCAAGATGATGATTTATAATTTTGCATGGATTTCAGAATGAGTACTCAAATCGTATAATTTCATAAATATCGAATAACCGGTGAGTGTTATGATGATCCAATTTTCAGTGATTGCCTTCGTAAGTTAGGGGACATAGAACTTGGAATTCTAACTGATGTGTAAATAGTGTTCTAATAAACATTTGGTTGAAATAAAAACGTAACAGCCTTATAAACCTATTGGGGAAAGTGTGGTTTATGAGCATGCGAGATTTCTTGCACGGGTCCGCTAGTCTTTTAATATTTCTCATGTCAAGACATATCATAAATACTTGTCTTCCCATCTGATGTAATTGGGCACAATTTGTGATAACCGACTGGAAAGCTTTCTTTAATAGAACTAGGCAGCTCTGGAAAATGGCTTCTATCACTTCAATTTTGGGCATTCTCAGGCCCTATAAATCTCTATCTTAACCAAGAGGTCTAAAAACCAACCTTGTAGATTGTTAATTTGATAGGAAAACTTACCTGATTCCACTTTTTTCCGGAACAGTTTGACATCCATGAATGCAACTTGCTGCTTCGTGTCTGCTGGGGGTGGCGTAGAGTCTCTGGTGTGGGATTCCTTGACATAATTAGCTGACCAAATGCTGGGGTGAGGTGCTTTTTTGTTACCGAACTGAAACAGGAGCAACTAATTACGAATGTATTCTTCCTCTCTACTTACAAGAGAAGTGATCAAAGCACTACTCTCAGCGATATTTTATAACATGAAACATGACAAAATCCAGTGTGTACCTGTAATAATAATAATAATAATAATTACGGCCGGGATGGGGGGAGAAGATTGGTCGATTTTGGTTGGGCACGTAAGGATTACGACAAGCTGGTGAAAACAAGGGTGTGAGACATTGGATGCATACCACTCACGTCTCCGACGATCTTCCTATGTTAGGTGGAGATGCGTGTTGAGCCTTGCTACCGGGTCTTGGGGTCCATCAATGGTGACGCTGTAGCCTCCCAATACAAGATGTAAAAGCCCTGAAAAGGTGTGAGGACAGGGCAATAGGGTATCCCACAAGTTCGATAACTAAACCACTCCCACAGGCCCTATCTAGACTGAACTAAATGAAACGTGAACAGTTTGGTGTTAAAATAAATAAAATTTAATCCATAAAATATTTTGTAGGACAATTAAAGATGCAATTAAGATTTGAAAAAATTAAAATGGCTCCACACCGTTTTCAAGAAATGTCTCATTTAACAGCTGTAGTGATAGGATGATGAAAGTGAAAGTAGCACTGAGGGGAGAGACCGTAGAAATAGTGCAAGTGTATGCTCCACAAGTAGGCTGCACCTCTGAAGAGAAGGAGGAGTTTGAAGAGGAATTGCAGAAGCAGCTGGTAGGAAGAAATATGATTGTTATGGGGGACCTCAATGCCCATGTAGGAAGGGAAAGACAAGGGTATGAGAGTGTTCTAGGACCAGAGGGTTGGGGCGGAAGAAATGAGGAAGGAAAGAGACTGTTGGACTTCTGCCAGAGGAACAGCCTGCTAGTTGGGAACTCCTGGTTTAAGAAAAGAGAGAGCCACACAATCACATGGTACAGTGATGACTTGACCAGGAAGTCGGTGGTCGACTATATACTGTATGAGAAAGAACTAAATAAGAACATCACGGACATCAAGGTTATACCATCGGAGATCCTGGATAGCGACCATCGATTGCTGGTAATGAACCTGAGAGGCAGTAAGGAGAAGAAAGGGACTGAGAACCAGGAAAGACATATAAGGATATGGAAACTGAAAGAAGGGGATAGAAGGGTCGAGTACCTCAAAATGGTAAAGGAAGAAATTCCAACAGATGAAGAAAGAGGGGTGGAAGAGGAATGGGCTAGATTTAAGAAGACACTAGTGGGTGCAGCAGAAGCAGTATGTGGGAGGACAAGTAGTAAGAAGAGGTGGAAGGAAACACCATGGTGGAATGAGAAGACAAAAGATATAGTAAGGGAAAAGAATAGAGCCTTTAGGAGGTGGTATCAAAATAGGACGGTAGAGACAAGGGAAGAGTACCAGGAAAGAAAGAAGGAGGCGAAGAGAGTGGTGGCGGAGGAGAGAAGGAAGTGGATGGAAGAGTGGACAAAGATGATGGAGGAGGATAGTGAAGGTACAAAAAAGGTCCTGTATGGGATGGTAAAAAATAAGAGGCGGAAGGATCCTACGGATTATGTTAGAATGGTGAACAAAAGGGGACAAGAGATAGAAAATAGGGAAGAACTGAAGAAAATGTGGAAAGAATATTTTGAAGAACTTCTGAACCCAAATGGAAAAGATGGTGAGGAGGAAGAAATCGGGGAAGAGGAAGATGAACTGCAAACAGAAAAGGACTTAACATGGAAAGAAGTGGAAGATGCAGTGAACAAGATGAAAGGAGGGAAGGCACCGGGTGTGGATGAGTTGAGTGTGGAGATGGTGAGAGCAGCAGGAGAGGTGGGGATACAGTGGCTGTACCGAGTGATGAGGACAGCATGGAAGGAAAGGAAGACCCCAGAGGACTGGAAAAAAGGAATCATTGTCCCGATCTTCAAGAAAGGTAGTAGAACAGATTGCAGAAACTATCGGGGAATAACACTGATGAGCCATTGTGCAAAGATCTTCGAGAAAGTTTTGGAAAAGAGAATTAGGACAAGGATAGAAGGAGGGTTGAGGGAAGAACAACATGGCTTCAGAGCAGGAAGGTCCACAGTGGATTTGATTTTTGCTGTAAGGCAGTTACAAGAACAGCACTATGAGTATGGAACAGATCTACTGATGGCCTTCCTGGACATTGAGAAAGACATATGACAGTGTATGCAGAAACAAAGTATGGAAGTCACTGGAGGATAGAGGAGTAGAGAAATGGACTATAAAGAGGATAAAGGAGATGTACAAGGGAAGCGTGAGCTGTGTGAAAGTGGGAGGAGAGAGATCAGACTGGTTGGAACAAAGAAACGGCTTGAAACAAGGAAGTGCACTGTCACCGTTACTTTTCATTGTGGTGATGGATGACATAATGACCCGAGTGGCACAAGTAATTGGGGAAGGAAAGATGAAAGCAATGGTGTTTGCAGATGATTTGATGATTTGGGGAAACAAGGAGGAGGAGGTACAGGAACAGTTGGACGTGTGGGAAGGAATAATGCAAGGATATGGGATGAAATTTAGCATAAATAAGAGTGAGATGGTGATCACAACAAGGAAGAAGGAAAGAACCACAACGGGAATAACAATTGGTGGGGAACAGCTGAAGGAAGTGGAGAGTTTCAAGTATCTGGGAAGCCTGATACAAGATAATGGAAGAAATGATAGAGAAATAAATGAGCGGGGGAGGCAGGCAGAAGCATTTCGGAGGAGTGTGAGAAGCATGTTATGGAGCAAGGATGTCCCTCAGAACAGCAAAAAGATCATATATCGGACATACTATGTCCCTATCCTGACGTATGCCTCGGAGACCTGGGTTATGAAAGGAAGGGAGAAGAGCAAAGTACAGGCCAGTGAGATGAGGTTCTTGAGAAGCAGTATTGGAGCTACAAAGATGGACAGAATAAGAAATGAGAGGACCAGAGAATTAATGAAGGAGGAACCATTACAGGATGGTATAGAGAAATCTAGACTTAGATGGTATGGACATGTAAAACGAATGGAGGAGAAGAGGATACCCAGGAGAGTACATGAGACGAAGTGGGAAGGAAAGAGACCGAGGGGAAGACCGAGAGACAGGTGGCTGAAGGGGGTGGAAGAAAGCGTGAAGAAGAGAGGAGAAGACTGGACAAGGGTGGAGGCTGAGAGATGGTGGGAAGACAGAAGACGTTGGAGAGGCTTGTGTTCCAAACAGACCCGGCCAGTGGCTGGAAACTGTGCAAGATGATGATGATGATGATGAACAGCTGTAGTTTAGCGATGCTGCGGTGCATGACTTTTGTTCTGAAATGGATAACATGCCAGTAAATCTACTGACAAGGGTCTATTGCAGGTCTTCTCTACTAAATTTACCCGAGGGCCACATCATTTTATGATTATTAATGTACTCAAGGGGCCGGAAGTGAAAAAAAGAATGCAGAATTTAGGTCAAAATCTAACTCAAGTCGCAATAGCAAAGTATTTTGTCTTTAGAAAAGCGGCAAATTTGAAAACAAGAAGGAATCCAACTTGTGAGAGTAGCATTTAAAATAAATAGACCTACATAAAATCCAATAACATCATCATTTTAGTCGTTCTATTTTACGTTAGTTCATGCAGGTTTGGAATTTTTAATTTATAATTTTTTTATTTTTTTATCACAGTTGGAACACAAAAAGTGCCCGTTTTTAAGCGAGTTTCAAGCATGCGTCACATTTAAGAATTATATCTCACAAACCCGTCGTCAGATCAAATCCAAATTTTAACACAATGCATTGGAATGTTGTATAACTGGTTTATTAATTTCAAAATTTTGTGTGTTCAAGAACGAAAGTTGTTATTTTTGTAAGGTAACTTTTTCTCGGCTTGGGGTGGTTGGAAAATGTAGTTCTTGGTTGCGTTGTAATCCTTATACATCAAAAGGGTATGCTGTATGATTGTGAAATACGTAAATTAATTCACTTATTTTATATCGGTTTGTGTTTGTACGGGGAATTAAGACAGGGTTCACCAGTTAGCCGCTCCGGTGAAAGCTGTACAACGTTGCCAAGCTGGGCTCCTTCACGCGTCATGGCGCGCCTCGCTCGGAAATGATGGGCTCCATATCAGCTACGCTGTACAGCATTTCCCAGAGCGGCTAGCTGGTGAACCATGTCTTAATTCCCCATACAAATACAAACCGATATAAAATAAGTGAATTAATTTACGTATTTCACAGTCATACAGCATAACCTTTTGATGTATAAGGATTACAACGCAACCAAGAAGTACATTTTCCAACGACCCCGAGCCGAGAAAAGGTTACCTTACAAAAAAGATAACTTTCGTTCTTGACAACACAAAATTCTGAAATTAATAAACCAGTTACACAACATTCCAATGTTTCTTATGGCTAGCCCGGATTCCAATCCATCAGCTTTCTTGCGTTCCAATGGAGTTGTGTGAGGTTTCCAGAAGTTCTAGCAGTCACATCAAGTTTGTTGCAATGTAGCAGGTGCCCCTTATTCATTTTACTTCCAGGTTCATGACAAAGTGTGCATTCTTCAGAACTCAGGATGTTGATTCGTTTCAGATGAGCTGCAAGGCAGTCGTGGCCAATGTTAAGTCTGAAGAAGGCAACAGCTTCTCTTCTTGGTGTTAATTTATATTGATCCCATTTAGGATCAATGTCTTTCCATAATTTGGTTTCTACTGTTTTCTTTGCCATTTCTTCATACCTGTTTTTGATAGTATTCTTCAAGATCCTTTTTGCTGACATAAAATCAGTCTGACTGACAGGTTGTTGTAGTGTGGTACCTTTTTTTGCTAATCTGTCTGCCTCTTCATTTCCTACTATTCCAACATGAGAAGGGATCCACTGAAATGAGATATGTTTGTGGAGTCTTTGAAGGGTTTTTATCATACAAAAAATTTCTTTCAGTTCTTTATTTTGGGACTTATAATTTGACGAGATGGCTTGGATGGCTGCTTTTGAATCTGTAATGATAACGCATTTTTGATAATCATTGTTTCTGCCTAATAACTGATGGAGTGCATGTGAAATTGCTCTTATCTCAGCATCAAAGTTTGTTTTGTTTTGGCCTACTGGGAAGTAGAGTGAGAAGAGAGATGAATGTATTCCTGCTCCAGTTCTATTTTCTTTGTCTTGTGAGCCATCTGTAAAAATTTTTAGCCATTGATTAGATGGATATCTTTCTTCTATTGTACAGAGGGCCAGTTGTTTTAGGTCTTGTGGTGAAGAGCCTTTCTTGCAGACCTCTTCTAACAAAGTAAGATCTGTAGTCACTTGTATATATTCAATGGGGTTGACTGGCATACAGAGTGGTTCAGTTTTATTTGCAGATTGCTCTTATTGATGTATTCTTTGGCGAGACTTAAGGGATCTTTTTGTGTTTTAAGATTGGGGCTAGAAACTGGTTTTTTGATCCATGTTATTTGAGGTAGTCTTTGTATACTGAGATATGCATTGGCTGTTTGATGTTTCATCTCTTCTTATATTGGTAAGTTGTGGGTATATAATTGCAAGGCGGTTATAGGTGTGGTTTTTATTGCACCTGTTATGATTCGTAGGGCATTATTCTGACACCTCTCGAGGCGATCAATGTTTGACTGGGGTGCTGTAGAGAGTACTTCACTGCCATATTTTATGATAGGTTTGATGTAAGTATTGTAGGTTTTGTTGAGTGTGTCTTGAGTGCTCCCCCAAGTAGCTCCTGCTAGTCTCTTCAGTAATTTTATCCGTTTGCTTACCTTATCCTCCACATGTTTTATGTGTTTGGTCCAGTTCAGCTTCTTGTCCATGATGATACCTAGGTACTTTGTACTTTCACTTTTTGGAAGGTCTTGATTACTAAATTTGAGACTAAAAGTTGGATTGTGGTGTCTCAGGGAGAAAAACTGGTATACTGTTTTGGAAGTATTGATTTCCATATTATTGTTTTCAGTCCAGTTTTTGAGTTTTATAAGTGCCTGGTCCATTCTGTGTTCAAGAAGCATTTGCTGATTTGGGCTGTTACGTGCTGTGGTCCAAATGATAACATCGTCTGCAAACATGCTGATATTCACATTACCTACTTTCTTTATGCTTTTTGGAAGATCGTTGATGTACACATTGAATAAAGTTGTGCTTGATACAGCTCCTTGTGGGAGGCCTAGTTTTGATTGCTTGCAACCTGAAGTTTTGTTGTTGTAACGAACATTGATCATTCTTTGTGAAAGGAATCTTGAAAACCAGTTTAACATACATCCATTTACTTTGAAGTTGATAAGTTTCTTTAGCAGCATGTTTCGCCATACATTCCAATGTATGTTGTGTTAAAATTTGGATTCGATCTGATGACGGATTTGTGAGAAAATAATTCTTAAATGTGACGCATGGTTGAAACACACTTAAAAACGGGCACTTTTTGTGTTTCAACTGCGATAAAAAATATTAAAATATAAATTAAAAATTCCAAACCTACATGAACTAACGTAAAATAGAACGATGAAAATGATGATGTTATTGGATTTTATTTAGGTCTATTGGTTACTTCACAAACAACCTTTAAACTCAAGTGCACATAATATTTTTGTCGACAGTAGTCACTCTTGATGTTGATGTGTTTGTAGTTTAACGTGGCCATTACTCTCGCGTTCGTGAGCCACAGGACCTCCTTTTTACGTGGAATCAAACACCACATGACATGGCATTTCACTTTGAAAATCTCACATGAATTGACCGGGAATCGAACCAGATCAGCCTTGCTGAAAAATAAACAGCTTGACGGCTGCGCCCCCACCCCCAGTCACTATTCCCCTCTTACTTGTTCGAAAGGAGAATCAAGATAATTTACCTTTTGAGGGGCATCAGGATTGAAATCATCCATTTTCTTCAACGTGAAAGGATCCAAATTGCCTAGAGCAAGCTGAAAAGCAACATCAGGGGACAGCTTCTCACCAACAATTTGATCTTGTTCTGGATCTTCAGTCAATGGCACAGCGTTACGAGAAAGTGGATCATAAACCAGTTGGTACCTAAAAGTGGCATCGGCACGGAGGAATTCATCCCGATACTCCTGAGTTACTTTTAAATTCGGCATGTTAAGATGGGCTGGAATCCTCGTGAGTGCCTATGGGAAAAGAATTACACTTGTCAGGGCATTTGGCACAAGAATAATGGAGAACAACAGTGCATTTCAGAACACAAACCAGTCAAAGCAACACATACTGTGCATTGTTACGAAGGGAGATCAAATATAAACGGGATTTTTTTTTTTTACATTTACTGAATCAATCAAAAAATCTACACATATAGAGATCACTTTTCTACACAGTGTCCTGTCTTCGACACACATTTTCTCCATCGGATCGGTTAAGTTTTTAATGCCGTCCTGGTAGAAAGAAGATGGACGTGTAAGGAGCCACTTGCGCACAAACTCTTCTACACTTGCATCATCGAACCGCTCTCCTCCTAGGTCTTGTTTACGTGGTCCAAACAAATGGTAGTCGCAAGGCGATAAATCTGGACTGTAGGGAAGGTGCTCCAAAGGTGTCCAAAGAATTTCCTCCAGTGTTTCCCGCATTAATGCGGCCTTGCATTGTCATGGAGAAGAATGAAAATTTTTTGAAATCGAGCTCATCTCGGATGATGGTTTGAACACTTCCGTAACATATTCCTACGGCTAACACAATTTGCGAAATTTTTATTCGCCGATCTTCTTCAATAATGTCACGAATGGCAACAATGTTGTCTGCAATGATGCTTGTCTGCGGTCTCCTTTCATGAGGTTCATTTTCCACTGTTTCTCTTCCTGCCACAAATTTTTTAGCCCACTCATACACTCGAGTCTGCAAAAGTGTTTCTTCCCTAATCTGTGCGCGGAGGCGTCTCAAAATTTCGGAAGGTTTGGTGCCCTCTTTTGCGAGAAATCTGATAACGATGCGTTGCGCAACAGACACGTGCACCTCTTGCTTACGCATAGCGTACAGAAGCAGCCCAGCTCCCTGCCGTGCGATTGCTAACGGCAGCGGTACATTCAAATTCCCGTTTATATTTGATCTGCCCTCGTACATTAAAAAAAATTAGATGTATAGTTTATACACATAATATTACTGAAGACAGGGAACAATGGCATCAGAAATTCTCCGTACGAAGACATGGGCCTGCCACTAGGCAGATTACTGTATAATATATAATAATAAACAACACACACATTATCATTTGCAACATACCTCACGGGTCAAAATTATTCAGTTGGAACAAGAACTTAAACTAAGTATTTAGAGATAAGGAAAATGAATATTTAATCATTTATTTTCATGAACAACTTGTCAAACATACAATTCAGAGTAACTGTTTAAAATGGCAACCATCTTAATGGCATCTGAACTAGAACTGTGCTTGTCCATCCATTGGTTCCCTATGACAAAACTACTCTACTACCTACAAAATTTGGAGACACTCTGTATACAAACAATAAACATTCAAATTAGTAATTCAAATTATACTCTGTGAGCTGCCTGAATAGGATTGACATTTGGCTGGAAGTTCCATGTCAGTCATCACCCCTCTGCCTCCTGACCAATCCATGTTGGTATAGTTGATGTCAAAATACTCTGCGTTGCAGTATTACAGCCCACATGCTTCTGTGCCTGGTCAGCTGTATCTCTAGCTTGTACAGCGTGATCGCTTGTTATTCTGTTTGGCAACCTTGTTCCCTGACCACATGGCGAGGCGAGAACTGTCAATCCTATTCTAGCAGCTCAAAGAGTATAAGCATACCATTTATTTTGATAGTAAAGTATCTTCCTTGATGAAAGACCTAACAATTACTATCTATAAAATGCTAAACTGTATTCTTATACCAGAGGGAAATGATTATGTGAATTGTGACAAAATGTTTGAGGAGCATCAGAACAAAAACTGATGTGCAGTAAAGAATTTATTACAGAATGTAATAAACACTGATAACTTTGTGGCAATTCAAACACATTTATATTGTAGATTTAGCTATTTTTGATGGAAGATGTTTGTAGCATCATATTTTAAATAACATTTCACCAAGAACCACAAAGGCACAAATACAGAAAAAGTTGATTTACCGGCTTTTATTCCGAGGCTTCTCGTTATAAATTGTCTGTATTGTTCAGGAAAAAAAGACAAATTTCTTAATAAGTGGGGGTTGGGGGCACATTAATGTGGAATGAAGATGATAGCTCCCACCAGAACTGTATTGCATCTAAAGTGCATACGGAGAATTCATTACTTTATGGGAATGATAACAGTAAAGTATGTTTTGAGAAAGTAATACAAATAGCAAGAAAGAAGAATACGGAAATAAAAAAACATATCGGAGGTGGGATTCGAACTTCTTCCAAGATACATAATAAAACTCAAAAACTGCAATGTTACCACCTGAGCCACCTAACCAATAAAAGGAGTACGCAATATTAAGTTACATAAACAACATACACACTCAACTGTCAGTTTAAGTTTCCCTTCTTTTATAATTCTGTTCCAGTACAGTAGAACCTCGTTTTCACGTTCCTCATTAGTAAATTAACCTCGTTTTCACGTTCCTCATTAGTAAATTTTATAGCATATCACCTCGTTATTTTCAAGTCCCGATTCTTATCTAATGAAAATAATGTAAAAGTACCTCGAGGATAAAGTTGCATATTTTGCCGCTTATCGCTTAGTACTGTACCCGATACCTAGTTTAGGCTATCGGCTACGCCAGCAGACATTAAGCTGTAGTTGAGGTTTTGGGAAGAATTAGAATAAGATAGCGCACCGATCGCGTCAAGAAGCATGTCAAGATGACGTAGGAGGTCTAAGAATCAAGGAGGCACTGACGTCTATAAGAAGATGGAATTATAGCAATTAAACATCTTAGAAGAGGATATATAACATGCATTATATGTGGAAATAATTTTATGGAAGTCTGATAACCCTTAAGTTATTTTATAACGGAATAGCCGAGATGATCTGGGTTCGAGACTACGATCGTGACGCGAGAGCACAGTGGTGGGGGACTACACCACGTGCCTGCGCCGAGCACATAAGCAAGAAGACAGTGCCGGTACATTCAGTTGAGCTCAGTTAGACGAGCAGGTAGGAGCAGCTCTATAGCGCAAGCGAGACGCTCAGTGAAGGTCACGTAACATACAGAAACTGTCACGGTCAAGTGTAGGCGACAGTTCCTGCATCGCCGAGCAGCGAAGGCCAGGCGGGTCATTGATCCAGGCGGGCTGGCCGAGGAAGCAATCGCAGACGGCCGGGATATGTCAGAACCGCACTGCAAGTAGTTGAAGGCTTTATTTCAAGCGACATTTCAACGCAGTTTGAACATTGCTTTTATTGAATAACTTTATGACTATGCTGTTCTATAACACATTCAAAGCTACTTTAACTATTTCAATTATACGGAATGTTGTTAGCATAGGCACTGATGAACATTAGATCGTGCATTAATAAGATTTATTTCTTATACAGTTTTCATGAATTACCAATTACAGACAGCTACAGGGTGTTTCGTAAACTTGAACACTCTCAAGTAAAATTTTATTTTACGGAAGTGGGACTTAGCAGTCATTTGAGATTGAACTTGCAATACTCAAACTGAACATTTAACGGAACAGTGGCGTAACTTAGAAGAGGAGTAGGGGGTCCGCTGTTTCCATGAACTTTTTCGAGAAGGAGTTGGACAATATCCGCTATGGGTAATCCGAAGTTCAACATGTCCGAGTAGACACTGATAGAGACAAGATGGCACCGCAGAGCGATGGATTCGATTCCTGACGAGAGGAGTCCACCAGCTGATTCACTTGGGATTTCGAATGCAATCGTCATTTCATGGATGGAATGATATTCACGCCGATCTTTCGAGAAATTCTTTATGTAGGGAAAATCGACGATCTTGGAAATTTATTACAGCTGATTATGAAAGGTACTGTAAGAGTCATAACTACCTAATACGATTATTTTCATGAATACTGGGCACACATGTATATTTTTCTAATAGGAGTGATTTGATTATTAAGACATGGTTTGAATTTATATACTTCGAATTTGCTAGAATATGGAGTGACCATATGATATGGCAGGCATCATTATACGATATTCTCACCATTGGTTTGGCTTTATTAAGCAGATGTTTGGTCTTTCAGACATTTTTCCAGCTAGGATATTTTTCATGAATAGTTTTTTTTGTGTAACGAGTATTTCGAACTCGTGATCTGCAATTGATTATCTAAAATTACTTCGTCAGTTCATTGCATACTAGCGAGTGTGTATTATTCATCAGTAGGGATTTTTTCCATTGGATTGTTTGGAGATATTAAGAAGTTATCCACTTTAGTGAATGAACATCGCTTTTATATGACAACTAGAAACTTGTTGATTCCTATCTGGTACATTCACTCATATAGACTACGAGATGGGGTCCTTCGTATTTATACGATTGTATGGTGGCTACTCATCTTACCCATCGTTCAGGGAACTATCATCCAAGTCGACGGGGCGAGGTCTTTCGTATTTATACGACTGTACGGTGGTTACACATCTTACTCGCCATTGAGGGACTCATTTTTATCATCCGAGTGTACACGAGATGTAAGTGAATCAAACAAGGAACTACTAGTCACATATCAGTCGAAATTTTGTTAAATAAAGTAACGATAAATGTCATCAGGATTGCATTTAGTAATTCTTGTTTGCCAATCCAATATTTTATTGCTATACTCTTTTGAGAGTGATTTCAGTTTAACAGCTGTTACAGCTGATACTTTTGATGAGTTTTATAATTGTGTTTGATACCTTTGAGAAGGATTTAAAGTAATTGAATCTTGTAAGATTAATCATTAATGGTCAGATTTATTTTAAGGCAGATCAGTATTGCAGATTTTGATATGAGAGATTATAGCACATTGGTGTTTTTTCTGTGATGTGAATTATGAAAATTGTAAAAGAATTTATGCTATTTGAAAGCAGATCTTAAATTACTGAAGTAATATTTTTCCAATTGTTTAAGAAGTTGTCTAGATGTGATCAGAGTAATTACAGTTATTGGAGATTATGTACGTTGATAATTTGAAGCCAGTTATATATTTTTTGTAGATCATGCAACATGGTTAAGTGAAGTTTGTGATAGGCATTTTGTGGAAGTTGCCAAGTGACAGTTGCAACGTTGATAATGTATTTTGAAGCAGACATGAGGTCGTCGTACCCAGTCTAGCGTATTTGTTGAGATTCATGCTGTATGTGCTGAATATTTATGGAGTTTTGTGGAATAATTATTGTATTCAAATGTGATATTTGAAGTATTGAAGAAATGTAATGTCGTTGTGGATAGTTAGATCCAACGTGATGTCGTGGAGACAATAATATTTTTTGGCATGATAAATTAAATACGAGATATAACTTGGAAGTGATAAAACTGTAAGACAACGTTCTATAAACCTTATTAAACAATTTGTTAGGAAATTAAACAAATAAATGAAGTTGATAATACAAGATTTTCTGAAAATAATAATTAATGAAATAATAATCTGAGATTTAAGCATATTAACGATCTGACCTAATGAAATAAAAATCAGAATGACTAGATGAAATAATAAAATCTAAATAACCAGTAGATTGAAATTTAAATAAGTTGATAAATTAAATTTTGGAATAAATCGATGAATTAAATAAATTGATGAATTAAATAGATGGATGAATTAAAGATTGGATAAATAAACTGATTGAAATAAATTAATAGACGATTGTAATGATGATGAATAACTGAATTAGAAGGTGATAATAAATTAAAGAAGCTGATGATTAATGAATTTACATGGAATTAAATAAATTTAATTGAGAGATAATTTGAAGGAATTGCAACTTGAGTTGAAGATTTAAATGATGTAATGGTGATGAATTAACGATTCTGACAGGAATATGTATAATTTTGAAGTGAGAATTAATGTGAGCAATATTTAATTTTGATGATGACGATAATGATGACCAATGAGAATATGAATTTTCTGTAATTCACAGATAAGTGATTGTTAATGACGATGTAAATAGTGTAAATTAATTATTCGATGTTTAGGAACATTTGATTAACATGTTCAACATTCAAATTATGCCATGCAAACCATAATTTACGTGATATTTAATATGTGTGATTATTATATGTGTATGTTTAGACAGATTAATAACAATTTTTAAATCCACATTGATGTTAAATTAAAGAGAAATTAGGTCTCAGGTTTCACAAATGTCAGTGACGAAAGACATAGTGCTACAGTGATCCTGAGAACCCAAGAGAACTTTATAAATTTTCTTGTTATGTGGATAAAAATAATTTTGGATTAGAAAAGAGATGGTTCGATTTTTGGACAATGACAATTTAACTTTGGCATTCGACCATACTCTTAGGTAGGAGTTATATTTAAAATGTCTGTCTGACTATCAAAGTAAAATAAATTTGTTTTTATCTTAGTTGTGATCTGATGATGGTGTGATGTTCCTTTTTCTTTCCTTGTCTTGAGTAAGGCTTATTCGGAAAGGAAGTGGTTTGCTAGGAATTCAGTTGATGGCGCCCATTTATATTTGCATTATTTTTATTAAACTTAAGCCCGTAACGACCCTAGAGATACTTTGTCTCGTGATACCCACTGCTTTTTCGATAACTCAGCTGAATTTCCGACACATTCCTTATTTGACTAGAGGTTCATTTAACTCCGCTCTGTCCTGGAACTCCAGGAATGCGATGTTATAGCAGATGGGTCATCGCATCCCCAGGACGAACGGGTACAGAGAGAGAGGGAGAATTGGCTTTATCCAACTAGTGGGGCTTTTCGATTTTGTTTATTCTATGGAATCACATCAGATTTAGATTACTGAGAGATTGATCTCAAGTTCATTTAAGTGTGTTACAAAATTTATTAAACTTAGTCAGACAATGTACTTGTGTGCCCAATCCAGTGTTCATGTTAATCGTCGGTATTAGTAATATCATGTTAGTTATAAGACATTTTTCCTATACCCAAGTGAATGCAGGAATTGAGACATTGTGATGTGTTGTTGTCTAACGTCTCTATATAAAACCTATATTGAAAATATAATTATGTTGCCGGAAGATTTAGCTAAGGTGTTAGGAGAGTTACAGACGGGTATGTCTGGAATTGCAGAAACTATTTCTAAGATGGAAACGGAAGTTAAAGAACAAATTAATAATTCAGAAGATAGATTAGAAGCTAAATGTAAAGAGAATGTACAAGCATTACAGGCTAATAGCGAAGGCAATCTGAACGACAGTTTAAAGTCATTAGAGACTAGGCTACAGACTAGTAATGAGGAAAATTTAAAGTCATTACAGACTAGTACTGAAGAAAATTTAAAATTATTGCAGTCAACTAATGAAGATAATTTAAAATCATTAGAGACTAGGTTACAGTCAAATAGCAAAGATGAGTTGATGTTATTAGAAACAAGGCTACAGTCAAATAGTAAAGCTAACTTGAAGGATAATTTTAAGTCATTAGAAGAGAAATTACAGTCAAACAATGAGGATAACTTTAAATTATTGGAAGAGAAATTACAGTCTCGTAGTGAAGAAACGAACACTGAATTAGAAAATAAGTTAACTAGATTAGAGAATAGTTTAACTTTAAAGAATAATGAGATGCTGAAGACTTTACAATTAGATATAATTGCAGTAAACATGAAAGGAGAGGAAAATGTTCAAATATTAAAAAAAAATATTATTGAATTAGAAAGTAGAGGAGAAGAAAATATTTTTACTTTAAGAACAGACGTTATGTCCATACAGAAAGACATTAAATCAGATGTATCGAAGTTGAGATTCGACATCGATGGTTTAGTGGCAGATGTAGGCAAAATTCAAGATTGGTCTACCGAAGTATCTTTCGAGACTAAGATTAAAGGTCTAGAAACGAATCTAGGTAACGAGATTAAAGATTTAAAGACAGTAATTGGGACCATTAAAGAGGAAGTCTTGGGAGAGGTCAATTCTAATTTAAAATCATTAGAAAATCAATTGCAGAAAGATATTAGGAAGATAGACGACGATATAGAGCAAAAGGTTAATGAAAACTTAGCTTTATTTAAAAATAGAGTCGGTGCAATCGTGGAAGAACGGTATAGTGAGGTCGATGCCGAAGCAAAAGAGAAACGTGAAGGGTTAGATGAAAAATTAATCGCAGGTATGGCAAACTTAGAAGCGAGGTTTACGGAAAACAAGGAAGCGATGAAGATAGATTCAACTCTATTTAGAACAGATGTTGATCTGTTAAAAGAACAAGTCGCGTCAGTAAAGAACACGTGCGAAGGAAAAATTGACAAGTTAAGAAACGACTTAGACGAGAGTAACAAAACGCAGGATGTTACATCGTTAGATGAATTGAAGACTCAGGTCAAGAAATTAGCAGAAGACAGGATGACTAAACTAGAATCCATGTTTAACAGTTTCACCAGTCAGAATATCACATCAGGCGAAACATTGATAAATCAAACAGCGATAGACCGCAGTATGACGAATCAAGAAGCGAGCATGGGAGAAGACCGTCAAATGCAACCGAATGTGACATTCGAAAGGGCCAGTTCAACCCCTCAGGATAATCCAAGTTCGAATAGGAGTACGTTGGGTCCAAGCGAACGATACTCAGGTCCAGTCACCATTATTAGGAATCTGGACGACAAACCGAGAAAGTTTTCGGGAAATACAGGAGTCACACCAGTAGAATTTCTGCGAGATATTCGAGACTACATGGCGGAACACAGGGTAGCCAAAGAAAGAGAGCTAAGGATAGTCGAACGTGCCTTAGATGGATCTGCGCTTACCTGGTTTAGAGCGTTCAGAAGCAATTTTGCGAACATGGAGCAATTTGCCATAGCTTTCTTGAGGAGATTTTGGAGTGCCGAGGATCAACTTAACGTAAGAGCGGAGATGTACTCAAAGCGCTATTCTACGTCACATCCGACGCATTATGCCAACTATTTCACGTCACAGCTGGCTAAATTACAGTTCCTTATTCCTCCATTGCCAGAAGAAGAGCTTTTGCAAGCTATAGCGAGACAGTTACCGATTGAGGTACAGCGATCACTAATAGCGTCGGGAGCCAATACACTGGAGCACTATGACGACATTTTACGGCGATTGGACTATACAAGCGCACAGGTTACGCCTAGAAGTAACAGAAACGACAACAGAAACACGCAAGAAGTGAATGCGGTAGTCGTAGACAATGCAGCTCAAACGGACAGAAGGGATTCCTGGGAAAACCGACGGAACGAAGGGAATCGAGGAAACATCCGTAACGCTCGAGGAAATGATCGATATAGAGGACCATATGAGAGGCCATACGATCAAGAAGCAAGAGATAGCCGATATAGAAATTATAACCAGAATTCCAGATATCAAGACAGGAATCGATATAACAATAGATATCGGGGCAGAAATAACTGGAGCCAAGGTCAACAGTATAATGGGAACGACAGGCAGGATGGCCGAAGAAACGATCCTAACGACAGACGGGATAATCGTGGACATGAGAGGTCGAGGCAAGATGATAGAAAGCCTAGTGCACCACTCGAAGAGACAGTGAGAGATGTCAATCGAGCAAGCACGAGTGGCGAAGAAAAAAAAAAAAACGTCAAATTAACTCTAGAGAAAAATGCAAATCATTGGGAATCGATCGTCATCGTGGAAACGTATCAGGTCAAGGACGAGGATTTAATCGAGGAGGAAGACATAGTACAACGGGAAAATAGACATGAATTGCCAGTTATTAGTGTGAAAGTCATGGGAAAAGAAATAAAGACACTTGTAGACACAGGGGCTATGGTGAGCTTGATATCCATAGGTTGCCTGGATGAATTGAAATTATTAGGAGGAATTACAATGTTGCCAACTGTTGTTAGCAAAATTCAAGGGGTGATCCCAGACAAGAGTATGAAATGTAAAAGTCAGGTACTTTTAGATGTTGGGATTGGAACCAGAAATTTTGAACAGATGTTCCTAGTAGTGGGTCAACTACATTTTGACATGATCCTAGGAGTGGATTTCTTAAGTGAGAGTGGCCTGATCATAGATATGCAGAGTAAGCGCATGTACTTTCAAGAAGGGGTCATGGAAAATCAGGAATCGGAGATGACATTCTTTAGAGAGGATATATTGGATGAGATTGTATGCAGCGTTGAAAGGTCTATAGAAGATAAAATTGGCATGACAAGTAAAATAAATCCAGAAATTAAGGGGCAGTTTGATCAAGTAATTTCAGAATATGAGGACATATTCAATGACAAACCAGGTCTCATAGAAAATTTTACCTACAGCATCAAGTTGATGGATGACAAACCATACCATAAAAATTTATATCCCATTCCGGATAAATGGAAGGAGGAAGTTAGCATAATGATAAGCGACATGGAGAAAGATGGAATAATTAAGAAAATGCCAACTGCTTATTTGAATCCTTTAGCTGTTGTCAAGAAACCTAACGGTAAGCTGAGGATATGTCTAGATGCTAGAGCCCTTAATGAAAGAGTTCTTCCTGAACATGACAGACCACCTGTTATTCGTGAATTGTTACGCCGATTCAGAGGAAAGAGTGTCTTCTCGACAATCGATCTGACTAGTTCATATTATCATGTTGAGCTAGCAGAAGACTGCAAACAATACACAGGGTTCTTGTTTGACCATAAAACATATGTATTCAATAGGTTACCTTTTGGAGTGAAAAATAGTGGTCCGGTGATGATCCGAGCACTAGATGAAAATTTTTCAGATGCAGTTAAGGAGCATGTGGTAAGCTATATTGATGACCTGATTATAGCGTCTGAGACAGCGGAAGAACATATCAAGCTGAACAATTCTTACACTCATAATACATTGATATTTTTAACGGTTCGCCCAGCGTAAGCAGAGAAACCCACGGACGCCAAGTATTATTTTTTGAAGATCTTAGGAGAACGAACTTCAAGGTGAATTTCAATAAATGTCAGTTCTTTCATGAAGAAATTGAATTTCTTGGACACAGAATCGATGGAGATGGTTATAGGCCCAATCCAAAGAAGATCATGGCAATTTCAGAGTTTCCAACACCACGAAAGATTAAAGAGGTACGGCAGTTTTTAGGCATGTGTCAGTTCTTTTCAACACATTGTCCTGAATATACTGAGACGATGGCACCTCTGCAGAATTTATTAAGGAAGGGAAATCGATGGAAATGGGACGATAGATGCAATCAAGCGTTTTTAGCGGCCAAGAACCGGGTGAGTTAGCCGTGGTGGTTACGGCATGACTGATGGCAGTCGCTCACATCCGGGAGGCGAGGAGGTTCGAATCCCCCCGCCGGCATCCTTGAAGATGGTCTTCTGTGGTTTCCCATCTTCCTTCCAGGCAAATGCCGGGGTTGGTCCCTAACTATAGGCCACAGCCGCTACCTTCCAACTCCCGTCCTTAACTTCCAACTTTCCTTCCCAACGGTACGTGTAGCTCACCCATTGGGTGTCCGTCTCGAAGCAGCTACAAAACTGGTGAGCCGAACATGTCCTCGGACACTCCCGGCACTAAAAGCCATACGCTAAAAAAAAAAAAAAAAAAAAAAAAAAAAGCGGCCAAGAAAATGCTGATCCAAAATATCAAGCTTGAGTATCCTGATTTTACAAGAAGATTTTTTGTAGAGACAGACGCATCCAAAATAGGTATTAGTGGGATCCTATATCAGTTGGATGATGACAAGTAACATAGGTATTTAGCTTTCACCAGTCGCAAGCTTAGGAATTGTGAGAAGAATTACTATGCAACTGAGTTAGAGGCATTAGCAGTGGTTCATGCTCTTAAAACGTGGAAGAAGGTGTTGTTTGGACATGACATAACAGTGATCACAGATCATAAAGCCCTCCAATTTATTATGAAGACAGACTTAGCGAGTGACCGCATCACCAGATGGGCTCTGTTCTTACAGCAATTTAACCCAACTGTTGTACATAGACCTGGGAAGTTAAATCTGTTAGCAGATGTGTTGAGCAGAAACCCTTGTGAGGAAGTAATTGTCAACCATATAAATTTGATTCAAGAGGATAATGGTACTCTAGAAAAGTTGAAGTTGTTAGCGCAAACTCAGAAGAGATATGCACCTTTGCGAAGAATTTACCGTTTTCTGACACGCAGAATGGATAACACTGATCCGGATTTTCAAAGAACTGAGATAGAGGCTAGAAAATATCATATTATGGGAGGTGTTATATGCCAATATATCGACCAGGATCATACTAAACTTAAGAGTAGTGATCCCACCCAAGCTTGTCAAACCAGTTATTTGGATGATACACCGAACTGCAGCTCATGTAGGTGTAGACAAGACTTTGGCTCTCGCTCAAGAAACTTTCGTTTGGAGACAAATGGGACAAACGATTCGCGACGTCATAAAGACCTGTGACAGTTGTCAGCGAAGTAAATACTCATCTAAGTTAATGAAAGAAGTTCCTAGATCAATAAATTCTGTACGGTATCCAGAGGGAAATCCCGCCGAAAGAATTATGCCGGAGATGAGTAAGATGTGTCGCTTATATGTGTCAAGGCAACACCATAGATGGATGGAAGTGATACCCATCATTAGCCAATGCTTGAATTCCACAATACATGAAAGCACAGGACAGATTCCGTCCATGCTTCATCATGGATTGAAACCGGATAGACCATGGGACCGAGTCGTGAGGGCACCAGTAGATCCTGAACCCACGCAAGAAAGAAGAGTCGAGATGGCAGGAGAGAGGCTCAGAAGACAGGCGGAGAAGAGAGCCAGGAGACAGGCAGGAAGGAGGTTCCACGAGCCATTTCAAGAAAATGATGAGGTGCTGATTAGGAAGCCAGTCACTTCGAACCTTCAGCTGAAGATCTACCATAAATTCGCCCCATTGTACGCTGGTCCGTTCCGTATTGAACAAACATACCAGAATAATAGCTACAAGATTGTCAGAATGGATACTGATGAAGTTGTAGGAACTTTTAATGCAGCTAGCATCAGGAAATACCATCATGCTGAGTAAGGGAATTGTAGAGCTATCGTGTACATGTATTTTATGTAGAATGCCTGAGAGTGTATTTTTTTTTCTCAATCCTGATAAAAAAAAAAAGGAGATGTACGGGAGAGATGTACCCGATACCTAGTTTAGGCTATCGGCTACGCCAGCAGACATTAAGCTGTAGTTGAGGTTTTGGGAAGAATTAGAAAAAGATAGCGCACCGATCACGTCAAGAAGCATGTCAAGATGACGTAGGAGGTCTAAGAATCAAGGAGGCACTGACGTCTATAAGAAGATGGAATTATGGATAGAGATGTGAAGCTTTATTGAGATATTTATGGAATTATAGCAATTAAACATCTTAGAAGAGGATATATAACATGCATTATATGTGGAAATAATTTTATGGAAGTCTGATAACCCTTAAGTTATTTTATAACGGAATAGCCGAGATGATCTGGGTTCGAGACTACGATCGAGACGCGAGAGCACAGTGGTGGGGGACTACACCACGTGCCTGCGCCGAGCACATAAGCAAGAAGACAGTGCCGGTACATTCAGTTGAGCTCAGTTAGACGAGCAGGTAGGAGCAGCTCTATAGCGCAAGCGAGACGCTCAGTGAAGGTCACGTAACATACAGAAACTGTCACGGTCAAGTGTAGGCGACAGTTCCTGCATCGCCGAGCAGCGAAGGCCAGGCGGGTCATTGATCCAGGCGGGCTGGCCGAGGAAGCAATCGCAGACGGCCGGGATATGTCAGAACCGCACTGCAAGTAGTTGAAGGCTTTATTTCAAGCGACATTTCAACGCAGTTTGAACATTGCTTTTATTGAATAACTTTATGACTATGCTGTTCTATAACACATTCAAAGCTACTTTAACTATTTCAATTATACGGAATGTTGTTAGCATAGGCACTGATGAACATTAGATCGTGCATTAATAAGATTTATTTCTTATACAGTTTTCATGAATTACCAATTACAGACAGCTACAGGGTGTTTCGTAAACTTGAACACTCTCAAGTAAAATTTTATTTTACGGAAGTGGGACTTAGCAGTCATTTGAGATTGAACTTGCAATACTCAAACTGAACATTTAACGGAACAGTGGCGTAACTTAGAAGAGGAGTAGGGGGTCCGCTGTTTCCATGAACTTTTTCGAGAAGGAGTTGGACAATATCCGCTATGGGTAATCCGAAGTTCAACATGTCCGAGTAGACACTGATAGAGACAAGATGGCACCGCAGAGCGATGGATTCGATTCCTGACGAGAGGAGCCCACCAGCTGATTCATTGGGATTTCGAATGCAATCGTCATTTCATGGATGGAATGATATTCACGCCGATCTTTCGAGAAATTCTTTATGTAGGGAAAATCGACGATCTTGGAAATTTATTACAGCTGATTATGAAAGGTACTGTAAGAGTCATAACTACCTAATACGATTATTTTCATGAATACTGGGCACACATGTATATTTTTCTAATAGGAGTGATTTGATTATTAAGACATGGTTTGAATTTATATACTTCGAATTTGCTAGAATATGGAGTGACCATATGATATGGCAGGCATCATTATACGATATTCTCACCATTGGTTTGGCTTTATTAAGCAGATGTTTGGTCTTTCAGACATTTTTCCAGCTAGGATATTTTTCATGAATAGTTTTTTTTGTGTAACGAGTATTTCGAACTCGTGATCTGCAATTGATTATCTAAAATTACTTCGTCAGTTCATTGCATACTAGCGAGTGTGTATTATTCATCAGTAGGGATTTTTTCCATTGGATTGTTTGGAGATATTAAGAAGTTATCCACTTTAGTGAATGAACATCGCTTTTATATGACAACTAGAAACTTGTTGATTCCTATCTGGTACATTCACTCATATAGACTACGAGATGGGGTCCTTCGTATTTATACGATTGTATGGTGGCTACTCATCTTACCCATCGTTCAGGGAACTATCATCCAAGTCGACGGGGCGAGGTCTTTCGTATTTATACGACTGTACGGTGGTTACACATCTTACTCGCCATTGAGGGACTCATTTTTATCATCCGAGTGTACACGAGATGTAAGTGAATCAAACAAGGAACTACTAGTCACATATCAGTCGAAATTTTGTTAAATAAAGTAACGATAAATGTCATCAGGATTGCATTTAGTAATTCTTGTTTGCCAATCCAATATTTTATTGCTATACTCTTTTGAGAGTGATTTCAGTTTAACAGCTGTTACAGCTGATACTTTTGATGAGTTTTATAATTGTGTTTGATACCTTTGAGAAGGATTTAAAGTAATTGAATCTTGTAAGATTAATCATTAATGGTCAGATTTATTTTAAGGCAGATCAGTATTGCAGATTTTGATATGAGAGATTATAGCACATTGGTGTTTTTTCTGTGATGTGAATTATGAAAATTGTAAAAGAATTTATGCTATTTGAAAGCAGATCTTAAATTACTGAAGTAATATTTTTCCAATTGTTTAAGAAGTTGTCTAGATGTGATCAGAGTAATTACAGTTATTGGAGATTATGTACGTTGATAATTTGAAGCCAGTTATATATTTTTTGTAGATCATGCAACATGGTTAAGTGAAGTTTGTGAGGCATTTTGTGGAAGTTGCCAAGTGATAGTTGCAACGTTGATAATGTATTTTGAAGCAGACATGAGGTCGTCGTACCCAGTCTAGCGTATTTGTTGAGATTCATGCTGTATGTGCTGAATATTTATGGAGTTTTGTGGAATAATTATTGTATTCAAATGTGATATTTGAAGTATTGAAGAAATGTAATGTCGTTGTGGATAGTTAGATCCAACGTGATGTCGTGGAGACAATAATATTTTTTGGCATGATAAATTAAATACGAGATATAACTTGGAAGTGATAAAACTGTAAGACAACGTTCTATAAACCTTATTAAACAATTTGTTAGGAAATTAAACAAATAAATGAAGTTGATAATACAAGATTTTCTGAAAATAATAATTAATGAAATAATAATCTGAGATTTAAGCATATTAACGATCTGACCTAATGAAATAAAAATCAGAATGACTAGATGAAATAATAAAATCTAAATAACCAGTAGATTGAAATTTAAATAAGTTGATAAATTAAATTTTGGAATAAATCGATGAATTAAATAAATTGATGAATTAAATAGATGGATGAATAACTGAATTAGAAGGTGATAATTAATTAAAGAAGCTGATGATTAATGAATTTACATGGAATTAAATAAATTTAATTGAGAGATAATTTGAAGGAATTGCAACTTGAGTTGAAGATTTAAATGATGTAATGGTGATGAATTAACGATTCTGACAGGAATATGTATAATTTTGAAGTGAGAATTAATGTGAGCAATATTTAATTTTGATGATGACGATAATGATGACCAATGAGAATATGAATTTTCTGTAATTCACAGATAAGTGATTGTTAATGACGATGTAAATAGTGTAAATTAATTATTCGATGTTTAGGAACATTTGATTAACATGTTCAACATTCAAATTATGCCATGCAAACCATAATTTACGTGATATTTAATATGTGTGATTATTATATGTGTATGTTTAGACAGATTAATAACAATTTTTAAATCCACATTGATGTTAAATTAAAGAGAAATTAGGTCTCAGGTTTCACAAATGTCAGTGACGAAAGACATAGTGCTACAGTGATCCTGAGAACCCAAGAGAACTTTATAAATTTTCTTGTTATGTGGATAAAAATAATTTTGGATTAGAAAAGAGATGGTTCGATTTTTGGACAATGACAATTTAACCCTAGAACTGCTGCAGGTTTATCTGTCAAATGCTGCAGTAAATTCCCATAAAGTACACACTAAAGGAATTTGGTATCTGTAAGCATACTGTGTTCATGAATATGACTTATCATACACCAATATAAAGCTGAAAGACTGTTCTATATTATATTGATATAGGTGAATCATTCAGACTCGGTCACTTTGAATTAATCATAAAAAGTATTTTATAAAAAACAAAAAAATAAAAAAATATTGACTTTTCTGCTCTAGAAAACCATATTGCCGAGTTAAATGTTCATCAGAGACATCATAAATGAAAAGTTCATAGTTTTTTGTTACTAATTCAAGAACCAGTTTCAATTAATTCCTGTTATTTACTAAAAAGAAAATTATTTTTACAAAACTATGACATTTCTCGATTTTGAAGTACATAATCGGCGCGCGATTACGGGGAGGCAAGTTCACAGGCCCAGGATGATGAACGATAAACGGTACATTTTTACCTGGAAAGTCACTTTCTTCGGGTTGAATATCAGTCTAGTTCACACTTACCACTTCACTGCTAACATTAGGCATGTGTACAGGGTCTGTCGGAACATGATAAACATCGCTTGCATTGATGGGGATTTCCATAACTTGCGTGACATCCTGTTCGCCGGTATCACTGCCACTACTTTCACCATCTTCATTTTCATACGAATCCACACAATAATCGCTGTCATCGTCCATACTATCACACGAATCGTCAAAAATCAAGTGCTAAATTTCTGAATCGTCTACATGGTTGGCGGCCATTTTGCTCAATGCAACTTCAATATCAACATGGAAGTACTTCCACTTCTGCAGCCAAATAATAGCTTGCATACTGTCATTTGTTTGCCAAAGACTTACACTACAAAAGATAAAAGCATCGGGAACCAGCATAACTTGAAATTAGTGCCATCTGAAGGCTAACAGTTGTACTATATTTGAATTCCAAGACCGTCTTTCAGAGAGACGGTCGCACTTGATTAAACAACACACCGTCTTCCTGGAAGACGGTCCGCAGTTCTAGGGTTAACTTTGGCATTCGACCATACTCTTAGGTAGGAGTTATATTTAAAATGTCTGTCTGACTATCAAAGTAAAATAAATTTGTTTTTATCTTAGTTGTGATCTGATGATGGTGTGATGTTCCTTTTTCTTTCCTTGTCTTGAGTAAGGCTTATCCGGAAAGGAAGTGGTTTGCTAGGAATTCAGTTGATGGCGCCCATTTATATTTGCATTATTTTTATTAAACTTAAGCCCGTAACGACCCTAGAGATACTTTGTCTCGTGATACCCACTGCTTTTTCGATAACTCAGCTGAATTTCCGACACATTCCTTATTTGACTAGGTTCATTTAACTCCGCTCTGTCCTGGAACTCCAGGAATGCGATGTTATAGCAGATGGGTCATCGCATCCCCAGGACGAACGGGTACAGTACGATAGCATTTTCGTCAGCCCTGGAAACATTCATGGTTCATCCCTACAGGAATGGAAGCCCATCCACTCGGAGATATCACTCCGGCTAACAGGCGGGCGAGGGTTGCGACATAACAGGTGCAACTTCCCTTGTCAAGCTGGTAAATACCCCATCCCATTGTGCCTATTTATGGATTTGTGTATTCAGCAAGTTTAGTTTTCTGAGAAGGCTAGGCGTCAGTAGGAACTAGCATTATGTATCGGGCTAACCGTACTGGTACCGAACGGAGCCCATCACGCCTCATGAAGGGGGACATCCTCCGAAACATGTACCTGTGAAACCACATTTATAAACTTGTATTGAAAAGTCGGACTATTTATCTTTTCTTTGATTACATCACGTCAATACGGACCAAATGAGTAACACAGTGTAAAAATGGATATTCTTTAAATATTGAGGTTTGTTAAACAAAACTTAAATACATTTGCATAGCTTTTTGCTGGGATTGTGGATAAATTCAGTTAAACTGCTGAATTCATTAAATACGGATTTTATAAATTGAGGTCTGGGAATGTATTCAAAGAAAAGAATTGTTAAGTAGAATAAAGCAAGAAATTCGGCTTCAAAAATGTTGTTTCACTTGAGGGCTTGGACAACGTGGTGATTTAGCCCCATGTACATGTGTGTGTATATAATATATACCGTATACAGTGTGTCATTTATGTACTTGAGTACCCTTAAGGGGCTAGTAGGGGATGGGTATAGAATCAATTTCAGATAGGGAACCTGGGATCGGAATGGCCTCCTAACCCCAGAAAACACTTTTGTTTCACGCCCTCCGCCCCTGTAAAGAAGGGAAGCGCGCCATGTGTTACTCTGAGGTCAGGCACTCTTTCGCTGTCAACGGTCTTGGCGCGACGACCGCTCAACGCTGCGTTAACTGAGAGCTGCATTCCTCTTGCCAATTGATAGTTCCGTCGTCTCTAACTACTACAGAAACACAAGTAACTCGTTGATACTAATAAACAAAAGGCAATTAATTTAAAGAATCAACGATCGTTTAAAACAATCAGCACAGAATACACATGCACTGTGACTACGCCCCCTCCTTCCCCTCTAAAAAATGAAGGCATGGCATCCCAGGAGAAACGAACCCGGGACCACCGTGGCACCGCGCCTCAACCCTATCCCGTCAATTAACGCAGCGTTGAGCGGTGGTAGCGCCAAGACTGTTGACAGCGAAAGAGTGCCTGACCTCAGAGTAACACATGGCGCGCTTCCCTTCTTTACAGGGGCGGAGGGTCTGAAACAAACGTGTTTTCTGGGGTTAGGAGGCCATTCCGACCCCAGGTTCCCTATCTCAAATTGATCCTATACCCATCCCCTACTAGCCCCTTAAGGGTACTCAAGTACATAAATGACACCCTGTATATATATACATATACACATACTAAGAGAGAGAGAGAGAAAAAAGAAAGGGTTCCTTTTGTCTGACAACCTGTGTTACTGTGGTATCTGCAGTAGCATCTGCATTTCTAATTTAGGTGTGGTTTGAGAAGGAAGAGGCTGTGGCCTTAAGTTAGGAACCATCCCACATTTGCCTGAAGTATAAGTGGGAAAACATGGAAAACCCCTTTCAGGACGGCCGAGGTGGGAATCAAACCCTCGTCTTCTCAGGTTTGCCACATGAGGCTGAGTATACTTCATTCCAGCCCCCAGACCAGAATTACAATAAATTTCTTGCCAGAGTCTGGAATCGAACATCGACTCCCAGGGCACAGGCAAGTGTGCCAGCCGCTACAGAACAGGGCGGGCAGCTCCAAAAACTGGAAAACCCCATTTAAAGAAATGATTTCAGCATCTCCATAACAATTCATTAAATAGGGGTTCATATGTACAAAATATTGAGTGATGAGAAGCATTAAAAATGCTCACCCTTGATATATCAGGATCAGCTGTTCTTGTGAAGAATTTGTGTGCTTTCGCCAATCCAATTCCTGGAAGGGATGGAAGATAATCACATCCTGACAAGATGCACATGTACCTGAAAATGTCAAACCTAAACTTTTCCACACGAAGTCCCATAGCCAGATGCAGCCTTTCCTGCTCCACCAGGAGGCCATTTCCCATCATATCCATTTTGAAGACAATCTGAAACAATAATGAATCATTACTAGTACTGTATATGAGCGGCCAGAATGAAATTCGCGACCTGAGAATAAAAAGATTCTATCTACACTAACGGTAATTTTACAGGAGAGCAGGTTTAATGTTTGGTTTACAATATAGTTGAAAGTTAATGTCGAATTTTGCTGTGCCTTTACGTGTTGATTTATCTCCTTATACTCATCCAGTATTGTATCACAGTGATAAATAAATATCGTATGGCCTCGGGTGCCGGGTGCAAGCTTCGTTATTTGACACCCATAGGGTAGTTGGCATGTTGAATTTCGTTGTTCCTTTAAGCACTATGAAAGTCAAGGAGGTTAGATATCTAAGCTCCTTGAACACTATAGCGTTTTCTAGTAGAGAAATGATGAACTTTGTGTTGGCGAAAATTCCCGGGATTAATTTTGTCATTATGAACACGGCCTACTGAATTCAAATGGGTTCTTTGACATGCCAACATCGTATGACATGCGTGTCGTAATTTTTGCCGCCTTTCGAAAAAAACCCTTGTCACGGCCAGGAGCGAACCTGCAATCTTGGGGTTAGTAGACCGCAACGTTAACCACTCACCCACCGTGGCAAGCTATCACAGTGATAAACGTTTATTTGCACATGTAGGTAAGCCCTTCTTTGTGGATAGAACCTTTCTATTCTGAAAATCAGCAATTCTGTCAGATTAGATACAGATAGAACTTTATGCTGGTGCAAGTATGTTGTGTTGTATTGTGATTAATTATGTTCTATGAAGCAAAACCGACCTTGACCCCTCAGATTCCGGGTTCAATCCCGGTCCTGTCAAGAAACTTAATCCGGTGTGGGGTTAGCCTCGGGATAATACTGGGAACCTGGCCAATGCAGGGGCTGGAAGAGGTGTGGAAAGGAACCCTGCGAGTAACACTGTCTGCTTGAAATTGCGGACAGACCACTTCATTCCCTGCATTTCGGCCCATTGGCCCAAATCTACACCGTTTCACCGATCTCAACCAAAATTTGTATATTTACCCTCTGGAACACTGCGACTAACACTGTCTGCTTGAAATTGCGGAGAGGCCACTCCAACCCCTGCATTTAGGCCGTTTGGCACAAATCTACACCGTTTCACCGATCTGACCCAAATGTTACATATTTACCCTTTGGAACCCGACAAGTAACACTGTTCACTTAAAATTTCGGACAGACCACACTATTCCCTGTTTTTTGGCCCTTTGGCACAAATCTACACGGTTTCACTGATCTGAACCAAATTTTACATACTTACCCTTTGGAACCCGATGAGTAACACTGTCCACTTGAAATTTCTTACATACCACTTTATTCCCTGCATTTAGCTCAGAAATCCCTCGGGGTTGCCAGCTACCTAACTCACCAGCCATGAGCCCTTGAGGGTGTACCAGAAGTGGTGGGGCTACACACACCCTGCCTCTTTGAGGGCCTTGAGCAGAAGACAGGAGATATTTTGAAAAGGAAAAGAAGGCAGACCCCTCGAAGAATGAGGGGGTCAGGAAAGATGAGACAACGGCCAATTAAGGCGGGAAATTGGAAGACTCCCTAGCCCTCGGATACCCTAATACAGTCGGGGTCGGAAGAGAACAAGAGTTGACCAAGAGAGGCTGACAGGAAAGAGAACTGAAAGGAGCCCGGCACCAGGAAGTAGAAGCGATGCCAGACTCAGCTGGGGTCCCGTGGTCGCTAACCCACGTCCTACAAGTTGTGAGACCCAGGGGGGGGTTGCAGTTGTGAGAATAGCTTGCCGATTCATCGCGAGGTGACATGAGAGGACTTTCCAGAGCCCGCCGTGTTATCTTCTGTCTATGCGGATGACAGTACCGGGCCGTTGCTCAAGCCACTGTGGTGTTGCGAAAGAGTGAGTGATTTCCCGGCCAATCTAAATAGGACGGGGAACCCCGAACATGTGTCATCATATTTCGTCATCATCTGCGATCATCTCAGGTTCGTGCAGCTTGGACCCAAGGCTAGTAGATAACAGGTTGCCTCGTTCTCATAAGGTCTGTGGTAACAGCGCTCCCCTGCTGCGTGACGTCATCAGCCGACCAGCGCTGAGCGGGAGGGACTACTGTTACGGCTAGCCTTGCACTACTGCAGCAGGTAACCACAGGGTTGTTGTACAACATAAGAACTCATGATACTTGTAGCTATAAATGCAGTTTAATATAATAGAGCTTTAAATATACTTTTTGTTTCGGCATTTCCTCTTCTAGTTTGTAATTCAGTAGTTAGTTTTAGGTTTCATTTGATCATCTTTCATTTTCACTATCACCCAAACCATTAGGGTCCGATAACCTAGATGTTAGGCCCCTTAAAACAACAACTGTCATTATCATCACGCATAATTAAATATAAAAGTTATTCGAATCGACACAGAACGATAATTCTGAAGCTTCAAAATTGAGTCATAATTGATAAAGCTCCACATAATGTACAATACACAGCACCGTTTTAATTCTATTAAAATTCATGCTCAATTAAACTGTTGAGATTAAGTATGGAAAACTATTACATTTGCTCACTGTTCACGAACTCAATCGAGCGTTCAAGCCTGAAAAAATATTCACCTGGTGTATTTTTTCATCTTCTTGGATATTTTGTCATGAGAGACTGAACATTCATTACTTCTCTTGTAGCTCCCCTGTGCTATCTTCAGTGCATTCATGAATTCATTCGCATGAAAGTCCTCTGTCGAATGAATGTCTCTACCACTACACGATTTATTTCAGGATATTTCTTGTAAAGAGATTCAACCAAATTGGTAATGCACAATTTACCTCTTTTTATGCTCTTGGGACCATGGTACTTCTTAAATTCATCTTCTAGCAATTTTACCTCTTTTTCCCAGCTTTCAGAAGGCTCTGGTGAGTCCACCGAACGACAAACTTTTGATCCATGCATTTTGTGGATTCAGAGTCTGCGATTCAGAGCTAGTAAATGTATAGCTACCAAGGTTTGGACATGTCGATCTAAGCTTTTTTGCTACCCACCCAGAAAGGTAAAACAATGCAATGGCTTCCATTTCAGTTAGGGGGGTGCTCAATTCGTTTTCAGGAATCGAAGAGGCAATGATTTCTCTGGTGACATCTACTTCGCTATCTTTCTCCGAATGATCCTCTTCCTTCTTGCATAATACACCAGACATTCGAAGCACTTTGGCTGGAATATATTCGGAATCATCTTCGGTTCCTGTATTAGAATTATTTTGAAGGAGTCCTTGATTTCGCCCTAAAATAATCATTTTTAAAGGATATAATGTGTCTAAAGGATCATCATTCAGACCATCTTTCGTCCTAATCTGAGAAAACAGATTTTCTAAAGCGTCCTGGTTGAGACGATGTGTGAGTATGCACTCAATACCATGGACACTCTTCAAATCTAATAGAAAATACTTCAAAGATTTAATGGATGTGATGATTCCTCTCTGAAAAAGCTGTATATTTTTCTTGCCACAGCATCTCATTGTTTCAATAAATTCAAGCATGTCGTTGAGAATTGAATCTTGAGATTCCAGATCTTTTCCATATGGGTTTTTGGAAGGTCTACCTGAAGGTTTGGAACTGTATGTATTCGTCACATCGTACCACCTATCAATTATTTCAATACATTTTCCAGTTTCTTCAGCCAGCTGAGGATCAGCTCCCGGTGTCATAAATTGAAGGGCAGTGGCCGTCTTGTGCGACAATAACTGACACGCTTTCCTGACAGTTTGTCTCCGAGTCTTTTCCACGGTGACTTTCGTTCAGATTATGCAACATTTTTAGATCATTTAATAATGCTACGATAGGATTTCTATTTACAATCTTCCCGCTCTTTAGCTGGAACCCAGTGTCTAAACACCAGTTCCGTACTAGTTTCAGAAGATGTGGCGCGTCAGCAAACATGTATATTTTTTTCTTCCGTAGAGGGATGAGTAAACCAGGTTTTTTCAGTACTAATTCTTAGTTCCTTCTAAAGTCCAACATTTCCACCCCCCATGTCGCTAACACATGCTTTTACAATGCTCGGCAAGTTTTAAAATAATAGAGTTTGAAATCTCGCGGGTTACTTTCACATTAAAATCAACAAAGAGAGGCACCTTCCATTGAGCAAAAAGTCCCCGAGCCATTATTATTTGCACATTGGAGTGTGGCCGGATAACTTCATCTCCTTTCCTGTCATATATTCCATGACGCTTTTAACTTTCATTTCATCAAAAAGAAGAACAGTAATTTTTTCTTTCTTGCTCAGAAATGAACCAGCAACGCCCAGAAAGCGGAAAACATCTTGGAGAACTCCATTGTTCATATCGACTGTTGAAGCCAATTTTTGCAGTGTAGACAGTCCAGGCAAAGGAATGTTCATTTTCTTCCTTCAGAAAAAGATATGAATGCTTACTAATGTATCTCAGGGAAAATGCAAGAGATATTTCATAGTCTGTCCATTTAATTTTCTTTTTCTTATATAAAAGGATGTATATTTGATTTTCGGTGAAAACCGAACCGAGTATTTCCCGGGCCTTTTTACGCACTCTGATTTCATCAATCCTTTTTCTCTTCATTTAACAAAGTTCTCTTTTAAGCCTGCCAATTTCTTGGCTTTTCAGTATGATTCTCTTCTCCAGCTCGCGTTCTTTTGTCGCAACTTTTCATTTTCCATCTTCAAAACATCTATTTGATTTTCCTCCGTTGTAGTGTGGACGTCATCACACTCTTCTTGAACAGAGTAAGAGCTTTCTAAAATTTGATTCACAGTTCTTTTATTTTCTCTCTTCTCACTACGCATTTCTCGTTCACGATATCTGTAACTGGGTTTCTTCGGGTATATCAGTACCTAATTTAAGTAAAGGCACAGCAGTCTGTTTCAGTTTTCTCTTAGGAATTAAATTCAATAATTCTACTTTCAGGTCCCTCTCATAGTCATCCTCAGTAAAATGTTCAGAGCATATTTGTGAAGTATTCGGATCCACTTCCCGTCTCTTCTAGTACACAGCACCCATTTTTGCCCAATTAAATTGTCTTTAGGGAATGAATGATACTTTATATGCGCACTCCCGGGATCCCGCTTCGTTTTAATAAGACTGTTTGTACACGAAGCCACCATGCATCTCATTCCAGGCATCGTAGAACACTGAAAGAAATAATAAACATCAAAACTATACGGTCGTACCACGAAGCTAATAATACACAAATGGCTCTTTCATTTAACGAGCACTTACCTATTACTTGGGGAAACGTGTAGAGCAGTACTTAATGAAGCACTATCAAACACCACTATATAATGACACGTAACGAAAATAGATAAACTCATCAACACAACACCATTAGGAATAGCTGAAGCTGCCAGCTTACTGGAGACTGTGGCGTTGGCTGTTGCCGGGTCTGAGCAATACGTCATCAGCCGGGAGAGTAGAGCGCATGCGCGCGGAACGAGGCAACCTCTTATATACGAACCTTGGCTTGGACCCACATTCTTTGCCGAGCAGTACGCCATAAGCTCTTTCACTAGACGCATCAAGTACAGGCCTAAGCCAGAAAATAAGGTTGAGACTTTGGAAGACATCGAGGTTAGACATCTGAATTACCTATATCAGTTTTAAAATTACACCATGTTCGTTTAGTAGTCATTTTTTCAACCTTATTATTATCATAAGTGCAAATGACCTAGATGTTACGCGCATCATACCACTAATCACCGCCGCATCAAGTCTTTCTCGACTGTGATTTTTAACGTATTTATTTTTATTACAGTAGATTGTGTACATTATAAGTTGAAGTGTCAATTCAATACCGGTAGTAGTTTCCCTTATCATCCCCATCATAAAAGCAAATGACCTAGATGTTACACCCATTACACCATTAATCACCACACACAAAAAATCTTCCTCACTTGTGAATTTTGAAATATGTATTTCTATTACGGTAGTTTGTAAGTTTGACGTGTCAATTCAACAGTAGTTTTCATTATCATCCTTATCAAAAGGGCAAATGACCTAGATATTACGCCCTCATTGTCCTTGGGGGCAAATGACCTAGATTTTAAGTCCATTATACTTCTAAGGAGACTTTGAGACATTCTCATCATCGGGCGAAGCCGGGTACTACTGCTAGTAAGTTTATAAAACTCACATGTGAAATAGAAGTAATAAAAATCAATTGCTGTATAACAATAACTCAATTTCACCCAAAAATGTAGTTAGAACCTTTTTATTCTCAGGTCGCGAATTATTGAGGAGAATGGTACTGAAGACTAGGAGAGATAGAGCGAGAAATGATGACGTTCAAAGGGAAGTGAATGTACAGAAGCTGAATGATAAGCTGCAGCAGAATAGATTCAGATGGTATGGACATGTGAAAATGATGAATGATGAAAGAATCCCGAAACAAGTGATGGAGAGACGGATGACAGGAAAGAGAGGATGAGGAAGACCTCGAATACGGTGGATGGATTTGGTGAAGGACAGTGTGAGAGAACAAAACCTGGAATGGAGTTCAGTGGTTGAGGAAGGATGGTGGACAGAGTGAAGTGGAGGGGTGTGGTATATTCCCGGAATATACGAAACACGTTAGTCTTCACTTCTCTTTTGGGATTTTCCTCTTTCATGTCTTCTTAATCTCCCTTCTCCTTACAGAGACTTCTTTTGTATTCTTGCTTTCTCTCTGTGCTTTTCTCTATTCTTTTGCAGGAAATTGATTATGTTCTCCTTCGCTAACCCATGTGTGTCAAGCATCTTCATATTGCGACATCTTGCGGCGCCTCCCTACACTTCAACTTCTTGCGTTCGAAGGCTGAACTAACTCCTCTAATCACTGGTGAAGCTTGAAGCTCGCTCTTCCACTACAGATGACTCTGCAGACAACTCTTCTGGATCAAGACCAACTCTTGAAAATTGAAGAAATTTTCTTGCTTTCAATTATTATTTTATTTTGTTATGTTGTACATATGTTTTCCCCTACCCCTTTACTCCTCCCTCCCCCCTCTCGGCTCATCCTGCAGGCCCTTGATTTCAAACTACTCGCTCTTCGCTTGTGCAACATACTGGTAGTTCACTCCTACCAGGTGGTTACTATACATCTCGTGAAGTTTTAAATTTTCAAATATCGTCGCCATGACATAGTGATACTTTAACGGCCGGCTGCGAGCGTCTTCAAGCATCATTCGCAACATTCGGTAACAGTACGGTTAGCTCAATAAGTAATACTAGTTTCTACTGACACCTGCTGAATACACAAATCCATAAATAGGCACAATTGGATAGGTATTTACCAGCTTGACAAGGGAAGTTGCAACAGTTATGTCGCAATCCTCACCCGACTGATGGCCGGAATGTTGTCTCTGAGCAGATGGGCTCACATTCCTCAAGGGGTGAACAAAGAATGCTTTCAGGACCGACGAAAATGTGATGGTACTAAGCGGTAAGCGGCAAAATATGCAACATGATGAAAGAGGTATTTTACATTATTTTCATTAGATAAGAATTGGGACTTGAAAATTACGACGCGATGTGCGATAAAACGTACTAATGAGGAATGTGTTAACGAGGTTCTTCTGTCTTTATCTTAATATCTAGAAGACTGAGAAATGAAACTCCCACCCACTAACAGTCCCTCCACCAACTCTATTCACTGAATGTGTAGCTACTACTGCTGTGATACACTTGTTAAGCCCCAAACTAGAATTGTAAACAAATATGCAGACATGACCTACGAGTACTCTGCTGAGATGATGGTAAAAACCTATAACTAAAAAATACAAAAAAGCAGTGTTTGTCTACTAATACTGTGTATGGAGACTTGTGGAGATATGGAGATATGTTCTCAGAATGTAACTATACCTCTAGTCCCCTCAAGACCTAAGCGGTCCCTTTGATGTTCTGGTCTGTGAGAGGCTAACGCACCAGGAAATAGTTCCCACTTATTATGCTTGTTTTTGGCGCACAAGATTTTCCAGCATACATTGCTATGTTTCCATAAGCTGACTAGATTACTCTTCAGAATTTCCTTTGTAAAAATCTATGAATAAATTGTTCATTTTCTCGTTATTTTGGAGCTTTACCAACTTTGCTTATCATGTGATGAATTTGTGTGTGTGAATATAATTCTTAGTGGTATTTGGAACTATAAGCAGAGTAATTCAGTACGAATTTGATATTATATTACATTTTGTTTTGTACCAGCCTTGTTTGAGCGGCAAAAGAGCACCCGAGTAATTGGATTTCATAGCAAATCAGGCAACACTGTTATGAATGCACAAAGTTCAACATGGTTTCCTCGAGTAGACAACATGTTCAAACGGGAGATTTAAAGCTTGATTCACCAAGAAAATATTTCAAAGGTAATAAAAATGGAGAGAAGTTGAGTAAAAGGAGCAAACAAATGATTTTATATGTACCGTACTGTAGCAGGTTGAGGGATGCCGGAAGCACAAGAAAGGAGAGAGAGGAGATATGTGGGGGGATATATTCCTCAGGACTCTTGACCTGACGTTTGGTATAGGCAGTTGGTAGTCCCGTGGACTCTGTAAATAGGCATCCTTATGGCTGCAAAGGCACACATTGCAAGTGTAAAAATTATGTATAGGTTTGTAAATTAGGGAGACAGTTGCATGGAGTTGAACATTGAACATTATTTATAAACATGCACATAACTAAGATTAAAATATCTTGACTTTACGATGTGCTAAATTCCAAGTTTATTGCGTACACCTAATCAGAGACATTGAATCTGGGGTTCAAAAGACCTGAGATTATTAATACCCAGTTGGTAGCTGTGGTGACTCTTATAATAAGCAGTCATATCTACTAAAGTATACATTGCAAATACAAACTTGAATGAAATCCATTTGTAGTTATAGATGTCACATGCAGTTTAACATTGAACCTATCAGCACGCACAGAATTATTTTGGCAACACTGCCATGCTCGGGTTGTTAATCAATGCTGCGGAGCAGCACAGGTCTTCTAGTACAATAGAATATTGGAATGGTAGTACATAGTGTCGAGTGGTGGCATGCTTTTTAATTCCGGTATATTCCCGTATATTTCCCGAACGAAAATCGACCAAATTCCCATGTATTTTAGATCTCCCCGAGATTAGAGTTCGCATACCGAATGGCCGATAAATGAATTGTAAAGCGTAAATCAAGTTTTTCTAGCGAAAGTGTAACTGCATAGCGACAGTATGTTTTTACATGATGAGACGTCTAAACACGTACTAGAGACAAATGAAGTCCATCTGGATTGGTCATTATCCAGATCAGAGACTATCCAGATTACGACGAAGTATAACTTGTGATTGTGAAAGTCACGGGAATCTTGTCATACAAGAACTGTGCCGATCACATCCAATTGCGTACCGTGAACACGATTACCCCAAAGTCAGACTGCACTCCACCGTAAACTCATGACCACAGAGTAGAAACTGAGAGAATAAAGTCTACCAACTTTTGAGTGGCGCAGATACCTACTCACCACATTCGATCATACCCGTCTGCGAACTCGCCACTCTCCACTTTGCTAGGCCAACGGAAATCTCGTCAAACGGCTGGGAGCGGCGTTGATAGCGTACATAGCGACATCTTTCCGTGTCTGTCCGCGACAACCGAGATCTCGTCAAAAGGACGGTGAGCGGCATCGATTGCGTAACATTGTGATATTTATCCGTGCCCGACAGTGAGAATCTCGTCACACAGACGGCGAGCGGTGTGTATTGCGTAACATCTTAATATTTCAGTCTCGAGGAGGCCGCGAGCATAATGGGAATCTCGTCAAATGGCAAGAGATTGGCGTCGATGCGTAACATCGTGATATTTATCTGTGCCCAACTGCGAGAACAAGGGAGTCTTGTCAATATTTCTCAGTGTCTCACCAAGATAACGGGAACCTCGTCAAACGAACCACGCCGATTACGTAACATTGCAATATTTATCGATATTCGACCGCGAGGATAAAGTGAAACCTGTCAAACGGCCGAAAGCAGTGTTGATCATGTAACATCGCAATACAGTACCTTTCCGCATTTTCCCCAGTCCCCAGCCTTCATCTCGAAGCCGTAGGAACAGCAGAAATTTAGTTAAAGTGACACACTGCGACGTAGGCGAAAGGCAAAGTAGCATAATGGTTCCTACTTCTGCTGAATATCCTTCCCATTACATTGAGTCCGTCATTTCGCTCATATTGGCCCGTATTGACGCAAATTTAACACAGTAAAGTTATTATTTATTCCGCCCTATTCAATACAATTCACAATCTTTGTTCATAGAAAATTATGATACATGTTTCGAGACCATGTGGTCCCTTCTTCAGTCCTAGTAGTGACTTAATCTAAACTTTAGAACACATCATAAGACATCGATAACCTGGATATAATAATCTTTAAAATTCTAAAAATAATAAAATCACAGGATTCACTTAGGTATATGCCTGTGCGTGAAAATACTTATTCTACTAAAAAACATGTGGGTTATTATGCTAAGGACTACCTTGAACATATAAGGCCTTGAGTAGCCTAATTGTATACATGGTGCACTTTGATTTTACAAATTTAAAAACAAGACATGTTAAAAAACGAGATTAAAATGACACAGTATTAAATTGTAAAACTTTTGTTGGGACTGTTATATGTCCGTTCATTCTGCAAACGTGAACTAGTTCTGAACTGTGAATTCTTCTCGGAATGGTGTTCCTCCATTATAAGCTGGCCCCTTTTTAACCTTTGGCGATTGATGTTGATGTTCAATTCGCATGCGACACGGAGCCGATAGTGAGCGTATTATGACGAATATTGTGTTCTAGAAAATGAAAAAGAAAGGAATAATTATTTTAGGTCGTTAATTCTCCGAAGAAATGTAGGTAAAGAAAAAGACGGAAAATACACTGACTGACTTACTCATATAAAATTGAAATTGTGGCATCCAATTCTGTTGATTCGAAGGATTGAGACGTAGATTTGTTGGAGAAGAGAAACTGTGCTAAAGAGAAATAAATTTATGAATATTAGCAAACATAACTTATAAAGTGGTAAGATTGATAACTAGAACTTGAAAAGGAAGTTTACTTGTCAATCAAATGCGCATGTTACCTTGCGTGTGGATGTGCCTTAGCTGAAGCCTCTCCGCTTACTGATGGTTTAAGTTTGGAGCTCCGTCATATGGCGTGCGGGGAGGACACGTCAGAGGGAGAGGGGAGGGGGTGCTGAAGTGGGAGTGGGAGTCTGGATGGAATGCGCGATGTGTTGGGAGGGGGAGGGGGTGGAGTAGGAGTGCGGTGGTGATTGCCGAGAGCATTGAGATGTTAAAATTCCTGTTATGGTCCTGTGCTATGGATAATTGACCTATGGTGGAATTACCTATTGTCATATATTAATCCTATTAGGGTATCAAATAAAATGTTGGAATCGAAATTAATTTCGTTGATGTTGTGTGAGGGATTGAATCTTTGTGCTTTGTTGATTTCTATTTGTTCTAGTATATCCAAGGGAGATCCTTTCTTTTCCTGGTGTAGTATTTGCATGTCATTTTCTATGGTGGTAAATTTGTGTCCTTTTTCTGCCATATGGTTCCCCATTGCTGAAAATCTGTTGTGTTTGACTGCATTAACATGTTCCATGTATCTGACCTTGAACCCTCTCCCGGTCTGTCCCACGTAATCGGTATCACAAAGATTGCAATTGAGTTTGTATACACCTGAATTATTGTATTTGTTAATAACATTAATATTTTTAGAGTTAATTTTTTTTTTCTGATTAGTATTTTTCGTTCGAAATGCTGTTTTGATTTTATATTTCTTAAGGGTGCTTGTGATGTGGTAGGTGGATTGGTTGGTGAACGTGAAGGCTGCATATTTGAGAGGTTCTTTATCTTCTTTAGTTAGTTTTGTAACGGGTTTGCTTTTGATTTTATTAATTATTCTGTCAACATATTTCCTGTCGAATCCGTTGGCTTCTGCTATTTGGTAAATTATGGATAGTTCATTCAGATAATCTGTTTCGGTGAGTGGAATGCTTAGGGCTCTATTGATAAAACATGTAATTGCTGCTTTTTTATGGGATGCTGGGTGGTTGGAATCGTTCCTAATTATGGTGTTGGTTTGTGTTGGTTTTCTGTATATTTTGTAACTAAGGTGATCCTTATCTTTGGTGATCATTAAGTCCAGGTAACTTATAGAATGGTTGATTTCACTTTCAGAAGTGAATTTTATGGAGCTGCTTAATTGGTTGAGGTAGGGTAAGAATTGTTCCATGTTAGTTTTTGAGTTGTCCAGAATTACAAATATGTCATCAACATATCTTCCCCAAAAGAAAATTCCTTCATGTTTGTTCTTAATGTGTTCATATTCTAGGTTGTCCATGAATATGTTCGCTATGGTACCTGATAGCGGTGAGCCCATTGCTAAGCCTTCTTTTTGTCTATATATTGTCTCATTAAACTTGAACTGATTATTATCCAAGATGAAAGTTAGGATATTAATGAACTCGGATATCTCGACCTGTGATAGGTTACTGTTGTTCTTTAGATTACTTTCAATTATTTTTATAGTGATTGCTATTGGTATACTTGTGTACATGTCCTTGACATCTATTGTATGTAAGGAGTGAGTTTTTTCGATGTTTAATTTGCTGGTTGATTCACAATAATGTATGGAATTTTTAAAAGATAAGTTGGCTTTAAGTTTATAATGAGAATTGAGGAATTTGTGGGCAAATTGAGCTAGTTTATATGTTGGGCTATTTCTGTAATTCACTATTGGTCTGATGGGTATGTTCTCTTTATGTATTTTGGGTAACGATCTTAATGTTGGAAGTCCTGGGTTCATATTGATTAGTTTGTTCTTTTGTTTTTCATCTAGGATGAAAATTGTGTTTTTTAGAATATTTTTGAGTTTCCTTTGTATGACTGTGGTCGGGTCTTTACGACTTATTTCAAAATTAGGGTTTTTGAGAAAATCTGCTGTTTTATTTGTATAATCTTTTTTGTTGATGATAACTGTGGTATTGCCTTTGTCGGCTTTAGTTATAATTAATTCTTTCTGTTCTATTTTTCGTTTTTAGATTCTTGAAATTTTGTTGTGGAGGATTTTTTTGCCCTGTGTTTGTTTCTCTGTTTGGCTATATTTTTGATTTTCTTATTTATTTCGTGTCTAACGCCATTTTGTTGATCAAGGGGTAATTTCCTAACCACCATATTAACGAAGAAATTTCAAAATTTAATCAAAAACAAAGATGAACAATCAATTGTGCAACCTGAAAAAAACCACACACACTCTTCCAAAAACCAATAGTCAACTTAACAAACGTCAATTCAACCAAACCGAAACACAAATATTAGAAAGAGGTTTCAAACATAACTAGGAAGACAAATACGATAACAACAATCTAACTAACCTAGTAGCCGAGTCTGAAGCCGCAGTTAGGAAATTACCCCTTGATCAACAAAATGGCATTAGACATGAAATAAATAAGAAAATCAAAAATATAGCCAAACAGAGAAACAAACACAGGGTAAAAAAATCTTCCACAACAAGATTTCAAGAATCTAAAAACGAAAATAGAACAGAATGAATTAATTATAACTAAAGCCGACAAAGGCAATACCACAGTTATCATCAACAGAGAAGATTATACAAATAAAAACAACAGATTTTCTCAAAAAACCCTAATTTTGAAATAAGTCGTAAAGACCCCGACCACAGTCATACAAAGGAAACTCAAAAATATTCTAATAAAAACACAATTTTCATCCTAGATGAAAAACAAAAGAACAAACTAATCAATATGAACCCAGGACTTCCAACATTAAGATCGTTACCCAAAATACATAAAGAGAACATACCCATCAGACCAATAGTGAATTACAGAAATAGCCCAACATATAAACTAGCTCAATTTGCCCACAAATTCCTCAATTCTCATTATAAACTTAAGCCAACTTATCTTTTAAAAATTCCATACATTATTGTGAATCAACCAGCAAATTAAACATCGAAAAAAACTCACTCCTTACATACAATAGATGTCAAGGACATGTACACAAGTATACCAATAGCAATC